>CM060940.1:812237890-813487890 GCA_030765085.1 Allium cepa | reverse complement strand
AAGCAATTTAATAAATATCTATATGGTTTATACTTAATGTAAATCTTATTTGTTTAAAATTATATTTAATTAGCTTAAATATGAATTTAAATTAGATTAACATAAAAGCTTTGTTTTATTTTAATATTGCTTGAAATTATATATAAGAGTTTAAAATACAATTTACAAATGGTCTTAATATATTGAGTAATAGAAGTAGTTTATAATCTCTTTTATAAATCATTTAAATTTGTTAAATTTGTTATTTTAAAATAATAATTATAATACTAAGTTCTTATGAACATAAATGGATTTTTATAGAAATAGGTTTTGTTATTTTTAAATTTTAATAAGAGTTATATATGCATATATATAACTTGATTTTTAAATTGGAGTTTTAATTTAATTTAAATTTGGGTTCAATGTTTTGAAATTTAAAAGAACAAATACTTAAAATATTTGAATAGGCTTTTATTTATAATTTGCTTTGTTTTATTTTTCTATAAAAGAAAAGGAAGAAATTTATTTATATATATACATAAGAAAGAAATAAAATAAGTTAAAGCTTTTATAAACAATTTAAAATAAAATAAAATACTTAAATTACATGTGTGAGCCTCTTAACACCCTAATTGACATGTGCTAGTCATAAAATAAAACAAAGTGACAAATGTTGGAAAATTAAAACAAGTGTCCTATTAATTTTCTTTTTCTTTTATTTTAACTAAACCAAAATTTATTATATTAACACATCTCTTCTCAAATTTATTCTTTTCTATTTTTTTCCAAAACTTGAGAGATCTTCAGCTAACAATAAAAATCTGCAATCTCATCTTCATTCAAAATAGAAACTTTTGATCAAAGCAAAATTCTGTTCCAAAAAAATTCCTATAAAATCTGTAGTCCCCTCAAAAAGACAATCTGCACTAATATCTCCTTCAACCCAAAATCATCTGAAACCATCTTCAAACTGAAATGCAAGTATTAACCTAAAATTCAACTTGCAGCATTCAAGACTTGCATGCTACTGAAGATCCTTCATTTCTGTTTTGAAACGTCCAAAAGCCTGCATTATTTTCTGGAAGCATGCAATTGCAATCAGGCAAAGAATTGTAGAAAAATCAAGATGAAAGTTTTAAAAGCAAATATGCAACTGAATTTCAAGATCATAAGAACTTCAGCAACTCAAGTTCAAAGCTTATTCCAGTTCAAGTTTTTCAAAACATGTTTGCTCTGTTCATCATGATTGACTGGTGAGTAACATTTCTTATTTAAGATAATTTAAGTAAATATAGTTGTTGATTGTTTCCTGAGATAAACATGATTTGTGTGTGGATGAATATGATGAAATTCTTTGAATATATGTATGGGTTTTTCTGAATGCATGCTTATATTGTGATATGTTTTGCCTGTTCTAGAATTATAGGTTTAATCTCTGATCAAAATCATGATCTTATGTTCAAACTTTTGTTAAGGTTCAAGATTCAAAACAATATATAGCTATGTAACATAAGTTAAAGTTTTAATTTTTATTTAACATGAAAAAGATAAGAATAAAAACTGTAATGTCTTTGGAAACTCAATAATAACAGATCAACTGTATGTAAGCAAAAATTTGACCATCCAGTTTCATCAATTCAAGAGTATAAATCGATTACTTAAACCAATACTTGAATTTTAAAACTAAAATAAAAAAATTTAGTTTAAGAATGGTTGGGCATTTCTGGTTTAACCAGAAATGGTATTTTGGAGTGTAACTGTCGTTCTAGATGATCTGGGTGGTCAGCGGCATCTCTGGTGATGAAGTGTTGATGGGAGAAGCAGGGAAAAATATGGAGAAGTGGATTAAAGCATTGTGGCAGTAATGATTTAGTATTGAAATTTATAACCCTAGTTTTCTATTCATCAGAAAAATTGATCGACGCAACCCCTATGAATGATCGAGTTCTTCCAAATTCGAGTAGATGAATGACGGGGTGTGGAAGAGTTAGTGGCCGGAGGTGAAGCCACTCTGGTGATCATAGGCGAGGGATTTTAGTGATTTCCAGTTTGACATTTTTTTCCAGATTTGAGCTCATAAGCTCGATTGTGATTTTGGGGTTCTGCAGTATATTTGATGATCGGAATGGTATTGGGTGATGATCGACGACTTGCGCAAGTGGTTGCGAATGGTCGGAGTTGACGACGGGGTTGGTGCAGGTGCACGGGGGAACTTGGTGTGTCAGCTGTTTTTGGGGAAGAAGGGCTACTCGTGTTTTGTTCGGGATAATTCATGTTTGGCTCGAAGCAGGGGTGTGTTGGTCTCGAAGTAATTTATTTGTGGGCTCGGGTGTTTGTTTGTTACAGGTTTGTGTAAAACCTGACAGTATATAAGTTTTAATGTTTTCAAATGGAATGTTAATCGAAGTTTTACTCAAGTTATTTTAGTGTTTGCTCAAGTTAGGATAGGTCAGGCTCGAGTGACTTAGGTATAGTTCGAGTTAGCTTTGTTCAGGTTACAATCTTGTTTTGTTTTCAAAATTTAAATTGAAATTTAAAAATACTAAGCAAAGATTTAAAATATGTTTTAAATCTAATTTTAAATTATGGATTCAAGTTTTAATTTGAATATTAAGCTGGAAATGAATGAAGTTTTTTAAATTCAAATTTGTTTAAATAACTTGAAAAGGGGTTTATTGTTTAAAAATGTTTTTAAAGAAATTTAAATTGGGGTTTGAAATGTAAAGAAATGTTTTAAACGAAGTTTAAATCTGATTCAAATCTGAATTTGAATCTTTGTTTTATAAATTTAAGTGTCTAGCAATTTTGAATGATAAAGTAAAATTTAAATGTTTTGAATTTAAAAAGAAATTTGTTTTAAACTCTTGTAAAATTTCTTTTATAAGAGAAAGTGTTCTTTATCATGTAAATTTAAAGGTTTTAAATTGATTTAAATTTTGTTGAAGATAAAATTGAATTTCATTTTAAAAACTTGAATACAAAAATGAAATTTGAAAATAAATTTGGAAATGAATGTTTTCAAATATACTTGTGAATGATAATTTAACCATAGATAAGAAAAAGGTTTTATCTTAAAGTTAATTAGAATTTAATGATTTGTAATTCATTTAATTATTAGGGTAATTAAATGGATAATTAATTTATTTTATAAATTAATGAAATGAATAATTACTCAAAGTAATTAGGGGTTTAATCTTAAAGGTTTAAGATTAATTATTCTTAGAATAATTAATTGTAATTTAAGAATCAAGATTAGATTTTAATTAATGATTAATAATTAATTAATCAAGTAATAAAGGATTAATTAAGTTATAGTCAACACTTAATTAATTAATTAATTAGGGGTTAATTAATGGATTATTAATGGTTAATAAATTTGTAATCAATAATGATTAAAATAAGTTAATTACTTTAGAAGAGTAATTAAGGAATGGTTAATAGTTAATGAAGGTTATTAACTAAGAACTATTTGATAATTAATTAATGTGATTAATTTTAATAATTTTAATTTAAAGATAATCATTTGTGAATTGTTAAGTATAATTACTTATGGAAGTAATTAAGGAATTAATTACTTATTGTAATTAATTGAGATTAATTTGATTAGATTAAGTTAATTAATTCAGTTTAATTAATTTAGAATAATCATTTGATGATTTGTGAAGCATAATTACTTAATGTAATTTGATGAAGAGAAATTACTTAGGAAAGTAATTAATGGGTAATTACTGAATGTCATTAATTGAGGTGATTTGATGATGGAAGTAATTTGAGTATAATTACTTTATAAAATTAATCAAGGGATTAATTAGAGATAATTAATTAAGAAGTAATTAATTTATTTGGCGTAGTAATTAAGGGTAGTTAATTACTGAATAGAGTTAATCAAGAGTGATTAACAATTATGGTTTAAATAAAAATTAATTTCCTAATGTAATTAATTTAAATAAAGTAATTAATTAAAATGTAATTAGAGATGATTAATTAATATAATTAATGATGTGATTAAGTTTGATTAATTAATCAATAATAAGTGATTAAAGGTAATTAATTAATGTAATTAATTAAGGATTAACGTAATTAATTATAGTTAATTAATTTGTGAAGTAATTAAAGGTTAATTACTGAATTTGGTTAAGTATAATTAATTTGTAAAATTAATTAATGGATAACTACTTGAATGTAATTAAGAATAATTAATCAAGGGTGATTAATTAAGGGGATTGATTAGAGGATTATTAATTAATTGATTGATAATTAATTAATGGTGATATAAGCAAGTTCGATATTGATGAAGTAATTAATTTAATTCTCTTTAAATTAATTAGAGAATGATGTAATTAGTTTAATTCATTTTAAATTAATTATATTTGGTGTGATTGTAGGTCATTGCTTATATATGGATGGATGATATTATTTGCCTTGAATGGTTTGAATCTCAGAATATGAGATAAGTAATGTTGAGTGATATGTATGCATTGGTTGCATTGTGATGATGATTTGGATTATCTTTTGATAATGATAGTATGGATTATCTATTGTAATGATTACCTATTGTGAATTTGTGGATTATCTATCTGTGTGTATAGATAATGAAATTGAATTGTTTTAAACTTTAAAACAACTTGGCCTTAAAAGACACGCTTTGGATTTCGATGAGACCGGGATCGGGTTTCCAAATTTGGATATCCGAAAACCACATCGATCCAAATTAACGATAGGTCATGAATCTCAAGTGAAGAGTGAAGACTCAAGGTGTAAGAACTATTCGTCATTATAACTCTGGGGTGATTCCGAGATGAGTTTGACGGTGTACTACTTTCAGATTCGAGATGAAGATTCAGAGTGCAAGGGTTATCGCAGTTAACTCTGAGGGTGATTCCAAAATGAGTGTAACGAGATAATGCCTTCGGTTTCGTTCGAACCCGGAACGAACTTGTATGGATTGAATGCTTTCAAAACATCGTCAGGTGGACGATGAGCATTCTAAGTGTTGTGTTCCTAAAAAGGTAATCGTAGCCTCAAGCCTCATCAACCGGGAATGGCTAAAACAGGGGAGGGCAGCAAGGCTAAGTGGGTCATGCCCAAGTAGGACGAGATTTTCCCCTGTCTAGAAGTTCCTTTTATTTCGGCTGTGTGGGCGGTTGGAACGTACGCCAACTGCGGGGTTGTCTTGTTTGGGACTGTCCAGTAAGGGATGGTTCCGGTCTTGTGTTGCAGGGGATCGGGAGTGGTCCTCGGTACGGTGATCTAGGCCCCGTACTGTGACGGGCGGTACCCTAGTAGCCCTGCCATTGATGGAATGCAAGATCCAATAAGTGCCAACGGTTTTGATTGTATTACCCACTTTTGTGGCTAGTAGCTGGAATTTAATGAATGTAATAATTTCGGCTATTTTCTATTTACTTGAAAACCCTAGACCTATTATAATATCACTAGATTTCCTATCAAATGTTTTGGTTAGCGTAAGATAAAAACTTTTCCATGTTTATGTGTGGGAAGTCTTACGTGATACCTTTTCTTTTCAAAGGTTTTTCAAAGTTAAGCAACTTTTACCTGTTACTCACACCAAACCCATGTCTGACCCGGAGTTTATCTTCTGTTTTCTTAAACTCTTGGGTACTTGTTAGCGCTAAAATTGGTCACTAATACCCAAATGTAAATGAAAGCACCAATTAACAGTTACTGATAATAGATAGAGTGTGTGTAGAGAGTAATAATATGAAGAATAGTTAAAATTAAAATGAAAGCAGTAAAGAACAACAGATTTTATAGTAGTTCGGCTAACTCTGGCCTACGTCCACTCCAGAAGTTTTCTTTCTTATTGATATGATTACAGTTACAAAGTGGTAGTCTAGCCTTAGCCTTAGAAAATAGAAAGTCAGAAAGCAGAGGAGAAGAAGAAGATACCCCATCTGGAGACCCACATGCTGTATTTATAGGCAAAACAAGGTTGTTGGGCCTCCTGAGTAGTTTGGGCCCATCAAGGGTAGCGAGGTATCGAGGTGTCGAGGAATGAAGCTATCGAGGTGTCGAGGAATGGAGCTACCGAGGTATGGAGGTATGGATCCACCGAGGTATGGAGGTATGGATCTACCGAGGTATGGAGCTACCGAGGTATGGAGGTATGGATCTACCGAGGTATGGATCTACCGAGGTATGGAGGTATCGAGGTATGGAGGTATGAACCTACCGAGGTATGGATCTACCGAGGTATGGAGGTATGGATCTACCGAGGTATGGATCTTCCGAGGTATGGATCTACCGGGGTATGGGTATACCGAGGTATGGATCTACCATGGTATGGATCTACCGAGATATGGAGGTACGGATCTACCGAGGAATGGATCTACCGAGGTATGGAGGTATGGATCTACCGATGTATGGATCTATCGAGGTATAGAGGTATGAATCTACCGAGGTATGGATCTACCGAGGTATGAAGGTATGGATCTACCGAGGTATAGAGATATGAATCTACCGAGGTATGGATCTACCGAGGTATGAAGATGCGAGGTGCAATGCCGAGCGAGGTGAGATATGTCGAACGCTCCCTGATGCCGAACGATCCATCCAATGCCGAACGAGGTTTAGGCCGAGCAAGGAGTGTAGACCGAACGAAGTACTTGTGCCGTGCATTCCCTCCATTTCTTGGCCAAATGACATATCCATGTAAACTTCATCCTCCGAAACCAAATCCATCACACTCCAACCACGATAGTTGTGAAGTTAGTTAGTTTGAATCCGCCTACTTATGGCTTTGACACAAGGCGGGTTAACACTTTGCCCCTCAAAACATGCCTTGCCAACGGAAGGTGTGTTTTGTAGCTCAATAAGCTGGATGTTTGTATCCTGTTAACGACCTGCAAAGAAATTAATAACTTTATCTGACCACGAATGACGATCGTTCGGGATCGTACGTCATTCGGGGTGGTACGTGACCATTCGAGGCCGATTTATGATTGTTCGCAATCTGGTACCGTTCGAGGCGAGTCATGACCGTTTGCGGTTGGGTGCCGCTCGAGGCGAGTTGTGATCGTTCGCGATCTAGTGTCATTCGAGGCGAGTCGTGATCGTTCGCGGTCGGGTGCCGTTCGAGGCGAGTTGTGATCGTTTGCGATCTAGTGCCATTCGAGGCGAATTGTGACCGTTCGTGGCCGGGTGTCGTTCGAGGCAAATTATGATCGTTCGTGGCCGGGTGCCGCTCGAGGCAAGTTGTGATCATTCGCGATCTAGTGTCGTTCGAGGCGAGTCGTGATCGTTCGCGGTCGGGTGTCGTTCGAGGCGAGTTGTGATCGTTCGCGATCTAGTGCCATTCGAGGCGAGTCGTGATCGTTGACGGTCGGGTGCCGTTCGAGGCGAGTTGTGATCGTTCGCGATCTAGTGCCATTCGAGGCGAATTGTGACCGTTCGTGGTCGGGTGTCGTTCGAGGCAAATTGTGATCGTTCGCGATCTAGTGCCGTTCGAGGCGAATTGTGACCGTTTGTGGTCGGGTGACTTAGTAGCATTAATGTCGGATTTCACGTTTGAGTGTGTTTCTGAAATGTTTGTTGTGGTGGTTTACCGCCATCTTAGAGCATTCTTAGGTCACGAAATGTGAACTCTGAACTGCCTCATAAACTTCCCAGTCAACTCGGTCCACGTTCCAATGGAACCGCTCTCCAATTATCTAAACCACAATGCTGCTATGTCTGTCAGATACAATGGGAAGCATCGGGCCATGACTTCCTCTGATGCCCCCAGCACTTCCATATGCCTCATATACTTTGTCAGATGAACCGTAGGATTCGTCCTCCCATTATACATCTCCCATGATGGTAGCTTAAAATCTGGTGGGTTCCTTACTCGCTTGATAGTAGGAGTGAAGGGACTCCTATTCACATCCTCCAAGTCTTTGTTTACCAATCCACCTCTCATAACTCGTCTAACCGTCTCCGACAGTGTGTCATTGTCACCAAGCTGTAATCCTTGTCTGTTGCCTCTGGTCTGCCCCTTGAGTTGATGAGGGAATTCTGGCACATACTCCTTATCTCGTACTCCTGCACTCCTGTTGGTGTCGGGTTGGACAGCGTTTTCTGGTATCCCTCCATGGATTGGTTCAGCATTCCCTGGTGGTATGCCCCCGAGTCTAGATCCATCCGGATTTATAGCTGTCTGCTGATTGGGTGTTGCCCCCTACTGAGCCATTCCCTCTACTTGCTGGTTAAGCGCTTCTGATCCAGCTCCACGAATCTGAGCCCTGCATTTCCTGCTTGTGAAAATTGCCTGAGAAGAGCCTGCATCATCTCATCTTGTCTTTTCATCATGACTTACATTTCCTCTCTGGTGATGTAGATGAATACTTGACCTGCTCTAGCTCCAGAGGAAGCCTCTTGACTTCCCTCCTGGTTGCTCCTTTCTGTCACTTGCTTTCTTATTGATGGCCTAGCCATTGCTTTCTAGAGTCCAAGTTCCTAGCTCCAAAATCCCTGAGTGCTTGCCTTCTCAGCGAAAGCAACAAAATGTTAGCGTCAAAATTGGTCATTAACACCCAAATGTAAATGAAAGCACCAATTAACAGTTACTGATAACAGATAGAGTGTGTATATAGAGTAATAATATGAATAACAGTTAACATTAAAATGAAAGCAGTAAAGAACAATATATTTTATAGTGGTTCGGCTAACTCTGGCCTACGTCCGCTCCAGAAGTTTTCTTTCTTATTGATATGAGAATAAATTATAGTTACAAAGTGGTAGGCTAGCCTTAGCCTTAGAAAATAGAAAGTCAGAAAGTAGAGGAGAAGAAGAAGAAGATCCCACATCTGGAGACCCACATGTTGTATTTATAGGCAAAACCACGTTGTTGGGCCTCCTGAGTAGTTCCTGCACATCAAGGGTGCCGAGGTATTGAGGTGTCGAGGTATGGAGCTACCGAGGTGTCGAGGTATGCAGCTACCGAGGTATGGAGGTATGGATCCACCGAGGTATGGAGGTATGGATCCACCAAGGTATGGAGGTATGGACCTACCGAGGTATGGAGCTACCTAGGTATGGAGGTATGGATCTACTGAGGTATGGAACTATCGAGGTATGGATCTACCGAGGTATGGAGGTATGGATCTACCGAGGTATGCATCTACCGAGATATGGAGGTATGGATCTACTGAGGTATGGATCTACCGAGGTATGGAGGTACGGATCTACTGAGGTATGATCTACCGAGGTATGGAGGTATGGATCTACCGAGGTATGGATCTACCGAGGTATGGAGGTATGGATCTACCGAGGTATGGAGGTATGGATCTACCAAGGTATGGATCTACGGAGGTATGGAGGTATGGATCTACCGAGGTATGGATGGATGTATGGATCTACCGAGGTATGGAGGTGCGAGGTGCAATGCCGAGCGAGGTGAGATATGCCGAACGCTCCCTGATGCCGAACAATCCATCCAATGCCGAACGAGATTTAGGCCGAGCAAGGAGTGTAGACCGAACGAAGTACTTGTGCCGTGCATTCCCTCCATTTCTTGGCCAAATGACATATCCATGTAAACTTCATCCTTCGAAACCAAATCCATCACACTCCAACCACGATAGTCGTGAAGTTAGTTAGGTTGAATCCGCCTACTTATGGCTTTGACAAAAGGCGGGTTAACAGTACTCAAATTTTTACGAGTAGCCAAGGGATTCAGGTTAGCTTTGACGAATTCTGGGGGAGCAATGGAGCAGGAGGCTTCGGCGTTAGATATATAGTTTCCGCTATGTGTTCTCTGTGTTGGTATTTCTTTGCTGAGTTGTGATGAGTTGTATAACTAGACAGGTGTTTATAACCGTCTAGTATGTGATGTATATGCTATGTAACTCTGATTGGTGTTGTAAACTATGTAATATTTATGTTATTAATATAATTTATTCATTCCGCTGTTTAGATTCTGATGTGTTGTATCTTCTTCTTTTCTTTCTATTTTCTATCCCTTTCTTTCTTCAAGATGATGCGATTTTCTGGGGTGAGAAAGTCGGGTCGTCACAAATTTAATTAGTACAAATCATTAATGATTCATTCTAATTAACTTCAAAATTAATGAATTACAAATCATCCAATCTTTATTTACTTAAAAGTAAAACTCATATTTATTAATGATTTAATTAATACACACAAATACATTTAAAAACAACTTACTTCTAAATTTACTTTTAATTTCATTTTAATTTTTTAGATTTAAAATGAATACCAATTTATCTTTAATAAAGTTTAAAACCATTGTTTTTTTATTAAACTTCAACTTTAAATGTTAAAGTCTCACTTTTGTTATAAAGAAATTTGAAAGAGTTAAAATCAAATTCCCCTTAAGTCCACATATTATAGTATACTTAAACATTTTAAACTTATTTAAACATTTAAATTTATAAAACTTATTTTATTTCAAAATCTTAATTTCAAATTTAAACTTGAGTCCAGGTTTCAAAATTCTGATTAAGCCTTTGTTTCAATTCTTCTTTTACATTTCAAATTCCCTTTTGTAAATTCAAATTCTTTTTAATTCTTTAAATACTTTAAAGTTATATAAACAAATTTAAATTTTAAAAACTTTATTTATCCCTAACTTAAGTTTCAAAAGAGTTTATAATTAAACTTTGATTTTAAAACTCATTTTAGACCTTGCTTTAAAATTTAAATTGAATTTTAAAATTTCAAAAGAACAGAACAGGTTCTGTTCTAAAAGTCTGGGAAAACTTGCACCCGAGCCACTACCATGTTTTCTTCGAGTCCATACTGAAATGCTTCGAGTAAATACTCGAGACAATCTTGCGAATTCAACCCTGCATCCACCCAAATCAACCAAATTTCCAGATGCCAAAACGCAAGCGTAACCCGCACGCGTACGGCGCCACCGAGCATCTCCGGTTGTCATCATATCGTAGAGCAAGTCGAAGACCACCCACGCACCCTTTCTCGATCGCCAGAACGTCGCCATCCTCTCGAATTCAAAATCGAGTTAAAAAGTGAAACCTGGAAACAACAAGACCCATCACAACCCAACCTGTCATCACCTCGTTTTCGCAGCTCCGACCACCAGAATTCATACAACTCCAGCCAACTACTCGTCAACCTTCCCTCTTCCATCCTCCAAAACCACGTCACACTCAATCAACCATAAACGGCGTACGAATTGAAGTACCAAACCTCGATAAAACTAGGTTTCCACACTACAAACACGCACCGCCGCCACTACGATCATCTGACCACCATTCCAATATTTTTCCCAGAACCACTAATCACCCCTGCACCTCCAGCAAAGATCCCAATCACCACAAACCAATGGATCATCGGAGATCATCAAAGCAACGAAATTTAGACAATCTCAACTTGCTCTTTCATCTTAGATCTAAAAATTAAAATTTTAACTTTAAAAATCATGTTAAAGCATACGAATTAAAGTTATATACCTAAAATCGCGAATTAAGAAACTTGAATTCTGACTTATGTAAGGGATTTTGCTCAGTTCTTTGTTTTCCAGAGACAATACTGAGTTGTTTAAACTTAAATAGATTTTAAAAACTTAGTGCATAATTAAACAAACAATCTTTGTTTATATTCCAAGTGCTAATAGTTATTAGATCAAGAGAAAAAAAAATCATTTTGATAAGAATTTGGGTCTGGAACTGAAGTCGGAGAGAAACACAGAAATGCTCACCAATATTTTCATACATATACACAGAGATATACTAAAAGAAATATACTTACAAACAAACTAAATTTCAGAGATAAGCATGCAACAGAACCATATATTTTAAACCATTTTAATTTTGATGTTACTCACATTGATTAAAAATGAACAGAGCTTCTTCCTCTTTGGCACAGACTTGAATTTTCTAATCGAGAACCTTACTTTTGACCTTTGGTTTGAATTGATTTGTATTATTGTTTAAAATTGAATTTTTTTTTAGGTTGAGATAATGCTTACTTCAGTTTTACTCAGTTTTGATGAACGAAACTGAGATGAAGGTTTGATATATATAAAAGAAGTTTACAGGGTGATTATTATTTTGCTTGTACAATACCAGACCAAAGATTTTTCTTGTTGTTTGACTAAGCTGATATTTCTCACTTTGGTGGCTGATAATCTTGTTTTAGTGGCTGATATAATATGTTGTGGTGTGCTGCATTAATTTTCTTTGTCTTCTTTTTATTTTATTTTAAATCTACATACTTGAAATATGTTATTGTCTTCTTATGCAAGCCTACATACTTATGTTCATACCTGAATATATATATATATATATATATATATATATATATTAGTGTCTTCTTTTCTTTTGCTTTGTAATATAAATGAAATTCTATAGTCAGTATGTTGTTGGAATTTATCCTAATGTGTTCACTTTATATCTTATGAAACTGTATAATTTATTTACATGTTGTTTGAATCAGTTTAATTTATTTCTAACTTAAATATTTATTTTAACTTACATACTTATTGCCTTATATGTCTTTATATATTTTTATTATTATTATTTGTAGTGTATTTTTTTTTTCTTTTGTCTTATTTTACATTTGCATTCATTTATATTTACACAACTTTTAAAGGAATCGTTTTTAAAACTTAATTATACTTTAATAAAATAAACACATATATTTTTATTCGAAATTGGAGAAACTCAAATCGATTTACCAATAAATTTCACAATTTTTATTCAAAAATTAAATTAATTATCAATTTAAACTTAGTAAAAATCCGGGATCGTTACAGATTCCCCCCTTAAGAAATTTCGTCCTCGAAATTTTCCAGAGAGATAACAACGATAGATGAAAGATAGAGAAATATCTTTTCAGATCAAACTGAATATTTATTCTGCATTTGGCCTACCTAATCAGAATATCACCAATATGAGAACAAACTTATTCAATATTTCACAAGATACTCGGGTCACCTGATCTACGAAATATAGAGAGGCATTGGTTAGTTCGAAGGGATAACTAACCATTCGTAGAATATATCGATACCCAAACAATAGATAAATGGATTTAATCTTCCACAATTCTCAAAAACTATGTGTGGATTCCAACTTAGGTCAGAAAACCCCAAAGTATATACAAATTTGTCCCTATTCGGACTTTGATCTACCCAAGAAATTATAATAGAATTTCCAATTTGGTTTTAAACGAAATAGTTTTATCGATACAATTCAAATTTAGCTTTATATTCTATTAATCAATTTAACTCAATTTAAAATTTCCAATTAATTTAAAATTTCAATTTCAAATTCATATTCCTTAGTAAAATCAAAAGGCTGATAAGAAACCGATAAAGATACGAAGTAAGGATTTCCTACAACGATTCGTAGGCCACCATCACACCGAAACTTCTTTCTAGAGCTGGTATGAAGCAATCAAAAGAATTTGGAATCGAATCAAAGGAGATTGATAGAGAAAGATTGTTTCCACTATTGCAGGGTATTGACCATTTGTAGTGGTATTTACCTGTCCCCTATCTCGTCCTCTTCTGGCACTCATACTTACTATCAGTGAATAGTAAGAGAATTTACTAAGGCATACAGACGGATATCTTAGAGATTACTCATTCTAGGGTTTACTTCACCCTATCCAAACGTCGAATCTGGTTTGTCAGAGCTTATAACACATTAATTACAACACAGCGGAAGAAATAAATAATATCAATATACCACATTAATAAAATATCTGATACAACAGAATGATCTAATGAATATCTATATACATCAGAGATATGATACAATGACAATAGCAGCGGAACAATATCTCCAATATGGTCTTCAAAAGAGAACTCCAGTATTGGTAATCTCCATCCCTAAGGCACCAATCCAGAAATAGCTCGAATTCCCGATAACGATGCACTAAGATAATCTAGGTCAGTCGTCCAAAGACTGAACTAGCTCCAGATAATCTACTAAACCTGCCTATCTGAAAACCCAACTCTAGACTGCCCGTGTGGAAAAAATTTGGGCACCCAGAGTTTAGGAAAGGAACAATAAACTCCAGGTCAGTCATGGGACTGATGTGAGTAAACAAAAATAATTTATCTTTTAAACAACAAAAGAATTTAAGGTAAATCCGCAATGTTTTTAGAAAATGAAACTACCATAAGGCCTCCCGCCACACACACGATGCAATCGCAGAATTGAAGGAGAATTCTTCTTATGATAGTCAAACATGCTTGATACGCAAATTCTTTGATATTATTATTAGTACATAGTGCCCAAAACATTTCAAAAGTATAATATTAATCTTAGCCAACATACAACCATTATTGTATGCCTATTATAGCTATCATGTTCAATAGCAGGTTACCGCCACATTCCATGGCAGGTTATACAACTAAAACCGTACAAAGCGCGTATTGTTTTGTTTGGATTTTCCAACAAATGGTCAGCATAAGGAACTTTCTACTGTCCATGGGTACGCCTCTGGCGGGACGTCCCGAGAACTTAACCAGCTCTCTGCCAACACAAGGCCGGGTTACCTCTGTAACTAGGTAACTACTACACGAGCATGCAATCCCCCGGTCCTTTGGGACCTTTATCCGAGGCGCCTCTAAACCACAAAGCAACAACCACACAGTAAATGAGATTAAAGCAACCACATAGGTAAATATCTGGGCTCCATACCATGATACTACCTTTTTCCAGAAGGAAATGACACACCATAAAAGGGGCGACCCTCATAACCTTGCCGCATCTTTCATGTTTCGACCATTTCCGGGGTCTGAGGTCATGATGCAGTCTCGTCCACAAAGCTACGCTTTATACAAAAGCCATGCTTTGATCACAAATGATCAACAAATGATCATCAACACACAGCATCACTCAACATGCCACACTACCAAATTGGGAATATATCACTGATAAGCTTCAACTACATAACCTCTGAGCTCGTACGTCTCAGAGAAGGGTGTTAAGCTAAGAGAATAAATTCTCTGCCACCAACAGATATATATTTGAAAGAAATCTGCTTTATATCTCAAAATATAGTGTCAGACACACAACCATACAAGTCTGTTCCGGGTTCGAACAGAACCAAAGGCACTTCCAAAGAAGCCCTTGCAATCTGGGTATCCACAATCCCGATCGGACTTCCCATCACTTAGGGAATCCCTATACTATAGCTACTCGGTGCAGATACAATCGATTTGTCATCCTATCGTTCTCGCAAATTTCTGATGTTTACCACCGGTCTTCAATTGTAGTCCATAACGTCGTATCATTATTCGGAATGGGTTATATGACACAAGGTCCTCTCCTGGCTAAACCGAATAATGAGCGCAATATTTAAAAATATATGGATATGGGATATCAGTTAAGTCACAACTTCAGAACTCCAAAACCTATCTTCAAATGGTTTAAACAAATTACCATTTCAAACCAATTTTAGACTTAGTAAAAGCAAAATCTTTAAATGTGTTAAAAAGAAACTTTATAGCTTATTGAAAGCTCTTTCGTTTGCAAAATGATTGAGCACATTTGGAGTTATAAATCTCTAGTTATTGCTGTTTTAGTACAGCACTTTTCTAAATGAAATTTTAGCTTTTAAAATCAATTTGAAATTTGCAATTCTCCCAAACCATTTTAATTTCAAAATACAATTTCAAACAAACTTTTTGCTAAATCATTTATAAAATGATCCTCTTTTTCCCGGGAAAGCTAAGACATATAAAGTTATGATCAACTTTATGTAATCATCACAAACCATTTTATTAAGTGGAAATATTTTTACTACCTTCCAAAATCTAGCTTTAAAAACAATTAATTATGAAAACTCGTTTTGGAATAGATAACTAATTTCTTCCATTATCAAGAGATTATTATTAATTATACATCAAAATAAATTTTTATAGTCATCGTTAATAACTTGTACGAAAATATTCAATTAATATTTAATTTTCAAACCAAATTATTCTTTTACCTTAAATACATCATTTTATTAATCAAAGAATCAAATGATATTTTCTTCTAATTAAGACATCCCCTTAATTAGAATTATTCATTTTACTTACCCAAATTACTATATTTAATTTCTCGAATTTCAAACAATATAAGGGTATTGCGTCACCATTGATTTATAGTGAATGACCACATCGATTGGCTGTTGAGTTGATCAGATGATCAAAACTGTCTCGCCACTCATCTGACACTCACTATGGTTCAATGGTTTAATTAAACATTTAAAATAAAAATTAACACTCCACCATATTAATTATTTTCAAACTTTATTTATTAAAACTCAATTTACCGTGTCTGACTGTCTCATCCCAGCATTTAGGAAATTCCTATCGATAACGTTGGCCAAATGCATCGACTAGAATTCTTAAAGCACTAGACGGACAATACAATAAAAAATTCATTTTCTTTAAAAAGAAATACCTCATATATAATACTTAAAATATTCTTTTTTTTTCTTAAAAAAAATCCAATTCCTCTTAGGAACATATCTTAAAAAAAATTGAAAAATTTGAAAACACAACTTATTACTTATTCTCAAAATAAAAAACACAAGAAGAACTCACAAGATATTCCTAGAATACTCGATCCTCGGGATTGATGGAGTAGACTTTAGTGTCCATTATTCCAAACAGTATAACGAACCACTCAGAAGACTCATAACAAGTGCGAAATGTGGTAAAAGTAACGCTATGCTCCGTGACTCATAGCTCATGAAAAATCAATGTAGGGTCAAGCTAAGAAATGACCCTAGCACCACTCAAGTGATTAAAAGAAATCAATGAGATATAAAAGCAGAGGTAAATATCTTCTCGAATGAGGAGAAGTAACATTGACAATAAATTATTACTTCTAGTGAAGTAATACCACAAAGTATATCAATAATTGATTTTCCAAAGAGGATATCTCAAAAAGGGTAAGAAGGGAAATATCAAATAAATTCAAAGAATCACCTCATACCCTAGTGGATATCCTCATAGGAGGATGACAGAAAGGTTAAGAATCGGAAATGAAGCCAATACAATTTTTGATTGCTCGATTGGGTGTCATGCCCAAATGGAATCACAGAAATCAATAGAGTCGCAATGACTGGAATTCGAGATATATCATCAACATCTCGAAACTCAAGGTTAAGTACAAAGACTTCGGAATCATCGTTAACATTCCGAAGGACAAGAGCCAAACTAGGATACTCAATAAAGGATTCTTCGAATCACAGAATGTGGCTTCATGATAGGCAAGCCACTTCATCTCAACGCTTCAAACTCTTGATATAAAAAGACGTGCTAATTCGCACAAAAAGATGAACTATAAAAAACAATCCTAAATCCTTATACATCATGCTAAATATTGCAAATCCACTCAATGAGATACACAATCCTCACAAAAGAACAAGAAAAGAATATCCAAAAGCATCAATTAACTCCTCTGATATAGATGAGTGTCTGGTACCCATGTTGAAGAGGACTCAAATAAAACAATCACAATTAGGATTTCTCCTAAAATAAGATATCATCAATTCTATTTTTGGAATACTACGGAATAAAAATATTCCTAGATATGTCCCAAACTTCAATCTCAAGGACACGATAAGATAAATGACACGATAGTTAAGGGATTTGTAACATTTGTACTAAACTTAGACATATCGTAATATATGCTTTTGTTCTGTGTTTATCCTATTTTGTTTTGAATTCATCTCTGATACCAAGCTGTGACACCCTACCCTGAGACCCACATTAACAAAGAGAATTACTGGGTAATTCTGTCTGCTAATGCGGAGAATAGGGCTGGTTAGGAGCGACCATCTATAATCTTGTCTTAAACATCTACTGCATATGTCGATAAATGCTCTATATTTTTTTCTATTTCAAGTGGATCGATATATCCAATAAATGCTTAATACAAAATTATAGATAGCTAATGGATCTATTAGAATAGAATACAATAACAGAATGCATATCACATCACAGAATAGTAATCATCATATATATAAATACATATACACAGATACATCCCAATATGATGCAAACTGATACACAAAAGTGGTACAGAGACCACACAGTATACATCTAGTCAAATACATATCAGAGACAAGCAGAAAGAAATATAAACTACACAAAAGTGCTATGTCGATATCTAATCAGATGCATCAAAGCTAAGTCCCGTAACTGATAGCTAACCTAAAACAACTCGGTCTGACCCGAGTACAAAATACATGGGTCAGTCTAGCTAAAATAATCAGTTACTGAGGATAGATGATAATATGAAGCATAAGATACAGGGAAAAATTCTTTTTGAACAAGAAGAAGCAACAGAAAGAATACAACAAATGACTTAAGTGAACTAATGTCACTAAAGTATACAAAGACCTCAAAAGAGGTAAATTCAATAATAATACTCAAATAATATAAACATTCGCCTCATATCATCGGCGACATCCCAAAATGTCCACATGGTTTCCATGAACCATACCTCCTCAGAATGGGAAACATCAATACAAACTCTCGCCAAAATGGCAAACATAAAACATTCCCAAATAGGATGATCCAAAACTAAAATATAAAAGAATCCACAAATTCAATTATACCTCATCTCATTGGTATAAATGTATATAAATCTCAATCTCAACTCGCCAAAATGGAAAAACCTAGAATATCCTATAAAATCATGAAATCATCCAAACTCATAGCTCAAGGAACTCGATAGGAGTTCAAAACATCATAAATGAAATGACCATATATATATATATATAACACCTCATATAGCACTAGGCTATTGATATAATGAAACATCTTAAAATGGTGAAATCACAATAAAACAGAAAACTCAGAAACCCGGATTGGCCAAATCCCCGACTGCAATGCCGAAGCAATGCTGCACATGCTAAACTCAGACGGCTGAAGCCTCAGACAAGGTTTCTAACACCTCCCAAAGCAGTTCGTCCTCAAAACAAGGTCGTTGACGCCTTTCCAAGCCATTTTGTCAGCCCTAACAAGGTCGCTAACACCTCCCAAAGCAGTTCGTCCCCGTGACAAGGTCGCTGACACCTCTTAAAGCAGTTCTCTTAGGTTAACCTCATGAATGTGTAAAAAAACTCATGGATAAGAACCCAAAAAGCGTTAACGCGTGTCCTATACCACACGTTCGTACATAGCGGTTTACTAGCCGCTAGTCGATGCCATACTAGGAACATCATAAAACTCAAAAAATCATATCTCGCCTCATCTCATTGGCGAGTGATAAAGAGACACCATATTCGTCTCGTCTCATCACAAGTATTAAATAGCATCATAACTTGTCTCATCTCATCGACAAGTGAAAACATCGTGATGGTTCTCATCAACCGTACTCCTACATAAGATATCTCAAACCATAATACTTGCCAAATATTAGCCATCTTTGATAATTCCAATAAATATGAATTATAAAACTCAAAATACGCCATAAAATGACAAAACATCTCAGAATCAATAATCTCAATTAGCTTCAACCGTACAAGTTCGGAATTAACCGAAATAGTAAACGCACATGTCATGTACCACGTGTTTTACTAAACCGTTTAGTTCTCTTTCTCATACGTTCGAGTAGTGTAAAAGTGTATGTTATATATATAAAATAGTTTACTAGAGAAAACAAGCTTCTGAAACGTTTTCCTGAAAAGATTAATAAAACAAATATTTGAAATTCCTTTATTATAGGAAATAAATAGATTTTATATTAGAAAAATAATTTTAAAATACTGTATAATAATAATTTGAAATGTCCATTTATTTCAAAAATCACTTCAAAAATGGTTTAGTGAAAACCGCTCGAAAACAATGAAAAACAAGAAAGATAACTCAAGACCGATGTCCAAAAATCAATTCCAATTCTATTTAAATTCGAATTTCAAATTCTCCAAATATAGCTAGCCTATTGATAGGAATCATAGCTCTAAAAACATCTCAAAAACAACATCAAAATCAAATAAGAATGGGAGCAAAAATAAGCTAATACAATTCTCGGGTCAATAATTGTTATTTATGTCGTTTTGCTCTCGGGACAGCAACAAACAAACACAATTTTGTCAAAATTTCATAAAACTCAAAAAATGAAACTTTTAGCACAAATTCTAAGCTTTCCAAAACATCTAAAATATTAAATTTGGATAAGAAACGTAAACAAATTACAGATCTGAAGTTCACTACAATTGTCGTTTTAGTTTCGATACTAGAATGAACTTTCGACCATGTAAACATCAAAATTTAACAAAACCAAAAACATGAAAATTGTAGTAGATGATCTAAGCTTTCTCAAACATAAAGAATCGTGAAGTTCGGACAAAAAAAGAAAAAGATATGCTCAAATTACCAACATCATTTAGCATAGAAAGTCACAGTCTTACAGTGACAAGGCAGCGAGTTTGAATTCGATTTTTAAACCCTCTATGCTAGAAAATTTCGAAAGTGTTTAACATGAAAGTTATCACACTCTTTTCATGCTTTTCATAACTTCAAAGAAAATCAAATTCCGATTTAAAACGAGAGAGATATACCTAATTTATTGACAGTGATTCACATATAAACATGCGACAAGCCAAAATTGAGATTTCAATATTGAAATCTCAATCTAAGCTAGAAAATGTAACTTTTTATACTCACCTTGCTGCAAAGATTAACCAAACCTTGAATTGGAGCCAAAGATTGTAACTTTCTATCAAGAATAGAGCTTCTACAACCTGACAGAACTTAGAAGGAAACATGCATACCAAACATAGAAGAAAATTAACAATTATCACTGTAGATCAGATTTTGATATGGAGAGGGGTTTTAGAAATCGATTACCTGGATTTGGAGTTTAGAATCTCATTTTAAATCATCCATTTCTCTTTTAATTTGATGGATTTTTCATAAGATTTAAAGAGGAAAATGTTTCAGCCATTATTCTGTGCTCTGGAAACTTAAGGAAGAAAGTGGAAAAATGTATGTACAGGTTCTATTTTCTCATTCTTATCTCTTAGGTTAGTAGGCTAAGTTAGGTTTTAGGTGGGCTAAGGTCCAAATTAAAAGAAAATTAGCTTAACTTCATAATTTAGCCACTAATATCATATTAACAATGTTTTCTCACAAATCAAATTATGAATTAAAGCTAAATTTAATCTCTAAAAATTATAAAACTTTATATTCATGATAATAAAATGTTTTATGCTCAAAATAAAAGAATATTTATATTTTTAAAACATTTTTTAACATATTTCTCTATTTTAAAGTAAATAACAATTTTACATCTTTAATTACAAATCTCATTGTAATTAACATAATAAATTACAAAAAAATCACATTTTTGTGTAATAAAATTTTATAACCCATTTCAAATATAATTTTACACTTAAATTATATTTTTAAACTCAATTCCATCGTTATTTTAAATATTTCTCATCTTAAAATTAATTACTTCTTTTAAAAATCATTAAAAGAAGTAAATAGCAATAATTAATGAAATTATTGTATTGACTCTAAATAAAACACATTTTCCTCATTTTATTATCTCAAACCATCTTAATAAAGTTTCCAAAACTCTATTTTCTCATTTTATTCTCAAATAAATTGTTTATTCCCAATAAACAATTTAAATTCCTTATTTATTATTAATTCACAATATTAAATTGTAACTGCCTTTATGATTTTAATTTAAAAAGTATCTCAAAGTGATTTTGAAAATATATATGTTTTATTAAATTTTTGAATGGTTAAAGAAATGGATTTATTTTAAAAAAGTTATAATTTTTATGTTATAAAAATTATGGCTTTGTGAAATATAGTTAATATGATTTTTGAAATATGAAGTTAACTATTTTGTAAAACAAGTTAATTGAGAATTTTGAATTTATTATAATTGGTTTATTTATAAGATTTATAAAATTGATATTTTATAAATAAAAGTAACAGAATTATAAATGAGTTTTGTAAGTGTTAAAATGAATTTAAAATTGAATCTTATAAGTAATTAAGATTTGTAAATTTATGAAATTATAAGAATAATGAACTTGCAAATGAAAGAAATTTATAAGTAAATTAACTTATAATTGGGTTTTGACATATAAATGAGATAGAAATGGAAAATTGGTTGATAAAGAAATTTTATAGACGGTAGTTTTTATAAACAGTAATGTCAATTATTAACACCGTTTTATAAATGTGAAATCAGTTTAATTTGATAAGCTAAATATTGAAGTTTATAAAGGAAATAAATTCACGTTTTTAAAGTGAAAAATCCTTAAAATGAATGTTTAGAAAGTGATATTATAAAATGCAGTTTAAATGGTTTGAAAATAAAATAAACTATGAATTCACTTATTATTAAAATAATTATATGGAAATGTTTTCCAAATATTGAATATTGAAATGGTTTTGAAATTATATCTTTTTACAGATAATTTGAAGCAATAAATTTGGAAAAGTGATTTAATAATTAAAAGGTTAATAAATCAAGCTTAGCGACATTTAAGTGTTAAATTATATTTTTAGCCATTTTAGTTTCTAGACTTGATGTGGAAACTATTTAGTCGTACACTTAGTACGTAACCATCTGTGTAAGCTTGATTATCATTTGGTGTAAAGGATGTTGATTTGTGTAGTACGAAGTACTTGTCCAATCTATCGTGCTTCCTTCTTGGCCGAAGGATAGCAAGTTGAAAGTTGAAAATGTTATAAGTCCACGAGACATGGTTTCTGTATGAGGTTGAGTAACGCTTTAGCGTTGTTGGTGTGAAAGATCGGGATTAGCTTATTCGCAAACCACTTTGGTCCAACTTATTTGCGACGATTATGCAGGTTATTGATTACATTGATATTTAGGATTTTGATAGTGAAGGACTGATTGTTGATCGTTTGAGGTTAAAATCCCAATATACATATAGTAGCAGTTGTCTCTTCGTTATGAAATATCCAACGCAAGGTCTGTTCGCTACTAATCCTTGGGCTGATTTTCGATTGTATGTGGTAGGAAAGTACCTTTGGTTTGTCTTGTTCATAGACAACTTGTATGGATGGATGTCTGATAGTGCATTTTTTGAGATTATGTACATTTATTTTTACAAACATACATCTGTGGTGGCGGAGAAGGCAACTTCTCTTAGCTTAACATCCTCCTTGAGACATACAAGCTCAAGGGTTGTATTTTTGGGGAAGGCAATTGGTAGTCAACGAAAATGGCAATGTGGCATTCAAAGATGATGTGATATGTGATATGTGAAAGGTATACATACCTCTTTTAGCCTCTCACCCCAAGAAATGGTTAAAAAAGGGTAGAAGCAGCAAGGCTTATCGGGTTTATCCCATCAAAAGATGTCATCATCCTTTTAGATTTACTCTACAGATGTCTAAGTATGTGGTAAATGTATGACTCGGGTACCCGTTAAAGGTCGGTAACGACCGGGGTAATGACATATTCGGTACTATCCAGTAAGGAGTAGGTCAGTCTTGTGTTGGTTTAGGAGCCTAGTATCTAGAGCCTAGGTGCATCCCTCTTGAGATGCACTGCACGGAAGGTAGTACCTTACCTAGTCATTCGTATGGAATCCAAATCCAGTACGTGCCTGCCATTTTGTTTTGTAGAGCCTAATATTTGAAATTCAATAATGGTAACAATTTAAGCTATGGTTAATTATTATTTGTATACTAGACATTAGTATAATATAACATGGTTTGATATGAAATGTTTTGGTTCTCGTAACGGAAAAACCGACCGTGTTTATGTGTGCGTGTCGTACGAGATACCTTTGTTTTGATAAAAGAACGCTTTTATAAACTTTAAAGTAAATAAGTTAAGATGTGTTTTTCTCACATTGGTTTACCGAACTGATATGGGCGTTCTTCCATTTCAATGCTCGGGTGAGACTGAGTATATTTACAAGTTCCGATTTGGTGCTTTTGTAGCTTCAGCAGACGAGCTAGAGATCTTCATTTCGTTTACACATATCTGTTTATTTTCCGTTGCATTGTTCTTGTAAATTATCAACATTTGTGAAGACGGGTTGTTATAACCATCCAAGATAATAATTATTTTTTCTTGTACTCTGATACTGATGTATGCATATTACAGTTTCACTTTTGTAGAGATTATTCATCTATATTATATATTGTTCCGCTGCGATGTGAGATTCTGTATTGTAATTATTCTGTTTCCCTAGTCTTCTTCTCTTCTCTCTTCTTTCTTTCTTCTCACCCTTTCACTTCTTTCTCACGACTTCCCGTCATTCTATGCTTTTAAGGTCGGATATGTGTCGTTTATTGTCGATTCAAAGGGTATGAATTTTCGGGTCATTACAACATGGTATCAGAGCTTTGGGTTTAGCGATAAACCTATGCTTTAATGGGTACTCATTATATATTTGGTTAGTGATACCATAGAATGAGTCTGAGTGTGTGTATATATGAACGCGTATTTGTTAGTGATATAAAGATGTTTTATATTGGGTTGTTTATTTTGTTAAGTTTGAATTCTGGATTTTGAACAATGTGTCTAGCTAACATCATCGGTTGGGATTCCAAAACACTTGAACAAACAAACCGACACAATATTGCTTTTAAATTGGGTAATGAAATAATTTTATCTTGATTATATTTTCTATATAAAGAATAGTTTTTCAGAATATATTATAGTTAGATGATTTATTGGTTGTTAGCAAATGGTAATATTTGATTATTATCATTTGTTATCTATTGTGTTTAAAAAATAAAATTGTTATTATTAAAAATGTAAACAAAGATAAGCGAAAATTGATATGAACTTATATAAGCAAAGTGAAATAAGAGAAATTATATAAGTATAAAATTTGTAAATGTGATTTATAAATAGAAGGATTTAAAAGATATAAAAGCACTAAATTCACTGGAGTTGTTGGGAAATAATTTGGGTGGTAACTGCAGCATCATCATAAATTCATTTTCGAGCTTTTAAGTGATGGATTTGCTACATTAGCAATTTACTAATGAAGTTTTGTTTTGATAAAACAAGTTTTGAATTTAAAATCTAAAGTATGATTTGATAAATATGAGAAAATAAGGTTATGAACTTATAAATTTGAAAATAAGATATGGAATTGCAAGTTTAACTTAAGGAAAGTTAAAAAATTTGAATTGGATTTGAACTTAACAAGATAAGTTATTGAAATGAAAATTAAACTCAAGTGGTAAGTGATTATATAACCATGAATTTAATTTATAGAAGGTGAATAAACTGAAGTATATATTCATGAAAACTTAAGTAAATAAGTTTGTAACTTATAATCTAAGAGATAGTAAGTAAAGCAAATTCCTATTTGTTAAATATGAAGGTAAGAAATGAAATCTGAGTTGGATTTACAATTTTAAATTTATGTTAAGTGGAATAAAATGAAGTTGAAATGAAATTTAACTTAAGTGATGTTGAATAGAGTTGAAATTGATATTAACAAAGAATTAATAAAGTAAGTTAACAAGATGAAGTGATGAATATGAATATAAACTTGAATTGTTAAATGAAATTCAACTTTGGTTGTAAAATAAATTAGCTAATCAAATATGGTTTGGAATGATTTTTCCTTAGATTAATTATAATTTGAACTGGAAATGTTGGACTAAAACTTAAGTTAAGAAGTTGTAAATTAATAATAACATTATAATTGTTGTATAAAGTGTTGGATTAAACTTATGTAGAATTCTAATGAAATGAAATGCGATTCAGCATAATTTGAATCTAAATTGAGTGTAGCAAAGAATGTGAAGATTGAATATCAACCAGATAAAATTAAATGTGTTAAACCAAACTGAATGTAAAGGAAGTAAATATCAATGTTTGAGTGTAAACTAAATTAATTTGGGTTATGTCGGATCTGCATTGGTTGTTTGTTAGATATTAGTTGATTGAATAGAAATTCATTAAATGTTAATGAAATTGAATCAATGAACTTGAAAGTTAAATAATTGAATTCAAATTGGAAGTAAAGTGAATCTAAATAGAACTGAATTTGATTTGAATTTGAAGTGAACTAACTTGAATGTGAATTAGTGAATGTAAACTAATTGAATATAAATAAATGGATATTAATAAAATCCAATGCTAATGAGTAGAATGTGAATAAATTGAAAACCAGTTCAATGAATATTAATGAGAAATGAATGTATGTTGATTTGGTTATATTGGATGGACGTTAGTTATTGATGGTTTCTTTGTTTGCATGTGTTTCCTCTGCATATATTGTTGTATAGTTGTGTTATATAATGTGATTTATTTCCATACATATGTTTCTCATTTGTTTATTGAATGTATAGTAGGTGCGGATGGTGTTGCTTCCCATTTGGAGCTCTCTTTTTTGCTATATTAGTCGTATATACTCGCTAATAATATATAAGGTGTATATCTCGGATTACATATCGTACTTTTACACTTTTCCCTACGGGATGCCTCGTCAGTGAGATGAGATGTATATGTATGATTTTATATGTATTTTGATTTTTATTCAGATCGAACCGCGCAAAGGTGACTCTTGCAAAATTTTCTGAAAATTTAAGGCGTTAGAAATTTGTTGAGGATTTTGGAAAAATTTCGAGAACTAAAAATTTGTTTATAGAGTTATAATTTGAAATGATAATTGTGATGACCCGGAATTTTGGGCAATATCAATTTAATAATCTGTATTAAAAATTAAATTGATTTGATGATTTTATTTTATAATTTTAATATAAATTAGCAAATTTTTTTTAAAAGCAAATAAGTATTTAATTGGTGAATTTAAATATTAATAAAATATTTCTATTTATAATGTATATATAATTGTATATATTGTAAATAGAAAAGCTTTGGTTTGAATTTAACAAATAAAATCTTGTTTTTAAATTCTAATATATTTTGGTAATTTGGAAATTATGATTTAATATAATGTAAAACTTTTCAAAGCTTATTTAAATAAATAACTATATGATTTTAAAATACTTAAGGTAAATGTAAATTATTTAAAATATATTTTAACTTAAGTTTGAATTTAAATATAATTAATAAAAAGGTTTTTTGTTTTCTTTTTAAATATTGCTTGATAAATATGATTTGAAAATATATATATATAAAAGTTTAAAATACAATTCATTTAGTAATATAAATAATTTATAAGTAATGAGGTAATTTCCTTTTAAGTTGTTTATAATTAACAAAATGTTATTTTCAAACAATATTAATAATATATAAATATAAATAGATTTTTAAGAAAATAGAATAGTTATTTTCAAATTGAATTTGTGTTGTTATATATGTATATATATAAGTGATTTTAAATTGGTTTTTTTAAATTTAATTTGAATTTGGATTTAAAATTTGAAATTCAAAAGATAGATATTTAAAAATATTTGGATTTAAAATATATGTATAAGCTTTTATTTATATGTAATTGGTTTTATTATATTTTCTTTAAAAGATATATATATATATGTATGTATATTTAGATAAGTATTTATACAATAGTAAATTAAGTGTAAAGCTTTTTATTAATATTTAAATTAAATAAAATCTCTTAAATAACAAATGTTAACACATTAAGTGGTATTAGTGACAAGTATTAATAAATAAACTAATAAAATGACAAACGTTGAGATATTAAACAAGTGTCATATTATTTTGATTTTTCTTTTTTAAATAAATCACATTTTCATCCTATATAAAAACATGCTTTCTCACCTTCAGTTATTTTTCTATTCTTTTTAAAAAGCTAAGAGAAACTCAAACCATTTATTAAAAAAAAATCTGTAATCAACATTCTAGAAAATCAAATCTATAACCTGTTAACCTTTTTCAAAATCAAACACCAAAGCCTGTAATTTTTCTTCAACCTGGAACAAAGTCTAAAAGCAAACCTGAGAAGAAATCAAGCCTCGGTTTCTTTTTAAAATCTGAGATTTTCAAAAGCAAGCAACTACAATTCTGTTTTTTAATCAAGTTTCAGCAACAAAGCTCATTGTTAGCATCAAAATTGGTCACTAACACCCTTGAGTAGAGTTATGTAGAGAGATTAATGAAGAGAGTAAATTAAAACAGAAGAATAGTGTAATTCAATGCAGAAAGAACAACAAAAACGAGAACACCAGATTTATAGTGGTTCGGCGTAATTGCCTACATACACTTTGAGTTTAATCTTTATTGCTTTCTCAATTACTTGAATACAGATACAACCCGTAATTCAATCACTTGAATACAAGTTTTAATTAAAAAGAGGAGAGTATAAAAAATGGCAGAGTCTCCCTAGCATTCCCAGAAGAAGATCCCTTCCATTGTGCCTCTGCCCTTCTATTTATAGACGAGATGGGTCAAACTTCCCTCATGGGCTTAGGAACAAGGTACCTCTGCCCATAGTAGGTGACTTCTGCGCACCAGGCCAGGCAGGACGAATGCTCTTGCCTTGTTGTGGGCCTGACAACTTGCTAACACCTCCAGTCTCTTCTTGATCAGAATCTTGTCTAGTGCTAATGATAATTTCTTCAACTGTCATTTTGTAACCGGGCCAAGATGTCGGTTAACATTTGCCCCATAAAGTGTGTCGTGTAAAGCAACACAACACGCTTTGAAATAGCGAGTATTCCTTGTCTTCAGAAAAAAATCCATCATGTTTCTTGAATAGTCATTATCCTCCAATTTATCCTCTCAAGGTGTTGCATCCTTCTTTGGTCATCGTGATGCTTGGTCGATTCCCAATATTATATATCCAGGGTTGTAGTTCGTCAGTGGCCATCCATGTCTGATTCTACAGGGCTAGTAAGCTTCAGCTATCTGATCTAGTCTTTTCTTAATAACCCTTAGTGAGAATTCAATTTCTGTTGATTTCAGGAAATCGAACTTTTTCGGATGTACACATGCACATTCGGGTACATGTTCTTGACATTGGCTCTCGGATGCGTTTTATATGCTCATAAGTCATCGCCAACTCCATCTAGTTTAATTGCAATTCAATCGCGATTCCTTGTTTGTATTTTCTATGAAATAAGGGTTGCAATCAGCCACTTGAGGAGTTTTCCAAACCTCTCTTCAGTACCGACTCTATGATTTTGTCCACAGCTTCAACCTGTCCATTTGCAGTTATAATGGATCATGGAAGGTCATAAGGACAGATGACGTTACGGATAAAGAAGTTGATTATTTTCTTCATCTTGGTCGTGGCTAAGAGTTCTTCATCTGCCTATTTGGTGAAGTAATCAACTGTATGATGGTGTATATCGCACCACCTTTAGGATCGGCAAGAAGATGCTTTTAGTGCCCTCAAGTGGCAAACGGCTATGGGCTAGCCATTTGAATAATTACCATCGGCGAGGTTCCCATCGTTTTTGCAAACATCTTGCACTCGTCGCATTGTCTAGCATGATCAACCGCATCTGGATTGATAGTTGGCCAGTAATACTTGTATCAGAGTATTTTCTTTATCTTGGTTTTTCCCCTGATGTTATCGCCGCATTCTTCTTCATAGACTTCCTTCAGGACTCTTTTTATCTCATCATGGGCTATGCACTGGAGTAAGGGGGTCGAGAATCCCCTTTGATACATTATTCCGCTCTCCATTACATATCGCGAAGCCTTACGAATGACTTGTCATCTTTTGCTCCTTCTTTCGGGTAAGACCCCATGTAGTAGGTAATGCTTAAATAGGGTCATCCATGATTCCTTATCGATTTCGGTTTCTAACACGAAATCTATCTTCGTCATATTTATACTCGGAGTATGTAAAGTTTCAACGGGAAACAATCCCATCTGCTGCGCATCGCCAGTGCTTGTAAATTTTGCCATTGAATCGGCTGCTCTGTTTTGCTCACGTGGGACATGTGAAATATCATAATACTCGAGATTCACTAGCAGCTCCTAAACTCGGACCAAATACGGCGCAAGTCTCTGCCCCCTTGCTTGGTAGTCTCCACGCACTTGGTACACCACCAGTTGCGAGTTGCAAAAGATTTCAACCAATCTTACTCCCAGTTCTTTGATGAGTCTTAAGCCGACAATTAATTCTTCATACTCGGCTTTGTTATTTGTTGCTGGGAATTCAAGCTCCAAGCATAACAAACTGATCGGTTTTCAGGAGTTACAAGAACTGCACCAGCCCTCGAACAACGATCGTTAGATGCCCCATCGGTATTCATCTTCTATCGAACGGGAGGTATGACATTGTGGCCGTTTGAGTCGTCTGACACAGTGAATTCAGCAATGAAGTCTGCTAGTGTTTGCCCCTGTATGGCCCTTCGTGGCTGGTAGGTAATATCGAGCTGACTCAACTCGATATTCCGTTTTAACATCCATCCAGAAGTTTCTGGTCGCTGGAGTACCTGTCGCAAGGGTTGATCAGTGTAAACACTGATTGAGTGTGCCTGAAAATATTGACGAAGCTTGCGTGATGCAATCACCAAGTAATAGGCTAATTTCTCGATCTTGGGCTAATTTCTTTCTGCCCCCGTCAGACGTTTACTAACATAGTAAACTGGCTTTTGAGTTCGGTCCTCTTCGCGAACCAAAGTTGTACTGATAGCATGCTGTGATACTGCCAAGTACACATACAACATTTCGTGGTCTACTGGTTTGGATAGCACTGGGAAACTTTCCAAATGCCTTATCAGAGCTCGGAATGCTTCCTCATAATCGGATGTCCATTCGAAATTCTTCTTTCCTTTCTTTATCACATCGAAGAAAGGAATACACTTGTCTGTAGCTCTGGATATGAATCGACTCAGCACAGCCACCTTTCCATTCAAGCTTTGTACTAGCTTCATAGTTCTGGGCACTTGTATGTCTTGGATAGCATGAATCTTCTCCGGGTTAGCTTCGATTCCCCGCGCATTCACAGTGAAACCCAAAAACTTTGCCAATGCTACGCCAAATGAATACTTCAAAGGATTGATTTTCATTCCATAATGCCTGAGTATATCAAACATTTCCGCTAGGTCTCGGATGTGGTCATTTGACTGCCGTGACTTCACGAGCATGTCATCCACATAGACTTCCATCATTCTACCAATCTGGTCTTTAAACACTCGATTCACCAGAAGTTGATAAGTTTCTCCCGTGTTTATCAATCCGAAAGGCAATACTACATAGTAATATAGCCCCACATCTGTGACAAAACTGGTGTGTTCTTGGTCTGGAATATGCATCGGGATCTGATTGTATACCGGATACGCATCCATAAAAGACAATAATTTGTGTCCGGCCGTAGAGTCGATGAGCTGGTCAATCCTAGGCAACAGGAAACTATCCTTCGGGCATGCTTTGTTTAAATTAGAATAATCAACACAAGTTCTCCACTTTCCATTTGCTTTCTTTACCAGCACAAAGTTGGAAACCCATTCAGGGTAGAGGGCGTCGTGGATGAACCCATTGGCTTTGAGTTTGTCCACCTCCTCTCTGAGACCAGCAGACCTCTACGGGTCCATGCCTCTCCTTTTTTGTTTTATGGGGATGCATTTCGGGTCTATGTTCAACATATGACTTGCAATAGCGGGAGAAATCCCGCACATATCAGAATGTGTCCAAGAGAACACGTCTAGGTTCGCTCGGAGGAAATCAGTAAGATCTTCGGCCGATGATGGGTTGAGTTGCGACCCAATCTTAATGACTCGTGACGGGTCATCCCGGCTGACTGGCATGTCAATTGTCAGCTCGGTCGGTGCTGCATTCGTTTCCCTAAGTCCCCCATCATCATCTCTCGAATCTATGTCTCTATAGATCCAAGAATGCTGCCCGAGCCAGGGCTCAGGCACTACTTGCCAATTGTCAGTGTTTTGGATGTGGACGAAGCTGTCCACCTTGTCTGCATCTCGACTTCTAAACACTATATTGTATGTCATCATGCATTGTTGTTTTGCAGGGAAATCGAGTTTCAGGACGTAGCAGATCGATCGTTCCTCAAGAGTCATTAACATGACTTCTGCGCCATAACACTGATCAGTGGATGCTTCACCTGCATACATTTTCCATCTGCCAGTTGGTTCTCTACTACCCTTCGAGTAGTCATCTGATGTAGTGAATTTGGGCATGAGGTCTGCTAATTTCCGTCCTTGGATAGCCCAGTAAGTGATATCGAATTATCTTAGTTCGTTATTCTATTTAAGTAGTCTTTCAGAAGTCTCGGGTCATTGTATTCCCTGTCGCAACGGCTGGTAGGCATAGACGTTGATGGGGTGAGCCTAAAAGTAAGAGTGGAGCTTTCATGATGAAATCTATAGATATTGTACTAGCTTTTGTAGCTTCGGGTTGATATCCAATGCATGGCTCGCGATAGTTAGTGAAATCACACATGCATGTCAAAATGGATCTAAGGGAACATATCATCGTTTATTCACAAAAATCCAACTAAATCTTTTATCATCATTGCCCTGAGCTGTGATTCGACACTCAGCACCCGAAAAGGGTTGCCATGGCTGGCTGTAATGTCGACCGTCAGCTTAGCAGGTGCCATCCCAGATTCTTTGAGTTCAGATGTAACTATTTTGCATAACATTCAATGTCAAATATGGTTGGGACGACCAACGTTGATGGTTACTTTGGTCGAATCCTAGAGTCTTGTCATGAGTTATTAAGTCTAATAGTGAAGGGCTCTGAAGGCTCTAATAGATTATCAGCAAATGGCCAAAGATCAGGCTTAAAAGCGCATTAACGGAAATGTCGAGCGGGGGTCAGCCTCGAGTGGCATGCAACTGTATAGCTGGATCTTGCTAAGAGTTTGAATTTGCTTGTATATTCGAGTAACGCACTTTCTATTCAAAGCATTCATGATCCTTTACCCGTCCTTCGAGTTGGAGTGAAAGTCAATTGCTCATGAGCTAAGGTATCGATTTAATGATTCTATCTCTAGGCATCCTTTCGGTCGTAACCTTGAGTAGCTGTAAGCAGTATATATAAGTTTTAATACTGAGCTATCGCAGACAGTCTTTGGATGACCATGCGTCTTCTCCCAGTCTCGGGTTGATAAATGTACTGCATGGCCGGTTGAGTCTCGTCCTAGCTATGTTTATGTTCTCACCTAAACTCCAAAGACATAGAGGTGATTGGTGAATAGTCGGTTCACATTCATCTTGCTCCTTGCTCGTGCCCCCAGGTCTGGAGCATATACTGATAAGTAGGAAGGCCAGCCACACCCACTTTAGCTTTACTCTCTTTCCCGTTGAATCGTGGGATCATGTCAGTCGATGGGAGACTAGGTCTCGCCTATCTCGGATTTTATCGTGGTTTTTCATTCCAAGAGGAATACTTCGATGCCACGTCAGTTTCAGAGCGTAATTTGGATAGTGGACGGTCATCTATGTCCACTTTGGTTCATGCTCATCCAGTTTCGTACTCCTCCTGACCAATCGAATGAGGGTGCTGGAGAATTTTTGACCAAGTATTCGTGGTTTACCCTCCTTTCCACACTCTCGAGGTCATATTTTTTCAAGAAACATCCGAGTCACATTCGTATATGCTTGGTGCGGATCGGTATTGACCCTCGATCTGAGGTATTATATAGTCGATTGCTCGTAGCTTTGGATGCCATTTCGATTGGTTCTGTATTGAGGCCTCCCTGCAGTCGTTGCTTCAAGTTATAAAGAACGCCACGCTAGAGCTATAGTAAGCTGTCGTATTCAACTTTTTAGTGATTTGTACCCATGTTCCCAACATTGATTTGGCCAGGCCACTAGTTGGATGGTCGAACTCGATCCTTAGCGGGTTAATAATCCTTCGGTCGATTCCATGCCGAAGTTTGCGGGATAGAGAATGGTCGGAATCCACTCGTCTATTTATCAATGTTTATACACCACTCTGCATTCTGGTGACTTAGTGTTATTCTCCCCCCGGTTGACTCACGCCCAATTTGTGTTCATGCTTCGGTCCACGCTCTGGGGACTTAGAGATTTGTCGAACAGTTTATGCTTCAGTCCATAGTTCGAGACACAGAGATTTTTGTCAACTCGTTTATACTCTAGTCCGCATTCTGGGAACTTAGAGTAATCTAGTCCGCTTCTAGGATTTAGAGATTCTTCTCAAGTCTTCTATAATCTAGTCCGTGATCTAGGGACTGAGAGTACCGTAGTCCGCACTCTAAGGATGTAGACGTTTTTGAAGCCGTTTATACTCTAGTCCGCACTCAGGGGACTTAGAGCACTCTAGTCCGCATTCAGGGGACTTAGAGCACTCTAGTCCGCACTCTAGGGACGTAGAGGTTCTTAGGTTGTTTATACTCTAGTCCGCACTCAGGGGATTTAGAGGTTCTTAGGTTGTTTATACTCTAGCCCGCACTCAGGGGACTAGGAGCACTTTAGTCCGCACTCTGGGGACGTAGAGGTTTTTGAGTCGTTTATACTCGAGTCCGCACTCTGGGGACTTGGAGGTTTAAGTCGTTCATACTCTAGTCCACACTCTGGGGGCTTAGCGTACTCCAGTCTGCACTTTGGGGACTTGGAGGTTTAAGTCGTTTATACTCTAGTCCACACTCTGGGGACTTAGAGTACTCTAGTCCGTGTTCAAGTGATTGGAGCGCTTGATGAAGACAAGTCGGAACATCCTCTCCTACCGACGGGGGTTATGAAGTAGAAATTACAGGCGCCTCTAAGCACACATCCGAATTGAGCTTGAAGGAGCGGCTCGAGAAAGAGAAGGAGGAGACGGTCAAGGCCAAAGTCGAGCCCCGAGTTGTGGACTTGGACGATCCTTTGAACAAGCCATTGAAGGTCATCCTTCCAAGCGGTTCCAAGCCCATGGAAGTTCCCCGTATTTCTTCAGTTGCTACTCCTCTATCAAAGAAGAGTACCAAGGGTAAATGCTCTGGAGAGGAGCCATCTAGAAAGGATTTGAAGAAGCATAAGAAGTGATTACTATCCTCGTTCAACGAGAGTTAGTTTAAGTCATGTAATTATTTTCATCTATTTCCTTGGTCCTTGTAAATAGAATGTCGACTCCGAACTTTGGAGGGGTTGTGATAGGAACTTATTTCTGAATAAAGTTCAGTTCCTATTTCCATCTTACAAAAGACTCCTATTGTTTATTTTTCTTTGTGATTGTGATTTTAATCCAAGCAGTTGTGAGTAACATAGACTTCTCGGTCCATCTTCATATAACTCGGGAAATCTTCGGGAGTTGTTGAACTTCCATTCTGTGCTTCGAGCACTTAGAATACTTTCTAGCCTGTATGTCAAGGATTTGACAAATTCAAGTCATCTGTGTCATAGTTCATATTCAAGGAACTTAGAGATCCGAATCGCTTATATTCGAGTCCACGCTCTAGGGAGTTAGAGATTCAAGTGGTTTATACTCGAGTCCACACTCTGGGGACTTAGAGTACTCCAGTCCACGCTCTGGGGACTTGGAGGTTCTTAGGTCGTTTATACTCACGTCCGCACTCTGGGGACTTAGAGTACTCCAGTCCGCGCTATGGGGCTTGGAGGTTTAATTTGCTTATACTCGAGTCCGCACTTTGGGGACTTAGAGTACTCCAGTCCGCACTCTGGGGACTTGGAGGTTTAAGTTGTTTATACTCGAGTCCGTACTCTGGGGACTTAGAGTACTCCAGTCTGAGCTCTGGGGACTTGGAGGTTTAAGTCGTTTATACTCGAGTCCGCACTCTGGGGACTTAGAGTACTCCAGTCCGTGCTCTGGGGACTTGGAGGTTTAAGTCATTTATACTCGAGTCCGCATTCTGGGGACTTAGAGTACTCCAGTCCACGCTCTGGGGACTTGGAGGTCTAAGTTGTTTATACTCGAGTCCGCACTCTGGGGACTTAGAGTACTCCAGTCCGCGCTCTAGGGACTTAGAGGTTTAAGTCGTTTATACTCGAGTCCGCACTCTGAGGACTTAGAGTACTCCAGTCCGCGCTCTGGGGGCTTAGAGGTTTAAGTCATTATACTCGAGTCCGCACTCTGGGGACTTAGAGTACTTCAGTCCGCGCTATGTGGACTTGGAGGTTTAAGTTGAGAGCAGTCGTATTTCCACTCTTTAATTTGTATTCATCTACCGTATCGAGGCTAATGTTGTCGAATGAACAATCAAAACATGTTGGCTCATGGAATGGGATTCTGCCCCCAGCATGAGGGATGAAATTTGAAAAATGGACGATTGATTCTCGTTCGCTTAGTGATTATAGCTCTTCTAATCAAGTCAAGGAAGGAGGTATATGACAGATGGTTGGATCACATCCATGTTGGGTTAGACAACCAATTCTCTAACAATTTGCTCTGTATCTCCTTCTAGAAAATAATGATAATAGATTGTTGAGTAGACAAAGTAAGTTGCATATGTTCCAAGGTGAAGTCGTGCCTATGCATTGATAGCAATGGTTAATGAGTAGGCAGTCCACCACAACTACTTCAAGTCGGGCTTTCGAATAACCTTTTGTGTTGAAGGTAGGATTTGATGTGTAGATGATCAAATCACGTCCACTCTAGACAGATCTTGGCGTCACTGAGCTTCAGAAGAGGCCTCTGTATTTTGTCGAACTTTGTTCTATGACTTGATTTGAGTGGACGATCGGGCCATACTCATTCCAAGCCTTGTTCAGGTCTCCGAGTCAAACGTGGAGGTCAATGAATGGATGGTCAGTCATGTCGACTTTGTATTTGGCCTCTAATCATGATGAGATTTTCAATCTCTGGTTCTTGGCCCCAAACTAAAGGCACATGATTGATGATGAGCGATTGAATTATGCTTGTTTATATGTAACTCCACACGTCCGATCATGGTCTGTATGGATTGATTGGCGACCAAATCGGAGTATCCAATCTCCTGCATCGTTTTGAAAGTAGTTTAGTTCAAGTTAGTCGTAGTTCATAGAACAATTGAAATAGAAATAGATTTGGAAATAATTCAAAGAAGATTAGGATAATTCTCATTGATAGGTGAAGCAGCATCGTGTGCCCGCTATTCGACTCTGCCCTTGGCTCCTTTCAAAGGGATGTCGGCCATCAATAGTCCAATTGATAATCATAGCCTTTTATTAATAGGCATCGGATGTTCGCTGCCCGCCATTCTGTAGGACTTGTACATGCTATTGAAGCTTTCCTTTCCATATTGGCTTTTCGATCACACCTCGGAGGTGTTTGTAATCGTCCGTGTTAGGATCAATGAGCATCTGGGAATATACAACATTCCCCTGATTTTCTTTAGACTTTGGTGTACTCTCTGTAGGTTGGTTTCCAGTACCACTCCGAGTCGTGCGTCTTCAAGTAGAGTTGTCAATTGAATCTTTCAAAGAGCATATGAGTCGAATTTTGAGGTCATTTTTTGGCTACTGGGATCTGCATCCTTAGCCAACAGGCCTTCATTGTTATTTTTCTTAGTCTGTTCCGCTCCTCTACACTTTGGTTTAGATTCATCTTTTCATAGAAATGATCCATGGTCATAGGAGGCTCTTTAGCTAACTAGCTGCAAAAAATATATATGGAGGTCGATTGTCCTCAAGGGTGATCAATATGATATCCCTTTGAGAGTATCGTTTGAGTAGTGGTTGTTTGTCTGTTCCCTTATTGTCGTTCAAAAGCAGTCACTAGATCGTCTATGCCCTGGTCGATCATGGGATGTAAGGGAAGTACCTGAAAATATTTTTTTTTTGAAAATAGGGGTCGTATAAGAGACCGGTGTAACTTAAGTTTCGATCGGCCAAGCACGGCTCGGCCAAGGCGGGTCGGCATGGAGCGGGTCGGCAAAAGTGGATCGGCCAAAGTGGGTCGGCCAAAGTGGGTCGGCCACAGTGGATCGGCCGAAGTGGGTCGGCCGAAGTTGGTCGGGGCCAAAGTGGGTCGGCCAAAGTGGGTCGGCCAAAGTGGATCGGCCAAAGTGGATCGGCATGGAGTGGTCGGCCAAGATGGATCGGCCAAGAGTGTTCGGCCAAAATTGATCGGCCAATAGTGTTCGGCCAAGATGGATAGGCCAAGAGTGATCGGCCAAGATGGATCGGCCAAGAGTGTTCGGCCAAGAGTGATCGACATACACCTTTTCTGCAATGGTCGGCATAGACTTTTTCTAGGGCGATCGGCCGAATTGCCTTCAGAGGAGGGTCGGCCTTCATTCAACTTGAGTGCAAACTTCAACATCCAATCACCAAATCTTGCATACATCAGTGAATCCAATCTATGGCTATCAGCTTCCTTTAGATTTCTTTCAAATCTGAGTAGAATAGCAAGTTTTCTAGTAGACAACTGGATCTATCTCGCGAATATGGAAATCCACTAGTAGACGATGAGATCCAATCAGGCTGAGAATTCAATTCTCAGTGAAAGCACCAAAATGTTAGCACCAATATTGGTCACTAACACCCTTGAGTAGAGGTATGTAGAGAGATTAATGAAGAGAGTAAATTGAAACAGAAGAATAGTGTAATTCGATGCAGAAAGAACAACAAAAACGAGAACACCAGATTTATAGTGGTTCGGGGTAATTGCCTACATCCACTTTGAGTTTAATCTTTATTGCTTTCTCAATTACTTGAATACAGATACAATCCGTAATTCAATCACTTGAATACAAGTTTTAATTAAAAGGAGGAGAGTATAAAAAATGGCAGAGTCTTCCTAGCGTTCCCGGAAGAAGATCCCTTTCATTGTGCCCCTGCCCTTCTATTTATAGACGAGATGGGTTGGACTTCCCTCATGGGCTTAGGAACAAGGTACCTCTGCCCATAGTAGGTGACTTCTGCGCACCAGGCTAGGCAGGCCGAATGCTCTTGCCTTGTTGTGGGCCTGACAACTTACTAACACCTCCGGTCTCTTCTTGATCAGAATCTTGTCTAGTGCTAATGATAATTTCTTCAACTGTCATTTTGTAACCAGGCCAAGATGTCGGTTAACACTCATACTTCAGCAATGTAGTTTTCTAATCAAAGAAACATCTTTCCACCAAATCAAGTTTTAAAGATTCAAAAGCTATTTCAAAATTAAAAGTGCTCTGTTCTTCATTGTGTGCAGGTGAGTAACATCATTTTTTTAGAACACTTAGTTATATGAATCTGGTTGCATCGTTAATATCTGGAATAAGTATGCTGTGTGAATATATAAGTGCATTTTTCCAGTATAAATATATGGATGTATAGGTGTGCATGATGTTGTCACTGTGCTTCACTGTTTTTAGTTTTCTAGGTTCAAGATTTGTTCAAAATCCATTATCACTTGATCTGATCGTTGTTAGGGTTTAAGTCTTAAAACCAAAGTTGTTTGATAAATCATAGATTAATATTTAAAAATTTAATTAAGTTAAAATAAAACTTGAATGTCTCCGGAAACTAAAAACAACAGTGCATGCTTACAATAAGTGAAAATTTAAGCATCTTAATTTATCAAGACAGGTTTATAAAATGAAACCTTATCCAAAAACTTGATTTTTAAAAGAAAAATCACAAATTTTAGTATTGAATTGAGGGTGCAGTTCGTGTTTGATCAGATTTGGTGTTTAGGGGGGTTTTCTGATTATCCAAGTGATCGGAGAGGATGAGGTTTCCACTAGAGGTAGTGAAGTGATGTGTGAGCTCGGCAAAATTGTCAAATAGTTGTTCAAATCATTGTGGAGGTGGCGTGGTCCAATTTATTTCTTAACCCTAGTTTTGGGTTTGGTCGAGAAAGTGTTGAACCAATTACCTTTGGTGGATCGAGTTCCACCATATTCTGGGGATCAATAGCATGGAGGTTGGCGAAGTTATGGCTGGAGGCGTAGGCGTTCCGATGATCAGAATTTGAAGTTCGAGGGGTTTTCGTGGATGTGTATCTGGTTCCAGGTTTGGGTTAGTATGCTCGAATTTGATTACGAGTTTGTATTGATGATCTGATGGTCGGATTCCGGTGCGAGGGTGATCGCCGATGTGAGGAAGTAGTCGTAGTAGACCGGAGATGGTCGGAGCCACCGTGCATGTGCATGGTGCAGTTTTGTTTTCCTAGTGAAGCCTAGAATGGAAGAGGAAGGGTACTCGAGATTTCTCGAGTCATTTGCGTGTGTTGCCTAAAGCATTATGGGTTATGGCTCGAAGCTTTTGAGGGTGGGTTCGAGTCATATGAATTGTTACAGGTTTTTAAAACCTGTAAGGTCTTAAAATTTTAAAATGAATTTTTAAATTGAAAGCAAGATTTAAACAAAGTCTTAAATCAAGTTTTAAAGTACGGATTCAAATTAAAATTGTATCCTAGTTTTGAAATAAATATGTTTTATAAAATTTAAAATGTTCAAACGACTTTACGTGTTTAAATATATTTTAAACTGAATTTGGTTTAAAATTCTTATAAATTTAAAAGATAAGTGTTTCTTTAACATTTGATTTAAAGGGTTTTTAAATTGGTTTTAAATTTTATTAAATTTAAATTTGTAATTATTTTAAATCTTTAATTTGAAATAAAATTTAAAAGTAATTTTTTTTTCGACATTGCATTTGTAAATGATATTTAAGTCATTAATAAGAATAATGTTTTTATCTTAAAGTTAATTAAGATTTAAGGATTTAGGATTCATTAAAGTAATAAGGAAATTAAAGAGCAATTAATTAATAATGGATAAATAAATAAGTAATTAAGGTTTGAAAGTTAATTAATTAGGGGTTAATTAATTTGAAATTAAGGATCATTAATTAAGATAAGAATAGGTTATTAATTAATGATTTAAATTTTTTTATAAATCAAGTAATTAAAGATTAATCAAGTTATAATTAAGCACTTAATTAATTGAGTAATTAGAGATTAATTAATTAGTTATGAAGAATTAATTAATTTGAATTAAGAGATGATCAATTAAAGTTTAATTACTTGGAAAAGTAATTAAAGAATTGTTAACAGTTAATGAAAGATCATGAACTAAGGATTATGAAATGATTAATTAATATAATTAATTTAAGATGATTAATTAGATTAATTAATTAAAGATAATCATTTGTTGAATTGTTTAAGTATAATTACATAATGAAAGTAATTAAAGGGATTAATTACTCAGTGTAATTAATTAAATTAATGTGATTTGTTTAAGTTAATTAATTAATTTGAAATAATCATTGGATGATGGGTTAAGTATAATTACTTAGTGTAATTTATAAAGTACAATTACTTGGTGAAGTAATTAGTGGGTAATTACTGGATGTAATTAATTGAAGAATGGTAGTAGTTTTGGGTTTAATTACTTTGAGTAATTAATATGAAGAATAATTACTTAGTGAAATTAATTAATAATTAATTACTTAGTGTAATTAATTTAAGAATTAATTAATAAAGTTATTTGAAGTTAATTAAGTAAGGTAACTAATTAAGGGTAATTAATTACTAAATGTGATTAATCAAGGTTGATTAATGAATAAAATTAATTAAAGATTAATTATTAAATGTAATCAATTAGAATAGTAATTAATTAAAGAAGTAATTAAGGATCATTAAATGATATAATTAATGAAGTAATTAAGGTTTGATTAATTAAGATAATTAATCAATATAAGTGATTATCAAGTAATTAATAAATTGTAATTGATTAAGGATAAATGTAATTAATTATAGTTAATTAATTAATGAAGTAATTAAAGGTTAAATTCTGTAATTGTTTAAGGATAATTAATTTGTGTAATTTATTAAAGGCTAATTACTTAAAGTAATTAGAGAATGATTAATCAAGGGTGATTAATTAAGATAAATTCTTAGAGGATGATTAATTAATTGATTTGTAATTAATCAATAGTCAAGTAAGCAAGATTTATAGTAATGAAAGTAATTAATTTAATTTATTTTAAATTAATTAGACATGAAGTAATTAATTTAATTTATTTTAAATTAATTATAGATGGAGTGATTAATGGATCTTTGCTTATGGATGGCTGGATGTTATTGAATGCCTTGAATTGTTTATCTCTAATATGAGATATGTGTTGATTTGTTATATTGGGTGCTTTGGTTGAATTGTGATGATATGGATTATCTATTTGTGATATTTGTGAATTATCTATCTGTGTGAATATAGATAATAGATTCTAATTGTTTTAACTTTAAAACAACTTAGACTTAAAAGATCGCGTTTTGGATTTCGATGAGACCGGGATCGGGTTTCCAGATTTGGATACCCGAAAACCACATCGATCCAAATTAACGATAGGTCATGAATCTCAAGTTAAGATTAAGATTTAGAGTGCAAGGGTTATTGTCGTTAACTCTTAGGGTGATTCCAAAATGAGTGTAATGAGATAATGCCTTCGGTTTCGTTCGAACTCGGAACGAACTTTTATGGATTGAATGCTTTCAGAACATCGTCGGGAGGATAATGAGCATTCTAAGATATATGTGTTCTATAAAGGTAATCGTAGCCTCAAGCCTCATCAACCAGGAATGGCTAAAACAGGGGAGGTGCAGCAAGGCTAAGTGGGTAGCACCTAAGTAGGACAAGATTTACCCCTGTCTAGAAGTCCTTTTTATTCGGCTTTATGGGGTAGTTGATTGCAACAGCTGTCGGGGTTGTCTTGTTCGGGACTATACAGTAAGGGATGGTTTCGGCTTTGTGTTGTAGGGGATTAGGAGTAATCCTCGGTATGGTGATCTAGGCCACGTACTGTGATGGGCGGTACCCCAATAACCCTGCCATTGTATGGAATCCAATCTCCAATAAGTGTCGTACGTTTTAATTGTGCCCAACTATGTTGGAACGTGAGATGTAAGCATTCCAGCTATTTCTGTATTTTATTTGAAAACCCTAGACCCTATTATAATATCACTGATTTCCTATCAAATGTTTTGGTTATCGTAAGGTAAAAAACTTTTCCGTGTTTATGTGCGGAAGTCTTACGAGATACCTTTTGTTTTCAAAGGTTTTTTCAAAGTTAAGCAACTTTAACCTGTTACTCACACCAGATCCATGTCTGACCCGAAGTTTATTTTCTATTTTCTTAAATTCTTGGGTACTCAAATTTTTACAAGTAGCCAAGGGATTCAGGTTAGCTTTGACGAATTCTGGAGGAGCAATGGAGCAAGAGACTTCAGTGTTCGTAGATATATAGTTTCCGATGTATTGGTATCTCTATGTGGTATTTGAGTTGTAACGACTAGACAGGTGTTTATAATTGTTTAGTATGTGTTCTATAAGCTGTGTAACTCTAATAAATGTAATATATTATGTACTACTTATGTGATTAATATAATTTATTCGTTTCGCTATTGAGATTCTGATGTTGTTTCTCTCTTTCTTTTCTATCTTTCTTTTTTCTATCCCTTTCTTTCTTAATAATGACCCGTCTTTCTGTGGAGAGAAAGGCGGGTCGTCACATTTGGTATCAGAGCGCTAGGTTGAGTGAGTATCTAGGCTTTGGAGTGATTTCTTTCTTGAGAGAGCGTATTTGTAATTTTGATATATATATATATATATATATATATTTCAACCTATTTTTTGGGTTACCTGTTCGAGTTTTCCAATATGAGTTCTAGAGGTAGGAAGGGTAATGGTGTGTAAGCACGACTACCAATGGAAGAAGTCTAATTGTTGAGGTTGGAAGTGTATCTGCCGAGGCTGTAGATCTAATATCGTCTCGAATGAGCTTTGCTATGGTGTAAGGATTTCACCAATCTCTGAAGGAAGCCTTTTTGAGATTCAGAGTCCATCTTTGTAGTATAATTTTGGATGAGTAGAGTTTGAATCCTTCGGTTGAGTAGAAGCGAGTGATGGTATCTTGGCAACTTTAGGAAGGAGCAGTTGCGTGATGAGATGCAGTGACTATGGATGTTTCCGAAGATGTTTCTTTTGGAGCAAGTTTAAGGAAGTGTGTCTACATCGGTGATGAGACTGAGTTCAGCAGGGTGTATGTGTTTGGTTTGAGGCCCAAGTTTCTTGAAGAGATGTCTGCCCATCTCAAGGTTCTGTGTGGGATTGGTTGATATGACTTTGAGGATCGAAGAGCTTTGGATAGGAAGTCTTTGGCATCAGTGGCAGTGTTGCAGCTCAGAGTGTTCTGTGTGCCGTCAAGAAGATCATCTGGTTAAGCAGTTTTCTAAAGGTGGAGTTCAAAAACAGCAGAGTGGATCCATTTCTTCGGTGGATTAGCTTGATAAGCCTAAGCTATTTTGATTAGTAAAGAGAGAACAGTTTCTTCGGAATTAGACTAGGTTGATCGTAAAAGTGACTTGCGATAGTTGAATGTTCTCTTGGGTATCATTTGACTGGGATCGAAGCATCTCTTGGAAATATAGGAGTTATCAGAGTTGTCAGAGATTTTTCTGGATGTCTTCGTAGAGGTTAGAGGTTTTCCTTAGCATCTGGAGATTGAGTTTGCGTATCGACTAGGATTCCAAGAGTGATTTCGGTGGTTCAGCTAAGTAGAAGGATGGCTTCAAGAGAGAGGGTTTGGTCAACAACTCAGGATATCATGGAACTTTTGAGTTTTCTCTATGAATCTATTGAACCGTGTTTTCCAGGATGTGTTGGACAAGTTTGTGCTCATGTTCATCATCGGCATTCTCATCTATTCTAGATCAGAGTTGTGCAGCGGAAGCGAGGTAGCAGCTATTCTAGTTTGGAAGCAACCCTAGAAGTTAGTTTTCTACTGATGATAGTTGAGTTTGTGTTCTTGATTTTGGATTGATCTTGAGAGGATCATTCTGTTGGTTTGTTTATGGTCCAGTTTCTTTCTAGAGTCATCAGCGAAGGTTGAGCTGATCAGGAAGGATGAAGGCAGCCCAAGGTCGTCAGAAGAGTTTTGTGGATATGAGAAATGAAGAAATTTGGATTTCGAAGTCGGAAATTTGATTTTGGATAAAGTTTTCTCTGATCTAAGGAGCTATAAGATTTGATTAAACTAGGAGGCTAGCTCCGAGGTGTATTGGATCTTTCTATATTCTGATTAGGATTAATGTTTTGGTCTTCAGGGTTGAATTGGCAGTTTGGAAGATTGGGATTCAATGTATGTCACGTATCTCTGAGGGAGTACGTGTATGATATATCTCTGGTTTTGGAATCAGTAGTTCAGGAGGATTTGGTAGTTGAGCAGGACTTGTCTGTGATCTGACATCCTATTCAGTTTTGTAGATCTAGATGAGTAGGAGCTCCGCAGCTTAGTAGTGTAGATTGTTTGGATTCAGTTGAGCGAGTATTCTAGTGTTTATACTTGGGAAACCCTAGATAGTGTCAGGAAGGTCTATCCTGATTTGTGTCAGGATCATTAGATTTGTTTGATTTAGTGAATTGTTTGCTATGGCTGTTAGCATATGGTTGATAATATATGCTTATGGTTTATAATTAGATTCTTTAATGGGTTATTAAATTATCTTTGCTTTTAAATTTCAGGGACGAAATTCTTTTAAGTGGGGAGGAATGTGATGACCCGGAATTTTGGGCAATATCAATTTAATAATCTGTATTAAAAATTAAATTGATTTGATGATTTTCTTTTATAATTTTAATTTTAATTTGCAAATTTATTCTTTTAAAAGAAAATAAATATTTAATTGGTGGATTTAAAAGTTAGTAAAATATATTCTATTTATAATTTATATTTAATTGTACATATTGTAAATAGAAAAGCTTTGGTTTGAATTTAACAAATAAAATCTTGTTTTTAAATTCTAATATATTTTGGTAATTTGGAAATTATGATTTAATATAATATAAAACTTTTCAAAGCTTATTTAAATAAATAACTATATGATTTTAAAATACTTAAGGTAAATGTAAATTGTTTAAAATATCTTTTAGCTTAAGTTTGAATTTAAATAAAATTAATAAAAAGGTTTTTTTTGTTTTCTTTTTAAATATTGCTTGATAAATATGATTTTAATATATATATATATATATATATATAATTTTAAAATACAATTCATTTAGTAATATAAATAATTAATAAATAATAAGGCAATTTCCTTTTAAGTCATTTATAATTAACAAAATGTTTTTTTCAAACAATATTAATAATGTATAGATATAAATAGATTTTTAAGAAAATAGAGTTGTTATTTTCAAATTGAATTTATGTTGTAAATCATGTGTGTATATATATATATATAAGTGATTTTAAATTGGTTTTTTTAATTTAATTTGAATTTGAATTTGGATTTAAAATTTGAAATTCAAATGATAGATTTTTAAAAATATTTGGATTTAAAATATACGCATAAGCTTTTATTTATATGTAATTGGTTTTATTATATTTTCTTTAAAAGAGATATATATATATATATACTTAGATAAGTATTATAAAATAATAAATTAAGTATAAAGCTTTTTATTAATATTTAAATTAAATAAAATCTCTTAAATAACAAATGTTAATACATTAAGTGGTATTAGTGACAAGTGGTAGTAAATAAACTGATAAAATGACAAACGTTGAGATATTAAACAAGTGTCATATTATTTTGATTTTTCTTTTTTAAATAAATCACATTTTCAGCCTATATAAAAACATGCTTTCTCACCTTCAATTCTTTTTCAAAAGCTAAGAGAAACTCAAACCATTTATTAAAAACAAAATCTGTAATCAACATTCTTCAAACTAGAAAATCAAATCTATAACCTGTTAACCATTTTCAAAATCAAACCCAAAAGCCTATAATTTTTCTTCAACCTGGAACAAAGTCTAAAAGCGAACCTGGGAAGAAATCAAGCCTCAACTTCTACTTCAAATCTGAGATTTTCAAAAGCAAGCAACAACAATTCTGTTTTTTAATCAAGTTTCAGCAACAAAGCTCATACTTCAGCAATGCAGTTTTCTAATCAAAGAAACATCTTTCCAGCAAATCAAGTTTTAAAGATTCAAAAGCTATTTAAAAATAAAAAATGCTCTGTTCTTCATTGGGTGCAGGTGAGTAAAATCATTTTTTAAAAAAAACTTAGGTATATGAATGTAACGACCTGACTTTTCGACTTTCGAAAGTCGACATTAATACGTCCACTTCATCAACTACCGAACCATCGAACGCCGAAAAATCGAACCATTAGGGTTTAAGAAGAAGAAGGTAGAAGAAGAAAACGGAAACAATAACAGAATCTCACATTTCACAGCGGAACAAATATAATAGATAAATAAATATCTTTAAACAGAATCACTATATAAGTTATTACATTACATCACATTAGAATATCAGAGTGTTACAACAACAAACCGCGGAAAAAATATAACATATACGAGTGATATGCTTCGCTATCCAGCTTGCTCCTAATCTCCATAGCAACTCCTGAATTCCAGAATGACCTGATAAACTGACTCTAGACTGCCCGTGTTGAAATTGGTGGGCATCCAGAGTTTAGAAAGGGAACAATAAACTCCAGGTCAGTCGTGGGACTGGTGTGAGATCTTAAAAACAGTTATTTTCGCAAAGAAAATAAAAATAAATCCGCTATGCTTCTGGAAAATGGAACTTCCATAAGGCCTTCCGCCACACACACAATGCAAACGCACACTTAGAGGAAATTTCTCCTTATGACAGTCAAAAATGCTTAATACTCAAAATTCTTTCGATATTATTTTTAGTGCATAGTGCAAAAACATTTCGAAAGTATAATATTAATCTTAGCCAGCATACAACATTTCGTCGTATGCCTACTACAGCAACAATGTTCAATAGCAGGTTACCTCCACATTCCATGGCAGGTTATACAACCATAACCATACAGGGAGCATATTGTTTTCTTTGGATTTCCAACAAATGGTCTGGCAAAGGAACTTCCTACACCGAAATGGGTACGCCTCTGGAAGGACGCCTCGAGAACCTAACCGGATCTCTGCTAACAAGGCCGACGTTACCACACGCTTTAACCAAGCTATAACATAGGTAACTAACACACAAGTATGCCATCCTCGGTCGTTACCGACCTTTATCCGAGGATCCTCAACCACAAAGCAACATCACACAGTAATAAATTTACAATGTCCACATGAGTTGAGTATCTGGGCTCCATACCATGATACCACCCTTTATCCAGAAGAAAATGGACATACGCTAGGGGCGCGACCCCTAAAAACCTTGCCGCAATATTGCTGTTTTGACCATTTCCGGGTTGTGAGGCTCAACAAAGTCTCGTCCACAAATCTATGCTTTTTCACAAAGCCATGCTTCGATCAACAAATGATCAGCAGCACTTTGTATGCCACATTACCAAATTGGGAATGTATCACTAGTAACCATCAACTAAATAACCTCTGAGCTCGTACGTCTCAGAGAAGGGTGTTAAGCTAAGAGAATAAATTCTCCGCCACCAACAGAAATATATTTGATAGAAACCAGCTTTACATCTCAATTTGTAACGTCAGAGACACATCCATACAAGTCTGTTCCGGGTTCGAACAGAATCGAAGGCACTTCCAAAGAAGCCCTTGCAATCCGGGTATTCACAATCCCGATTGGACTTTCCATCACTTAGGGAATCTCTATACCATAGCTACTCAGTGAAGAGACAATCGATAGGTCATCTTATCATTCTCGCCAATTTCGGTCTTCACCACCGGTCTTCAAATGCAATCCCATTTCATCGTATCATTATTCGGAATGAGTTATATGATACAAAAGTCCTCTCCCGGCTAATTCGAATAACGAGCGCTTATTTTTAAAAATAAGTGTTCATTCAGATTTCAAAAAAATCACAACAATTTCCACTTTGATCTTTTAAATAAAAGATTCTATCACAATCACAAAGGTTCGATGTTATTTCTGGATATCCACTTGGAATCCGACCCTGGGTTGCATCAAAATTCAAACGCCATTTAAAGGCAAATATGATAGTCGGTTATTTAACTATCAATCAACATTCACAATAATTACTGGATTTCAAATAATTTTCCCCCAGTTATTTATTTTCATAATATCTTTGCAAGATATATTTTCACACTTTAACCATTTGAAAATAGATTTCTTTTCACTGGCGGAATAAGATTCTCGATTTTTTTTATTTTCATTGAAAGTCTGCCGAGTTAAAATAATTTAAATAATTCAAATCACTTATCCAAAATATATACTTGAAAACATTTAGATAAAACTATTTTAAAACATTTATTTAAATATTAGTTATGAAAATATTATACCAATATCTCATATAAAATTTCAAGTCCAAATTAACTTTAAAATAAAGTTAGTATATCGGGTACAACTATTTAAATAACCATTTTCTAAAACAAATATCAATTAAATATTTAAATAATCATTTCTATAATTAATTTAAATAAATCTTTACTTTAAAGATTTTCAAAATATCCCAAGTAAATAAATTTTTCCAAACATTTTATCTTTAAAACCATCTTACAACTTCAATCTATATTTATAAACTTTATTGAAAACATTCTCGGCTTTCCAGGGAAAGTACACCTTCCATTCTAAAATGGTTCATTCAAATAAATTTATAAATCCTTCTGGATTTACTTTAAATTTACGTTCCAAATCTGTAAATTGCTTTCCACACTTTTAAAAATAACTCGATGTTTATTTTTAAAACAAAACTCCCTTCCCTTTATAAATTCCCATTGTGAATTCAAATTTCCAAATATCCATTGATAAATGATTTTTCAAATAGATTCCCAAATATTCACTTTCAGCACCAAATCAATTTTTCAAATTGATTTCCAAATTTATTTCAAACACCCAAATCAATTTCCAAATGGATTTCCCAAAGGTTTATTTTCAATCACCAAAATCAATTTCCAAATTGATTTCTAAATTTTGTTTCAAACATGGAATCAAATTTCAATTTGATTCCCAAAGATTTATTTTCAAGTACCAAATCAATTTTCAAATGGATTTCCAAATTTATCATCTTTTAAAATAAACCCCTTTATTTTTTCCAAACTATTTATTTAAAATCCGAATTTTTAAATAAATCCTTCAACTTCCCAACAACAATTTTCAAAATCCATTTATTAAAAATCTTTTCCCATATTTTGGAATTTATTCAATAGGATTTCAATATAGATTTTTCTACTTAAATTCAAAATGCCTATTTTATTTATTTCTGGTATCTTACGACACCAAAAATATATTCGGCTAAATTTTAGCCTACAATGATTCCAATTACAATATAATCACACAGAGATTATAAATAATCTAACACACAACAAATGAAACAAATTCAAATATTTGAGGAATCCAGTTGGATCCCTCCAACCTATTTCCCTGCATCCACAGAAGTTAGCACAACAATTAAATACCAATTCCACTTCGAGGTGGAATATCGCGGTATATGGGTTTTATATAATAGCCTCCGCTATTATGCGGCGTATTGGGTCTATTTCAAAACAAATAATAGTAGCCATCATCCAAGCACACGATCAACAATTTTAAATTTAACTATTTAAAATCAAACTGGAAATTCCAATTTAAACTTGAGTGAGAAGATCTCACCTTTGCTTTTATTAGCAATCCATTTCCATCTTGATTCGATTTTCTCGATTTAAGACCTTGTATAAAAATTATATGATTTTATAAATATTCGAACAAATCAAACTATTAAATTCCATTTGATAATTTAATTAACCCGTGATTTTATTTTAAATAACAAATTACTTTTGACAAATTTATTTAACCAGTGATTTTATTTTAGACTAATATTCTTTAACCATTTCTAAAACAAGTAAATTGGAAAAATTTTATCTTCCTTTTGAAAATACACATATATATTTATTGAACCTAAACAGAATCCTTTTATCTTACTGCATTATTATTTCTTTAATTTAGAAACTTTCAAGATTTACAGTAAGCTAAATATTTGTGTGTATATGTATCTATATATTTTTATAAACATTTATATTGCACTGCAAATATTAACAAATTTGTAAATTTCAAATTTACACGCGTAATTATTAAATTGAAAATAAATTTGAAAAGGTAAAAATCGAATTCACCTTACTGCCAACCCAGAAAACGCACAGCCACCGTACCGTGAACACGCCTTCATCAACTCGAGATCGAAGCCTCTGCCATCAGAACGACTTCACCCCTGGCCTTCCCAAACCCTCAGCGCGACACGATCGACCCACAGAGGAGCCATCGCCACCTCGTTGCCGATGCAACCCCAGAACCCCAAAACTCAAGTTTCAACTTTGCCCAGCTCCACTTGCCGTGCCTCCCATCGATTCCCGTGGAGCTCTCGTCGTTCGCGATCCATCAGTTCAATGTCACGGCCTTCCAGCTGCTCAGATGCCTTCGAATTGCCATCGTGAGAACCAAGTCGACATCGCTGCTCTCGAATCGCCGATCTCGCCCAAACTCCCCTGCCTCGTGCGCACGACGGCGTATTCTCTTTTTTATTAATTGATTTCGACTGATTTAATTTGAGGGAGGAAAGTAAATCTCGATTAGATCTTGTCTAAGAAAACGAGTTAGCCATTGATTTTGAGTTTTCGGACTCGATTTGAAAGAAACAGCGGCGGCCATGATTTCTGTTTGAACGAACGAATTTTTTCCTTTTGAATTCATTCAGATTTTTTTTTCTTTGAACGAGAATAATGGGTTGCGTGATTTAAACGAGAAAAGGAGACAGGATCGATTTCTAGGGTGGCTTATTTCAGAGGAGGTCGGCTGAAATGAAAAGCTGATGGGAAGGAATTTTAACTGTGTTGACTTAGGGTATAAATATGTTTTAATTTAAATTCGAATTCAAAAAGTCTAATGCAACTTAAAAACTTGACCTCCTATCGAGGCATGCCGCTAGGCATTTATAATATTAAACCCCTATTCCGAACACAATGAAATGTGTTCCGGAGGCTAATTCGATCATATACGCAAGTTACGGAAGTAAACAATCAATTTTAAATTGAATCGATTCAAATAGTTTCTATGCATTTTAAGCTGCCATGGTTAAACGAAAACTCCGATTGCTATGAAATTGAAATCCAATGATAATACAATATTACAGATCCAATGGAACTGGTTTCGTCGAATTCCGAGGCTGTGCCTCGAAAGGCTATTTTGAAATATCGATTTAAACGATATAAATTAAAAACTGAAAAAGGTATTTCCAAATCAAATTTTGAAGCTTCCATTAACCTCAGTATTATCAATATAAATTTTCTAAGCCTTTAAAACATTTTTAATCAGCCTAAAACTGAAAATTCAAATTTCTATCCAACTTCAATAAATTAAATTCAATAATTAAATTGCCAAATTCATAGTTAATTTTGAAATTCCAGTTAAATTATCTTCCAAACATTTAAAATTACTTGATATTATCAAATTCAAATACCAAAAATTCTGGGTCGTCACATCCTTCTCCCCTTAAAAGAATTTCGTCCCGAAATTATAAGTTAAGAAGAATGATCCTCAACACGTTTAATATTTTCCAACCCAAGCAATTTTATCAATTTATCAACCCAAATCTTTTTTTTATTAAAGATTCATTTCAACTAACTTTCCAAAATCTTCCATAATTTCCAAACAATATTGTTTACTTTCCAATTCAAATTTCAAACTTTCAAAATTTCTCAAATTTTTTCTAACACTCTAAATTTTCGAAAAAATTCGCCAGCGTCTCCTTTGTGCGGCTAGCTCGGTACAACTACAAAATGCCTCTACGGGCTCCCAAATTTCAAAAGAAAACAAAAGGCCAAGTGGCTAGATCAAAAACCCAATCAAATTTCATACTGAAATTTAAATACATACCTTTTTGTCGAGCAATTCAAATTTATCTTCTGAAATCAAAACCAATTTTCCTTTCTCTTTATAATACCTATATATCCAACTTAACCATATCCAACTACAGATTTCAAAATCATTTTATACATTTTCTTACAGAAGTTTCATATCTACTTCTATTCAAATTAGTTTTCCCATTACCATATGAATATAATTTATCTTCAACTCTGAATATTGAATTTTATCTTCCATTTATAACTGATTCATATCATTATTTTAAATTAGTTTCATTCACTAATTTACTTCAATTTCCAATTTGAAACCGTTTGACGCTAACGAAAAAATTTCAAAAATTTTCTAACTCCCAAAATTTTCGAATTTTTTTGGCAGAGTCTTCTTTGTACGGAGGAGCTTTTGCAATTTGACAAAAGATATAAATATATGTACATCGACCCACCCGGTCGGAAAAAACAAAAACAGTTCATATTTCCTTTTTTATTGCGTAGGCGTACCTTTATTTAGCATTTTTAAGCAAAGCGGTTTATTATTAGCATTTTAGTGTGACCAAATCCAGCCAAACGGCCCTTCTGTACCTGTATTTACTCAATTTAAACACATAAGTGACATATATAGGAAGTTCATTTACATTTCACTCGTTTTCAATAGTAAACACATAGCTTTCACAAGCAAAATATTCAAAATTATTTCCATTAGCAATTTATATGGTTTCGATACAATTTTAGTTGCTTACAACTAAATCACACATCATTTCCATTCAATATCAAGCGATTTACAATTCACTTTCTTTCATTCAATTCATTTCTTTAAAAGAAACGACCTCATATCCATTTCAATTGATTCAAAAATCAATTTTACTGGCTTTCATTAACTCATAGAATTTTATGCAATCACGTTTGCGTCAAATGACAACCATTTCTATGCAAATTCGACAACGTTCACTTAATAGAATATCCAATCTAGTTTATAACTAATTTGAATTGATACCAACTCAATTTACTCCTTATTCTATTTCATTTCCCATCGATTCTGTTCAAATCATTTTGCATTTCATTAATCAAACAAGTTCCATTCAAAACCATTACATAAAACTAGACAACAACCATTTCATAATTTTACTTAAGTCGAGCTTTTATCCAATATTTACTTAAGTTATTTATTTTCTTTAATTTATTTCAATTCAAAACTCAAATTTATTTTTCCTTGTAACACTTCCAAATTTAAATCCTTGATTTGATTTTTCATTTATCAAATCCATTCCATCGACTAATTTAATTAAATTAGTTTTATTCACTTATCCATTTAAATTTCAAATTTCCTTTCTCAATTCATCTCGAAATTATTTTATCAATAACAAGGAAATTTTCAATTTATTTCTACTTACTTGAATTTATCTGAAAATCCAAACCATTTTTATTTAACTCACAATTCAAGTTTTAACTTAACTAATTCAACTTTCCTATTTCATGAATTAATTAATTATCATATTAGTTTACTTGAATTCAATCCATTTTATTTTTATTTTTCCCATGTTTGGATTTTTATTTTCTTAGCTTTGGTTTTGATTTCAATCCCTCATACAACGATAATAATAATTTAATATTGTCGCTTTCTAACAACCAAGCAACCATATATCATAAAAATTCACAGAAAATCATTTCTTTAATATACAAAAATAGTTTTGGGTAAAATTATTTCATTTACCCTATTTTAAAACAATATTGTGTCGGTTTATCTTGTTTAATAGTTTAGAAACCCCTATCGATACCGTTGGCCAAACTACACCGACCAGAATCTATAAACAATCAACCGATAAGTCAACAAAATATAAAACAATTTTATATTCACTAACAAATACGCGCTCATATCTATCATTACACTCAAACTCATTCTAGAGTACTATTGACTCTATCTCTAATGAGTAACACCCAACAAAGCCAAGGTTATCGCTTAACCAAATGCTCCGATACCACAATGTAACAACCCGATTTTTCGACTTCCGAAAGTCGACATTAATACGTTCATTGTATCAACTGTCGAACCATCGAACGCCGGAAAACTGAACCATAAGGGTTTAAGAAGAAGAAGGTAGAAGAAGAAAACAGAAACAATAACAGAATCTCACATTTCGCAGCGGAACAAATATAATAGATAAATAAATATCTTTAAATAGAATCACTATATCGGTTATTACATTACATTATCAGAGTGTTACAACAACAAACGACGGAAAAAAATATAATACATACTAGTGATACGCTTTGCTATCCAGCTTGCTCCTAATCTCCACAGCAACTCCTGAATTCCAGAATGACCTGATAACCTGACTCTAGACTGCCCGTGTGGAAATTGGTGGGCACCCAGAGTTTAGAAAGGAAACAATAAACTCCAGGTCAGTCATTGGACTGGTGTGAGATCTTAAAAAAAGTTATTTTCACAAAGAAAATAAAAAGAAATCCGCTATGCTTCTGGAAAACGGAACTGCCATAAGGCCTTCCGCCACACACACAATGCAAACGCATACTTGGAGGAGATTTCTCCTTATGACAGTCAAAAATGCTTAATACGCAAAATTCTTTCGATATTATTTTTAGTGCATAGTGCAGAAAACATTTCGAAGGTATAATATTAGTCTTAGCCAGCATACAAGATTTCGTCGTATGCCCACTATAGCTACCATGTTCAGCAGCAGGTTACCGCCACATTCCATGGCAGGTTATACAACCAAAACCGTATAGGGCGCGTATTGTTTTCTTTGGATTTCCAATAAATGGTCGGGAAAAGGAACTTCCTACACCGAAATGGGTACGCCTCTGGAAGGACGCCCCGAGAACCTAACCGGATCTCTGCTAACAAGGACGACGTTACCTCACGCTTTCACCAAGCTATAACATAGGTAACTAACACACCAGTATGCAATCCTCGATCGTTACTGACCTTTATCCAAGGATCCTCAACCACAAAGCAACATCACACAGTAATAAGTTTACAGTGTCCACATGAGTTGAGTATCTAGGCTCCATACCATGATACCACCCTTTATCCAAATGAAAATGGACATACCCTAGAGGCGCAACCCCTAAAAACCTTGCCGCAACATTCCTGTTTCGACCATTTCTGGGTTGTGAGGCTCGACGAAGTCTCGTCCACAACGCTATGCTTTTTCAAAAAGCCAAGCTTCGATCAAAAAATGATTAGCAGCACTTCGTATGCCACATTACCAAAATGGGAATGTATCACTAGTAACCATCAACTACATAACCTCTAAGCTCGTACGTCTCAGAGAAGGGTGTTAAGCTAAGAGAATAAATTCTCCGCCATCAACAAAAATGTATTAGATAGAAACCAGCTTTACATCTCAATTTGTAACGTCAGACACACATTCATACAAGTCTGTTCCAGGTCCGAACAGAACCGAAGGCGCTTCCAAAGAAGCCCTTGAAATCCGGGTATTCACAATCTCGATCGGACTTCCCATCACTTAGGGAATCTCTATACCGTAGCTATTCAGTGCAGAGATAATCGATAGGTCATCATATCATTCTCGCAAATACCTGGTCTTCACCACCGATCTTCAAATGCAATCCCATTTCATCGTATCATTATTCGGAATGGGTTATATGACACAAAGGCCCTCTCCCGGCTAATCCTAATAACGAGCGCTTATTTTTAAAAATAAATGTTCATTCAGATTTCAAACAAATCACAACAATTTCCACTTTGATATTTTAAATAAAAGATTCTATCACAATCACAAAGGTTCGATGTGATTTTCGGATATCCACTTGGAATCCGACCCCCGGTCGCATCGAAATTCAAACGCCATTTAAAGGCAAATATTGATAGTCGGTTATTTAACTATCAATCGACATTCACAAAAATTACCGGATTTCAAGTAATTTTCCCCCGGTTATTTATTTTCTAAATATCTTTGCAAGATATATTTTCACACTTCAACCATTTGAAAATAAATTTCAAATCACTTTTCACTCGCGGAATAAGATTCTCGATATTATTTATTTCCGCTGAAAGTCTGCCGAGTTAAAATACTTTAAATAATTCAAATCACTTATCCAAAATATATACTTGGAAACATTTAGATAAAACTATTTTTAAACATTTATTTAAATACTAGTTATGAAAATATTATACCAATATCTCATATAAAACTTCAAATCCAAATTAACTTTAAAATAAAGTTAGTAGATCGGGTATAACTATTTAAATAACCATTTTCTAAAACAAATATCAATTAAATCTTTAAATAATCACTTCTATAATTAATTTAAATAAATCTTTACTTTAAAGATTTTCAAAATATCCCAAGTAAATAAATTTTTCCAAACATTCTATCTTTAAAACCATCTTACAGCTTCCATCTATATTTATAAACTATATTGAAAACATTCTTGGCTTTCCAGGGAAAGTACACCTTTCATTCTAAAATGGTTCGTTCAAATCAATTTATAAATCCTTCTGGATTTACTTTAAATTTACGTTCCAAATCCATAAATTCCTTTCCACACTTTTAAAAATAACTCAATGTTTATTTTTAAAACAAAATTCCCTTCCCTTTACAAATTCCCATTGTGAATTCAAATTTCCAAATATCCATTTATATATGATTTTTCAAATCGATTCCTAAATATTCACTTTCAACACCAAATCAATTTTTCAAATTGATTTCCAAATTTATTTCAAGCACCCAAATCAATTTCCAAATGGATTTCTCAAAGGTTTATTTTCAATCACCAAAATCAATTTCCAAATTGATTTCTAAATTTTGTTTCAAACATGGAATCAAATTTCAATTTGATTCCCAAAGATTTATTTTCAAGTACCAAATCAATTTTCAAATGGATTTCCAAATTTATCATCTTTTAAAATAATCCCCTTTATTTTTTCCAAACTATTTACATAAAATCCGAATTTTTAAATAAATCCTTCAACTTCCCAACAGCATTTTTCAAATCAATTTATTAAAAATCTTTTTCCATATTTTGAAATTTATTCAATAGGATTTCACTATAGATTTTTCTACTTAAATTAAAAAATCCTATTTTATTTATTTCTGGTATCTTACGACACCAAAAATATATTCGGCTAAATTTTAGCCTACAATGATTCCAATTACAATATAATCACACAGAGATTATAAATAATCTAACACACAACAAATAAAACAAATTCAAATCCAGTTGGATCTCTCCAACTTGTTTCCCTACATCCACAGACGTTAGCACAACAATTAAATACTAATTCCACTTCGGGGTAGAATATCGCGGTATAGGGGTTAATATAATAACCTCCGCTATTATGCGGTGTATATGGACTATTTCAAAACAAATAATAGCAACCATCATCCAAGCACACGATCAACAATTTTAAATTTAACTATTTAAAATCCAATTGGAAATTCCAATTTAAACTTGAGTGAGAAGATCTCACCTTTGCTTTTATTAGCAATCCATTTCCATCTTGACTCGATTTTCTTGATTTAAGACCCTGCATAACAATTATATGATTTTATAAATATTCGAACAAATCAAACTATTAAATTCCATTTGATAGTTTAATTAACCCATGATTTTATTTTAACTAACAAATTCCTTTTAACAAATTTATTTAACCAGTGATTTTATTTTGGACTAATATTCTTTAACCATTTCTAAAACAAGTAAATTAAAAAAATTTATCTTCCTTTGAAAATACACATATATATTTATTGAACCTAAATAGAATCCTTTTATCTTACTGTATTATTATTTCTGTAATTTAGCAACTTTCAAGATTTACAGTAAGCTAAATATTTGTGTGTGTATGTATCTATATATTTTTATAAACATTTATACTGCACTGTAAATATTAACAAATTTGTAAATTTCAAATTTACATGCGTAATTATTAAATTGAAAATAAATTTGAAAAAATAAAAATCGAATTCACCTTACTGCCAACCTAGAAAACGCACAGCCACCGTACCGTGAACACGCCTTCATCAACTCAAGCTCGAAGCCTCTGCCATCAGAACGACTTCACCCCTGGCCTTCCCAAACCCTTAGCGTGACACGATCGACCCACAGAGGAGCCATCACCACCTCGTTGCCGATGCAACCCCAGAACCCCAAAACTCAAGTTTCAACTTTTCCCAGCTCCACTTGCCGCGCCTCCCATCTATCCCCGCGGAGCTCTCGTCGTTCGTGATCCATCAGTTCAATGTCGCGGCCTTCCAGTTGCTTTGATGCCTTCGAATCGCCATCGTGAGAACCAAGTCGACATCGCTACTCTCGAATCGCCGATCTCGCCCAAACTCCCCTACCTCGTGCGCGCGACAACATCTTCTCTTTTTTTATTTTTTTATTTAGACTGATTTAATTTGAGGGAGGAAAGTAAATCTCGATTCGGTCTTGTCTAAGAAAACGAGGTGGCCATTGATTTTGAATTTTCGGACTCGATTTGAAAGAAACAGCGGCGGCCATGATTTCTGTTTGAACGAACGAATTTTTTTTCCTTTTGAATTCATTCAGATTTTTTTTTCTTTGAACGAGAATAATGGGTTGCGTGATTTAAACAAGAAAACGAGACAGGATCGATTTCTGGGGTGGCTTATTTCATAGGAGGTCAGCTGAAACGAAAAGCTGATGGGAAAGAATTTTAACTGTGTTGACTTAGGGTATAAATATGTTTTAATTTAAATTCAAATTCAAAACGTCCAATAAATGCAACTTAAAAGCTTGACCTCCTATCAAGGCGTGTCACTAGGCGTTTATAATGTTAAACCCCTATTCCGAACACAATGCAACGTGTTTCGGAGGCTAATTCGATCATATACGCAAGTTACGGAAGTAAACAATCAATTTTAAATTGAATCGTGTGAGGACCCGCAAATCCGTACTCCTTGAATATACACTAATCTCCATTGATTAATTTAAGATGAACAGAAATACGAATTCTCAATATTTAAGAAAAAGAAAAAAACATAGAAGAAGAGAGAGAAGGATAGAAAATAGAGAGAAAATAAAATAGAACGGAAAGAAAACAACAGAACAACAACAGAATCTCACACTCGCAGCGGAACAACATATAATACATAAATGAATAATCTTTAAACAAAGAACTATATCAGTTATTACATTTCATTACATCAGAGTGTACAACATCAGACAACAACAAATAGCGGAAAAGAAATACTATATACTAGTAATACGCCATGCCAGCAACTCCTGAATATCCTGATAAACCTTAACTCTTGACTGCCCGTGTGGAAATTGGTGGGCACCCAGAGTTTAGGAAGGAAAACAATAAACTCCGAGTCAGTCATGTGACTGGTGTGAGAACTCAAAACAGTTTATTTATCTTTGAAAACAAAATAGAGGAATATTTTTAAAGTCAATTCGCAATGCTTTTAAAAATGAGACTACCATAAGGCCTCCCGCACACACACACAATGCAAACGCAGAATCGGAGGAGATTTCTCCTTATGATAGTCAAAGATGCTTGATACGCATTTAAAAGAACATTTGATATTATTACTAGTGCATAGTGTAGAGAAAAATATTTCGAAAGTAGAATACAAATCTTAGCCAACATACGACCATTATCGTATGCCTACTATAGCTACCATCCAAACAGTGGGGCGCCACCATAAGTGAATGATAGGTTCTACAACTAATACCGTACAAGTCTCGTATTGTTTCTTTGGATTTCCAACGAATGATCGGGCCAAGGAACTTCCCATTGCCACATGAGAACGCCTCTGGAAGGACATCCCCGAGAACCAAACCGGATCCCTGCCAACACAAGGCCGGGTTACCCCTAACTGGGTAACAACTGACACGAGTATGCCATCCCCCGGTCCTTTGGGACCTTTAACCGAACGCTCGTAATCAATTCACACAATCATAAAGTGTTTTCAAAATGAGTAAGTATCTGGGCTCCATACCATGATACCACCCTTTTCCAGAAGGAAATGCACATACCCTAAAGGGCGCTACCCCTCATAACCTTGCCGCATCTTTCCTGTTTTGACCATTTCCGGGGTGTGAGGCTCGACGAAGTTACGTCCACAAAAACATACTTTATACAAAAGCCATGCTTTGGGTCAACAAATGATCATAGAAATGATCACCAAGATAGACGATCAAATAAATGATCCTATCACAAATAATCAACACAATGATCATTTCACAGCAACACTCAGCATGTCACATTACCAAATTGGGAATATATTGCTGATAACCTTCAACTACATAACCTCTGAGCTCGTACATCTCAGAGAAGGGTGTTAAACTAAAAGAATAAATTATCCGCCACCAACAGAAATATATTTGAATGAAATCGGCTTTATATCTCAATTTGTAATGTCAGACATACAATCCATACAAGTCTGTTCCGGGCTCGAACAGAACCGAAGGCACTTACAAAGAAGTCCTTGCAATCCGGATATCCACAATCCTGATCGGATTTCCCATCACTTATGGAGAACTCTATACCGGAGCAACTCGGTGCAGAGTCAATCGACAGGTCATCCTATCGCTCTCGCAAATACCGGGTCTTCAACACCGATCTTCAATGCTATCCATTACGTCTATCACTATTCGGGATGGGTAATCCGAATAACGAGCGCAATAATTTAAAAATAAGTGTAGCATTCAAATTCAGCAAATCACAACAAATACCTTTCAAAGGTATATATCGATAGTCGGTTATTGAACTATCAATGGATATGCACACATCACCAGATTCCAAATAATTTTCCAAATTATTTATTTCCCAAATATATCTTTACAAGATATATAATTTCAATACCTCAAAAATAAATCAATATTTTTTTTTTTAAAACAAATTCCCTTTTCATTTATAAATTCCATAGCGAACTTATATTTCACAATATCCATGCATATACGATTTCAATTATTCATTTCAATTTATCTTCAAAAAGATAAATTCTCATAATATTCACTTTATATTGGAAAACATTTCCATACTTATTTATTAATAAGTAATTCACAAATCCATTTATTTTCAACACTTGGAAAATATTCAATATACTTAAATCGAAATTAAGTATATATTTCATTCTTTAAGGAAATCATTCTCTTAAACATACTTATTTGGGCCAAAACGAATGTTACGTAAAACATCGTTACGACGTCCCAAAATCTCTAGTATAGGGATTCGAAATTAAAATAGATATATAAATCCCAATACTATACAAAACATTTCCTTTTGGAAATCATTTACTATAACAACAGTGTTATAGTCCACCATTTCTTTTTATTTCTCGAAAACATCTATTTCAACAATAAATGTTGAAATCTATGGTTTCGAATCTCAACTTATTTTAAAACATCGTTAGATCGTTTTAAATCAATTTAAAACATCATATCTAAAACAGTTTCTTTAACATATTATTCACTATTCAAAAACGTGAATATACTTCATTAGCCAATTTCATCATTTCTATACCTTTTATTTTAAAGGATTATTCACAGTCAAAAACGTGAATATAACTCCATAAATAAGTTACAACAATTTACTTATCAAAATAAATCGTTTGCGGATTTATAAAACAACGTTTATAAATTCCATTTCTATTTATTTTATAACAACTTCCTTTATAAATTCCTTTGTTAACCTATCTCAATTCATATCTCAATGATATACTAAAAGTTCATATTATAAGTGAAATACTTATAATTTATTTGTTTGCAAAATCGTTCCTTTGAACTTCATAATTATAAATCTTATAACTTATAAGATTCAATTTTTTATCCAAAACCATTCTTTTAATAACTTTATAAATTTTATAAACCTACTGCTTATAAAATTCCATTTATAACTTCACCGTTTATAATTCTATAAATTTCATTCATTTATGAAATTCATTCACAATTCATTCTAACACTTATAAAAACACGTTTTATAATTCAAATATTTTAATTTACAAATTATCAATTTATAAATCTTTTATATAAATCAATTTATATTAATATCTTAAAACGTTTTTAAACTCCTTTATAATTTCACCATTTTGATTTATAAAATAGTCAAATTTTATAAATCCTATTTTTAAACTTTTTACAATAAATCCAAAAATCCCAATTTAAACTCTTTTTATAAAGTTATTAACCCGTATTTTCAAAAATCAACTTTTAACTATATTTCTCAAAAATCATAATTTTTATAACATTAAAATTATAACGTTTGTTTATTTAAAATGGATCAATTCCAAACATATAGTATATTTTCAAAAATCACTTTAAAAATCATTTTAAAGTTCCAAAATTTGGTCCAATGATGCTACATACCAAATAGCCAATCACGACAACAACGATATCATATATCGATATGATAATCCATCAAATATCAAAATATCTGAGTTCAAATAAAAACTGTTGAGGAATTCAGTTGGATCCCTCCAACCTGTTTTCCTGCATCCACAAACATTAGCACAATACCAATTTCGCTCCAGTACGAAATTATCGCGGTATATGGGATTTAAAATATTATCCGCTTAATAAACGGCGCAATAGGATCTCATCCGCTATACAATGCGGGAAATCAATAACTGCAATATATACATATGCCAATATATATATATATATATATATATATATATATATATATATATATATATTGCTATTATATATAATACCAATTTCACTGTTTATGAAATATTTGCGGTATATGTTTTTAATAAATAACATCCGCTTACTAACGGCGCATAATGTCTATTTTAACAATCAATAGATACAACCATCATTCAAACATGCATTCAAATATTTTAAATCTAACTATTTAAAATAAAATCGAAACCGATTCGATTGAGTGAGAAGTTCTCACCTTGATTTCAATTTCGTTTTAGCGATTTATTTCGAATAAAATTAAACGGACGTTTAATTTTACCCGAAATTCTCACTAACTCCAAACGACTCCAATCCAATTCCATAGCGTAGTGCTCGTCCATACAATTCCAACGCTTCTTGTTTCGCGCGTTTTCGACATCGTATGAAAAAGTTATGCATTTTCAAAGTTTACACGAATTAAACTATAATTTATTTACAATTTATTTTATATTTTTAAACCTACACTCAATCCTAGCCACTGGATCCATCATCTGCAGATCACCACCGCACGTCCCTTTCTTCCATCTCTTCGTTCATACGCAGGCAACACACCACGCGCACAAACCCACTGCATCAACATTAGGGTTAATAAATTCGGCCACCATACTCGACTAAATTTCGATCAGGGACTTGCATTTTGAAGAGCACGACAAGTACAATACTCGGCCATAGCAGGGTGGAGCTCGGCCTCCCCCTCTCCTCGAACTGCGTGTGTGAATAGCAGGAGAACGCAGCCTATTATCTCACAATTTTTAGCTCCATTTCACATCTTAACCGTTGGATACGTAGAACGTGTTGTGCTCTACAAGATTGTAGTTGGGGGTTTCTGACGATTGTTGATGGATTGAGAGATCGGAGGGGAAGAAGTTGAGAAAATTTCAGCCTTTCAATTGTTGGTGGCGGCGGCTCTGTTAGGTTTAGGGTTTAGTTTATTTTTTTTTATATTTGTGAATGGTTGGTCTATTTATAGGAAAATGAACGAAACACTATTCATTTCGGAAATTCCGAACTCCGATTTACGCGCCGTAACCAGCGTTTCTAGGGTTTACCCCGCATTCCGGACACAATGGAACAGGTTTCGGAAGCTAATTCGGAAATCTGTGCGAGTTATGGCAATAAACGTTCAATTTAAATTAAACCGATTTAAACGATTTTCTTGGCGTTTTAGCTTGCACCGGACAAACGGTAAATCCAATTGACACGAAATTTGAAACCTTACAAAAATATCACATTACGGATCCATGAAACTGGTTTCGTCGAAATCCGAGACTTTTTGAAAAATGGCTATTTTAACTCGCTAAATTAATATTAAAACAATTTCGATGCGTTTCGAGCTGCTACGATCAAACGATAACTCTGATTGCTACGAAAATTGAAATCCGGTAATAACAAACTATTATGGATCCAATGAAACTGGTCTTGTCCAATTCTGAGATTGTTTAAAAATTGACTATTTTCACTAGTCGATTAAATATTAAAATATTCAATTTTCACAAATTAACTTTTAATTCGATTTTAAAAGTTCTAAAATATCGTTCTAACTTCAACATGATAAAATAAAATTTTACAAATCATTTTCAATCATATTTAAACCAATTTTCAATTATTTCCATAATTTAACATATTAAATTATCGATTTAATTATCCAATCAAATCCAATTATTCAAAATAAAATTTATTCGACTTATAAATTCACTTATTAATATTTAAAATTAATTAAATATTCAAATTTTAATTAATAAAAATTCTGGGTCGTTACAAATCGATTAAAATAGTTTCTATGCGTTTTAAGCTACTAGGGTTAAACGGCAACTCTGATTGCTACGAGAATTGAAATCCGATAATAATACAATATTACGGATCCAGTGGAACTGGTTTCGTCGAATTCCGAGACTGTGCCTCGGAAGGCAATTTTTAAATATCGATTTAAACAATATAAATTCAAAACTGAATAAGGTATTTCCAAATCAAATTCTGAAGCTTCCATTAACCTCAGTATTATCAATATAAATTTTCTAAGCCTTTAAAACATTTTTAATCAGCCTAAAACTGAAGATTCAAATTTCTATCCAACTTCAATAAATTAAATTCAATAATTAAATTGCCAAATTCATAGTTAATTTTGAAATTCCAGTTAAACTATCTTCCAAACATTTAAAATTACTTAATATTCTCAAATTCAAATACCAAAAATTCTGGGTCGTCACAATGAATCTGGTTGCATGGTTAATATCTGGAATAAGTATGCTGTGTGAATATATAAGTGCATTTTTCTGTGTAAATATATGGATGTATAGGTGTGCATGCTGTTGTCTCTATGCGTCACTGTTTTTAGTTTTCCAGGTTCAAGATTTGTTCAAAATCCACTATCACTTGATCTGATCCTTTTTAGGGTTTAAGTCTTAAACAAAAGTTTTTTGATTAATCATAGATTAATGTTTAAAAATTTAATTAAGTTAAAATAAAACTTGAATGTCTCTGTAAACTAAAAGCAACAGTGCATGCTTAAGATAAGTGAAAATTTAAGCACCTTAATTTATCAAGACAGGTTTATAAACTGAAACCTTATCCAAAAACTTGATTTTTAAAAGAAAAATCACAAATTTTAGTAATGAATTGAGGGTGCAGTTCGTGTTTGATCAGATTTGGTTTTTTGGGGGTTTTTTGATTATCCAAGTGATCGAAGAGGATTGGGTTTCCACTGGAGGTGGTGGAGTGATGCGTGAGCTCGGCAAAATTTTCAAATAGTTGTTCAAATCATTGTGGAGCTGGAGGTGGTCAGATTTATTTCTTAACCCTAGTTTTGGGTTCGGTCGGGAAAGTGTTGAACCCATCACCTCTGGTGGATCGAGTTCCACCATACTTTGGGGATCGATAACATGGAGGTCGGTGAAGTTATGGCTGGAGGCGTAGGCGCTCCGATGATCAGAATTGGAAGGTCGAGGCATTTTCCTGGATGGGTATTTGGTTCCAGGTTTGGGTTAGTATGCTCGAATTTGATTTCGAGTTTGTAATGATGATCTGATGGTCGGATTTGGGTGCGAGGGTGATCGTCGATGTGAGGAAGTAGTCATAGTAGACCAGAGATGGTCGGAGCCACCATGCATGTGCACGGTGCAGTTTTGTTTTCCCGGTGAAGCTTGGAATGGAAGAGGAAGGGTACTCGAGATTTCTCGAGTCATTTGCATGTGTTGCCCGAAGCATTGTGGGTTTTGACTCGAAGATTTTGAGGGTGGGTTCGAGTCATATGAATTGCAATAGGTTTTTAAAACCTGTCAGGTATGTGTAGTATGTGTTGTATAAGCTGTGTAACTCTGATAAATGTTGTATATTATGTAATACTTATGTGATTAATATAATTTATTCATTCCGCTGTTGAGATTCTGATGTTGTTTCTCTATTTCTTCTCTATCTTTCTTTTTTTTTCTATCCCTTTCTTTCTTAATAATGATGCATCTTTCTGTGGAGAGAAAGGCAGACCGTCACAATATTAGTTGATTTTTGGAATGGTATTAGTTAATAACTAAGATTGAATTTAAAGAGTTAGGAATAGTTTTTATAAGAAGTTATAACTAATTGATTTTGGAAAAGTTAAAAAACTTAAAAGAATTTGGTATTCCATTTCAACTAATTGTTTTTGAGAAGTAAATGGGATTTGGGTATTTGTTTTTACTTAGTAATTTCGAGGACGAAATTCTTTTACGGGGGGAAGTATGTACGACCCAGTTTCATTCATTTGAATTTAGGATATTTAATTAATTTTAAATATTGAAAAGTAAATTTCATAAGTTGAATAACTTATATTTAAAATATAATGATTCATTTGTATAATTAAATCATTAATTTAATATTTGAAATTGTGGAAATAATTGGAAGTTGGATTTAATTTGAATGAAAACGATTTGTAAAGTTGATTTAATTTCTATTTGAACTAGAATGGTGTTAATAAACTTTTAATTTTGACTTAAAAGTGAATAAACAGAAATTGAAAATTTTATAATTTAATTTAACGAGTGAAAATAGTCATTTTTGGCACCATCTCGGATTTCGAGAAAACTGGTATCCTTGGATCAGTAATAGTCTATTATTGTAGGATTCCAAATTTCGTGTTAGTTGGACTTATGGTTTGGCCGTGCGAAGTCGAAATGCATAGAAATTTATTTAAGTAAATTTAATTAAAATACTTCAGTGGAACTGACCTCTGATATATATTCTGTTGTGTTCGAAATAGGGGTAAAACATTATGAACGCCAAGCGGCATGCTTCGCTTAGAGTCCGAAAATATTTCGCATGAATAGTGTCGTTTAAGTTGTCTATATAAGGAAAATTATTTGCAACCCTAACACTAATAGGAAGGCGTAGCCACCACTAACTGAAAGGAAGGCCAAAAATCTTCCAACTTCCTCCCTCGTTTTCACACAATCCATACACTTTCACGCTTCAGCTTCTACACAAAAGTTGGAGAGCTCGTCGAGCACTACGAGTTCAATGGTTGAGATCTGAAATGGCATAGTGCGAAGGCTAAAATTTGCCTACGTTCGTGCTCATATTGATGGCGTTTTTCTCATCGCTAGTGAAGAATAGTGTGGCCGGTCCTTGGCCAGAGGTGGAATCAACAATGGGCTTTGAGTGGGTGGTCTCTAGTCGATGTGGAGATGGCCAGAGGCGGAGTAGAGATCGATTGAAATAATCGGCTATGGTTTTTTCATGCGCTAGAAACGAAGTTGAAGGAAGAAAGGGCGTGCGGCTCAGATCTGACCATGAGGATCTAATCGGTATGATTATTGCAGGTTTAATCAAAAAAAGAAATCAAAAATTTTATTGTTTAAATTCGTGTAATCATATAAAAGCTATTACTTGCTCATACAAGGTTCGTTTCCCATGAAACGAATTACGTTGGGTTTGTTGTTGATACGCTAGATTTTGATCAATGACAATGTGCTTCAACAAAAAGAAAAGAGATATGTGCAAAGCTAAAGGAAGAACGATAAAGACCAAGGATAAACATGAGTATGATTTCTATATAGGTCTTAGTTTAGATTTATTTTAAAATCTATCCTCAAGAGGCTTGCACGAACATTAGAACACGTTTTATAAATTTCATTTTTTAATAAAACATTCACTGTGCAGAATTTAGTAGTTCAGTCGACTGAACAGGGATGACCAGTTGACTGAACCTGTTACTTATACACAAATATGTACAGTTTCAATCGACTGAAACGCCCTGCTCAGTCGACTGAATTTGTTCCTGAAAATTTTAATTCATATTTTCAGTTGACTGAATTCCCTGTTCAGTCGACTAAATTTGAACCTACAAATTTGCTCTGAATAGACACCTTCTTCCTCCCCAGAGTTGCAACCATTCACTAATGGAAATGGAAGCATCTCTTGTCTACACCCTTAGCCAACAGATACACCTCTTCTACAAATATAAATACATGATTCTAACATCTTCAATTTATCGATTTCTCTTGCTTTAATCTTACTATTTTCTTGAACATATTCTCTAGAAATTCTCAAAGCAATCACCAATCTATTGCTTGAATCACTGCTTTGTTTTTAACATTCTTTTGATTCATAGCAATTCACATTTCCTAAATCTTCACAAACACATTGCATACTCTCGAGGATACCATTATAGGAATATTGTACTACATTAGACTCATTAGTGTTGACAAGAACACAACAAGTCGAATATTGTATTCTTAGTAATTGAGTTGAAGTCCTCTTCGGTAGTTGATGTAAGAAATCCCGTTCGGTTGTTCGGGTAAGTTGTAAACCTATTCCTCTGGGTTAAGTGAGGGTTTTAGTTAGTGAAATTCCTAAGTGAAGTTTAGGGACTGGACGTAGGACTAGAGGTCCGAACCAGCATAAAATCCTGGTGTCAACCTTGCTTTTACTTATTTTGTCTACCTAGACAATTCCGTTATTCCATATTACACGATCCTACCGCATAGCCTCTTTCAATTGGTATCAGAGAAAGGCCGTCCTATAACCATAACACCGTTATCAGACATAATGATAATATGGAAAATAGCGCAAGTACAAGCACAACATCTGTCCATAGTTCCACATTTGCGGAAGGACAATCTACCCAAAGACCTTCTTTATTCAATGGATTAAACTATAACTATTGGGCTACAAGGATGAGGATTTATATGCAAGCAACAAGTTTCAAAGCCTGGAATGCTACTCAAGCAGAGTTCGTTGTACCCACGACCGATTATCCTACATGGACACAAACTCAGAAGAATGAAGCTAGTGCAAATGCCAAAGCTATGAATATGCTATTTTGTGCCCTGGATAGAAATGAATTCAACCGTGTTAGCATATGTACTACTACATATCAGATATGGGAAACACTTAAAGTCATACATGAAGGCACAAATAAGGTTAAACAAACAAAGATATCCATGCTGAAGAACCAATTCCAAAACTTTAGAATGCGACAAAATGAATCCATCAATGACATGTACTCGAGATTTCAAGACATTCATCATGCTTTAATCGGACTAGGAGAAAAATACACGGATTTTGACATTGTGTCTAAAGTTCTAAATTCACTCACTGATGAATGGGAGAGAAAAGTACTAGCAATCGAAGAAGCAAATGATCTATCTATAATGAAACTAGAGGAATTAATTGGAAATCTTATGTCGTATGAAGTAAATATGCAAGCTAAGAAAGATCAAGCTCAAGAAAGAAAGAATGTAGCTTTTCATGCAGAAAAGGAAGAATCAGAGTCTGAAGATGAGGATTTAGCATTTATAGCCAAAAATTTCAAGAAATTCTTAAGATATAGAAAAGGAAATAAAAATGGATTCAATAAGAATTTCTTGAACAAACCTATATCCTCGAATATAGAATGTTTCAACTGTCACAAAAAGGGTCACATGCACAAGGATTGTCCAGAGAAAAAGAAGGAGAATCAGAAAGCTCTCAATAATAAAAACAAAAGAGAAAAATTCAAAAAGAAGACATTCTCTGTACATGGGATGATTCAGATTCTTCTTCATCTGAAAGTGAAAATGATAGCGACAATGAACAGGCGAATGTATGCTTTATGGATCAAGAATCTGAGGTTAGTAATTTAACTTTCGATGATTTAATTGAAGTAAACACTAAACTTTTGAGCACAATAAAAACTCTTAAAAGGAAACTCAAGGAAACTCGTGAAAATCAAAACAAAGCTGAATTTGAAAGGGATATGTTAAAAGATGAAAAGAAAATTTTAGAAGAAGAACTTGAAAAAGTTTAAGAATCTCATTCAAATTCGAAAACTCAATTATCACTTTTAAGTCAAGAAATTGAAACTCAAAAGACAAAGAATGATATAATTGTTTCTGAAAATCATGAGTTAAAAACTAAGATTAGATAAGTTGAGTTAGAAAATAATAGTCTTCAAGCTAAATTAGATAACATCACTAAAAATGTTTCTAACTTCAACAGAGGAAGAGAAAATTTATCTAAGATTTTAGAAAATTCTCAATCGTCTTCAAATAAACATGGATTAGTGTATAAAAAGGAGTCAAAAATACCTAAAAAGAAAAATACAAGTTTTAAGAGGAATAGTGATTCAAATCAACAAATGTTATTAAAAGAACCTTTTAAAACAAAAGTACAAAACAAGGTAGTCAAAATTTGGGTTCCAAAGACTGATAATATTTTAATTAGGAATAAATATATTAAAACATTTATGGATTGTGTTCATAATAATATAAACTATATGGAGAATGAAGGGAAAAAGACGCAAAATACAAATAGTCCATCTCCGAAGAAATAATTACTTTTAATATATCTAAACATTTTTATATCTATATAATTATGGTATGTCGTCAAATCATGTTGTTATATTATAATATATCTATATAATTGTAAACATTTCTTTCAATAAAAAATTTTAATTTTTTTTTTTGGAGAACATCAAAAACACAAGGTTCAGTCGACTGAACCTTACTGCTCAGTCGACTGAATCTAAGGCAGAAAGCAATTATCACATATTTCAGTCAACTGACTCCTTCTGCGCAGTCGACTAAAATTATAACAGAAACCTTCAGACAACAGTTCAGTCGATTGAAAACACTGTTCAGGCGACTGAATTTAACACAGAAAATTTTCGGGTTAAAATTCAGTCGACTGAACAGACTTTTCAGTCAACTGAACGCCAATTCCCAGGCAACTTTTCCCTTTTATCCACCAATTTTCACCTTTTTACCTTCACTTTTTACATTGCAAAAGTTCTCTCTTCCCCATTGTTTTCCAAAACCCTAGCCCCCAATCCACAAATTACTCTCAAATCTCACAACAAAATGGCTCCAAAAAGATCAAGAGATTCTTCTTCTACATCCTCCGAACCAATTGATGCTCAAATTGCACAATGGCTCTATGATGGAGTAGTTGTAACAAGATGGAATAAAATGAAGAATTCTCGCATTTTAAAACACTCCTTCGTTGATTTTTAAAGCCTTCAGACGTACAGCATCCAAGCATTAACGAATCGGGCATGTTTAACTTCTCTCCTGGATTTAAAAAGAAACGACCATGCAATAAATCATGTCATGGTTAAAATATTTTATGCAAACCTTAATCTTAGACACCAAACTCCAAGAAATACAAATGATAGTGTTTGGAGTATGGTGTGCGGGAAGAAAGTTTGTTTCTTCTTAGATCGAATTGCGCACATCTTAGGATCACCTAATGTAGGAAGAAAGCTTGACGAGGTAGAATTCAATCCACAAATTCAAGATAACATAAACCATCAATTTCTGGATGATAATGTTAACATTCGAGATTTTAAATCCACTTCCCTACGTCCTAGAGCTAGAATCCTTCACAAAGCTCTTATGAGAACAATTACTCCACGAACAAGTTCATATGAAATTGTCTACCCAATCAATTATCGAGCTCTATACGCTATTTGGGGCAATATTCAAGTCAATTGGGTCCAACTAATTCTTGATTAGTTTCTCACATTTAATAATGACAAAATGCGAACTATATATTTTGGAGAATATATCATGAGACTTCTCCTCAATGTTGATACGCCATTACCCGAGTCCGAGAATACAATGGTCCATCAAATTAACCAACGGACTATAAGTCTTATGCAACTCCCGGCTAGACCTCCTCGCATCATATCTCTTGCCGAATGGGAAGCTAGGCATCAAGAACAGCAACAACCTCCACAAGCTCCACATGAAGAACCTTTAGAACAAGATGATGAAATTCAACTCATTGAACCAAGTTTTACTACCAATCGATCGTTAGTAGTTCTATCAAGAAATCAACAAATTCTTGATAATCGCCTTAAGAAGGTAGATAATAAACTTGATAAGATTAAAGGATTCTTCAATAAATTATGGGATGCAATCTCATGCTCGAGCTCCACTACTGCTTCAACATCACGCGGTAAGCGTCTTGCACCTACTTTCACATGGACATCATCCGAAAAACATCCAAGCAACATCACGAGTGGCACTAGTGGTGGTCAAGGTGGAAGCGCATATAGACCACCCACTGGTGGACCAGTCATTCGTGTGCCGGAGGGAGGGAAAGAGGGCTCATATGATTGGGATAGAGATGAATAACTCTATTATGGTTTGATTTTTCTTTTAAAGACTAATCAACAGGCTTGTATAAATAGCCTTCTATGTTTCATTCATGCTACATTCTAAACTTTATTTATTTATGCTTCATTCTATGCTATAGTTATAAATATCAATGATTGTCTTGACAATATAATTATGCTATTATTACTTCCTTTTTTGTCGATGACAAAGGGGGAGAAATCTATGTTACTAACCTTGTTTTGTAGGAAAGATAGTGCATATATTCAGGGGGAGGAAATAATTATATCTCTATACACATCAGTACTGTCATTAATCAAAAAGAGGGAGAATGTTGATACGCTAGATTTTGATCAATGACAATGTGCTTCAACAAAAAGAAAAGAGATATATGCAAAGCTAAAGGAAGAACGATAAAGACCAAGGATAAACATGAGTATGATTTCTATATAGGTCTTAGTTTAGATTTATTGTTAAAATCTATCCTCAAGAGGCTTGCACGAACATTAGAACACGTTTTATAAATTTCATTTTTTTAATAAAACATTCACTGTGCATAATTTAGTAGTTCAGTCGACTGAACAGGGATGACCAGTCGACTGAACCTGTTACATATACAATAACATGTACAGTTTCAGTCGATTGAAACACCCTGCTCAGTCGACTGAATTTGTTCCTGAAAATTTTAATTTATATTTTCAGTTGACTGAATTCCATGTTCAGTCGACTGAATTTGAACCTACGAATTTTCTCTGAATAGACACCTTCTTCCTCCCAAGAGTTGCAACCATTCACCAATGAAAATGGAAGCATCTCTTGTCTGCACCCTTATCCAACAGATACACCTCTTCTACAAATATAAATACATGATTCTAACATCTTCAATTTACCGAATTCTCTTGCTTTAATCTTACTATTTTCTTGAACATATTCTCTAGAAATTCTCAAAGAAATCACCAATCTATTGCTTGAATCACTGCTTTGTTTTTAACATTCTTTTGATTCATAGCAATTCACATTTCCTAAATCTTCACAAATACATTGCATACTCTCGAGGATAAGATTATAGGAATATTGTACTACATTAGACTCATTAGTGTTGACAAGAACACAACAAGTCGAATATTGTATTCTTAGTAATTGAGTTGAAGTCCTCTTCGGTAGTTGAGGCAAGAAATCCCGTTCGGTTGTTCGGGTAAGTTGCAAACCTATTCCTCCTACTTAAGTGAGGGTTTTAGTTAGTGAAATTCCTAAGTGAAGCTTAGGGACTGGACGTAGGACTAGAGGTCCGAACCAGTATAAAATCCTGGTGTCTACCTTGCTTTTACTTATTTTATCTACCTAGACAATTCCGTTATTCCACATTACACGTTCCTACCGCATAGCATCTTTCATTTGTATTGTCGAGCTCTACATTATGGAGCTGGTTTGGATGAATTTGGAGCTGTTGAAAATTTTTAGTAAAATAATCGCTCGTTTAATTTTATTCCAAATAAAATGCTGCAATGACGACTGCAACCGAAGTGTCTAAAACTCACACTCTCTGGCCTGCTTATATTTTTATATAAGTGAGAATAAATTTATTATATGCTGTTCGATGATCGTTTGGATGTTATGCTATATTATTAGAAGTTTTATTTATTCCTACATATTGGAGCAGATAAGACCCTATATGTTCCCATGTATGAGCGGATGACCCTTTGCACGTGCGTCTTTCTGAAGCAGACATTGTACATATTTTCTCATATGTATACTTGTTGCAGGTTACAGGTTGGAGGGATCCAACTGGATTCCTCACCATTGTTTATTTTTATTTACTCATATTGTTATATTATCTTTATTATGTGATGTTTGATGTGATGGATGCCATGTTTGCTATTATTGATATGAATCCCCTTATTTAGTACTTTTACAACATTGGGCCACATTTTTGGAATTTAAAATATTAAAATGATGATTTCGATTTTAAAAGGATGTCAAAGTGATTTTGAAAATATATATGTTTTAAAAAAAATTGAATTGTTAAAGAAATGGATTTATTATAAATAAATAAAAAGTTATAATTTTTACGTTATAAAAATTTTGGTTTTGTAAAATGTACTTAAAAATGATTTTTGAAATATGAAGTTAACTATTTTGTAAAACAAGTTAAATGAGAATTTTGAATTTGTTATAAATGTTTTATTTATAAGAGTTATAAAATTGATATTTTATAACTAAAGTAATGGAATTATAAACAAGTTTTGCAAGTGTTAAAATGAAGTTATAATTGAATCTTAAAAGTAAATAAGATTTATAAATTTATGAAACTATAAAAAGAATGAATTTGCAAATAAAAGAAATTTATAAGTAAATTAACTTATAATTTGATTTTAACATATAAATGAGATAGAAACAGGAAATTGGTTAATAAAGGAATTTAATAAATGGGATTTTTATAAAATAGAAATGTTTATTATAAACACCATTTTATAAATGTGAAATCAATTTAATTTGATATGCTAAATATGGAAGTTTATGAAGGAAATATATTCACTTTTTTAAAGTAAAAAATCCTAAAAATGAATGTTTTGGAAGTGATATTATAAAATGGAGTTTAAATGGTTTGAAACTAAAATAAAATATGAATTCACTTATTATTAAAATATGTATATAGAAATGTTTTCCAAATATTGAAATGGTTTTGGAATTATATATTTTTAAAGATAATTTGAAGTAATAAATTTGGAAAAGTGATTTAATAAATAAAAGATTAATAAGTCAGGTGTAGTGACTGTTTATGTGCTAAATTATATTTTTGGCCATTTTAGTTTTTCGACTTGATGTGGAAACTATTTAGTCGTGCACTTAGTCTGTAGCCTTATGTGTAGGTTTGATTATCGTTTTGTGTAAAGGATGTTGATTCGTGAAGTGTGGAGTATAATTCCAATCTATCGAGCTTCCTTATTTTCGAAGGATGGCAAGTGGAAAGTTGGAAACATGATAAGTCTACGAGACTTGGTTTCTGTATGAGGTTGAGTAACGCTTTTGCTTTATCGGTACGAAGAGATCGAGATGGATTTATCCAAAACCACTTTAGACCAACTTATTTGCGACGATTGTGCATGTTATTGAAGGCATTGATATTTAGGATTTTCATAGTGAAGGACTGTTTATTGATCGTTTGGGGTTAACATCCCAATATACATATAGTAGCAGTAGTCTCCTTGTTATGAAATATCCAATGCAAGATCTGTTCACTACTAATACTAGGGTGATTCTCGACAGGATGTGGTTGTCTGTTTGTCCTGTTCCTGGACAACTTGTATGAATGAATGTCTGACAGTGCATTTTCTGAGATTACGTACATTGGTTTTTACAAACATACATCTATAGTGGCAGAGAAGGCATCTTCTCTTAGCTTAACACCCTCCATGAGGCATACGAGCTCAAGGGTTGTATTTTTCTGAAAGGCAATTAGTAGTCAACGGAAATGACAATGTGACATTCAAAGATGTTGTGATATGTGAAAGGTATACGATAGCTCTTTTGGCCCCACACCCCAGGAAAATGACTAAAACATGGTAGAAGTAGCAAGGCTAAGTGGGTCGCTCCCATTAGGATATTTCATCATCCTTCTAAATTTACTCTACACATGACTATGTATGTGGTGAATGTATGAATCAGGTACCCATTAAAGTTCGGTAACGACATGGGTGATGACATATTCGGTACTATACAGGTAGGGGCAGGCCGATCTTGTGTTGGTTTAGGCGCCCAGTATTTGGACCCTAGGTGCATCCCTCTAGAGGTGTATTGTATGGAAGATGGTCCCTTACCTAGTCATTTGTATAGAATCCAATATCCACTAAGTGCCTTCAGCTATGATTAATTATTATTTGTATACTGGACACTAGTATAATATAACATGATTTGATATGAAATGTTTTGGTTATCGTAAGGGAAAAACCAATCCTTGTTTATGTGTGTGCGTGTCTTATGAGATACCATTATTTTGATAAAAAACGCTTTTATAAACTTTAAAGTAAATTCAGTTGAGATGTGTTTTTCTCACGCTGGTTTTCCAGTCTAATCCGGGCGTTCTTCCCTTTCAATGCTTGGGTAAAACTGACTATATATATAGGTTCAGATTTGATGTTTTTGGAGCTTCAGCAGACGAGCTGAAGATCTTCATGTCGTATGCAGGTATCTGTTCATTTTCTGCTGCATTGTTGTTGTAAATTATCAGCATTTGTGAGGACAAGTTGTTATAACCATCCAAGCTGATAAGTATTTATCCATGTAATTTGATATTGATGTATGTATATTACAATTTCTCTTTTGTAAAGATTATTCGTCGATTTATATGTTGTTCTGCTGCGTTGTGAGATTCTTTATTGTTATTTTTCCGTTTCTCTTTTCTTCTTCCCTTCTCTTCTTTTCTCTTCTTTCTTTCTTCTCACCCTCTCTCTTCTTTCTCATGACTTTCCATCATTCTATGCTTATTGGGTTAGACATGTATGGTTTATTGTCGATTCAAAGGGTATGGATATGCCGGTCGTAACAAGGTTACAATGACTTTCGAACAACTTCCGTCCGTTAAGCCGTTGAAAATCGAAAAACCGATTCCCGGTCACAATTTCACTTATAAATCAAATTACATATAAACGTAAACAAAATTAATGAATAAATTTCTAACCATTATTAATTAATTAAAATAATTTCATTTATATTATAAAACCATGTAAATCAATATTAACATTTTTTTACAAAGATCGCCATTATCGATAAAGTGGTATCCATTTTCCTTATATTTTCAAATCAAATATATATATTTATAAAATTATTATAAATTATTCATTATTTACTATATAACTAATTACAATGAATTATAATCATTTAAAACCATTATTAAATAATTAAAATAATTATTAAATCATTAAATCTCATTTTAAATTCATTAATCAATATTTAAATATAAGTGTGTCAATGATGATGTCATGATTACATTTATTTTTTCCAAAAATAAAATAAATAATTTTATTTCATATCCTTGTTTAAAAATAAAAATAAGTGTATGCATCTAGCTCTATGCACGATGTTTTATGGTTTTAGAGCTGTTTATTGATAAAATGGTTTTCGACCATTTTATTGGTATTTTTCCAAAGGAAATATATTTTGGAACGTTCTTTCAAAATATGTTTATTATTATTATTTTTCCCGTTAAAATTGATTATTTATGAAAAGTAGTGTATATTTGAATATTTATAGTAATTTAAGTATCTTTAACTAAAGTGATCAAATTATGGGTCGTTGCATTTCTTGATTGGTATATAAGGGAAAAAAGCAGATAAAATTCTAATTGTTAATTTTATACACATCATGCATAGGCATACATATGTTCATGTTTTGCCATTTTTTATCCAAGAAAGATGTAAGATGTATAACTTAAATAATCATTTAAATTCAGGGTTAACGTTTAACTAGGAGCAAATATAAATGTTTTGAAAAAGAAATCACTTATATCATTATAAACCAATTAGAAACCTCAGAACATGGTATTTCTATTTCCTTTTGGTTCTTGTACAAATTTCTTCATCGTCTTTTTATTTATTTGCATATTATATCTTATGGTTATATAGTCCGTATATTAAGCTGCTCTATTTTATTATTTGAGTGTATCAATAATTTGTTATTAATCTTGTTTTGTGGGAAAAGATTAAACAAATTGAAAGTGTTCCACAATCGAGCTTGGAAACAAATTATGGAGAAGGTGCACTTTCACAAGTATTGGGGCAAAAAATACCAGGTCAACTAAGAGCAATGGGAAGGGTATGAGCCTCAGTAAAGGAGCTTTACCGTAGATTAGCGATAAGTAAACATTGCAACTTGAAAACAAAGTGTTAGACTTAGAGTAGGAATTTCTACAACTAGTGAAAAATCAAATAAAATCCATCTCCTATCTATTGAGTTTGAAGGCAATATTTGCTAGTTGTTATTATGATTGTATTCCATGTTATTATTGTGGAGCGCTGAAGGTTAAATTAATGTTTTAATGTTTCTTTTTTTTTTGGGTTTTGTAAGGCAGACACAGTAGGATAGAATAAACATACCTAGAGTAATTAACTTTTTATTGGTTTGACAACGTTTGTATTTTAACTTTTTATTCATTAATTAATATAATATTCCTTTGTTTAATTGTAGTATAAGAATGATAAAAATAGGAAGAAATGTGATTTAGTGGATTGGCGTTGGATTGAAGAGATCGTTGCTAAAGGATGAGTCGCGTTGGACGATCCCAAAAAGCTTCTCAAAAACGTTCCTTTAGGGCCGGATGCGATGATAATTTTGATCGACTTTATGAAAAAGGTAGATGTTTTTCTATGAAGGTCTGCAACTACGTTCATGCTTATTGGGAAAGCAAGGGATACAATAGTGGTATAGCCAGCAAATAGAGCTGTTTTACGTTCAAGCAGTCACATTGAAGAAGAAAACATGATGAGCATTTTTCTTCACAGCGAACATGCGATTTTAATATATACAACTTTTACTGAATAAATATTCGTGCCTTTAATAGATTAGAACTGACAATCTAGAATGCAAATGTAAGATTTACGATTAGGGGGGAGCAAATAATTAGTGGCTTTAAGGCGATTACACTCGAGCATCTCTGAGCAAATAATTAATGATGTTCCTCTTGGACTATTTGCCACGATTGTTTAGCTAGATAATCCACTGAAACTAGATGCTTTTTTGTGGAGGCTAGCCCCTGGTATGATTTGAATTATGGATGCCATCGGTAAGAAGGTAGTACGGCCTGAATCCTAAGTAGTCATTAGGAAGGCTGACACTACATCTCCTATTACGCCCATGACTATAGTGCAAACACTTATGATACTTGATTTTTATGGATTATGGTACTTTTATTTTTAAGGATAAGCAACTTTATTTTTTCTCTTTTTTAATCTTACAGACTAGAAATTATAGAAAAAACAGTATATACAAGTTGATGGATTCATCGGGAGAGGAGAAACTAGTTGCTTTAGGACGCATGGAGTCAACTGATCTAAATACAAAGGTCGATTTTAAACCACTATGAAACAACACAGTTAAAGTTTGGATAGAGGTTGTAAAAGAGCCAGCTAAAGAGCTATGGAGACAAACGAATCACTCTACATGGAAAATGCCCTCTATTATTTGATAGCTTTGCCTGCTGCGTATGACGTCGTAGAATTAATTTTCAGTAATTCTTTAAATGTCTAATATTCTTTGGTTGTCATATTTGTCAAAATTTGTTCACTGTTTCCACCAACCATTATGTGATTTGTAACATGTTTCTAGATATAGGATATAATATATATACAGAAATTTCATAATCTATTCATTCGATTCCTGAGTGTTATTTGATGCACATAACACAATAGAAACAAATGTCAGGATATAGGATACAGAGAGGGAGTGCTTATTTTATCCTTTTGTGAGATAATAAAATGTGAAATATAGCATGTAATAGTAAGATATTTAAAGGTCGTGGTATCATAGCTAAAACAGAATAATTTGTTTGATATCAAGAATGAACCATAAGATTTTAACACATCCAAATTATGTTCGTTTGGATAGTTTGCAATAGAAGTCATGGATTGAATAACAATGTCCTTAAACATTTTTTCAAAAATTATTCAGGGTTCATAAGATTAAGTCTTGGATATATATTGCATCATGGAAATTTATTCCAAATCTGCAGTGTTGGTTGGGATATAGTATCATATTGAATATAATACTGAAAAAGTATTGAGTGACCACCCATTAATGTCATGAAACGCAGCAGCATATAAAGCTTCTGTGTCATTAATTATGAAAGCAGATTCATTGTTTTGGATTATTCAACCGAAGAGAATACACCACAAAATGAGATGAAGGTGAGTTCTATGAACAAAAGATTGACTTCATATACATTACTGCTTTCAAAATCATAGTTTGAAAAGTGGTACTGCAATTTTGTCTTGCCATTTTCTTCTTGGGTTTGGGACTGGTGATCATTTATATAGGAAGGGTAGAATCTAGATGATCATAAGAGGGGTTATTGGTTGGTGATATTAACTTAGGTAACGTAGATGAATGAAGAATTAGGGTAGTAAGATCAGAAGGATTCGACTGCTGGATGGATTTTTCATTGTCAAAGTGGATGGTTAATTGGTATGATTTGTTGGGAGTTGCATGGTTTTTTTATAAATAATTTGATGGATTCTTTTTCGATGACGGGGGACCATAAATATTACTCTGAATAAAATAAGACGTGGTTGAGGCTTTAAAAGAAGACATAAAGAGTTCAGGAGATGTAGATAACGTTGAAAGTGAGCTAGTTGATATGGAGTTCCTTATTGCACCCTGACATCAACCTTTTCCATTTCACAATGTCCATTAATTTCACTCTGGCTATGTTCTATATCTACTTCATTGCTTTGATATTGTTGTACAAGGGTATTATCCTTTTTCGACGAAATTGTTTCATTTGATTCTGTAGAAAACCCTACTACTAAGCTTTGTGGGGTGTTCGAGGATTTTGACACCCATTTTGGTTCGGAGTTAAGTCAGGCACTTTAGTAAAGTGTTCAAATGGACTACTTGTGTACACTTTAAAGGAAAATAGTCATAGGTGATTTTGAAATATTTTATAGTGCCATTAAATAATTTCACTTCAATCGTTTTAGCAAAACGATTTTGTTATCTGGGATTTAAACCCAATAGATCCAAATGAAGTCAGAACAACTTGATCTAGTCAGAATAGCTTAGAAGCCAACCAAAAGGACTAGAACAACAAGCCAAAGGAAGTCAGAGGAATAGAACGCAAAAATACACCAAGGACATGGATCGTTAGCGATCCATGGCCTATGCTTCGCTAGCGATCCATGGTATTAACTCAGTGGTCCATCGATTTTCTTGCATCGTGATTCAATTCATATTTCGAGAGCAATGACTAAGTTTGGTGAGATTTCGCGCTAGCTAAATCAAGAGACAAGCATTCATCTGGTCCAATCAGCAGGCAAATACAACTGGTAAGTAAATCGTAACCTAAACAAGGCAGCATGCTACAAGACTACGTGAACAACATCAACGCAAGACAAAAAGACAGTGCAGAAACCAAGGTTCAAAGATAGGCTAAGTGTATGTATCGCTAGCGATCCATACATCATCATCGGGTTATTACGACTCATATGGAACAAAGCAAACGGAAGTACAAAGGCATTAGGTCGCCTACGAGCTCGATCCTTGAATCGTTAGCGATTCATAGACTATGGATCTCTAGCGATCCATTGCTTTGGCTTTGGTCATGATGCAAACACTGGTGCGCCTTTTTGTGATCATCTGCAAGCTTTTGACGAACGGGCTTGGCCTAATAGCTTTTCGACCTCTATAAACATTCTCCTATCTGCAACATAAACGGGGTCCTCCGGGCTAGTTGCTGGAACTCTACAAGAAGCTTTCTTCACTCTTCACCTTCCTTACAACAGTCTTCCAAAAAGGTTCAATGTGATTCTCCAGTGAACTCCAACATTGGGGACTTAGTCTAACTAAGGATATTCGAAAGCTTTATAATCCACTTAACTTTGTAACAATAATCAATCTTTAATAAAAGCTATAAAGTGGAAGTAGGCTTCATTAACAGTCAGAACACTATAAAAATCTTCTTGTCTTCTTTCGATTTCTACTTTTTCTATATTTATTATCCATATTATTGCTCTTTAAAAACAGAGCTGGTGCTTTCACACAAAATCCAGGGTGTTGATCCATATTTTGGGTTAACAGGTTTGTGCCTTAATTTGCACAAGGTGTTTCATGTATTTTGTAATTTTCTTTTGTAATGTAATATCACCTAGCTTGAGTGGTATGCCTATAAAACTAGATATATGGAATTGCATTATCTGTCCACGGTTCCATATTAATTCATGAATATTATCCCATATGCTTCCTATGTTCATGTTTATTTTTTTGTGATTTCAATCTGGGTACCACTCATCAACAAGTACCATTTTACCAAAATATGAATAGATTTTCATATTTGCAGTTCTTTCAAAGCCTAATTTGCTATCAAATTTCACAGCATAGTACAGATTACTTGTCATATGTACTACGAATCCTTGATTTGGTTTTCAAGTTTGAGCAATATAGTTCTTTAATCTAAAATATGGGATTGTAGATCCAACTATGCTGACCATCAGCGTATTGCTGATATAGGATCAGATGTTACTGTGCACACTAAGATATGTGGTGGAATGGATCTTAATTCACTGCTTGAAGTATGCACTGCAATTACATTTTCCTTTGTTACTGAAGACTATTGTCTCATGACATGTCATTATTTCTACAGTTCAATTCCTTTACTATCTGTATTCATTTCAGAACTTTATATTTGTATTCCTTTATTATTTGCATTCTGATGACAGTCACATCCACAATCATACTCTTACTTTAGAGAGTATGTGCGTAACATTCTATTTAATTATGTAGCTTTAATTGGTTGCATATCTTTGTCTCATTTAATGTAGGCGCGAAAGAAGCAGGATCTGAATTGATCACCTTTTGTGGTACAGGTGGACTACATTTTGTTGTGTGATATATACTTTTTCTCACCTAAACGTTGTTTAGACAACTTTTTGGGATGCACTTAAAACATTTATTGCTACTTTTGCTGCAAATTTGTGTAATGGATATTATATGTGTATATTCGATCATGTTTAATGTTGCATCTGTGGATATTTAGTATGTTTGATATAATTCATTACATTTTCTGGCTCTTATCATTGTTCATATTGTTTTATATTTCAGAAAGATTCGTTTTTGATATGCTATTAATATAAAGTCCTATATAGAAAGACGCAATATCACTGTGCTTAAAACCATTATAGTTACTGTCAAAGGATAGCAACGAAAGACCGTTGTTGTATCTATACATTTTTTAGCGACATATTGGCACTGTAAACCGCTTTAGAATTATCAAGTAGTATACTATAACATGTTGATATGTGGACTTTACAAAACAGCTGCGAATTTTATTTATAGTGCACTATCAGTGCTATGTTCAGTTAAAAAGAAATATATTCAACTGCTATAGTAAAACGTAAATAGCGGAAAAAAAGCATTACAGAAAACTAATATTATAGTGGTGGTATGTTGCTATAAAGAACCTATTATTTTTTATAACAGGCAAAAATAGGGAAGTTTTATAGCATCCTCCATGTGCTACTGGAAAATAATAACAGATATCATGCCTCTATAAATAAAATATTAAGCAGAAAATAGGCGCTATTGAATATGACGATTTTATAGCAGTGACTTTTGTGTTGCAAATATGTCATTGTTTTTATAACGTGTCGATATATAGCGATTATCGAACTACTATAGCTTTCTTTTATAGTGCTTATATGCCACTGTGAATGACTCTTTTTCTTGTAGTGATACATCCATTAGCCTAAAGTACATAAAGCTCTCTAAATGTTGGGCAGTGTATTACTTATGACTTCTAGGGGCACCAATGAGTTACGTACTGAAAGTTATTGGGTAACTATGGAATGACTTACTCGATGAGTTTCTATTGGTAAATATAACTAAGGTGAAACATAAAATATCGATGTGAAAAAATTACGCAGTTCTTTTGACTTAAGAATACACTTGTTCCACAATGTTGAAGCTCCACTTTCATTATAGTCAAAATGTAACGACCTGCTATTTCGAACCATTCAAATCGACAATCATCCACACATGCCATATTTGAATTGCTCAAAACAATAGATTGTTAATTTATATTTGAGAAAACATTGCATATACAGTAAATAAATCAATCACAGAATCACAGATACAGTATTACAACAAAGCAGCAGAAATAGATAAATAGTAGTTCATGAAGCTACTACAGAAATATCAGAGTTTAAAACAAGATATAACAGAAATCACAAATACAAAGTAGTCTCCATACAAAAGCAAATGACAAATATAAACATAAACAACTAGAAATAACTGAAAGCTGAATAGATAAAAGATGGATCTTTAAGCAAAGATCCAAGCTCCAATGGTGAGTCTCAATGCTGTGATACTCAGTCTGAACTGAGCATGAATCAAAACACAAAACACTCGAGTCAGGATTAACATTCTTATGCAAGTAAATCAATTCAAGTGAAATGTTCAAGTAAAATGCAATACAACTTAAAGGATGTTTGAGCTTCCATTCTTTAAGGATCCATGGAACTATCTACATACATAATACAATAAGCTACATAGATAATGTCTACAGTAAAGTAAAATATTAAATTAGCGTTAAGGCATTAACCATATCCCCCTTAAAATATTTTTATATAAATATCATAGTCTATACAGATACTGTAAGCTCCACCAAACCAGTGGGATGCTCAATGAGCACTCTATAGGTATGATACAAACCAAACTCATAATGGGCTCGATAAGGCATATGACAAGGCACACGAGTTAATGCCTAGAGTAGGATACTACCGTTTTGCATAACCGGGCTGGTGGTAACGCATAGCAGCTACTACCGCCCACCTTCAGACACACTCCCATAATCAAAGGTGCGCCCAATCAAACTACAAAGTAAAAGATATGGTATCGAAGAAGAATGCTCGATCAGAGGTGCGACCTCACTTGGCCCAGGTATAGCTCCTGCTTTCATCACATCAAGCTGACTCGAGGGGGTCAGGGCTGCATTCATACCTCATACAGACATTCGCCAACCATCCTACTTCGTTCCTAGATTCTCTACTACGTACATAGTTGTTAAAGTGGTTTTCGATATTGGCAGAGAGTGTGACAATATCCGATCCCGGTCTCTTTAACAGCTAAACACTTATTTCACACCATGGTAATTTTCATTTCAAACATTTCATACTTAATTTCAAAATATCATATTCATTTAAAATCATATCACTTTTGAAATCATATTAACTTTCGAAATCATATCACTTTAAGTCATAACAGTTCCAACTTACACAGTCTGAGTACTGAAGGTAGTTTATATATTGGAATAGTTTTACATTAAAAATAGTTTATATTTAAAAATAAGTTATAGATTAAAATAGTTTATATGTTAAAAATAGTTTATATATTAAAGAGAGTTTATATCGAAAATAGTTTCAAATTAGAATTGTTTCTTCCAATTTCACAAATCAATTCAAATCAACTTTAGTTTCAAAATTGAATTTAAATAAATCTTAGTTCAACAATTTCAATTAAAAAGGTTAAAGGTTCAATTCAAATTCTCATTAAAACCATTTTTTAATTTATATCAATTTCAAATCCAGATTTGAACTACAAATTTGAACCACTTCCAATTCAATAGGTTTCAAAGTTTAAATATTCAAACAATTTACAATAACTCAATTTGAGAAATTTAATTTATTTTTCAAAGATTCAACTTTAATTTTATTTAAATTTGGAAATATTCACTTAATCATTTTTAATAACATATATATAAAATCTCAAATTACAATTTATATCAGTATTAAATATTCAATTTCAAATTTATTTAAATTTGAAAATATTCATTTAATCACCTTTAATCAAAATCAGGTTATCAAGTTATAAAAATCACATCTTTAAAATCTCAAAATTAATAAGTTAAATCAATTCTTAACACAAATCAATTTTAATTTATCCTTCCAACCTTAATTTGTTAAAGTTATTACAAAAAACTATTTTCAAAATATTAACATAAATTTAGATACTTAAACACATTATATATTAATTAAGCTAATTTTATTAAATTAAATATATTATATTAATTAATATTCAATTAAATCTTACTTATTAAATATATTGTGTAAAATTTCATTTTATATATTTAAAAAAATAAAATATAAGTAAAACCTAAAAATTTATACTTTTCAAAACTTAACTTATAAATTTAAAATTTCCAAAACACATAATTTAAAATCTAAATATTACACACATACTAAAATTAAATAAGATTTTTATATTATAAATTTAAACCAAAACACATATATTAAAATAAAAATCTTTATATTATATATTAAAAATCAATATTCATTAAAACATGTATCCTATCTCTTTCCAAAAATTTGGAAATAATTTAAAAATAGACCAACGGAGTCTGTATATAGTTTTCTATCCTAGGTCAAATAATGCAGATATTTATCATTTCTGTAATGACCCGGATTTTCAGTCATTTGATCTTGAACCTTTAATTTACTTTAAATGTTGAATTTAAATTGTAAATGGAATTTTACTATGAAATTTGTCGATCAAATAAGCGGAATAAAAATTAAGTCAAATATAACGTTTAAATATAACGATTATTTGATTTATTGCTGGTTTTAATAAGACTAATATGCGAGTGATGGCTCGAAATGATATAAGCCATTAACGGGAATGGTAGCATGAAAAGTATGCTGCAAAACAATTAATAATCCTTAGTTACATATTAAAATCCTGCAGAAGTAAACGTAAACAACTCGACATGACTATCGTAGTGTTGAATAAAAGCTACAAAACATTTAGTAGCCTTTCCACAAACGCTGTAGTGCAACATGTTACTAAAAGTATGAAACTTTTTGTAGCGTTTCTGAAACCCTACAATATGTCAAGTTTTGGCAGTGTTTTCTATAAGGCAGCAATAATTTCAGACATTTAGTTGCATGTCGTATCGCAGCGTTTTTCAAAATGCTACTAAACGTTTTGATAGCATTTTTTCAATGCTCCGAAAGGCATTTTCTAGTGTAGTGATTACCTGCAACTCATATATAATTATCTAGTTAGGCATAAAAATAAAATGAACACCAATGGGATACTTTTAATATAATGATAGTTTATAAAAATTCCCATTCACCTTTTAAAAGCGATCCAAATCTCCAGATCTGAAGTAAAACTTTTGATTCACCCCCGAATAATTTCCAATCCAAGGGATGTGTATAAAAGGGTATATACATATGTTAGAATTATAGCTTTGGGATTGGAGGAGGGAAAAAATAAAAATATATGAATATTTAAATTACCTCAAATACGCATATGGTTGATTCTCTTCTCCTTTTTACTAGATTTCTACTCTTTTTCGATTTGTATGAATATATATACGAATATCTTATCTTGTATAATTTTAAAAGAAAATAGGGAAGAAGAAATGGCAGAGCTTCACTACTGCCTCGATAAAAATATGATAAGAGACGGGAGAGTTAGGCCTGAATTTATAGGCACAAGAATCAACCAGAACCATTCGGTCGAAATATATTGAATCCAGGTTGTTGCGTCCTAGGTGTACTGGTGGCGCCAGGTCACCACTAGTTGATCACCTTTGGGTGACCAATCGACTGTTAGGGGTCAACCATCCCCAATGATGGGTCGGTCTATGGGTCCGGTTAATTAATATAAAAACGTTAGTTATATTTTATTTAAGTATTTTCATTTCGAATTTGTTTTTTGTCCGTAACTTCTTTGTTTGGACTCTAATCGCAAAACACCAAATATGAAAGTTGCTCGGAATTTCACCATGAACGCAATGATGCAAGTTTCATGGTCAAATTCCATCGTCTACATAGACTCCATTATAGGAGCTTAATTAATTTACTGGCTAACTAATTAAATAATAAACACCAAATTATGGGCTGTTACATAAATAGGAATCCATTCAACTCTAACATCCGGAACGCAAGGAATCCTTTTGATTTCAAGCTTTCGAATTTAGGAAATGTAAGTTGGGATAGTGCTTTCTGTTATATCTGATAGATTTTGCAGTGATGTGGTTCATACAGCTGGAGAATGGTTCCATAAGCCCGTGGACCAAGGTAGTGAAAAGGTTCTTGAGGCAGTTCATGGGTTCATATATCTTGACCAAAGAATGTGATGATGCTATCAAGCGTAAATCAAAAGCTTAGAGATTTAAGAAGCTATTTGACGAGATTTAACATGGTGGTCGCCGCTGTCGATAAGATGGATCCATCGAAAATCCTAATGATGGTAATGTCTCGAGTCACAAGTAAGAATGACTTCAAGATTGCATCAGAAATGGATCCATCGATGGATCTCCTGGAGTATTACCATGAAGCTGAGAGGTATATGTGTTAAGAGGATGCTAAGGCTGATAATGCTAATATTAATGTTATGGATGATGGAGAACTATCCGAAGCAAGATATGGAAAAGACAAAGGGAAGCAAAAGGCTGATAAGGATTTTGAAGGATCGATACGGTAGAGGTGGGAATCTAAGCTCTCTTATTACACCGACCTAACCAAAAGCCTGGAGATGATATACCCAAATATTAAGGGGCAGATCCTCTATTGGAGGCTAGCTAAGTGGGAACCTCTGGATTAGGAAAAGGGCTGGAAAGTTTTGCCTGTTCCATGAGCTGGAAGGACGTGAAACAAATGAGTATAGTTACCTTTGTGGTTTGATAAAAAGGATTGGTTTAGAGAAACCAGGTGCAATAGTATGAAAGGAACCGAACTATAGCCATCGTCTGCCAAAAATGTTTTAAGACACGACCAGGGACTTAGGGTAAGGACGGTATTCCCATGATCGGGATGGACAGTAGTCAAGTTTGTTTCCCATGCTTTGCTTTCCATTTTGAATAGTTAAGGTGATAATAACCTTGGACTGCTTACATGAGTACGAGACCTCGATTGGTCTCTAGCCATGCTCTGTGTCGAATGTCTGAGATGAATATTTAGGATGTTTTCCTTTTTTTTTTTGATTCGAATACATGATCTTTGAAATCCACTTGAACATGGTGACTGATATTGATCATGCTGGTCTCGTTCGAAGAGACAGGGTACTGGCTACACAAAGTAAGTCCCCTTATTGGAGAGTAAGTGGATGGACTTTCTTGTCGCTGACTCCCCTTACCGGAGAGTGAGTGGGTTAGGCTCAGCAAGGATCTGAATAGATCAAAAGTAAGTCCTCCCACTAGAGAGTAAGCAGATGGACTTACTTGTCATCGAGTTCCCTCACTGGAGAGCAGCGGATTAGGCTCAACAAGGATCCAAAGAGATCAGACCCTAGATTGGATGATTAAATGTTTCAGAGAGATCGAACCTTAGATTAGGCGATTAAATGGTCCGCAGAGATCGAACCCTAGATTAGATGATTAAATGGTCCGCAGAGATCGAACCCAAGTTTGGATGATACATGATCCGGTGAAATCGAACATTAGAATGGATATCGACTTAAAATAATGATTTGAACACCTTATAATCAGAGTAAAATAGATAAATCTCAGGCAAACATGGGATTATTTTGATATATATTATGATAACACTGGATAAAATGGACTAATTATTATTTATAATAATTAAGCAAGGACAAGAGTCCTTATCTATAATAGGTTTAGAAAAACCTTTGGTTTGCAAGGGAATCCAAAGGAACCGGATGATTCACCATAATTTGGATCGATGGATAGATGAAAATCTTGACTGCCAGAAGTCGACTATTGCTGAAACTTGTTCTTGAGCAAAGCACGCCTTACATTCATAAGGCGTACTTTAGGGAGTAAGTGCTAACCAGATTTTGACTAAGCAATTTTCAACTAGAAGTAGATAGTCAAAATCAGGATGAAATGATTCATGAGCTTGGAAACAAATTTGGATGGACAAAAGGAAGGTATTTAACAAGTTTTAAGAAAAATGGAGCTTAGTGGACCACTTGGCTCCGAGAGGACCTTCCGGTACTGAGAGGTATTTCTTCTACTTAGCACCGGCCGAACTCCTTATACTTGATGCATAACCTCTAGCAATCGCATTGAAGTAGTTTTCTTGGAGAAAAGACGAGCAACTCTAAGCATTTATGAGAACGAAGTAAAGAAAGCTAGATAATACAAGTGTTATCAAAGGAAACATCGGGATCAACTAAATTTCTATGGAATACAGTTTGGAATACATCAAGTTGGAGATAGAAGAGAAAAGCAAGTGGAAAAGTCGAGTTATCGCCGTAGAAAAGCTTTAGGTACTGATAGGTAGATTAGGATCATAGGGCTATATGCTCTCTCCTACACCTTCGAGCTTGCGTCTAGACTTGGACTCCTTGGGATTCCAACTCAACTGTTGATTTCCTCTATAAATATTGACCCTATGGCTACTGTAAAAGGACTTTTGGTTCATCTTCATCATATCTTACCTCTCCTTCATTAAAGTCACTCAGGACTACTATGTGATGACTTGCCCTTTCGGTCCTTGAAAATCGACATAAATACGCTTATCGTATAACATGCCGAACGATCGAGTGCTAGAAAAACAGATCATTGAGGGAAAAAATGTAGGTAGAAGAAGAAGAAAACTAAACAAAATAGAATCTCACAGTGGACAAAACAATATATAATATCAATGGCTCTTTACACAAATTAATTGTAATTTACATATTTCAATCAGAGTACATAAATCAACAATTACCGGCTTGGGCAGTTATAACAACCTGCCCTCGCAATTGCTGATAATTTCAAACAAAACATTGTGGAAGAATAAGAACAAATACGAGAAATACGTCTTGGTCTCCAGCTCGTCTCTTGAGCTCCATAGGATCCTAACCTGAATCTGGATTACTCGGTCTGACCCGAGCATTATAATAAAATAACACCCGAGTCAGTCTGGAAAACCAGCGTGAGAAAACACACTCAATTTGAATTATTAAAGTTTCAAAATCCTTTGAAAATATCATAGATATCTCTTAAGACCACGCCAAAAATAAAAACGATGGGTTTTTACCTTACGATAAACGAAACATTTCATATCAAAATCATCTGATATTATAATAGAGTCTAGGCACAAATACTTATTCAAATAGCTGAAATACTTGCATCTCACATTCCATCATAGTTCGGTACAATCAAAACTGTACGACGCTTATTGGAGAATGGATTCCAACTGAATGACTAGGCACTGGGGTACCACCTATCACAGTACATGTATAGAAACACTACACCGAGGACCACGCCAGGATCACCTACTACACAAGACTAGATTATCCCTAACCTGGATAGACCAAATATGCTATCACCCCGGGTGTTCCCACCCTTTCTGAGCTCATTTCACACGTAGTGATAATATCCGAGGTTATCTAGAAAGGTTATAGGCATACCCTACTTGGGTGCTACCCATTTAGCCTTGCTGCATCTCCTCTTCTTTTCAGTCATTTCCGGTTGACGAGGCTAGAGGCTACAATTACCTTTTTAGAAATATTCACTTAGAATGCTCGTTGTCCTCCAATGACAATGTACTGATAGCATTCATCCATATAAGTCTATTCCTGGTCCGAACGGAACCAATGGCACTATTCCTACTACATCCATTTTGGAATCACCCTCAAGATTAGTAGCGATTAGCCCTTGCACTTCACTGCTCCATCTTTAACTCCATGCTCTTGTCTTCATTACGAAAATGTACTCGTTGGATCAAAGTGGTTTTCGGATCACAAATCCAATCCCGGTCTCTTCGAAACAACGTTCGCTATTTCTGGTGAACTCAACCCCGGTTCTTTAGGAAATAAACAGACGAAGAAAAGATCAGAGATCACCTCCTAACCATTAGTGGATGGATTTCCTTAAAAACGTCCTAGAAGAACGAATGAGTCTATACATACAGTATAACATCTCGAGCGATAACTGTACCATATAATCCCGTGCTTCTTCTAGATATTTCCAAAGTTATATTTAGGTCCAGATTTGATAGTCGGTTTTTTAACTATCAAATAAACAATCAATTGAAATAAAAACTTCATTTTCACTAAGAAACATCAAGTCTTATTTAAATTAAATTTTAATAAATTAAAACTCTTTATCCAAAATATGTGAACTTATTATATCGCATTCAGTATATTCATAAATTATCCTTTCCAAAATTATTTGAAAAAGCTTTTCAAAAACATAATGTGGAAAGTATCACTGCGGTATCAAACCATGGATCATAGCTCAATGGTTACGTCTCTATCCCATAGAAATCCAAGACTTAACTTCAGGCACTCACTACCTTTAATTTACGCCACGCGAGTATACCATTACTTTCCAAAACTTTATTTAGAAATTATCTCAAAATAATGCTTGTAGACTCTAAATTAAATTTTCAATTTAATCTAGACAAAATATACTTAAATAAAGTTATTACACAAAGCCATATTAATATTAAATGATTATCTTTTAAAACCAAAATGCTGACCATTTATTAAATAATAATAAATCTTTAAAAATCATTATAAAGCAACTAATTTTAATTTTAAATATACTTTAAACAATTTAATATAATTAAATAATTAATTTTCAGAACATTTTAACATTTTAAAATCACTCAATTAAAAATTTAAAATCCTCTTTTTAAAACAAGCCTAATTTCCCGATTTAGTTAAGTACAAGTTTCAAAACCATTTATTTTATCCAATTGGTTAACCCAAAATTCTTATCAAATATTTTTCTTCAAAACCCCCTTTCTAAATTCTTTCCAATTTAAAACATGTATTACTGGTATTTAAAATACCAGAATCTAGGACAAAACCTGCCATAATATCCAATCAATTCAAATCACACAATAATCTATCACAGAATATCCAGTCGAATCATATACAAATAAATATGAAATTTAATTCAACATTTTTTAGGAATCCAGTTGGATCTCTCCAACCCGTTTCCCTGCATCCATAGATGTTAGCACAACATAAAAATAACAATTCCGCTTCAAGGCGAAATATCACGGTATATAGGGTCATCCGCTATTATGCAGGGCGCATAGGGTCTCATCCGCTATATATATGCATGAATATCAATCACTCCAATATATATACTATTATATATAATATCACATCCAACTGATAAAAATGCATCAATTTAACCAATTAATCAATTATTAATTTTAATGATTAAAAATAAGCCACTAGCAGTCCAAAATTGAGTGAGATTAACTCACCTTGAGTTTAAATCGCCAAACGCTCCAATTTTAAATTAAATCAAACACCTTCGATTTAACCTAAAATTTTCACTTGCTCCAAACGCCTCCAAATCTACAACAGCCCTAGAGCTCGTCGCTGCGATTCCAGCATCACTTTTTTCATCTGACCAAGATATGAGTTTTAAAACATTTGAATATAAATTAGATAAATTAATTTCTTTTTAAAAAAAAACCTTATCAATTACGGCCGTACATTTTCGAGATGCAGATCTTGGCCGCAAACATTTTTTTCCATGCGACCGTCCCCAGGGTTAAATGAAACCCATGCCGCCTCCCTTCCAAAATGCAGCCTCCACCGACCCCTTGAACCCCATCAGAAACCGTCACTCGAAAGCCACGATCCTCCTCCACCTTCGAACCACAAACCGCACCCCCAAAGCCACTCCATCGACAAGAAAACCTCCCATGAACGGCACACGAATGCGGCAAAATCCTAACATCCACGCTCCATAGAATTTGATCACAACCGTTGGTTTTACTCGTCTCACCAAGCTCTACAACATTTCCTTAGAAGTCGAATCGTAATTTTTAGTGGATAGAGAGATAATTGGTGGAGAAGATTAAAGCATTCCGGCCATTGAAAATAACATGGCGGCTGCTGTAAGAATTTCTAGGGTTTTACTGTGGGGTGTGTGTGTGTGTGTGTGTGTATTATTTTAATATTATATCCACTTTGAACGTGCTTTTTCAAACGAACTCCAAACGAAGCATGCCGCCTAGTGTTTATAATGTTTTACCCATACTCCGAACACAGTGGAACATGTTTCGAGGCCTAATTCAATCGTATGTGGAAGATAGCTTTTTGAATCGATTTAAAATATTAAATTTTTGATATTTATTTCAATGTGTTTCTATCCCGTATGATCAAAGGGTAACTCCAAATGATAAATTTGAATCCGATAACAATACACTATTACGGATCCAATGGAACTGGTTTCGTCGAATTCCGCGACAATTCCCCGGAAGGCTCTTTTAATTCGTCAATTAAATCGAGCGATTTTCAAAATCGTCAAAATCGTTTGTTTGCGCCAAAATTGACCACAAACACCCAATAGTCGTGAAAGCACCCATTTATCAACACAGATCAGCAACAATCAATATAGAATTCTAATCTAAGCAACAACAATCATGATAATTCGCAGATAACAATCACAAACACAAGATTTATAGTGGTTCGGCGATCTTGCCTACGTCCACATTGATTGTCCTCTCTTTTATTAATTCACTTGATGATACTAATCGATAACAGTGGATTACAGTTGATGATAGCTATGAAATCTGAATACAACAGTGATAATGAAGTATGGAATTCAATCCGGCAGAGTCTGGATGTTTTATGGCGAAAGCTCCGATCCTCCCCCTTTTCTGAAGGCTTCAGGGTGCTATTTATAGGCGCAGGAGGCCCAGATCTCGCTCAAACTTCGGGAGACTTCTTCTGGCACGTGAGTGGGCCCACGCGACCGACCCCACCAAGTTTCGACTCGATCTGACATCGATTCGAAGTGATTTCGAACCCATCAAGAAATGGTCCAATCGAGCTAAAAATTGGCAGGAACAATCTTAATCTCGTATGGAAGCTACTGTGAAAATTTCGTTGCATTTGGATTAGTGGTTTAGGAGATACGATCAATTCGAATTGAAGTAGCTTGGATGGCTGTGTGGTTCGAACCGATCAATTCGAATCGATTGATTCGAATCCATGCAAACATGCGATAGTGAGTTGACATGGCGCGCATTCTTCGTGTCGATCCGGCCTTCCCTCCTTGTTGAGCGCTTCGTCTCCGTGAATTTTGCCGACTTCGTATCGTGGAGCGACACGTCATCCAAGCTAGTTGACCTGATGGATACGAACAAGTGAATGTTCCTGGGTTCGAACGCGACCGATTCGAACCAAGGTATACTCGTGGGTTCGAACTCGATCGATTCGAACAAGATCGGTTCGAAGCGACTTGGATTCGAAGCTGGCGGGCTTGAATGGATTCGAACATACTTGCGAGGATGGACTCGAACTAAGGCATACGAGGATGGGTCCGACTCGATGGATTCGAAGGTGATGGTTTCGAAGCTAATGGAGTCGAAGTTGATGGTTGCGAGGCAGTCACTGGCTGATGGATTCGAACTAGATGGGTTCGAACCAATGAATGGGTGATGGGTTCGAACCGGGCAAGGCTCATCTCTCTCAAATTGAATCCATCATAACTTGAGCATACGAACTCGGATTGTCTTGAAATTTGAAATACTGGCTTTCATGGCTTTGCTTGTTATGTCCTATCAATTGTAGCCTGATCCGGGCTTTGACAAAATTCATCGATATACATAGCGGAGTGAAGTGCAACCAATCTCTGAGACGAACTGTCTTCTATTTTTGACCGATCTTTTGGTATCTCGGCTTTGCCAAAAAGCGGGATAACATCGTTTAAAAATTAAAATTTTAAAACTTACTAATTCATTTATAATTCAAATTGAATCTATATCCATATTTGAAATCATTCTGATTTATATTAAATCAGAATTCGATTACTTACATTTTTTTCTATACATTAATTTCCACTATTAAATTAATATATAAATTCCAAATTTAAACCTATCAACTTTTTATTCCGTTCCAAAATCCATATTATAATTATAATCCAAATATAATTTAAATAAATTCTAGAAATCATTTCCGTGCCCATTTATTTCCAGATTCACCTATTATCCCAATCTGTGCAGTTAATGCGCTCGGTAGATTCAAAGCGGTGGAGGTGCAAAAAGTCATAGCGGGGATACAACGGGGATATATCGGGATATAGCGGATGACTCTAAAATAGCATATAAAACTCGTACTTAATGTTTTTTAAAATATATAAATGGTAATTAAATGAAAAATTATCATTCAATTGAATTATAAATAATACATAAATAATTTTAAATAAAAACATATGCGAATATACTTTAAATAAACGAAAAACTGTTATATAACATAATTGAATTTGGTAGAATACTAGAGTATTTTCATTTCTGAAAATATGTCAAAAATTAAATCAAATAAATTAGTTTCATAATTTTATAATGTATAAATGCAATTTTTCAATTCATTTTACACAAAAAGATATAGCGGGAATAGCGGAATATAGCGGAAATAACGGGATATAGCGGAAATAGCGGGGATTAAAGCGGAAAGGCTATTTTCTGGGGCTATATGGAAAACTCGTTGTGGTAGAAATCCGCTATGAGATATAGCGGGGTTGTAGCGGGGTAATAGCGGGGCATAAACTACACAGTCCCAATTTTCAATATTAAATTCATATTTACCAAACTCAATTCATCGCTATATTTAAAAATATAAACCATTTCATTGATTCTTCCATATTCAAACTCAATTAATTATTCAAACTCGACATTTTAAAATAATTTAAATGTACAAAACTAACAAGCAAAATTTCGGGTAGTTACTTTCCTTCCCCCTTATAAAAATTTCGTCCTCGAAATTGCTAAGGTAGGAAAAATGCTCTTAAACCCATTAACTTATCCAAAACCCATTTACTTAAATCTTGTATTCACTTTTCTAACCCCTTTTGTTTTATCCAAGTCAATTAGCTTTCCTTTCTGATTCAAAACCCTTGGCTTATAATACAATTCAAAAACCAACTTTTCTAATTAACAAGAATTTTCCAAAAATTTCAAAAAATTTCTAACACCCTCAATTTTTTACAGCGTCTCCTTTGTACAGAGAGCCTTTTACAATATCACAAATATGATAAATATGTATACATCAACCCACATGGCCGGAAAACAAAATATATAACAATATATTATCATTTCTTAATTTTATTGCATAGGCGCACCTCATATTAGCGTTATTAAGCGAGAGGCTTATTTTATATGTATTTACGCAATTCAAAATCTATCCAACATCTTCCTGTACCTGTACTTACTCGAAATAAGCACATAAATTTTCATAAAGATGAAATTTTATAACACTTCATTTATATAACTAGCCAAAGATTTGAACTTCATAACCTAAATATGTCACTCATATCTTTCAGGAAATCATAAGATTCCAACCCTAATCTAATTTTCTTCCATGGAACCATACATCATTTCATTCAAATTCAAAATGATCTACAACCAATTTTTATTGCATTCATTTCATATTTACACTACCCAACGCATATTCACTCCAAATTGATTTATATGTGCATTACTTGCATAAATTCACCTTTATTCAATTTTCAAATTGATTTACAATCGATTTATTTTCATTTCCATTCACTATTCACTTTCATTATATGCAAATCCATTTTATTAACTTCAAGTTATTCCCTTTAAATTGACTCTAAATCAATATTTCTATTTTCCCGTCTTATTCCCATTTATGCTATTTACCAAACCTCTTTTGCTTTATTTCACATTAACAACATCCCAATCTATGTTAATTTTATTTATGAATACATTTCATAATAACCACTTAGGTTAAATTTTTATGGAAACCAAATTCTAATTCCTTTTAAATTGATTCATTTAATTTATTCCCCTCAATTTACTTAGCATATCCAATTAATACTATAACACTTGGGGACCATTTCATATAATTATCTCTAATGTTTATTATATATCCCATACCGCTACTTAATTTCATACCCAACTTACCCAATCAATATTCCAAATAATATCCACTTCCTTTTTCTTAAATTGAATCCACTTCTTGTTATCAATACTTGACCATTTTAACTTGGTTATACTTTTTCACCTCCTCAGTTTAATAAGTTATACAACTTATTTATTTCACAATCCCTTGAATTTCCTCCTTAAGTTTTCTCACCTTCAATATTTATAACATATAGTTATATAAACTCTTCACTGTTCGTATTATATTTTATTTTACTCAATTTCAGTTCACACCCCAATAAATTCAAAATTTTGAATTTCCATTCTTTACTATAATATCACCATTTTCATTTAGGTCTACTATTTTATTCTCAATTCATAAGTTCAAAACTTATTTACTTAAATTCATTCAAGTTAAATTTTGATTCCAGGATTAAAATTTACATTTTCTTTATTATCTACATCAAATTCAAATTATAAGTTCAATAACCGATTCTTCTTAACTTTCACATCATTTAAACGGAAACCCCAAAACTCAATCACCCGTTTTATTTCAAATCATTTTGAAATCATAAATATACGTATGTTCCCTTGGTATATCAAATCATACCCTTGAAGTCTCAAAACCACTTGGTTTGCCCAAAACAATTTCCTTTGGAATTTCTAAAACAAAACTTATTTATCAAACAAGTCCAAAACAAGTGATTTTACCCAACCATCACGGTTGCCATCCATCACTTAGTAACTCGAAAATGAATACTGATGATGTGGCCATCATCACCAGGATTATTTTCCAGCTACTAAAGTGAGTTCAGTGCTTCCTTGCTTCCAAAATTCATTTTAGATCAATTTCTATTCCAAAAAAAACATCTCAAAATAATACCCCATTATTCCTTTCAAACTTCTTTGGAAAACATTTCAAAGTTTCCAAGATTTTAAAATTTTCCAAACACTTAGTTTCAATCCCAATTTAAAACATTTTCCAAAATTTTCAGGATTTTAAGATCCCAACACTTGATTCAAATTCATTTAAAACATTTCCCAAAAATTCCGGGATTTAACTTCAGGTTTAAATCAAATTTTAGTTTAATTCCTTTGTATAAATCACATTTATAACTTCTATTTGGTTATATATATAAAACCATGTCAAATATATAATCTTGTTTTGATTTTTATATCAACAACTAACATTCCAAATATATATAATAATTTCATAAAATTATTTCCTTTTATATCAAAATATAATTTTGGACAAAATTATTTCGTTTACCCACTTTAAAACAATACTATGTTGGTTTACTATGTTTAAGAGTTTAGAAACCCCTATCGACACGGTTGTACTTCCCATACCGACCAGAATCCATAAACACATAATCGATAAGTCAACAAAATATAAAAACATTTAATATTCACTAACAATTATGTACTCATAGCTATTAATACACTCAAACTCATTCTAGCGTACTTCTGACTCCATCTCTAATGAGTAATTCCCACCAAAGCCAAGTTATATCGCCAACCTGGCTCTGATACCACATGTGACGACTCACCCTTTCAATCCTCAAAAATCGACATAAATTCGCTTATCATATAACATGCCGAACAATCGAGTGCCGGAAAGACAGGTCGTTGAGGGAAAAGAAAGTAGGTAGAAGAAGAAGAAAACTAAACAAAAAAGAATCTCACAACGGATAGAACAATATATAATATCAATAGCTCTTTATACAAATCAACTGTAATATACATATTTCAATCAGAGTACATAAATCAACAATTATCAGCTTGGGCAGTTATAACAACCTGCCTTCACAATTGCTGATAATTTCAAACAAAACAGTGCAGTGGAATAAAAACAAATACGAGAAATACGTCTCGGTCTCCAGCTCGTCTTCTGAGCTCCATAGCATCCTAACATGAACCTGGAATACTCGGTCAGACCCAAGCATTTAAAATAACACCCGAGTTAGTCTGGAAAACCAGTGTGAGAAAACACAATCAGTTTGTATTATTAAAGTTTTAAAATCCTTCGAAAAATCAAAGGTATCTCGTAAGACCACGCCACAAATAAACACGATGGGTTTTTACCTTACGATAACCATAGCATTTCATATCAAAATCATCTGATATTATAATAGTGTCTAGGTACAAATACTTATTCAAATAGCCGAAATGCTTGCATCTCACGTTCCAGCATAGTTGGACACAATCAACACCATACATCGCTTATTGGAGAATGGATTCCAACTGAATGACTAGGCACTGGGGTACCACCTGTCATGGTACATGTCTAGAAACACTATACCGAGGACCATGCCGGGATCCCTTCTACACAAGATCAAACTATCCCTGACCTAGATAGACCGAATATGCTATCACCCCCGGTGTTCCCACCCTTTCCGAGCTCCTTTCACACGTAGTGATAATATTCAAGGTTATCTAGAAAGGTGATTGACATACCCTACTTAGGTGCCACCCACTTAGTATTGATGCATCTCCTCTGCTTTTCAGTCATTCCCGGTTGATGAGGCTAGAGGCTACGATTACCGTTTTAGAAATATTCACTTAGAATGCTCATTGTCCTCAAATGACAATGTACTAATAGCATTCATCCATACAAGTCCGTTCTCGATCCGAACGGAACTGAAGGCACTATTCCTACTACATCCATTTTGGAATCACCCTCAGGATTAGTAGCGATTAGCCCTTGCACTTCACTGCTCCATCTTCGACTCTATGCTCTTGTCTTCATTACATAAACGTACTCATTGGATCAGAGTGGTTTTTGGATTACAAATTCGATCCCGTTCTCTTCGAAACAACATTTGCTATTTACAGTAAACTCATCCCCGATTTTCTAGGAAATAAACAATCAAATATAAGAATGAAGATCATCTCCTAATCATTGGTAGACGGATTTCCTTAAAAATGTCTTAGAAGAAGAACGAGTCTATACGTATAGTATAGCACCTCGAATGGTAATTGTACCATATAATCTCATGCTTGTTCTACATATTTCCAAAGTTATATTTAGGTTCAGATTTGATAGTCGGTTATTTAACTATCAAATAAACAATCAATTCAACCAAAAACTTCATTTTTCACTGAGAAACACCAAGTCTTATTTAAATTAAATTTTAATAAATTAAAACTCTTTATCCTAAATATGTGAACTTATCTTATCGCATTCGGTATATTCACAAATTATCCTTTCCAAAAATATTTGAAAACCCTTTTTTAAAAAATAATGTGGAAATTACCACTGCAGTATCAAACCATGGATCACAGCTCAATGGTTACGTCTCTATCCCAGAGAAATCCAAGACTTAACTACAGGCACTCACTGCCTCCGGTTTACGCCATGCGAGTATACCATAACTTTCCGAAACTTTATTTAGAAATTATCTCAAAATAATGCTTGTAGATTCTAAAATAAATTTTCACTTTAATCTAGACAAAATATACTTAAGTAAAATTATTACACAAAGCCATATTAATATTTAATGTTTATCTTTTAAAACCAAAATGCCGACCATTTATCAAATAATAATAAATCTTTAAAAATCATTATAAAGTAACTAATTTTAATTTTAAATATACTTTAAACAATTTAATATAATTAAATAACTAATTTCTAGAACATTTTAACACTTTTAAAATCACCCAGTTAAAAAATTAATATCCTCAGTTTGAAACAAGCCCAATTTCCCGATTTAGTCAAGTACAAGTTTCAAAACCATTTATTTTATCCAATTGAATAACCCAAAATTCTTGTAAAACATTTTGCTTCAAAAACCTCTTTTTAAATTCTTTTCCAATTTAAAACATGTATTACTGGTATTTAAAATACCAGAATCTAGGACAAAACCTACCATAACATCCAATCAATTCAAATCATACAACAATCTATCTCAGATTATCCAATCGTATCATATGCAAATAAATATGAAATTTAATTCAACATTTTTTAGGAATCCAGTTGGATCCCTCCAACCTGTTTCCTTGCATCCACAGATGTTAGAAAACATAAATATACCAACTCCGCTTCAAGGCGGAATATCGTGGTATATAGGGTCATCCGCTATTATGCGGGGCGCATAGGGTCTCATCCGCTATATATATGCGCGAATATCAAGCACTCCAATATATATACTACTATATATAAAATCATATCCAACTGATAAAAATGCATCAATTAAACCAATCAATTATTTATTAATTTTAACTATCTACAATTAACCACTAGTAGTTCAAAATTGAGTGAGATTAACTCACCTTGAATTCAAATCGCCTTGAGTGTAAATCGCCAAACGCTCCAATTTTAAATAAAATCAAACATGTTCGATTTAACCTAAAATTTTCACTCGCTCCAAACATCTTCAAATCTGCACCAGCGTGTAAAGCTCGTCGCTGTGATTTCGGCACCGCTTATTTCATCCGTTTTCGACCTCGTATGACCAAGATATGTGTTTTTAAACATTTGAATATAAATTATATAAATTAATTTCTTTTTTAAAAAAACACCCTTATCAATCCTGGCCGTACATTTTCGAGAAGAAAATCATAGCCGCAAACATTTTCTTTCACCTGATCATCCCTAGGGTTAAACGAAACCCATGTCGTCATTCTCCCCTTCCAAAACGCAGCCTCAATCGACCCCTTGAACCCCATCAGAAACCGCCGCTCGAAAGCCACGATCCTCCTCCACCTTCGAACCACAAACTGCACCCCCAAAGCCACTCCCTCGACGAGAAAACCTCGAACGGCACACGAACGCGACAAAATGCTGGCATCCACGCTCCATAGAATTCGATCACGATCGTTGGTTTTACTCATCTCACCAAGCTCTACAACATTTCTTTAGAAGTCGAAACGTAATTTTTAGTGGATAGAGAGATAATTAGTGGAGAATATTAACGCGTTTCAACCATTGAAAATAACGTGGAGGTTGCTGTAAGAATTGCTAGGGTTTTACTGTGTGACGCATGTGTGTGTGTGTGTGTGTGTGTGTGTGTGTGTGTGTGTGTGTGTATAGACGTATATATGTTATTTTAATATTATATCCACTTTTAATGTGCTTTTCGAACGAACTCCAAACGAAGCACGCCGCCCATTGTTTATAGCGTTTTACCCATATTTCGAACACAATGGAACATATTTTGGGGCCTAATTCGATTGTATGTGGAAGATAGCTTTTTGAATCGATTTAAAATATTAAATTTTCAATATTTATTTCAACGCGTTGCTATCCCGTATGACCAAACGGTACGAAATTTGAATCCGATAATAATACACTATTATGGATCCAATGGAACTGGTTTCATCGAATTCCAAGACTGTGCGCCGGAAGGCTATTTTAACTCGTCGATTAAATCGAGCGATTTTAAAAATCGTCGAAATCGTTTAAAAATTAAAATTTTAAAACTTACTGACTCATTTATAATTCAAATAGAATCTATATCCATATTTGAAATCATTCCGATTTATATTAAATAAAAATTTGATTATTTACATTTTTTTTCTATATATTTATTTCCACTTTTAAATTAATATATAAACTCCAAATTTAAACCTATCAATAAATTCCAAATTTAAACCTATCAATTTTTTATTCCATTCCAAAATCCATATTATAAATCTAATCCAAATAGAATTTAAATAAATTCTAGAAATCATTTCCATGCCCATTTATTTCACGATTCACCTATTATCCCAACTTTCAATATTAAATTCGTTTTTACAAAAACCCAATTAATCGCTATATTTGAAAATATAAACCATTTTACTGATTCTTCCATATTCAAAAATCAATTAATAATTCAAACTGCACATTTTAAAATAATTTAAATGTTCAAAACTAATGGCCAACATTCCGGGTCGTTACATACTATTAGCTTTTGTAGGACTCAGATTAGTAAATTCCTTGCACTAGTGACTCTCAAACCTATGAAATAAAGTATAAAGTGGACTTAGGCCATTGATTGCTCAACTACTATAAAAATTCTTATGTCTCTTTACTTATTGCATACATTTCCTACTAGTCATCTATACTGTTACCGCTAAAATTGGTCACTAACACCCAAGTCCAGATGAAAGCACCTAACAACCGTCACAGCTCACAGATAGAATATATGTAGAGAGTAATAATGAAGAATAGTTAAAATTAAAATGAAAGCAGTAAAGAACAACAGATTTTATAGTGGTTCGGCTAACTCCAGCCTACGTCCACTCCAGAAGTTTCCTTTTTATTGATGTTAGAATCAATTACAGTTACAAACCGGTAGAGTGACCTTAGCCTTAGAAAATAGAAAGTCAGAGAGTAGGGAGAATAAGATCCCCTTTTCAGAAGCCCTATGTGCTGTATTTATAGGCAAAACCAGGTAGTTGGGCTTCTCAAGTGATACAGACCCATTAAGACTTCGGTCGAGTTCACATCCTTCACCTCAACCGAACACAAGTCCTCCATAGGCCAATCCGAAGTAACCATGGTACTGACCCGAAGTGATATGCTTAGCGACTCGAAGTAACATGAACCACCTTCGAGTGTCGAACCACCCAAATGCCGAGCTACCTTCGAGTGTCGAACCACCCAAATGCCGAGCCACCATCGAGTGCCGAACCACCCAAATGCCGAACGACCTCTCCAATGCCTCGCCGCTTCTCCAATGACGAGGGCCTCTTCGATGCCGAGCAGCCTTTTCGATGCCGATCCGCCTCTCCGATGCCTAGCGGCCTCTCCGATGCCGAGCGGCCTCTGTACCGACCCACCTCTCCAATGCCGAGCTGCCTCTCTAATGCCAAGCGACCTCTTCGATGCCGAGCGGCCTCTCCAATGCCGAGCCACCTTTCCAATGCCGAGCGATCCTCTCCTCGCCTCAATGCCGAGCGGCACACCTAGGTGAACTCCATCCTTTAAACCGAATCCATCATATTCCAACCTCGATAATCATGAAGTTAGTTAGGTTGAATCCGCCTGTTCATGGCCTTGATAAAAGGCGGGTTAACATTTGCCCCCCAACACATGCCTTGCTAATGGAAGGCATGTTTTGAATAGCCTCAATTTCAATATCCCAAGTCCATACATTATCCATAGCCATACCTTCCAAATCGTAATCCAATCCATTTTATCCCAGTGTTGTTTCCGTATACTTACCCAAACTCATGACTGCTCCGAGTCGATATCTGATTCCTATCCGATAACCAAGTCCTTGTCCACCACCTTTCTGGGTCGATATCCAAATCCGAGACCGCTTCGAGTCCTTTGTCAAATCCATGACCTCACCGGCTCCATCTATCCTAAGTCGAAATTCGAATCCCTTACCTCTCCGGGTTTAGTCTTTGAATTCATAGACCTCGTAGGGTCGCGTTATCCCGCTCCAGCCTCGACTCTCCGGTCAAGGGCTTGTATGTTTTCTGGCCTCGACTCTCCTGTCAAGGACTTTTATATTCTCCGACCTCGGCACTCCGGCCAAGGACTTTTATATTCTCTGGCCTTGGAAGTTAGCAATCGAATCATGCGATTCCTCTAGACCATTAACAGCCTCTCCGGCTCTTGTTGAATCCCATCGTGTCACTCTCCAGTGAAGGGGGAAGAACGTTGAGCAAGCCGATCCTGTCGCTCTTCGGCGAAGCACCGTCACTCTCTGCACTCCGGTTCAGTGTCCCTGAACATTAAGCGATGTCGTGGCCTAAGTCCTAGACCGATTGTAGCCTCTCCAGGCTCTTGCTGGATCCCATCCAGACACTCTTCGGTGAAGGGGAAGCAGCGTCGAGTGAGCCGATCCTATCGCTCTCCGGTGAAGCGGCAACACCCCCGCACTCCGGTTCGGCGTCCCTGAACATTAAGTGATGTCATGGCCTAAATCCTAGGCCGATTATAGCCACTCTGGGCTCCTATCGAACCACGATCCAATCACTCACCAGTGAATAAGGAACGATGTTAAGTGAGTTGATCATGTCGCTCTCTGGCGAAGCAACTCACTTCTTGCACTCCGGACCCCGTCTCTCCGGGTAGGGTCATAAAGCGATTAATTTCAATTTGATTTCAAATATTCATTTTTTAACTCTCAGGTCAAAGGTTCATTTCATGAAATTAAAGTTTATTTATTAAATTAAAATTCCAAATGTTCAATCACAAACAAGGAAAAATCTAGATACTGCCACTCTAGGCATAGCAGTCTATTACCATCTCAGAGCATGCCTGGGGATCTCTCCGGTTCCCTCACATGTGTAAGTGAAATAGCTATTTTATTTTGAAATCAAATCTAAGAAATTTAAATGATCGATCTAAGTTCAAGTCCTGAACTTGGCCCTTGACATCATGATCAATTGATGACGAGCCGTGATCTCGATCCAGGGTTAATTCTGTTGGGTGGAGGTGGTAGTTGCTCAGGTCCTACGGTCGTCGTCCGATCTTTGGTGTTTTGTGGCAATCTACCACTTCTGACATGTTCTTCCACCTCATCTTTCAGGTGGCGACATTCATTGGTAGTATGCCCTTCCAGCTCATGGAATAGGCAGTACTTTCCACTTCTATATTCCCATTCTGTAGGATCTCTCCTTGGTGGTTTTCGATAGAGGAGCTACCCCCGAGTCTCTTCCGTTCCAGGTTTGTCATCAAGTCTGTATACTGTCTGAATCTGGGTTCTTGGAATTTCTTCCATTTGTCAAGACCATCGTATCTGTCATCCGGCTTTTGCTTCCCATTGTCTGCTTCGGATTGTTCTTTGGAGGTTCCTTTGCCTTGCACAGCGTTTGTTTCTTGCCTCTCGGTTCGTGAATCTTCTAGCTGAATGAATCTTTCAGCTTCATGATAAAATTCTCCAAGGTCTTGCGGGGGATCTCTTGCTAAAGAATCCTTGAACTCTATGCCTTTCGCAACTCCTGCTACCGCTACCATCAAAATCATAGATAGATCTAGGCGATCTACTGAAGCCACGGTTGCATTGAATCGTAAAAAAAATCTTTTATGGACTCTCCAGTCCTCTGCTTTATCGATGCTAAGGTCATCACATTCTTGGGTCGCGCCACGTGGACCCTAAACTTCCTCACGAAGCATTCCACTAGTTCACCCCATGTTTTGATTGATCCATTCTCTAGCTGCCTAAACCAAAGCGCAGCCAAATCTGATAAATATAGAGGGAAACATCGTGCCATCACTTCCTCTGATGCCCCCCAGCACTTCCATATGCTTGATATATCTAGTAATATGCATGGTTGGGTCTGATTTCCCATCATAAGGGTCCAACGTGGGTAACTTGAATTTTGGAGGATTCCTTGCATTTCTGATATTTTGAGTGAACGGACTCCGACCGACTTCCTCTAAGCCTCCTCTCGATAATCCTCCCCTCATTATCCATTGCACTAATCCATCCATTCTTTCGTCTCCATCCAGGGGTTGTCTCCTTAGCATATTTCCATCCTGCCCCCAGGTCTCGAAGGGTATTCTGGTTAATATTCTTCATGTGGCCCGTTCGTGTTGACGTTGGTTCTAGCCTGTTGAGCTCCATCTATGGGTCTTCCAATGTCAGATCTCGAGGGTCTGCCCCCAGGTCCTTGTTGATTGCCTTCAGGTTCTTCGTTTTGACCTTGGATCTGGACTCCGTCGGTCTGTGTGACTCTAGCTCCATGTCCTATGTTTGCAGCCACTACAGTCGGTCCAAGGTTCTGTGCTCCGACTGCTCTCATCTGCTCAAAGAAGCTTTGCATCGTAGCCTGTTGGCTTTTCAACAATCTTTCATGAATTGAATCCACCATAGCCTCCATCTTGTTCCTGGTGATGTAGATGGATGCATGACCCACTGGAGTTCCAGAAGTGGCTGCTTGACTTCCCTCCTGGTTGCTCCTTTCAGTTGCTTGCTTCCTTGTTGGTGGTCTAGCCATTGCTTTCTAGAATCCAAGTTTCAAAATCTCTACGTGCTAGCTTTCTTAGTGAAAGCACCAAAATGTTAGCGCCAAAATTGGTCACTAATACCTAAGTCCAGATGAAAGCACCTAACAACCGTCATAGCTCATAGATAGAATATATGTAGAGATTATAAATGTGAAGAACAATCAAAATTAAAATGAAAGCAGTAAAGAACAACAGATTTTATAGTGGTTTGGCTAACTCCAACCTACGTACACTCCAGAAGTTTCCTTTTTATTGATGTTAGATTCAATTACATTTACAAACTGGTAGAGCGACCTTAGCCTTAGAAAATAGAAAGTCAGAGAGTAGGGAGAAGAAGATCCCCTTTCAAGAAGCCCTACGTGCTTTATTTATAGGCAAAACCAGGTAGTTGGTCTTCTCAAGTGATACAGGCCCATTAAAACTTCGGCCGAGTTCACACCCTTCACCTCAACCGACCCCAAGTCCTCCATAGGCCAACCCAAAGTAACCATGGTACTGACCCGAAGTGATATGCTCAGCGACTCGAAGTAACATGAACTACCTTCGAGTGCTGAACCACCCAAATGACGAGCCACCTTCGAGTGTCGAACCACCCAAATGCCGAGCCACCATCGAGTGCCGAACCACCCAAATGCCGGACGACCTCTCCAATGCTGAGCGGCCTTTCCGATGGTGAGCGGCCTCTCAGATGGCGAGTTCCCTCTTCGATGGAGAGCGACCTCTCCGATGCCGAGCCGCCTTTCCAATGCCGAGCGATCCTCTCCTCGCCTCAATGCCAAGCTGCACACCCAGGTGAACTCCATCCCTCTAAACCAAATCCATCATATTCCATCCTAGATAATCGTGAAGTTAATTAGGTTGAATCCGCCTGTTCATTGCCTTGATAAAAGGTGAGTTAACATATACTTCACTTGATGCTTGGAAGTTGGTGCCATTTTTGGTGTCAACAGAAAAACCATCTAATAAGTGCATAAATTGATATAATAGATAATGTCTGGTGTGTAGAATTAAATCATAAAATAGGTGTGTAGCTTGCATCTGAGAACACAATAATATTAGAAGTATAACTAAAACTGTTGAGGTACGTCCACATATGTATTATCATTGGAGGTGCCCTCAGTACATCGAGGCGGACCTCCTGACATGGGTCATAATCTACCTTCCAAAACCATGTATATCTCTAGATAAAATATACCACTAGGAAAACATAGCTGGCCCATGCCCGAACACACGATACTGAATACATCAACCCTCAAATCCTTCACTCAAAAGCATCACTAAAAATTTAAATTAATGAAAATATAGGTCAGCTAAACCCACTAACTATGAGGCCCCCTCTGTTTTCTACCGGTACTGATGGTGAAGTCACGTTCAGCATCACAACACACAATTCTTCATCACTCGAACAGTTCTCGAATCTCTCTTTGGATTCTAACATCTCGAACAATTCACAAATCTCTCTACGGACCTCCAACATAAGTTGTCCGGCGAATGTTAACTCTGTGCTCTCCTAAAGAATCAACCTTAAGATAGACAGTATAATACGATAACATTGTTTGAAATGTTAGCGCTGAAAATGCATGATCGTTGTGGCTGGTTTTAATTACTTAAACAAATGATTTTTGATCTAATTTTTTACAATAAGAATTATACTTAAGCTACTTAAAAACCAAGAAAAGAAACCCCGAATGATATCCACCAAATTGATTATAAAAATTGCCAAAAATAAGGCATTTTTTAAAGTGTAGTTATAGCGACTATTTCGCCTCTTTTCTTTTAAACTTTCTGCAACCACTTCTATAATTTTGAAACCTTGATATTTTTAAATGATAAGTACATATATTTTACTTATTAAAACAGAAAAGAAATCCCTAAGGATGTCTTCTAATGTTAACTTAGAAATCGACAAATCAAGGCGATTTGAAAGTGCATCCATTGTGACCTTTTTGCTTCAAACTTTCACAACTTTGTTTTATAAATTCTACGACTTGCAAACAAATTCCTTATTTTTTCATACACCAAAATATGTGTAGAGAACATAAAAGTATATACATTCACAAACAGTACACCAAAATATGTGTAGAGAACACAAAAATATATGCATTCACAAATAACCACGTAGAACAAGTTTATACACAAGGGGATTCAAAGTGAACTTATAGTGACTATCGCAATGCTAACATTTTCATATTCACGTCCATTCAACATACAAGCCAGCAAACCATATAAACACAATGTCAAGACCCACCACTTTTTATTGATGGTAATAGATGTGATGTTATACATTATAGTGTTCTAATTTTCTTTCAAAAGCAAGGGGGTCCAAGTTTATAACTTCAATTAGTTAATGGACTTTATATTATACACAAGCATACATAACACATTATATACATTCAAATAGTCTGATAACCCACTCAAATCCAATCCTACAATAAGCTCAAGCACACAGAAACCCATGAACAATTCCTACCATTACTAAACACCTAAAGACTTCACCTTTAGCCTCACCTTGCTCAAGCTAACACTACTGCACCTCAAAGTTGCTCACGGCCTAATTTACACTTTTCTTTAACTTCGACTTACTTTCCATGCTTCGTAAGGTGATATAATTTCTTTGTTAAAGTTTGTTGGAGTTGGTTTGATATGATTTTAGAAGATCAAAGAGGAGAAAAAGGAGTATGAATAAGCTATCTTTTTGCTTAAAACTTAGGAATAAATATTATGAACACATAGGAATATTTTGTGTTGACTTAACAAGATTAAATGATCTCCAGGGCCCCTTCTTTAACTGGTACAAACATACCCCCATGCGCCTCATATGTTTAACTTTACACCTCATTTTAAAGCAAAAGATTCTTCTCCTTGCTTAGTAAATTCAAAAACTAACCTCTTCGTAAATATCTTCTAAATACCTTCCAAAAGAATTTATTAGGCAAATTATTTTTAGTTATTAATAAATGAAATATTAGATAATTAAATAAGCACAACAAGAAAAAACAACATTTATTGAGTAAAAAGTGGTTTATCAATAAAATGATTTTCGGTCATATTATCGATATTTCTTCGGACTATTTATTTTTGTAAACATTTTTCAAAAACTAATTTACCATCATTTGTTATTGATTACACCAAAAAGGTCACAAACACCCTGTTATAAGTGAAAGCATCAATGTCTAATATTTAAATCCAAATAGATAAATATAGATTCACAGATAACATAATCGATTGTAGAAAATTAAATGAACACACAAGTTTTATAGTGGTTCGACAAACTCCAGCCTACGTCCACTCCAATAATCTTTTATCTATACTGTACGATTACAAGTATTGTTGTTTTTTCCTTTAAAAATTAATGGAGGAAGAGATAAGAAGTGATGAAGGAGAGACAGCCGAAAAACTCCCTTGCAAGGGCCAAGTCCACTGTATTTATAGGTGAAGTCGTGCATGGGTCGGACTGAAATATTGCTAGAAGAACCTACAGATCAGTATGACCTGGTCCACCAATTTTAAGATCGATCATACACCATTAGAATGATCGGAGATGATTGTTCATATGATCTCCAATGGAGTTGTGAACAATCATAGGGGGTGCTCCATGATGTAAGCTACTTGCTCTCCAAATTTCATGCAATTCTAATGTACCGGTTTTGGGATATCGCATTTTCCATGGAGTTGAGTCATAGTAAATCAAGTTAGATCATTCCATGCCTCAATAATTAATCTTTTATCAATTAGGTTCCCTATGATGTAAGCTACATGCTCTCAAAATTTCGTGCAATTTCGACTTATCATTTGTAAGATATTGCATTTTCCATGAAACTATGGATCGTTCTAGCCGATTTTCTATGATCATTATGGAACAATGGGTAAATTTTTTAATATTTGTTAATTTTTAGCTGTGACCGATAATGTAGGTTCCCCAAGATTTAAGCTACTTTCTCTCTAAATTTCATGAAATTTGAACATACCGTTTGTGAGATATCGCATTTCCCGTGAAACCGTGGATCTTTCTAGGTGATTTTGAACGATCGCTATGGAATAATTGGTATGTTTTTCTATTATTTGTGAGCTTTGACATACGATCAATTTTAGGGACTCCTTGTTTAATATATTGATGTTTTCAAAGTTTTATGGGTAACATAGTTTTAGATCTTGAATTATTTATCGATCATCGTTGATTTATGGTGTTTATGGATCGTTCCCGATCGACCCATTAAATTCTTCCTTCGCCCATAACCCGAGCATACGAACTCCGATTGACTTGAAATTAGAATGTGGCCCCATGGGGCTTTCCTTGTCACTTTATTCTTATTGCAACTTGTTTGGTTCTCATTTCGAAGCCACTCAATTATTGTCAATAGTTTCAAATATCATCGATTTCCAAGCCTGATAACCTCTCCCTTGGCTTCCTGCCTTGATGATCACATAAGCCATTTAGCCAACTTTTATGATATATTGCCTGGTCAAAAATGAGTATAACATTTTCCTCCCAAAACATGCCTTGTAGTAAGAAGGCATGCTTTGAATTCCTTAAATCTAATGTTAGAAACCTGTTGATGACCTATGAACAAATATGTGATCTTGGCTGATTGTTAGTTATGGTTGTTCAAGACCGTTCATTAAATTTGTAACAGTTCTAGGCGTATGGAGATTGTACAAGACGGAGAACCTTTTCAAGGCATAATGTGATCGTTCGAGATCAATTGGATGTTCGGGGCGAAATGCGATCGTTGGAGATCGAGTTCCATTCGAGGCGAACTGTGATCATTCGAAATCGAGTGCCATTCAAGGAGAAATGTGATCGTTTGAGATCGAGTGCCTTTCGAGGCAAAATGTGATCTTTCGAGATCGAGTGTCGTTCGAGGCGAATTGTGATCGTTCGAGATCGAGTGTCGTTCGAGACGAAATGTGATCATTTGAGATTGAATGCCATTCAAGGTGAAATGTTATTGTCCGGATGGGACTCAAAATTATTAATGTCAGATTTCACGTTCGAACGTGATGGTTCATCATCATCTCAGAGCATTTCTAGGGACCATTATCGATCCCATACAGACTAAGCCATTTTACAATGGAGTTTATTACTTCCTTGCCATCCCGATCAATTGATGACAAGTTGACACCCTGATCTTAGGCAGTTCTCGTTCGATGTAGACAGTGGCCGCTCCTGTTCTACCGCTGCTACCCTATTCTTACATATTAAGACAGCCTACTATTCTAGACATGTTCCTCAATCTTATCCTTCAAGGGCCTGTAGTAGTTTGTACTATGCCCATCCAGCTCATGGAACAGACAGTATTATTCTCATTTCTTTTTTTATAGGCTCTCTCCTATTGGCCTTCGATAGGTTCCTCTAGTATCCAGATATACCTATTCCAGTGTCTTAGTCAATTTTGTGTAATTGGTGAATCTCAGTTCCCTTCATGCTCGCTTCGATCCATCAGATCCATCCTCTGCTTTTCGTTTTCCTTTATCCTTATTTGAACCTTCCCTTTTGCGGGCCTCCGCTTCTAATTGCATAAACTTCCACTTTATCTCTTCCCTTTCTATCAGCTTTTACATCTTCCTGTCATAGAAACCTTTCTGCTTCATGCTAAAATTTCTCGAGATCCACTAGTGGATCCTATCCCAATGATATCTTGACATCTGGGTTATCTGCAATTCCTGACACTGATGTAATCAAAACCATCGATGGATCCGGTCGATTCACCGAATCTACTACCGCATTGAACCTGGTTAAGAAATCCCTGAGTGTTTCTCATTTCCACTGCTTTATCGATGTTAAAGTCATCACACTCTTGGGTATCATTTCCAACTTGTCATTGTCGTCTAGTGGTAGTCTTCGATCATCGTCTCCAACCTACACCCTGACTCCATTGAGGAATCCTGAAATATACTTTTTTGTACGAGCATCCACATTCATATCAACGCCAAACTACAAAGCACCGCCTGGTATCCTTCCTGGGATGGATCAAGCATGACTTGGGGGATGTCCCTAAGTATGGATCGATCGACACCGATCGTTTTGGAACGATCAACCACAATTATTCTCGGTTGGTCAGGGGCCGCTCACGGCTATTCCACTCTATGCTGAATCTTGTTAGCTTCATTTCCTTCGTCTTGATTTCGGTTTTACTCAACTCATGCCACTCTAACTCTATGATCCATATTTTCAGCGTTTCTTGCTACTCTATTTCCTTAGTTTTGTGCTCCAGCTTGTCCGATTTGTCATAGTAGATTTTGCATCATCTCCTCCTATCTCTTTTCCATCCTCTCCTGCATAGCATCCATCATTGTTTCCATTTCTTCTCTGGTGACGTAAATAGATGTCTGATTTGCTATAGCTCCAAAAGAAAAATCTTGACTCCCTCCATTTTGGCTCATATTCGCTAATGGCCTCCTTGTTTATTGCCTAGCCATTGCTTCCTAAATCCAATTATCCGAGCTTCCAAATTCAAGATCCTAGCTCCTAAATCCACGGGTGCAAGTCCTTCTGAGTGAAAGCACCAAATATTTTGCACCAAAAATGGTCACAAACACCCTATTATAAGTGAAAGCACCAATGTCTAATACTTAGATCCAAAAAGAGAAATATAGATTCATGGATCACAGAATAGATTGCAGGAAAGTAAATGAACATGCAAGTTTTATAGTGGTTCAGCAAACTTTGGCCTATGTCTACTCCAGCAATATTTTATATACTGCAAGGTAACAAATTATTAGCCTTAAAACCTACTTGAGAGCAAAAGTATGAAAGAAGGTTAATAAGGTTAGAGGTTTCGATGAAGAAACAGGCTAAGTCATCATAAATGACATAGAAATGGTGTTTCGAAGGCATTGAGCAGGTATCGAGAGAGTCGAAGGCAACAACTACTCATACAGTGCAAAGTCCTTCGACCTAGATGGAAACAGATAGGCCCTTCCACCACTTCCAACTTTCGACGTAGATAAACAAGCAAATATGACTTTGGAACCCCGTTTGAAGGCAACCGATAGTGCTCTTCCAACTACATGTCAAACCTTTTGAAGTCAAAGGTTTCGCCCCCATAGTAGCCTTTTCGAAAAGCATAACAAGTCCTTCGAACGGGTCAAGGTCCATAATAATAAGAGAGAGTTCCGCATCAGTTCATCGGCATATATTCAAGGGCTACTCAACATCATCGAAACCATCGACAAGTGAATCTTCTAGTTGACCTATCGACAGTGTCGAAGGTCCAAACTTACATCCACTAATAGAAAAAGAGACGAAGATCCATTCAGGACACCTTTTGACAATGTCGAAAGGTGTTGTGATGAAAGCAATATTCAAAGATCAGCAAAGGCCAAAGGATGATAAAGGTCCTTTCGACTTAGTCGAAAGGAATAGAAAGGAAAAAGGAACCGCTAGCGTAAGACAAAAAGAGAAAATGACATCTTTCGACAACATCGAAAGGAGGCATGGCCTTCAACTATGTCGAAAGGCTTAAAACAACATATAAAAGGGGTCTTTTCGACCAAGTCGAAGGCAAGGGCCGCTTGCATCTATAAATAAGACCCAAGGGGCCTAGTTTTAAGGACCAAATTTTGGAATTCTGAATTCTTTTTCTTTGCTCTAGTTTCTTCGTGATAATTTACTTAGAATAACCCTAAATCAAATTATGGAAACATCTCAATATCTTGTAACTCATTTCAGATTATGAGTAAAAAGGATATGGCTTGTTCATAAAGAATATTAGCGACAAGGAAGATCATTTACATCATTAGCTATACTAATGATCAATTGCATATGATTCTAATCTATCTCATGGTCTCTTTTTGTCTATGTTATGTATAAGATCGACTTGGGCATTTCCAATCGAAACACATCATCATCGGAACCTATACTTAACAACGAAAACTACAATGATGATGGGGTGTCAGCCATGTTGATTGCATGAGTTTTGGGAATGCCTAAATTGACCTTATACAAGGGAAACATAGTGGATTGTAGACAATAACAAGCTAGGACTGCTTCGAAAGGAAGAACCCATTTCAACATGATCGAAAGGAGTACTTTCGAAAGGAATCCTAGTATATATTTGGCTAACAGTCATTTGTGGTGGAATTCATTCGAACGGGGGTTTACTCTTTGAGACATCAGTAACCCTTTTGAAGGGGTTCCATAGAAAGAATAGTGAAACCATAGGGTCGAAAGCGATTAAGACATACTGATGAAGTAAGCACCCCCTTCCGACATAATCGAAGGGTTTGAATGTTATCTTTCGACATGATCAAAAGGGGTGGAGGATATAGATGATTAACTGTTTTCAACTCCCTATGGGGATGAGTCTCAATAAGATAATGATCACAAAAGTTGTATTAAAGCTAATTCTTAGAGGCTATTCGGCTATACCAACCTGTTTGAAGGGTTAGGATAATTAATAACTCTTTAAATTATGCTAATCTGGTCAAAAGGTTTGGAAATTATTTCTACCTTTCGACTAGGTCGATTTGGTCGAAAGCTAGAGCTATCACCTCACATCCTTTCAACTACATAACTCAATTTGAAAGGCATGCTTCCAAAGGAGAGAATTCTCTCAACCACATGGTTATGTTTGAATAGAATTATCTTATAAATAGCATTGGGGATGTTGATAAAAAAATTTGTTAACATTTTTAGTGCTAGAAGGAGAGCTCGAACCTTCGGCCTTGTCATTATGTATAGAATAATTGTCGTTTATTTTTATTACATAGGAAAAATGAGGTTAAAGCGTTTGAGTGGACTTGTAGAGGTAGCAACACACGCTACTACCCTGAAGGAAAATATAGTTCCAACTTTCAACCTGGATGGGACCATTACAGGGAAAACTTCGTCACCGGCATAGCAAGGATGAAAACACGGCAAAAATCAAGCACTTGGAGCAATGTTGCAAGAAATGCAAAAGCTGCTAAAGTTGTCCTTGTCTCAAAAATCATCAAAGACTCCAAGACAGGCCTAGGGAGAAGTGATGGTTTCTCCTAGGAGAAATCTAAAGACCAATTCCAAAGATTACAAGGACAAGGTGGACTTGACCTCCTCAAAATAGAAAGAAATTCCCTAAGCAAGAGCTAATCATCAGGGAAGAGTTCTCAACAAATCATTAGAACTGTTTGGTAGCTCCACATATAAAGAGTATTTCCCAAGTTAGAAGAATTACGACAATGTTGAAGCTTTTCTTAATGATGCTGTTGAGAAGGCTATCAAAGACACTAAGAATTCCAAGTGAAAAATTACTATGGACGAGAATGTCAATGATAATGAGAGGGTTCCACCTTTCAACGATGAGACCATGGCAACAGTAATACCTCCATATGTCGAAATCCTGTCTATGAAATATCACGGAGTTATGGATCCCGATGATTATCTTATGGATTTTGATAGCTAGAAGGATATATATAATGCTTCCGGGGAAGTCAGACGTCGACTGTTCCCCATTACACTCCGTGGGGTGGCATCCAAATGGTATAGACAATACGGAGAAAAGCCCATCTACTCCTAAAAGCAATTTTCTTACGAGTTCACAACTCAATTATGCATTTGCAAGGTTCCTACTATTGATTATACAGTCTTGGCAAACATAAAGTAAAGGCAGGGTGAATCTTTGGGGGACCATTTGAGATGGTTCAACGTTGAAGCCTTGAAGGCCAAGGATATGAATGATCGTGATAAGCTCAAATATGTCCACTCTGGTTTAAATAAGAATACCCCCTTTTGGAAGCAGCTCTTTGTCAATGGCTGCAAGGATCTATAGGATTTCCACTTCCAAGCTGATAAGTTCATCTAGATGGATGAGCTCTACTAAGCCAAGAGGAAAACAAATCCCGGGATGGAAGTAGGAAGATTTGGCTTAGAACGTAGCCACAAAAGGGTCAGAGTGGAAGAACCAATTGCTAATATAGTCGCTTTAAACAAACCATCATCTTACGTATATGCTAAAACTAAGGAAAGAGTAAACTTTTCGACCTCCTTCAAAGCTAAGAATAATCCAGAGCAGAAGAAAGGAGGGGACTATTGTGCTTATCATAAAGCTAACGACCATAAAGCCGATAATTACAGAGTTTTGGCTGGAATAATTCAAAATATAATTTAGGAAGGCCATCTAAAAGAATTTATCTAAGATTAGCACAAAGCCCAACGAATTGAAAATGCTCCCCAGAAATGGCCGGGTAATGTTGTAAATGTTCTAGAAGATGAGGACCCCCTAAGCTTAAGCCCGCCAATCTACATGATAAATGTGAGCCATGGTGGGCCACATCTAGCAGAAAGTAGTAAAGGGGCTCAAAACAGATATATCAATGAGGCCAAGGCGGCAGTTTATTCTATTCAGGAAGAGCCCCTAATAAAAAGCCCACGTCCTAACATCCAAATGCCTAGTCAGGTGGTCACACCGCAAGAGCTATACAAAGGAGTCCATCATCCTCATAATGACTCCCTTGTGGTTACTGCACAAATTGGGCTATCTATTGTCTCCAAGATTCTAGTCGATACAGGCAGTACAGTCAGTGTCATCTTCAAACATGCTTTCGATCGTATGAATATCCCTTAGCACAAATTAGAGCCAAGCATAGAGCCTATATTTGGGTTCAACAATAATGGGTCAACTCTAATTGGACAAACAAAGCTACTTGTACACATGGGAGTGTCACCAACTTACCAAACATTTTAAACTATTTTTGTGATAATCGACCAACATTCCTACTGCAATGCCTTCTTTGGCAGACCGGCCCTGGATGAGATTGATTCTTTTGTCTTTCCAAAGCACCTCATGGTAAAATTCATGATAAAGCAAGGCTGAGGAACTGTGCGGGGAGAATAATTCAGTTCCCACTAAATGTACTTTGCTACACTTGGTCAAAACAAAAGGGAGTATTCTGCTTACTTTGATTCTGCTACTATCTTACGGCCTTCGGATGATGGATTTTCACATCCAACATTCGAGACCAAGATTAACATTAAAAATCTAACAAATGTATGTATCAAAAGTACATCCCTGTCGGAAACAAGAGGAAGAGAGTTGACACTAACTCAATGGAGGAGGGTCCAATAGTCACGGAGTTTGACTGCCGAGGCAAAACAGAGAGAATAAGACCCATAGAGGATTTTAAGGAAACACATATAGATTCAGATGATGCTTCTAAAGTAGTCAAAGTGGGAAAAGATCTTGATAGTGCGTTAAAGAAAGACTTGATTCAGTTCCTCAAAATCAACAATGTGTTTGCTTGGTCACATTCCGATATAGTGGGAAATCATTTGACTGTCGTGTGTCATGCCCTTAACATCAACCAAGGAGCAACCCCCATACGGTAGAAAAAGAGACAATTGGATAAAGTTCGAACCGATGCTCTAAAGGAAGAATTTGATAGACTCCTTGAAAATGGATTAATATAGGAGATATATTATCCCAAATGGTTAGCCAACCCATTTTTGGTGAAAAAGTCAAATGGAAAATGGAGAACGTGCATCGATAAGATATATCTGAATAAAGCATGCCAAAAGGATTATGTCCCGCTACCACGAATAGATCAGTTAGTGGATTCAATGAGTGGACACAAGTTGTTAACCCTTATGGATGCTTATTAAGGGTACAATCAGATACCAATGTCCAAGCAGGATGAGGATCATACCAGCTTCAGAATGAGGAATTTATTATTACTGGGCCATGCCATTTGGGCTAAAGAATGCAGGGTTCACTTATCAGAGATTGGTTAATCGAATGTTCAAGGAGCAGATTGGCAGAAACATGGAAGTTTATGTTGATGATGTGCTGGTAAAGCTAGCGATCCTTAGAACCATCTTAAGGATCTAGAGGAAATGTTCAAAATATTGCGGAAGTATCAAATGAAATCGAACCTGCAAAAGTGCGCTTTTGGGGCCACTCTGCAAAGTTCTTAGGCTACCTAGTAAGTGCTCAAGAAATCAAGGCGAGTCCTAACCAAATTCAAGCCATAAAGGAACTCACCGAACCTAAAACTAGCAAGGAACTGATGAGCTTAAATGGAAGAGTAGCTGCCCTAAGCAAGTTTATCTCAAAAGCTACTGAAAAGTGTATACCTTTCTTTGATGTGATTAAGAAAAAGAAGAACTTCGAATGGGGAGAGGATTACAGGAAAGTTTTCTTGGAATTAAAAAGCCATTTGGAAAAACCACCGATACTCTCAAGTCGCGAGAGCGGGGAAATATTGTATCTATACATGGCAGTGTCAAAACATGCAATTAGCTTGGTAATCATTCGAAAGGAAAATGGTGCACGGCTTCCGGTATATTACGTAAGCAGTCGACTAAAGGATGCAGGGGTTCGATACCCAGTTATAAAGAAATTAGCCTATTGCTTGATCCTCACAGCTCGAAAGCTCAAAGCACACATTCAGGCACATTCGATCAGAGTATTAACTAATTTTCCTCTTAAGTAATTTTTTAGTAAGCCTAAGACTTCTGGAAGATTGGTGAAATGAGGGATTGAACTCAGTCGATATGATATAGAATTTTAACCACAGGCTGCAATTAAACAATAGGCACTGGCAGACTTTGTTAATGAATGCAACAGCTTTATAAAGGAATAATCTGAAGAGAAAGATCAGAGGCCCATCTGGAAATCGTTCGTGGATAGAGTATCAAATGAACAAGGGACCAATGTAGGATATATAATCATAACCCCAGATGGACAACGTTTTCATTACGTCATAAATTGGGATTTCCTACAACCAATAATGTGGCAGAGTAATGAATCAATGGTAGCAGGACTAACCTTGGCACCAGAACAGCAAATCCCATGTATACAGTTTTTTAGCGACTCTCAACTGATGGTAAATCAAGTAAAGAAGATATACCAAACAAAGAACACCAAGCTATCTTTATATGTGAAGAAGAGATTACGAATGCTTGGGTTTTTTGAGGATTTTTCGATAAATCAGGTTCCAAGAGCAGAAAATGCACAGGCAGAATCTTTAGTGAAATTGGCCTGCTCAAGGAGAGCCCCACAGACACGAATTATTCCCATTTGATATCATGAAAAGCCAAGTATTGAAAAGGAAATACCCAGACAGGGGAAGGAATTACTAGTTATGACAAGATCTAAAGCCAAGTCTTAAGGCGGAGAGGAAAACGAAAATGGAAAAGATTTAACAGATGAAAGGATGGACCAACCAAGGCCAAACATCACATATGATGATAAATGGATGTCATAACCAAGGCCAAACATCACATATGATGATAAATGGATGTCACCCAATGTTGAGTATTTAGTTTAAGGGATGGGATACTACCATCCAATAAAGAAGGAGTGAGAAAAATCAAGAGACAAGCTCCAACCTTGGTTATGATGGACAAAATCCTCTATAAAAAGGGATACGCTCTTCCCCATCTTAAGTGTGTAGGCATGAATGATGGAATAAAACTAATGACTGAATCACACAAACGGTTTTGTAGCGACCATTCAAACGGAACAAAGCTTACAAAGAAAATGATGAGGCAGGGATTTTACTGGCCCCATATGGTAAGCCAAGCCATAGACTATGTGAAAAGGTGCGAGAAATGTTTGAAATATTCAAAGATACCATGGTTGCCCCTAAGACAATTAACTCCAATTGCAAGTCCATGGCCCTTTGATTTATGTGGAATAGATTTGATCGGTCCATTGCCAAATCTGGGTTTCGGATTTTTCATATCTAAATTTCATCAATTAATACCCGAATTTGGGTTTTGGGACATTCAGCACTTCATTTACTAACACCCGAATCTAGGTTTTGGGTCTTTATCAATCACTAACTTTATTGTATCTGAATCTGGGTATCAAGACTACTACTTATTTAAGCCCCAATCTGGGTGTAAAATTTCAATAATGGATTTCTATCACAAATACCAGAATCTGGGTTTCGGGTCATTATCAATCGCTATCTTGATTATACCCGAATTTGGTTAGGGGGATATTATTAATCACCATGATTTTTATACTCGAATATGGATTTTGGGATTACTATTTGATTTTGCCCTAATCTGGGTTCATAGTTTATATTACAAGAATAATTTCCATGGACTTCTGGTTGTCAAACATATCCCCCAATCTGGGCAACGGATTTTTATTTCCCAACAACTACTATGGATGCCTGCTTACACAATATATGCCCTAATCCGGGCCGAAGATTATTCTACAAAGATAATTGTCGGACCTATGCCTCGATATGGGTTTAGAATTTTATATGAAGATAATATCTATTAATTATTGTCTAATTTCCTTGAAAAACCTGGTTTTAGAAATGCTACATAGAGGACTATTCTTCGAATATTGTTATTTGGATTTTGGATGTCATATCATCAGCTTCAAAACTTCACAAGTTATTACCATAATATGGGTTGGATTTCATGGTTCTCTAATCTTTATCAAATCCTAAACTGCTAATATAATGTAATTGAGTCTATTGCAGACAACTGAAAGTTTCAAATTGGTCTTCTTGGCACCATAATTAAAGTTGGTGTTTATTAATTTCAAATGATGCTTACTAAGCGAATGATGGCATTAGTATGCTGACCTATTACTAAACATTCATGTAAGTATGAGATAGTCAAAAGGATGCGAGGTAAGGTGATGGGTTTCCTTACCTCCTACTGCTCCAACTCTATTATCCGTATTTCTAGCGTTTCTAGCTACTCCATTTCCATGGTTTTATGCTCCAGCTTGTCAATCTGCCAGAGTAGATTCTGCATCATCTCTCCCGTCTCTTTAGCATCCTCTTTTACGTTGCATCTATAATTATTCCCATTTCATCTCTGGTAGTATAGATAGATGTCTGATTTTCTACAACTCCAAAATAAGCCTCCTGACTCCCACCATGATGGCTCCTATCCGCTAATGGTCTCCTTGTTGATTTCCCAGCAATTGCTTTCTAGATCCAAATATCCAAGCTTCCAAATCCATGATCCTAGTTTCCAAATCCATGGTGCAAGTCCTTCTCGGTTAAATTACCAAAATGTTTGCACCAAAAATGATCACAAACAGGCTGTTACAAGTGAAAGCACCAATGTCCAATATTCAGATCCAAATAGAGAAATATAGATTCAGAGATCATAGAATAGTTAGTAGAAAAGTAAATGAACATGCAAGTTTTATGGTAGTTTGGAAAACTTTTGCCTACATCCACTACAATAACGTTTTAAACATTGTAAGATTACAAGTACAGTTGTTTTTGCCTTAGAAAATTAATGGAGGAAAAGATAAGAAGTTACGAAGGAAAGAAAGGCAAAAAAAGTCCCTTGCAATATGCCAAGTCCGCTAAATATATAGGTGAAGATGTGAATGGATCGGGTTGAAATTTCGCCAGAAGAACCTCCAGTCCATATGACCCAGCCTACCAATTTTCAAATCGATCTCAAACCATTGGAACAATTGGGGCCAATATTTCATAAGAGCTCCAATGGAGCTGCGATATATCATGGGGGTGCTCCATGATGTAAGGTACTTGCTCTCCAAATTTCATGCAATTCCGATGTACCGTTTGTGAGATATCGCATTTTCATGGAGTCAAGTTGAGTCGTAATAAATCAAGTGCAATCGTTAATGCATAATCCAATTGAGTTGCGATAGATCATGGGGAATTCTTATGATGTAAACTAATAGCTCTCCTAATTTCATGCAATTCCGACGTACCGCTTGTGAGGTATCATAATTTTTGTGAAACTATGGATCGTTCTAGCTGATTTTGTACAATCGGCATGTTTTTCTGATATTTATCAATGTTGAGCTACGGTCAATCATGTTGGTTCCCCATGATGTAAGCTAGTTTCTCCCAAAGTTTCATGCAATTATGATGTACATTTTATAAGATATCGCATTTCCGTGAAACAATGGATCTTTCTGGCTGATTTTGTACGATCGTTATGGAACGATCGACATGTTTTTATGATATTTGTGAGTTTTGACATGCGATCAACTTTGGGGTTTTCTTTCTTCGATATATTGTTATTTCCAAAGTTTCATGGTTAATGGGGTTATAGATCTTGAGTTATAGATCGATCATCGTTGATTTATGTTGTTTTATGGATCGTTCCCGATCAATCCATATAAATACTTCCTTTGCCCTTAACTGAAGCATACAAACTTTGATTGACTTGAAATTTAAAATGTGGACTCACGGGGCCATCCGCGTCACTTCATATTGATCACATCTTGATTGGGACCTGGTCCAAATATGCCCAGCTATTGTCCATAGTTCCAAATATCATCGATTTCCAAGCCTGATAACCATCTCTCCAAGCTTCCTGCCTTGATGATCACAGAAGCCATTCAGCTAACTTTTATGATATATTTTCTAGGCGAAAGCGGTATAATAGTTATTAATTAAAAGGGAGTTAATAAGGTTATTAAATCAATTTAATCGCATTAAATATAAGACATAAATATTTGAATAATGTAGGTATTTAAATAAGACGTGTTTGAAATCCCGAGTCTTTTCATGATTCAGCAAAGGAATTTTGTTCGAAATATTCCTATTTCTTCCGTTTCGGACTGGCCTGGATCCTTCACAACATATAGGCAATCGATTCACAGTTCAACATTAAAAAATTAACTATGCATATGTATTTCTTATATAACAACGAATTAGTTGACCGACCAAGGGCATCATTTAACCGTTCACATATTATTTTGATTGATTACTATCATTCAGTCGACTATTCTACCTTAAAATTACATTAATTTCTCGGGTTATGTGGGGTTTACCTTAGATTTTCTTGAAGTCAAACATTCGATTGATGATACACGGTCAGTTTACTGTTTGTCTGATGTTGGGTTTTTCAGCGTTTTAACTTGTTATTTTATCAAAAAACATTCATCCTTCATTCTACCTTCTCTCTAGACTTCGAGCAAAACTTATAATTCATTATAATTTCAATTTAAACAATTATTCATGTTCATTAGCATCTTTTGTAAGCATGAATGATTATTGATTCATTTTCCCAATCATAACTCAATTTTTTTGATGTAATTTATCGATAGGGCCAAATAGACTATACCATGATCAATATATCCATATAATAACTTTTAAATGGGTATATATCTGCTGTATAGAACTAAATTTACATAATTTAAGGCAGGTTTTTTACATCCATTTTTCCTACACTTAATCCATGTTAATTTTCTTATTAAAATGATGATATATGATCCCTCAATATATAAAATTAACATTTATGATGAATTAATTTATCAAATTAGTCCTAAGTCATGTTAGTTAACTATAACAAGATACATAAAAGAAACTTATTGCATATCTAAACTCATAACCTTTTCGTAAATAGATCCACCCACTAGAATTGACGATTTGATTGAATTGATTCAAATCTATAAACTTCGTCCTTCGAGTTGATTTTGAATTGGTGGTTCTCTCTTTTAATTTGTGTTGATATTGATTAGATTAAAATGCTCTTTCTTTTACTTCATTTTAATATTTATTTGACGAATTTGGAGTAGATTTCAAGTAGAAAAGTGAAAATTTTGATCTAGGGATTAACGGCTGCTACTGGATAAAGAATGAAGAGATTAGAATGAGAAGTACATATTTTTCCTTCTGTTTTAAACTTTAGTCCCAAAATTACTCCTCAACCCTACTTGGGCTTCCAACTAGTTTGTCCCAATAAGTAAATTTTGATATAAAAAATTGTATCCGCTTTATCTGGTGTTCATTTCGGACGTTTTATATATGAATTTAGGGCTGAAAAATTATGTTTCGGCATTTTATTTGAAATTATTAAAATATCCTTCTTAAATTAATTGATAATGTTTTCTAAAAATATATGGTATTACACTAATGCTTGTACACTAACCATGAATGTCAATTATTCTATAGTAAACTGAACCTAAAACTAAGAAATCAAAATGGTATTTGGAGCGAAGATCAATCTAGTTTGATAGACTCTCATGGATCTGTATCGAAACTATTTATCGTGATTCTACTACATGAACCACACGACTTAAAACCTTTTTGAATGCTACCATACCGATTCGGTTACCATTCGGTCACTTTACTTTAGCCTCATGGCTAAAACTCTCTTCGTCTCCCTTTTAAGTATGCTAGCACTTTTAGTTTACATTCCCATTGAGGTAGAAAATCCTATATGGCTATATTATGAACCTCAATTGCTAAACGAACCCTGAACATAATATAGCATGCCTAAACTAGGCATGCTTGCAACTTTGATTCCCGCAAGTAAAGAAGAAAAAGGCAATGTCATGGGAATAAGAGAATACGAATCACCTTGGCTATTACCGATGGAGACCCTTCCATAAGAAGAAATATTCCTGGTGATCCCATAAGCAAGGAATAGCCTAAGTCTTTCCCTAAAGGGTTAACGCCTCCAAATCCTTAAATAGGGGCGCACTAAGTAGATTAATTCTATATCCTGAATTGACCTTCGTCCTTCATATGACTTGAGTTTCTTTCTCGCTTAAGTAACAACTCTTCTCCCTAAATACTTGTATGGTCCAAGTCTAATGTCACAGGAATCTACATATACTGCTAAATCTCAACTACTGTTTACTCAAAGTATCTAACATCATCATTAATGGCACTTTATGCCCTATTATCTATGCCACATGTGATAGTTCAACCAGTAAAATTCGATAACTACAACTCTCGTCAAACCTAAGTTAATACTCATTAACTCCTTATTAGAGCAAACCCAGCTAAGATTGGTCGATCCCTCATCGGATTTGACACTATTGTGGGTCCATCTTCTATAAAGTAGGATCGATTCATGCCTTACTAAAAGTCATTTCAATGCTTGCCTCCTATCTACATCTTGTCTAAACCTCGATGCCTAAGGTTTGATTGTAGGTTTTAAGAAGGCATGAGTACAAGCAAAAGACTCCATCCTACAAAAGGCTTGCTATCAAGACTTGGAAAGTTTCTTACTTGATTTTACAAAGCTAGCTCTTGATAAAAGGAATACAACACTTAATCCACCAACTCCAGTGTTTCTTGAGGGGGTACTTCATCTCATATCCCCCTAGCATTGTATTGCTACACATCATGGAAGACTACTAGCAACGACTAAGAGTAACTTGGGATAGTGCAGTGGATGTGTGCATATACTATATAATTAAAGTATAATAAAATTCAAATAAATTCTATCAATGTCTCATCCATCGCATTGTATACATCTCTTAGGTGACCTCACCCTCTATGTATACTATGTTATTCAAGTGTCCCTATGGCACCCTTTAGGAACCATGACTACGCGTGACTCTATTGGTCCACTCAAGTATGTCTACATACTATACTCTAACCTAATACACTCATTACCTAATCGAGTGACTTAAGCTCTAACACCAAGTGTAACGATGCACTATTTAAAATACTTTGAATCAATGCTAAACAACTAGATATAATTGCAAACAACATAAATGACAGACTATTAGGGTAAATTTAACAAAACCAGGGTAAATTTAACAAAACCATCTCAGTAGATATATCGATATAATCTTACGGCGGTATAATAATATACATTATACCAACATACACATATGCATATAATAGATGAGAGATGTTTTATATAAGGTATGGTATGAGAATAAAATCGATATAACAATATAATCAGAATACATCATCTCATTACAAATTGAGTGCCAAACGATCCATTAATACAATGCGTGGCCTCATATACAAATAGTGTCTGAAGTGAAAGAAATATATTAATAGATACAATCACAACCTTGATGTTCACAATCTCAATGCTCCCAAAGTTCCAGTTATCCTACCAACATGTCCCCAAATATCCGACTCTTGGCCTACATATGAGATTAAGCATAAGTTGTCTAAAAAGTAAAAATAGAGAAAACAAGGGTCCTAGATAGAAGCTTGATGAGGAAAGCATCTCTAAGTACTGTGTACACATGTAACCTATATATATATATAGATATATATATATCAACATGAGCAAAGATCTATGAATAATACTTGTTTGAATTAAACAAAAAAGTAAAGAAATTTGTATGTATCTACATACTAGATGCTCATAACCATGAAAAAAATCTGAATATATTATATATGAAATGATTATTAAATAAAATAAATTTTAAATACAAACACATTTATGTAAATATATCTACATAAATTTCATTAATTTGAAAATAGTTTATAAAAAATAAAAATAAAATCTTTTTATTTATGTATATACTTTATAAAATCTGAATATTATATTTATACATATGTACTGTTTTAAATATTGTTTTTAATTATACGTATGATAAAGACATGTGTACATATTATAAATAGAATGTGTGAATATTTCAAAAATATGTATAAAATTAAAACGGTTTTCATAAATTAATTTTTTTTCTTGATTTCCATATAGAAATCAATTAATAGACATTATTTAATTAAAATAATTGAAACCGAAAACAAATCATGTTTTATGGTCGAATATGCATAAATATGTATAATCACTATTAGGAAATGGACATCTGGCATAAAATTGGGTAACGAATTTTTTTAAACAATCTCAGTGTGGATAAAGTTGCATATTACTGATCTTGAACTCTAGGATACTGAAGCAATATATAGACTTGCAAGTGTGATAAGAAAACCGGATATTATGTAACACAACCCTTTCAGTGTACTGCAAGATGAAGCAACCACAAGTTATGTTGACCCCCTACAGATACCACAGCTGAGCAAAAGATAGAGGGTATGTAACACCACATATTTTTATATAACCTTATTTAAGATATTTAATTAATTAAACTAAATTAAATAATGTGAAGATTAATAGATTTAGATTCGATTTGTTAAAGGCAGATGTGCCATGTTAAGTGGGTTTATTAAAATGAAATAACACTAGATAATGTGTTGGGAAATGAGAAATGAAATATGGGAAATAGTAAAACCTTATACCCTAAATCCTTAGGAGATAAGTAACTCACGTTCACTCACTCTAATTTCACTAAAATAAAATTACTAAGGCTAGCCACCATTTCCCATTCTCAAGAGAAGAGTAAAAGCTAGGGTTCAAGAGAAGAAAAGTAATCAACTAATTCAATAAGCAAATCTCATATATAATCTCAAAGCTATGGTAAATAATTACTACATCCTTAATTCTTCTAGTTTTAGATTTTGTGGTCAGATTCGAAATGTTTTCGCTATATTATTGCCATGTTTGATGTCTAACGATATGTATGTATGTATGTGTATAAATATTGTTGGTGAAATTATACATGTTTATTCGTGTTTTATGATATGTTTAGCATGAAAACCCTATTTAATGGCATCCGAATATCTTGGAAATTTAAATATATGTCTAGAATAATATTTTTGAGATGGGTTTTGATTTTCATAATTTTCTGATTTATTATGGATTTTATATAAATTTTCGAGTGAAAGAAATTATTTATTGGGTTATAAATTATTTACGAATAAAATAACAAATTTTTTGGGTTTGAAATTTTAATATGTCAGGAAATATATTAAAATAGATTTTCTGGGATTTTTCCAGATTTTTCCTCAGTCGTTTGATGGATATATAAAATTATTTAAGTTATGGGACTTAAATGTTTTTATATATTTATAAAGGAGAAAGAGAAATTTGGAAAATAAAATGATTAATAAATTTTAGTAAGAGCAACAGCACATTTCTGAAAAGTTTTTATTGACCAACGAAAATTTGACAAACAAAGATAGGTTGGTTGAAAAGTTTCCTTTTTAAGTTTAAAAACAAAAATCACACTATTTCCATGTTTCAGTCCATACGGATCTTCCGCTCCAGACCTTTCATCACAGTCGAAAGGTTAACTTTCGATCAAGTCAAAGTTCAATGCATAAAGTATCAAATGTTTGGTGCTAATGAATTGAATAAAGCCGAAAGTTTAAGGTCGAAGGGTTGATGGCCTAAGAGGTTGGAATAGAATTGTTTTATAAATAAAAAGCTTTCGCCTGCTTTGCTTTCGAATTTGAGCTTTGGACTTGGTTGCTTTCGACAAGGTCAAATTGTTTAAAATGAAAGACTTCAAACCTTCTGACGTTGTCGATAGGTTATTGCTTCTTCCGCCATTACTTTATTTTGAAACCTTCTGACATAGTCGAAGGGTTTCTAATGCTTTTTATAAATGTTTTTTTTCTGAACCTTTCGACCCAGTCGAAAGGTTTACTTGTTTTCAAAACTAGCCTTTTCTCCAATGCTTTCGGAAGGAAGCTTTCGACTTAGGTGATTTACCCCTGTTTTGTAAAGTATAACCCGAAGCTTTCGAAAGGTTGTTTCCAATGAAAATGAAAGGTTTTAGAAGAAGGTTTCCAGATTGTTTTAAGTTGAACCCAGTATGCCTTCGAAATGTTTATGTTTTAAAAGGTTTTATGCATTCAAACGGTTTGTTCATTGATCTGGTTTGAAAGATTTATTAGATGGTTTTGAAAAGTTTACGGAGGAAGGTTTTCCAATGGTTTTCCTAAGTCAATTACTTAAATTGATTTTAAAGAAGGATGTCTAAATTTTATGGCTTTCGTAAGGTTTGCTTTGAATGAGTTCGAAGGGTTTGAGAGATGATTTCGAAAGGTTTAAAGTTGTTAATTTTGAATGAGATAATTTCAAAGTATGGAAAGTGATTCTTTCAAATGGTTAAATGTTTTCATCGACTAAATTTTGAGTAAAGAATATATATATCTGACATGGTAATATGATTTGAGTAAAGTATAAAGATTATATTCTTTTCCTAGTTTGAAGTTTGATTTGAAGGTTTAAATCGTTTTGAAAATGTTTTCTAGGAAAATTATGGGTAGAGATCCTTAAGTATAAATGACTCGGATATTAGGAAACCAGATGGGACTGGTATAGGGTCGAACCCTATACATTAGCCAATAGCCTCCAGCTAATTGTTGTCCAAAATTCCAATGTGTAGGGCTTTGTCATAGGTAGACTGAAATTATGATTACACACCAAAAGGAATACATTTTTGGATATAAATAGGTTATTGGTGAGCCCAGAAAACCATTAGGATCGGCAAGACCTGGGATATAATTAAGTAAGGGACAGTCCATCCAGAAGTGAGATATTTAATGGATAGTTTAGAACAAACTGTCCTGATGGGAAATGTTAAACTGACAGTTAAGGATAGAGAATCCATAATACAAATATCTAAAAGGTGTTAGGTTAATTTTGATTATATTGTTTGGTAGGCCTGAGTCAGCCAAAGGTTAAAAGTTATCCAAACAATACTTTTGTGTTTGAACAGACAGTTCATTATTACGTGATATTTATGTATGTTTACATAATGTTTATTTTGCAGTGTTTGACCGTGGATGCAGGAGCATAATATGTGGTTACATGAAAGGATTTGCAAAGATATGTTTTAAAAAGGATGTTAATGAGAGGAAACCCATTTCGCTAAACGGTATGGTCTCACTTAACATAATTAAACCAGGATGTATAGTATTATTCATACTAGGCTTTATGTATGACTCGAAGTTTATATTTTCCCCTTAAACTCTTAGGTGCTCAAAATTGATTTGAGTAGGTTGAGAGGGTAAGGACCTTTTCAAGTTTTAGAATGTTGACGAATAAGCTACCGGAGGATGCAGGAGGCAACAGATAGCTACTTAGGTTTTGCTGCTTTTATTTATGTTGTGATGAATTTTCTGTTGTATTGTTATGTACTAGGTCTAATATGACTATATAAATCTGATCAACCGAGGGGGTATCTTCATATACCGCTCTCTGTGTAATTTGTAATAATTATATTTAATCTGTGCCTGGAAAACGATTTGGGTTATGTGAAGTGAATGTGAAATGATTTGGCAATGTATCAGCTCTTCATGAATATGGTGTAAGCTGGAGTAGTGTAGGTGTTGTTGGAGGTAATGCTGCGGAAGGTGAGCTCAAGAAGTTCTTGCAGTCAAACGGTAAGCCAACTTGAGTAGGGATTACATCAAGCTTGGACGGAAGCCGTTCAATGGTACCGAAGACGCGATTAAAGTGGAGAATTGGCTACTGCATTGTAAAAGAATCTTAGCTGATTTAGGTCAAAATGATGCGTAGAAAAAGAGGTTGGCCTCAAGGCAGCTATAGTGAGCTGCATTATTCTGGTGGAACACCATCACTACTGGAGTTGATGAAGAGATCATTACATGGGAGGAATTCAAGAGAGGATTTTCGGAGAGGTTTATGTCCGTAATGGCGTAGGCTACATTGGTAAGGAGGTCTGTAGAATTGGAGTAGGAAGAAATGACTGTGTTGGAGTATACAAGGAAGTTTGAGGAACTAGCCTGATCGGGTACACCTTGGTTGATATCGTGATCAGTAGGAATGAAAAGTATATCAGTGGATTAAGGCTAGGACCGATAAGTGCTACTTTGTTGCACTTGAGAGACCCCAGTGATGTGGTTATTGAAATGGCATTAATGCAAGAAGAGGCATTGGCATGCTTAAGGAAGAAATTGAAAGAGGCCCGGATGGGACATGCCTAGAAGAGGAAATCTTTCTAGAAAAAGATTGCTCAGAAAGAGGGAGCACAAAAGAAAAGTAAGGCTAAAGTGATTTGCTACAATTGCAACAAGAAGGGACACTATGCCAATGAGTGTCGAGTCAGTAAGGGAAAAGGTAAAGAGGCTAGTGGAAAGAAGAATGTTAGATGCTTTAATTGCAATCAAGTGGGTCATTACAAGAACAAGTTCCTAGAAACTGCAAAGGAAGGAAAGGGGCTAGTTTATGCTTTGGAGCCCACAACCGCAAAGCCAGTTGCACAAGAAAAGAGGAAATCTATTTTAGGAGGTTCTTTGTAGATCCATGGTATGTCTGTTAGAGTTCTATTTAATACTGAGGCATCACATTCTTTTATTTCACGATGTCTAGTAGATAGGCTTAATCTAGAACCCTCTTACTTAATTACTTCCTTAAGGGTTGCTAATCCAATAGGAGGTTATGCAACACTTGGGATAAGGTGTGACCATTTAGAATTTGACTTGCTAGGCCATACCTTTGATTGTTTTTTTGCATGTGTTTGATTTTGTGGGATTTGAAATTATCCTTGGGATGGATTGGGTGAGTAGATATGATGCTAGGATATTTTGCCAAGATAGGAAAATATCAATTAGTCATCGGGAATAGTGATTGGATAATTTATGCAGTAGAGAACCCTAGTTGTGAAGTGAATGCTTTATTGGGTGTTATGGAGTGAAGGATGAGTTGCATCGAGTCTTTGTAGTTAGAGAATTTGCTGATGTGTTTGAGCCAGTTATTTGACTACCACTGAAACGAGCAATTCAGTTTTGGATTGATTGGTGCCAGGATCTGAATTGGTGAGAAGACCGACGAGTAGGATGATACCCACAAAGTTGAAAGAGTTGAAGGTGCAGTTAGTAGATCTGGAAGGCAAGAGTTTTGTAACGATCCCGATTTTTAAGCTAAATTTAAATTGGTAATTAAATTAATTTTGGAAATTAAATTGGGAATTAATTTGGTATTTTCGAAATTTAAATAGATATTCGTTTGTTTGTTAATATAAATGTATATAAATATGATTTTAAATAGAACTTCTAATTGGAAATTCAAAAATAAATATTTTAAGTAATATATAATAATTTTAAATTTGATTGTGGATTTATTTTGAAAATTTTATTTGAATCTAATATAGTAAATTTTCAAAAGTTATTTGAAAATTAAACTCTATATTTTTAAAATATGTATGTATGATTATTTGTTTAGTATAATTAGATTTCAAACTCATTTTCTTATGAAGTTGAAAATATATAAAATGTAAGAAAATAAAATAAATAAACATGTTGTATAAATTTAAAATAAAATAAGGGTTTAAAAATATAAGTGTTTAATTAATTATTAAATTATATTCTTTAAAGTTGTAAACATATATAAATAGTATAAAAAGGAATATAAATTGAAAATATAATATAAAGTTATATTTAAATAATAAACATGAAAATTTAAAGTGTTTAAAATATAATACATATGTAAATAAGATGTTTATAAAAACATGATTTATAAATAAAATAACATAAGGGTTTAAGATAAATTTATAAATAAAATAATATAAAGGGCTTAAACATAATTTGAAATATTTTAATAAATGTAAACAAATTATACTATTTTTAACAAGTGTAAAAGACATTTGTACGCTTAGGAATTCAAGTATTAACAAGTGTAAACATACGAACAAGTGGCAAAATAGTTATTCTTCTTTTTAAATTTAAATTAGAAAATATACATATTGATTAGTAAAAGAAAACCTGGTTACTTCATTTCAATTCAAAATGTTAAACTCTCCACTTCTCATCCTCTCTAAAACGAAACAAGAAGAAAAGAAAATAAAAAACAAAACAGTTCAATATTTTTTCAATCCTCATTTGCAAATCTGAAAACAAGTCGAGATCATTTCAAACCCGAAACAAAGAATCAAAGATCTCACCCTTTCAGATTAAAAACAAACAAAGCCAAAATGTACAAATCTGAAAGCAAAATTTCAGATTCAAATACAAGAGCCTGAAATAATGTAAGCAACAAATCAAAATTCATAGTAGCAGACACTTTAAGCCAGGAAATCAAAATAACCTGATCAAAGCAAACAACTTCAAGTTTAGATTGAAGCATGTAAAGATCAAGCAATCAAGCTTTAACCTGGGATGATCAACTCAAACAAATCAAGAAAAATCAAATCATCAAGTATAAAATAAAGCATCAGTTTCAAAACAATAGATCAACCAAATGAAAAAGTTTCCAGATCTGAAATAAAAAGTCTGGTTCCAGATCAAGAAAACTGTCCTCTGTCTTCAATTCAAGGTGAGCAAACATTAATTCCAAAACCAGTTCTTTTGTTTTTCATGCATGTGATGATAATATTGTATGGATGTGTATATATCTGCAAATAGATATACATGTATACGTGTGAATTGAGGTGTGTATGTCTGTGTCCGGCCGTGCACCTCTCTGTTGTATTACAGGCAGTCATTCTTCATAGAGAAAAAAAAATCATAATCTCCAAATGTAGAAAGATTTATGAAACAATCTTTAAAAGAAAAATGTTCAAGCCCACCTGGTTCAAATTTTAAAAATTATTTTAAATGTTTATGTTAAGCATTTATTCGAAAATAAGAAATGACAGTATAAAAATCAAAATGAATCAAAAATTCGATGTTTAAAATTATGTGTTTGGATTATACAATTTGATTTGTGTTGCAAAAACATGAATTTAGATGTGGAAATCATAATGTTTAACATTGTGAATGTTGAAATACCTCGAGATGATCGATTTTCGTTCATTCGAGGAATTCCGACGAACCGCGATGATAGGTGGGTCATGCTGGATGTCAGAGGTAGTTCGAGAAGGTGAGATCAAGGGAAAAATATTCGTTTAAATTATAGGTAGCCACGATGACTGGATGACGTGGTAGTAGGGTTTCAAGGGCCTGTTCGGTCGTGTAGGATCGATTTCACCCTAGAGGGGGGTGAATAGGGTGACAATATTAATTATAAAAATTTATTGCGGAAGCTTTTAAAATAGTTTCAACACAGATCACAGAATAGTAGCAGCACAGATAAAAGCAGAATAATAAATGCAGAAATAGAACGACACAGAAGTTACCCAGCTTCGGCAAAACCCTGCCTACGTGCTGCCCCCAAGGTTTCTAGTAGAAATTAAGTAGTCACAAGCTTACACACGTAAACTCGTGACACCCACAACTGACTAACCTAACTCTACGCTCAAAACCCTGCCACAACTCAGCCACTGAGTTGCGAATTCTCAAACTACGCTATGTAGTTTGTGCCCTAGTCACACGACTAGAAATTACAACGGTTTAAAAACAAAATTACAAATTAAAATATTTTAAATTAAAACAACCCTAATTCAAAAATAAAAAACCCTTCAAAAAACAACCCTAATAAAACAAAGTCGGCCCCTTTTTTTTAATTTGGCCCATTCCTCTTTTATTTGCTCCGTTCCATTGTGAAAATGGTGGTCGCTCCTTTTTCGTTCTTCTTCGATCTGTAATTAGGGCTTTTTGAAGTGCCTGATATTTGTTGCTCAATCTCGAGAATAATTGCGAGTAGCTTTGATCGATTGTTTCCTCGTTGCTCACGTTGGCTGCTTCTGTTCGATGGAGTTCAACTTCGATTTGGTATGTGATTTTCGTTTATGCTATCCTGTTATGCTTGATCGAACTCCTATAATCTGCTGATGATGATTTTTAGGTTTTTAATGCTTGAACTCGATGTTTTGAGAACTGCCGGTGATGTTGCTTATATATAATTCAATGCCCTTGAATTTTTGTTCGTATTCGTTTAATTGAATTCGTCACTTGAATATTTTCGGCCATTTGATTTTGTTTAAATGCCTTGGATATTTCTGACTTGTTCATAACATATCTTTCCCTTACTTCACTGTCACGGTTTGAGCTTGAAACCGTTCGATCCTTACTTGATCGTTACGGTAGCTACTTTCCTATTTTATTTGGATTTGATTTTTGACTTTTTCAATTTTTACACTTACTTGATTTATGACTTGGTCATCACGGCACTGTTGAATTTCGTGGCCACCACGGCATTTTGATTTCTGGCATTTTCTTGCTTTCGTGAATCTCTGGCTTGACTCTCTGACCTGATGCTGCTGACTTCGGGTTGCACTGATTTGTCTTGATTCCACTTGAACCATAGTGTAGTTGTTGTTGCTTCTGTATATTTGCCTGAGTCACTTGTAACTGCTGCTACACGTTATTGTATATGGACTTGTACCCTTGTGTTTCACTTGCACTTGACCACTGTATTGGGTTGTGTTCTTGTGACGACCCGGAAATTGTAGGCATCTGAAATTGGAATATTCAATTGATTTTGGATATTTAAACGTTAATTTTTAACTTTGATTCAAATATCACCAATTATTTGACAATTAAATTATTGAATTAAATAAATTAAAGTTGGGTAAAAGGCTGAATCTAGAGTTTTAAGCCTGTTAAAAATAATTTGAGTAGAATTTATATTGATAGTGCGGAAGATAATAGAAGTTTTAAAATTGAATTTAATAGTGATTTATTCAGTCTTGAAATTTCATTGTTTAAATTGAATTTAAAAATAGCCTTCCGAGGCACAGTCTCGGAATTCGACGAAACAAGTTCCATTAGGTCCGTAATATTTAATTATTAACGGATTTCAAATTTCGTATTGATCGGAGTAGTTGTGTAAGCGTAGGATAAGCAAACGCGTTGAAAATTAAATGAAACTTTAGTTGATCAAATTAATATCATCGGTGCGTTCTTAAACACGCTTTCTTTTTATTTTATTTTATTTTATTTTATTGTCAGCCGAAATTCCTTTTCAATCAGCTGCCTTACCTCCATATCGTTGTCTCCTTTCGTACATAACAACATGATCGTGTCTCTCTTCCCCCTTTAATATTTACATCCGAGCCTTCATTCTTTTAAATCACAAAAATCTTTCCCCTTCTCTTCAAATAAAAATCAAATTCAAGATAAAATAGCTGCCTTCGTTTCCTAATATAATTCGAATCAATGATTTCTGGAAAATTTACGTCCTAAATCAATGGCGGTCGCCTTCTTTTTCAATCGCGTGTCCTCCCTCTTCAGATTTGTTTAGCAAGAATCGATATTACCTCGATTCGAGGAGGTAAGAGAAGGGAATCGATTCAACCATCATCACCTTGTTGAGCTCGAGAGTTGCGGTAGCTCAGTGAATTCACGATGGTAGCAGATTTTCGAGCGAGCCATGCCTGGAACAGCTAGCTAGGGCATACGAGGAGTCGCGACATCTTCGATTCGTAGGTCAAGCGAATGTGCGCGTTCGAAGGTGGGAGGTCTGGTCTTTGACTGGCGGCGAGTGGGTTGATTTCGAAAATCTAGTCGCCGCGATAGGCGATGCTAGCCAGAGACGAAGCCGAGAGGCTTTCGTGTTGCTCTGTTTGATGTCTGAGGACATGTGAGGTGAGCAGTTCTTGCTTTTCTTTTTCTTCGATTAAAATTAAAATATTCAACTTTGAAAATCAGTTCATTTCTATTCAAAAACTAACGATGATAATAATGTATATTTTGGTTATAAACTGTTATAAACAAAAAGTATATAAATACAGTCAAGTTTATATATATATAAATTTGATTTTTGAAAATCTACATATAGATTACTTCTTATGAATATATATTAAGTTTCAAACATAAAATGAATATGCATTTAGACTTTTTAATTTGCTAGTTATTTCTAAATAATGTAGTTAGATGCTCAGTTTGTTCAATTAAATTATTTAATTTATTAATAGCTATTAAAAGGATTTTTGTCAAAGGGGAAAGTATTGGTTAAATCAAATTGTTGGTTAATTAAATGGAAATTAATGGTCCGATTATCTAAAATGTTAATAAACCCTATAATGTCTATAGAAGGTCTGAAACCGTAAAGAGAGCAAGCAAGTTTGAAGTGGATTACAAATTAGAATCAAAGGTGAGTTAATCTCACTCAGTTAAATTTAAATTTAAATGGTTAAATTTAAATAATTTTTTGAATGGATGAATTGATTGATGTGATATAGTATGATATTTTGAAATCGACATATTATATTGTGCTAACATTTATGGATGCAGGGAAAATAGGTTGGAGGGATCCAACTGGACCCCTCATATTTATTTAAATTATTCAATATTCTCTGTTGTGATTATTTGATATCCTATGATGAGTTATATTGGAATATTGAATGTTATGGTTTGATTGGATATTTGGGTATAATGAATTACCAAAATATATGAATTGGATTGTTGGAAAGAAATTAAAAGGGAGTAAATTTGTAAGCGAAATAATTATAGAAAGTTTGAATAAATTAATAATGAATTGAAAAGAAATAGAAGTAATATGAAAATAATAATAAATAACTTCGAGTATGAAGAGAAATGGAATTTTGAATAAAATGAAATTGATGAATTGTAAACTTAAGTTATATCAATTAAAGAAATAAGAATTATTTTAAAATTCAAAGTTAAATTTATTTAAAAGAATAAAGAAGTAATTGAGAAATCTAAAAATTGGAAATTTTAGTTAAAGTGTTTTTAAATCATAATCAAGAAATAAGATCTGAAATTAATAGATTCTGAATTAAAAGGGAATACATTGGAAATCGATTTGGGAAATTGATTTAAGTGATTGAAGTTGGGATTTTTCTCTGGATAACCAAGTACATTTTTAAAGTAAATGTTTAAATAATTTAAAGGTTTTAAAGTTGTTGAAAAAGGCAAGTTTTAGAAAATTTATTATTTCTAATATTTAAATTCAAAAGTAAGTATTTTCTCAAATCCATTATAGTAGTAATTACTCAAAAAGTGACCTGGTATTTTGTTTTCAAAAGTGAAAATCTAGTTTTATATTCTATTAAGTAACTTTATTTTCAAATACTCATATAGTATGTATTTTTACAAAATATTGAAGTAATTTAACTTAAATGTTTAAAAGTAAATTTTTAAAGTAAAGTGTTTTAAATTATTTTAACAATCTAGTTTTGTGCTTGGTGATTTCAGAGGAAATAGAAAATATTGGGAAATTTTATTCTGAAAAGAAAGATGGTTTTGAAACTGTTTTCAAAGGGTTGAAAATAGAAATATATCTTGTGAAGATATTTTGAGATAAATAAATAATTTGGGAAATTATTTATTGTTGGATGGATGTTTGTGAATATTAATTGATAGTTAAATCACTGACTATCAATATTGGACAAATGCGTTGATCGTTTTGAAGAGACCGGGATCGAGATTTATTTCTCGAAAACCACTTCGATCCGGTTTGTACGTTTCGTGCGAAAAACGTGTTCGGAGTCGAAGATGAAGCAGTGAAGTGCGAGGGCTAGTCGCTACTAATCCTGAGGATATTTCCAAAATGGATGTAGTAGGAATAGTGCCTTCGGTTCCGTTCGAACCCGGGACGGACTTGTATGGATGAATGCTTTCGGAACATCGTCAGGTGGGCGATGGGCATTCTAAGGGATATGTTCTAAAAAGGCAACGCTTAGCCTCAAGCCTCATCAACCGGGAATGACTGAAAATCAAGGGATATGCAGCAAGGCTTCGTGGGTAGCCCCTACTTGAGAGTAAGGTCATCCCTGTCTAGATGTCCCTTTTTATTCGGCTTAGTGGTGCTGTTGCTGATCCCAACCGTGGGGTGATCTTATTCGGAACTGTCCAGTAAGGGATGGGTCCGGCCTTGTGTTGCAGGGGATCGGGACTGGTCCTCGGTACTGTGATCTAGACCATGTACTGTGACAGGTTGTACCCCAGTGCCTAGTCATTGTTGGAAATCCATTCTCCCTACGAGCCTTTTACGAGTTTTGTTTGTATTACCCACTTTTGTAGCTAGTAGCTGGAATTTAATAGATGTAACAATTTCGGCTATTTTATAAGTATTTGTATATAGACCCTATTATAATATCAGAGGATTTCTGTAAGAATTGTTTTAGCTATCGTAAGGTAAAAACCCGACATGTTTATTTGTGGCGTGGTCTTACGAGATGCTTTTGTTTTCAAAGGATTTTTGAAACTTTAGTAATCAATTGGGTGTGATTTTCTCACGCTGGTATTCCAGACTGACTCGTGTGTTATTTAACTGTAATGCTCGGGTCAGACCGAGTATTATAGGATATAGGATTGATGCTGTGGAACTTAGGAGACGAGCTGGATGACGATACGTATTACGTACTTGTTTATGTATATATTCCGCTGTGTTGAGTAGCTGTGTATCCAGATGTATGTTATTGATGTTGAGCTGTGATTGATGTACTCTGATGATGTATATATACATATATATATGAAACGATATATATTTGTTTTGTGTAAAGACCATTGTTCATCTATTATATTTTATTCCGCTGCGATGGTTAGATTCTGATATTGTTTTAGTTTTCTCTTCTCCTACCTCTTCTTCTTTAACCAAAATGGTTCGTATTTCTATGCAACTTGAGCTGATTTATGTAGAATAGTGTTGACTCAAGGGGTACGGATTTGCGGGTCGTTACACTTGGTATCAGAGCTTAGGTTGGTGATAACCTTGGCTCTGGTGGGAATTACTCATTTAAATTAGAGTCCGAAGTACTCTAAAATGGGTTTAAGCGTATTAATAGATATGAGCGCGTATTTGTTAGTGAATATAAATTGTTTTAATATTGTGTTGATTGGTTTATTGAGTGGCATATGAACCTTCGTCGACACAGTCTGCGTAATTGTATCGAAGGGGTTTCTAAACACTTGAATGGAACAATTGACACGGTATTGTTTTAAATGTGGGTAAATGAAATAATTTTACCCAAAATATATTTTGATATAAATAAAAGTTTTGTAAACTATTTTAGCTAATATATGGTTGCGTGGATGTTAGGAAGAATAATATTAAAGTATTATCATTGTTAGTAAAAATTTAACTAGAAATTTAGAACATAATCAATGGTTAAGGGAATAAATTCATCATAAAATGAAATTTATAAATATGAATTATAAATGTAATTTATGAATTGAAATACAATCAAATGGAAATTTGTATAAGCATAAACTGTACAAATGAATTATAGTTAAAATTGATTTAAGTAGGATTTGAAAATTTTAATTCCGGAGATTTTGGAAATGTTTTTCAAAGTGCTATGATGATAAATAATAGCATTATTGTTTTGGAAAATATTTCTGAAAGGAAATTTGTTTAAAATAGATTTTGAAAATGATATAGCATTGAGATCACTCGGATTATTGGAAAATAATTCTAATGATGACGGCCGCATCATCATTATTCATTTTCGAATTTCTAAGTGACGGATTGCTACCAAATTGATTTGTTCAGAAAGCTAGTTGTTTTTGAAAATTTCAAAGGAAATTTGTTGAGGGTAAAACCAGGATTGGTTTAACTTTTGAGAAATGTGATTTGAGATGTTGGAGATTTCAAAATGTTTTGAAACCAAAAGCCGGTGTTTTTAAATTCCTGATGAGATGGGTTATAAGCTTATAAGTTAAGATGATTTTTAAATCAGGAAGGAAAAATAAGCTTTGAATGTTGGAATCTAAATTTAAAGGGAAAAGTTAAAAATGAAATTAACTTGGATTGGGAAATATAATTTAACTGGATTGAAAATTTATTTAAATAGGCTGAAATAATATCCAGTTGTATTCGAATTAATTTGAAATCGAATTGAGATTAAATAAATCCGAGTTAAAATAAAATTGAATTGGAATAAGAATTCAATTGAATTATTGAATCGAATTAGATTCTTACCTGAATAAATGGAAAATAAGTTGGGTAGGGATTGGAATTAGAATAAATGAATAAGAATAACTTATAGGAGAATTAAAAATCCATGGAAATAAATTATGCTTGGGTTATAAATAAGCATAAGGTTTGAGTTAAAAATAAAAGAAGAATATATTCGAGCCTATAATGAATGGAATTGTGAAAATAATAAGTGGTGACTTCTAAAATTTGAAAAGTGGGATAGAAACCCAAAGTAAACATTTTTGATGAATTGGAAAATGAAAAAAAAAACAAATCAAAACTTGAATTATGAAATAAATTGAACTTAAGAAAATTTAATGAAGAGATTTTGAGATTAAAATCAAGTTTTGGATCATAAGTTGGGAAAAGACTATTTAGATAATGAATTAGATAATGAAATATGTAGTGAGAACTCAATGCAGTTAAATAAAAGCTGAATTGGTGAGTTAATATTGAAGTTTGGAAATAGAACTCAAGTTATAAATCCAATTCGACTTGAATCATTAGTGAAGAAAATATAATTGAAAGTGGCCTTGCAATTAATTAAATGAGTTGAGAAAGAAGTCGAATTGTGAGTTAATAAAATTGGATGGAATTTAAAAGTGAATGGTAGAATCAAAATTTGAGTTATTATTTAAATTTGACTTGAAGTGTTAACAAATTAAATGTAATTGAAATGTATCGGAAAAAATGAAATTGGATTAAAATAGAAATGGTATGAATTGCAAATTAAATCCAAATAAGTGAAATAAATCGGAAATGGCCTTGAAATAAATTGAATGGGTTGAATCTGAAAATTTAAATTTCGTAATAACTAATCAAACGAAATTATGGATTAAAAATGAGATTTAATTGAGAGAGAATTAAGTTAAACAGAAGAGAAAAATATACTTGTAAAATGAAAATAAGCTTAAGTATAAAATTTGAATGAATTGAAGTAAATTAACTTAAGCTAAATAGATGGAGGAGAGTTGAATTGAAGTCAACTTAAACTAAGTTTAATGGTATTGGCTTGGATTTAAATCAAGTGAAAAATAAAGTTGAATTGAAATAAATTTGGTGAGTTAAGCTAATATTTGATGGAATGAAATTCTTAAATAAATAATTGTCAACCATTTAAATGGCTAAGGAATTAAAATGGAATGTGTCGAGCTAAATAAATGGTTTTGAATGGAACCTGTGCATAATTGAAATAAAATGCAAGTGAATGGATTAAAATTTAGAATGCAATGAAAGTGAGGATGCTTGGATTGTGAATAAATCTAAAATGGAATGATATTTATATAAATTGAGTTGGAATCAATTTAAATTGGTTATAAACCTTAAGTAATTATTTATTCACGTGGATATCGTCAAAATTGCATAGAATAAATTGTCGTTTGACGTAAACGAAAATAATTAAATCCTATGAGTTGATGGAAGTTAAATAAGTTTATTTTAAGATCAATTGATAAGAATATGAGTTTGTTTGGAATTATAAATGGATTGAAGGTAGGTAAGTGAGTTATACATCACTTAAATTGAATGCAATGGTAAGGAAAGTGAGTGAAAGCAATTGAATTGGTGATTGAAGCCTTATTAAACATTTATAAATGTTGTTTGGTATCTATGGCTTATGAAATCCTTGTGTTAGCTATATTAAGATAATTGAAATACTAGTGAATTGCCTATATTTAGCACTTACATGTTTTAGTTGAGTTAGTACAGGTACCTGGGAGCCGTGTGGCTGGATTTGGTTGCACTAATGGCTAAATAAATAAGCTACTTGCTTAAAAATGCTAAATAAGATACGCCTACGCAATAAAAATAGGAAATATGAACTGTTTTTGATTTTTCCGACCGTGTGGGTCGATGTATATATATTTATATCTATTGTCAAATTGTAAAAGCTCCTCCGTAGAAAGGAGACTTTGCCAAAAAAATTCAGAAATTTTGGGAGTTAGAAAATTTTTGAAAAATTTTGAAAAATTTTGTTAACGACAAAAACGGTTTCAAACTGGAAAATCGAAATAAGTTAGTAAAAGAAACTAATTAAAGTGATGACATGAATTAGTAATAAATGACAAATAAAATTTATATATGCAGAGTTAAAGATAAATTGAATTCATATGGAAATGAAAGTATCAATTTGAATAGGATAGATATAAACTAAAATGGTAAGGTGAAAATAAATAAAGTAACACATAAAATGCTTATACTAAACTTAAATAAGGAATAGTAAAATTTTAATTGGAAATTGAATATTGCAAATAGATTCTAAGTTGATATTTGGATAAATAGATATTGATATTGGTAAGGAAGTCAGTAAAATGTTTTGGAATGTTGTGATTGGATATTACTGCTTAGTAGGATATGAAGGTAATATAAAGGGAAAGGAGAATTGGATTTGATTTCAAAAGATAAATTTGAAATGCTAGACAAAAAGGTATGTGTTTAAATTTCTATATGAAATTGATTGGGTTTTTGGATCGAGCCACTTGGCCTTTTGTTTTCTTTTTGAGATTTGGGGGCCGTAGAGCCATTTTGTAGTTGTACCGGGCTAGCCGCGCAAAGGAGACGCTGACGAAATTTTTCGAAAATTTAGGGAGTTAGAAAATTTTTGAGAAAATTTTGATAATTCAAAATTTGGATTAAAGTTGAAACTTGGATGGTTAGACAAATAGTATAGTTTGAAACTATGGGAGAGTTCAGAAGTTAATAAGTAAACGGGTATTGGACCATTCTTCCTAACTAGTAATTTCGAGGACGAAATTCTTTTGAGGGGGGGGGGGGGGAATGTGACGACCCGGAAATTGTAGGCATTTGAAATTGGAATATTCAATTGATTTTGGATATTTAAATGTTTATTTTTAACTTGGATTCAAATATCACCAATTATTTGACAATTAAATTATTGAATTAAATAAATTAAAGTTGGGTAAAAGGCTGAATCTAGAGTTTTAAGCCTGTTAAAAATAATTTGAAGGTTCGTAGAATTTATATTGATAGTGCGGAAGATAATAGAAGTTTTAAAATTGAATTTAACAGTGATTTGTTCAGTTTTGAAATTTCATTGTTTAAATTGAATTTAAAAATAGCCTTCCGAGGCACAGTCTCGGAATTCGACGAAACAAGTTCCATTGGGTCCATAATATTTAACTATTATCGGATTTCAAATTTCGTATTGATCGGAGTTGTTGTGTGAGCGTACGATAAGTAAAAGCGTTGAAAATTAAATGAAACTTTAGTTGATCAAATTAATATCATCGGTGCGTTCTTAAACACGCTTTCTTTTTATTTTATTTTATTTTATTGTCAGCCGAAATTCCTTCTCAATCAGCTGCCTTTCCTCCATATCGCTGTCTCCTCTCGTACATAACAACATGATCATGTCTCTCTTCCCCCTTTAATATTTACAGCCGAGCCTTCGTTCTTTTAAATCACAAAAATCTTTCCCCTTCTCTTCAAATAAAAATCAAAGTCAAGATAAAATGGCTGCCTTCGTTTCCTAATATAATTCGAATCAACGATTTCTAGAAAATTTACGCCCTAAATCAATGGCGGTCGCCTTCTTTTTCAATCGCGTGTCCTCCCTCTTCAGATTTCTTTAGCAAGAATAGATATTACCTCGATTCGAGGAGGTAAGAGGAGGAATCGATTCAACCATCATCGCCTTGTCGAGCTCGAAAGTTGTGGTAGCTCAGTGAATTCACGATGGTAGCTGATTTTCGAGCGAGCCATGCCTAGAACAGCTAGCTAGGGCATATGAGGAGTCGCGACATCTTCGATTCGTAGGGCAAGCGAATGTGCGCGTTCGAAGGTGGGAGGTCTGGTCTTTGACTGGCGGCGAGTGGGTTGATTTCGAAAATCTCATCGCCGCGATAGTCGATGCTAGCCAGAGACGAAGCCGAGAGGCTTTCGTGTTGCTCTGTTTGATGTCTGAGGACATGTGAGGTGAGCAGTTCTTGCTTTTCTTTTTCTTCGATTAAAATTAAAATATTCAACTTTGAAAATCAGTTCATTTCTATTCAAAAACTAACGATGATAATAATGTATATTTTGGTTATAAACTGTTATAAACAAAAAGTATATAAATACAGTCAAGTTTATATATATATATAAATCTGATTTTTGAAAATCTATATATAGATTACTTCTTACGAATATATATTAAGTTTCAAACATAAAATGAATATGCATTTACACTTTTTAATTTGCTAGTTATTTCTAAATAATGTAGTTAGATGCTCAGTTTGTTCAATTAAATTATTTAATTTATTAATAGCTATTAAAAGGATTTTTGTCTAAGGGGAAATTATTGGTTAAATCAAATTGTTTGTTAATTAAATGGAAATTAATGGTCCGATTATCTAAAATGTTAATAAACCCTATAATGTCTATACAAGGTCTGAAACCGTGAAGAGAGCAAGCAAGTTTGAAGTGGATTACAAATTAGAATCAAAGGTGAGTTAATCTCACTCAGTTAAGTTTAAATTTAAATGGTTAAATTTAAATAATTGTTTGAATGGCTGAATTGATTGATGTGATATAGTATGATATTTTGAAATTGATATATTATATTGTGCTAACATTTGTGGATGCAGGGAAAACAGGTTGGAGGGATCCAACTGGACCCCTCACATTTATTTAAATTATTCAATATTCTCTGTTGTGATTATTTGATATCCTATGATGAGTTATATTGGAATATTGAATGTTATGGTTTGATTGGATATTTGGGTATAATGAATTACCAAAATATATGAATTGGACTGTTGGAAAGAAATTAAAAGGGAGTAAATTTGTAAGCGAAATAATTATAGAAAGTTTGAATAAATTAAGAATGAATTGAAAAGAAATAGAAGTAATATGAAAATAATAATAAATAACTTCGAGTATGAAGAGAAATGGAATTTTGAATAAAATGAAATTGATGAATTGTAAACTTAAGTTATATCAATTAAAGAAATAAGAATTATTTTAAAATTCAAAGTTTAAATTTATTTAAAAGAATAAAGAAGTGATTGAGAAATCTAAAAATTGGAAATTTTAGTTAAAGTGTTTTTAAATCATAATCAAGAAATGAGATCTGAAATTAATAGATTCTGAATTAAAAGGGAATAAATTTGAAATCGATTTGGGAAATTGATTTAAGTGATTGAAGTTGGGATTTTTCTCTGGATAACCAAGTACATTTTTAAAGTAAATTTTTAAATAATTTAAAGGTTTTAAAGTTGTTGAAAAAGGCAAGTTTTTGAAAATTTATTATTTCTAATATTTAAATTCAAATGTAAGCATTTTCTCAAATCCATTATAGTAGTAATTACTTAAAAAGTGACCTAGTATTTTGTTTTCAAAAGTGAAAATCTAGTTTTATATTCTATTAAGTAACTTTATTTTCAAATACTCGTATAGTATGTATTTTTACAAAATATTGAAGTAATTTAACTTAAATGTTTAAAAGTAAAATTTTAAAGTAAAGTGTTTTAAATTATTTTAACAATCTAGTTTTGTGCTAGGTGATTTCAGAGGAAATAGAAAATATTGGGAAAGTTTATTCTGAAAAGAAAGATGGTTTTGAAACTGTTTTTAAAGGGTTGAAAATAGAAATATATCTTGTGAAGATATTTTGAGATAAATAAATAATTTGGGAAATTATTTATTGTTGGATGGATGTTTGTGAATATTAATTGATAGTTAAATCACCGACTATCAATATTGGACAAATGCGTTGATCGTTTCGAAGAGACCGGGATCGAGATTTATTTCTCGAAAACCACTTCGATCCGGTTTGTACGTTTCGTGCGAAAAACATGTTCGGAGTCGAAGATGGAGCAGTGAAGTGCAAGGGCTAGTCGCTACTAATCCCGAGGATATTTCCAAAATGGATGTAGTAGGAATAGTGCATTCGGTTCCGTTCGAACCCGGGACGGACTTGTATGGATGAATGCTTTCGGAACATCGTCAGGTGGGCGATGGGCATTCTAAGGGATATGTTCTAAATAGGTAACGCTTAGCCTCAAGCCTCATCAACTGGGAATGACTGAAAATCAGGGGATATGCAGCAAGGCTTCGTGGGTAGCCCCCACTTGAGAGTAAGGTCATCCCTGTCTAGATGTCCCTTTTTATTCGGCTTAGTGGTGCGGTTGCTGATCCCAACCGTGGGGTGATCTTATTCGGAACTGTCCAGTAAGGGATGGGTCCGGCCTTGTGTTGCAGGGGATCGGGAGTGGTCCTCGGTACTGTGATCTAGACCACGTACTACTACAGTTGGTACCCCGGTGCCTAGTCCTTGTTGGAAATCCATTCTCCCTACGAGCCTTTTACGAGTTTTTTCTGTATTACCCACTTTTGTGGCTAGTAGCTGGAATTTAATAGATGTAACAATTTCGGCTATTTTATAAGTATTTGTATATAGACCCTATTATAATATCAGAGGATTTCTGTAAGAATTGTTTTAGCTATCGTAAGGTAAAAACTCGACATGTTTATTTGTGGCGTGGTCTTACGAGATGCTTTTGTTTTCAAAGGATTTTTGAAACTTTAATAATCAAATGGGTGTGATTTTCTCACGCTGGTATTCCAGACTGACTCGGGTGTTATTTAACTGTAATGCTCGGGTCAGACCGAGTATTATAGTATACAGGATTGATGTTGTGGAGCTCAGGAGACGAGCTGGATGACGATACGTATTACGTACTTGTTTATGTATATATTCCGCTGTGTTGAGTAGCTGTGTATCCAGAAGTATGTTATTGATGTTGAGCTGTGATTGATGTACTCTGATGATGTGTATATATATATATATATGAAACAGATATATATTTGTTTTTTGTAAAGACCATTGTTTATCTATTATATTTTATTCCGCTGCGATGGTTAGATTCTGATATTGTTTTAGTTTTCTCTTCTCCTACCTCTTCTTCTTTAACCAAAATGGTTCGTATTTCTTTGCAACTTGAGCTGATTTATGTAGAATAGTGTTGACTCAAGGGGTATGGATTTGCAGGTCGTTACAGTTCTGGTAGCATTCGAGTTTTGTTCAAGCTTTCATGCATTGTCCACTACTTTGGTTGACATTGTGTATATACATGATGCCTTGATTTTCATTTGGCTTCACTTGAAATTGCTATGTGCCTTAGTTATATTGACTAGTCGACACTGTGCAAGTTTGTTTGTATATTGACTTGAAACTACTTTGCATATTTGTTGTATATACATACATACATATATATATATATATATATATGACTTTGGTTTGAATTGATTAGTTGCTTCGACATACTGCTGTGTCACCATATACGTATATTCATGTATACTTGAGTCTTGCAGCATTGAAACTGTACTGTGCCTTGTTCTTGGTCGTAGCTGGACTTGTTTCGTTGATCATTCGTTGTTGCCTGGGTCTGTACATTGATATTGGCTGCTGCAATTTGTAATTTAACCCATACTTCTTCATGTACCTGATGTTTGTAACTCCATTTGAAATATCCCTCAATACATATGTCGAACACTTGAGTAGTTGTTGACTGCATCACTGTGCATTGTTGTAGATGCTTGAGCATTCTATTGATGCCAGACCCTTGTGAACTTTTGTTTGCTGTCATGTTGAATTGAGAACTTTTGTGTTAGCATTGCTTTGTCTTGACTTACTTGAGTCAGTGGTTTGGTTCATTATGGCCTAGTCTGGATTTGTTTAATTTAATGAAAAGGCTTTGCCTTTGCTGGTTCACCTTGTAGTCTCTGTTGTAGTTTCCATTTTTATTGATATTCATGTCTGCACTCTTTTATTTGATAGTTGCTTGCACCTGTATCAATCCATATCATTGCTTTGATATTGCAGTCTGGTCTTGGTGCAGTTGCTATGCCTTTGTGCATTTCACTGTGTTCATTTGAATTGGGCATTGTTTTGGTTTTCCTGTTCGCATGCTTGAAGTCTGTAATGACCCAGAATTTTATTTAATTAAAATTTGAATATTTAATTAATTTTAAATATTAATAAGTGAATTTATAAGTCGAATAAATTTTATTTCAAATTTTTGGATTTAATTGGATAATTAAATCGATAATTTAATATGTTAAATTATGGAAATAATTGAAAATTGAGTTAAATATGATTGAAAATGATTTGTAAAATTTTATTTTATCATATTGAAGTTAGAATGATATTTTAGAACTTTTAAAATCGAATTAAAAGTTAATTTGTGAAAATTGAATATTTTAATATTTAAATCGACTAGTGAAAATAGTCAATTTTTGAACAGTCTCAGAATTGAACGAAACCAGTTCCATTGGATCCGTAATAGTTAGTTATTATCGGATTTAAATTTTCGTGTCAATCGGAGTTATCGTTTGATCGTGGCAGCTCGAAACGTATCGAATTATTTTTAATTTTAATTTAGCGAGTTAAAATAGCCATTTTTCAAAAAGTCTCGAATTTCGACGAAACAAGTTTCATCGGATCCGTAATGTGATATTATTGTAAGGTTTCAAATTTCGTGTCAATTGGATTTACCGTTTGTCCGGTACAAATTAAAACGCCTAGAAAATCGTTTAAATCGGTTTAATTTAAATTGAACGTTTATAGCCATAACTCGCACAGATGTTCGAATTAGCTTCCGAAACCTGTTCCATTATGTCCGAAACGCGGGGTAAACCCTAGAAACGCTAGTTACGGCGCGTGAATCGGAGTTCGGAATTTTCGGATGAATAGTGTTCAAAAATTCTCTATAAATAGACCAACACCTTCATAAATTAAAAATAAAAAATAAAAACCCTAAATCTAAAACTGCAGCCGGCCCTAGGAATTCAATGGCCAGAAACTTCTCTCCTTCCTCCCTCGATTACTCCAAATCCACTCAATATTTCAACAAACTCTCAACTACAACTTCGTAGAGCGTGTCAAGCTCTACATTCTCAACGGTCACGATCGCGTTTGGAGCTCTGGATCGACGTGGAGAAGGGTTTGAACGAGTTGCGTTCATTCTTGAACTACGTGCAATGTAGGGGGCCGAGTTCAAGGAGGTGGCGGCCGAGCATGGCTCTGGGGGAGGCGCACGCGATGGAACCCTCTGATCGTCGTGGAAGTGAAGCGTTGGGGTGAGAATTTAAACCCTAATTCCTAAGAAGTGGGTTCGGCCGTGCGTGATAATCTCCTGGGCGTGTTTGAGAAGAAGCAGTGCACGGTGATGATGGAAAGATGAAGGATCCAAGGTGTAACGACCCGCTATTTTGGACTATTCGCATCCGCACATGTCGGACTTGAATAATTCAAAATATCGAATTGTTAATTTAAATTTGGCAAAACTGAGATATAGAGTAAATAAGTAGTCATAGCATCACAGACACAGAGTAATAATATGCAGCGGAAATAAAAGAGATAGTAGTTCATGAAGCTACTATGATAAATATATAAGATACATCAGAGTTTACAACAAAAGAGTAATACGATACATCAGATATAAATCAGAATACATCACTAGAATCATCGAATACTGAATGTAGAATAGATGGCTGGATCTTCAAGCAAAGCTCCAACTCCAAAGGTGAGCCTCGAATACTGGTACACTCAGTCTGACCCGAGCGTAAAGCAAAACACAAGACACTCGAGTCAGGATTAATATTCTTATATCAATAAATCCAACTCAAGTGAAATAGCAATCGAAAAACAAGTAACTCAAGGATGTTTGGAATAACCATCCTCTAAGGATCCGCTAAACTATCTACTAGGTAGTAATGTACGCTAAGTAGATAATGTCTATCAGTAATATAAAGTACTAAAATAGCGTTAAGGCGTTACCATAATCCCCCTTAACACATTTTATATTCCCAAAAGCATATACAAGACCGTAGTTTCCCCAAAACCGGAAGTCACCAGAGGGCAATCCATATACTCAAGGTACAAATCAAAACGTAGTGGTCGCGAATAGGATAATCAGTATGACAAGGTACATGAGGCGATACCAACTAGGATACTAGTAGTTGCGTGATCCGGACTGATGTTGAGCATAGCCAGCAGCTACCTCAACACCGTGAAACAACACTCCCAAATCGAGGGGTGCACCCAAATCGAATCACAAAAGTAATAGATATGGTATCGAAGAAGTGTGTCCGCTAGAGGTGGCGAACCTCAATGGCCCGGCGCGGCTCCTGTTTTAGTCATGTCAAGGGTCATCCAATATCGTTCTCTTTCTTCAGTCAACGCGTTCACCAAACCATCCACTTCATTCTGGATCAACACTCCACGTATAATAGTTATTAAAGTGGTATTCGGTATCGACAGAGAGTATGTCCATATCCGATCCCGGTCTCTTTAATAACTACGTATTATTACACCGATTGGTCATTTAATATATTTCAAAACAATCAATCACATTCAATTTCAATTAGACTTCATAAACTATCATTTCATTTGTCTTTCAAAAATCAATTTCCAAAATCTACGTTTCAAAACTTCCAAATTACCATTTCAAAATCTTATAATTCAATTTCAAATTTTATTTAAACAATTCAAATATTGATTCAAGTTCGCACAAGAGTTTCATTCCGAAATTATTTAAATTAATTAAATTTAACATTCAAATCAATTCAAATTTATTTATCGGTTTTATTCAATATTCGTTAGTTAATTTAACATCCAAAACAATTCCTTTCACTTTCCAAGTCATTAAATCAATCACTTAAGTTTAACCCCATTATATCAACTTACAAATTTAATTAAATTAAATTTGTCAAATCAAATTCCTTAAATTACAATTCTTATATTAATTTCAATAAAACACATTTATTTCTTGTTAAGAAATTCAATTTCACTTATTCTTTACATAGTTACAAATTTCAAAACTCAATGAATAAAGAAACTAAATTTCATATATTCGAGAAATCAAATTTCACTTTTAACTTACTTAAATAATTTTTTTCAAAACTTAATAAATAAAGAAACCCAATTTCATTTATTAACGAGGTTCAAATTTACCTATTCAAAAGTTCAATTTCTCTTATCAAAGAATTCAATTTTTATTCCATTTCCAAATAATTCATTCTTATTCAATTATTAAATAAATTTCAATCTTAATTATTAATAATTCAAACTTAATTATTTAGTCATTTCAAACTTAATTCAATGGATAATTCCAAATTTAATTGTTAAATAGTTCAATTCAAAACACGTTCTTTCATCAGTTATTACATTAATATTTCGTTTCAGACTTCAATATTAGCATTTTCCTTTCATCAAATTTACGTTCCAATTTAATTTCAGAACCTTATTATTCAAATAATATCTTCATTTTATTTCAAATCAAATTTTTGACCAATCGGTTTATTTAATTCTCTATCCTAAGTCAAGTTCATTTGGGTATTTATCATTTCAACCCGATTCCATTTCAATTTAAAATCAAGCAAAATAAAGGGAACTTGCAGTGTGATAACAGGGATGGTGTCAAAGTAAATAAACAAGCAATAACAACAACAAAACAATTCAAATAATCAATTTTAAATAATCCCGAAATAATCGTATTAATTCGCATTGTTATTTGTGCGAATTAATATAATTATTCCTAGAATCTACACTATCATTTCATGTAGATTAAAGATTTTTATATTCCGGTTTTCACTTGTCGTTCAATTTCAGTTTAATACTTCAACAATTAATACAAACTACGTTCAAAGTTCAAAGTACAATTTATCAAATTCTACGACAACTAAAGGGTCAAATTTAACTAATCAATTTTTGTCATATATAATCCGTTTTAATTTGTTAACTATTCTACATTAAATTTAACTTGCAAATTAATTATCACTTAACAATAATAATTAACATCCAATTCAAACAACAATCAATCAATCAATTTATCAACCAACTGTATTATTATCCCGTAAATAATTAACAGATAATGGTGTCAGGTGTCATAGGTATACAGATACATGTAATAGCAGACATAACAGAATAAACAACTAACGACAACATATTTCAATTTTCGTTTCAATTGAAATCAAATTAAATAAATAAAAGAATATTAATCGTGAGTGATTACTCACCTTTCGAGGCTAGAGAAAATAGGAGATGGCACGGATACGCACACTGATACGGACACTGAAATGGAGTTACAAATCCAAGCATGATTCTCAGAGCAAAGTAAGATTGGCACGAATCGACGAGCAAAACTGTTAAATAGGAATTGCCGAAATCAATCAAAACATTCAACATAGCAACAATTACAAAACATGTCCTACGTCAAAGTTTAACAATATAATTCTATGTGCTACTGAGATCGAAATGGTCTGAAATTTGGTATGAATAAAGATCAAAACTTGTATTTCAAAACTGCAAAGAATCACTTGATTCCGACGTAAGACGGAGGAGATACGATGCGTCAAACATGAACTCAGGTCGTGTTTGCAGCAGTGTAAAATAATTCTAAGTACAAAAGAATATCTGCCTGGTCTAACTTCCAGATCCTCGACCACTAATCAAACGATGTCGGATTTTGCTGGAATTTGACATGTATAAACTACGTAACTTAAACTCCTTTTTAAAAATAGAATCAACCCATTCCGATAAAACATGAGTGAGATACGATATCGTGAACATGATGTCTAACTGCTGTTCAGAGAGAAAAAAATAAAAAATAAAAAAAATAAAATAAAAAAAATAAACATGCAAACATATTAAAAATGCAAAATATTTACACATATAATAAGATCGAACATACATTTAAAATAATATAAATTTATCCTCAATAAATAGTAAATCCCAAATGTACTATATTAATAAAGAATTTGTAAACCCAAGTTCCCTTATATACAAACAAATGCAAATACTCATATATAAAACTTGTACCCGTTTTATAATTTAAAGTTAGTATTGTTTACTTTAAAACCATTCTGCAATAACATAAACTAAATATAAATAGACAAATAGCAAAGTTTTGTATAAACATGCAACACGTATAACACACAGGCAAGTGTACATAACACCCTTTGCACACAACTGACACAACATATCACCAGTACCCCTTTATCAATGACATATATTACTTATAAAATATAGCAAGTGTGACATTATTTACACAAACAGAATCTATACAACATAGTTTATATAATATTGCTTATAATATGTACTAACAAATAGGTACGTAACCCATATCCTCAAATCAAAGTTTGCCAAACATACATATTAGTATAATTTACAGAAATAGACATATATATTACTGAATTAAAACTCTCCTATAACTAAACTGTAATAATTATGTGTACTTATAGAATTATATTCATGCAGACTAACAACTATTTTATAAACCAACATGTATATAAACTTAGCTTTATAAAATTTTGAAAATCAGAACATATATAACAACCGATGCTTATAGGTATATCACTAACAGAGTTTACAATATATATACAAGCTACAGATAAATATATATATGTATATAGAACAGGATGCAGAGATGAGAAGAATACTAACACTCACTTGGATCGGCTGACTACTCGGAGCTAAGGAGGGCAGAACAAAGCGGCCCTGGGTGGAGCACATGTGGGAAGGTGATGCTCAGACGTAACGGAAAGCCGATGGGAAAGACTTGCGGTGACTGGCTTGTCGAGGAGGCAAGGCGGCTGTAGCTCGGCAATGGTTGATAAGATGGCGGACGAGGCGGTGGGTACGGTGTGAGGTGGTGCGGTCGGTAGCTGAGTTTGGGTCAGGTCGGCACTTGCGGTGGTGGAGGGAGAAAGGGCGGAGGCGGTGATGCGGGTGGCCGAGTGGGCCGTGTGGGGGGAACGGGGCTGCATGAGGTGTGGGACGCGGGTAGGGGAGGGAAAGCGGTGGGCGGACGCTGGCAAGTAGGGGCAGGCTGGGGCAGTGGATCGTGGCGGTGGCTACAGGAGGAGAGGCTACCGGTCTGAGGTGGGAAGATGGAGGCCGGTGGAAGGCTTAGGCGAAAGCCGAATCAGTAGAGGGGAGGGGAAATGTGGCCATGCACGCAACGGAGAAGATGAGCATGCCTCAGAGAAAAGGAAAAAAAATGAATACAACCTATAAAAGTTTTTTTTTTATATTAACTTTCTTATTTACATATATATATAAATATAAATTTAAATGGTGTTAGAGAGGTTGGAATGGAGGAATGCGAGCCTGTAAGAGACGTGTAGGCTAGGAAAATGATGATGAGCTGGATGATAAAAGGTGTGTATGTTGATAGACGTGTGCATTAATATCTTTTGACAGTAAGAGGAAGAGAACACACAAGGAGCCAGGGAAAATGAAAGGACCAGTGATGTACGTTGGAACCAGTGGAAAAGCAAACGTCTCAATCAAACAGCTGGCTGAACTCCTTAAACTTGAACGTTGGAAAGTCGGGTACCGGTTTGTGCTGCGTTAATAATTATAATTTGCAACGCCGAACTCCGATTGACACAAATAAATATACCGTTTTGATCAGCGCGACGAGGCGGTCACAATGGTATGAAGATATTGGTGATAAGATCGAATTATAAAAATCCGAAATTTTCTACTACGGAAAATGCATAAAATTCACCGAAAAATAAGAACGACGGGGCCAAAGATGTCCGAATTTGGAAAAACGACAAACTGACAACATGCTCAAAAGATGGTTTAGAATTTTTCTATGTAAAAATATTTTGGTTTCGAAAACGGTTTATTTCCAACGATTACTAACTGATTTAAATTTAAAGTAAGTTTACGCGCGAAATAAACTTTCATATTTCCGAACGAAAATTTACCACTTGCTATATTTAATTAGACGCATTTCAAATATGAAGTTTGAATAGCATCGGAGTTTGTTTGTGAAAATACGAAATTCTACACTAAATAATCAATTTTAAAAATTTTAAACTGGGTCTGAATTTTAGGGTCGTTACATTCTCCCCCACTCAAAACTTTTCGTCCCCGAAAAGGAAGGAGGTAGGAGAACAGAAACACCCAGAAGAAATAGACTTGAATTACATCATAAACAATTAATTTAAACCATAGAAATTTCAATTTAAATTAATTTATATTTAGCAATTTTACTTTAAACTCAAGACTTTCATAAAATTGGTTTGATTTCACATATATTAATGTTAGGTACAAAAAATTCCTTTCAAAGGAAATTCAATTTAAATTCGATTAATTCAAGATACTTTCTGAAGTTAATTTAATTCAATTTATTAACCTTCAGAACAAAATTTTCTTCTATCATTCATACCTATTATTTATTTAACTTATTATTCTATTTTTCTCATAAACATTTATAATTAAAATTTAAATGAATAACATTTATTATACGCACTTACATTTTATTTATAAAGACAATTTATATCATATATTATCCGATTTTCTTAAATTAGCAACTTCAAAGATCATAAATTTTGAAGTCATTTATTATAATCAAACCTTCTTTGACAAAATTTAATTCTTCCTTATTCCAAATTATTATTAAATTTATTCTACTTAATATATCCTATCACATATATATTAAGCATATTTACATTTATTATAACTGCTCAATTTATTAAAAATTCCTTTGATATCATTTTCTACTGTATAATATTCAATTACATAATTAACCTTTTTTTTTTTTTAGGTAAGTTATATATATAATGCAATTTGAGTATTATCCAAACAAAATTTTTTACAATTTAGTTATTTCAAGCTAAGTATTTATATGAAATAATTTGGCTTCATTTAAAATTGTAAAATAATCTTTTAACAAATTTTAAGAATTAATTTCCGATTAGCTTCAAACCACTTGAGATAAAATAAATATATATATTCATAATACATCAAATCAAATTTAAAATCTTCAATATATATTATAAATCAAGTCATGTTTAGAAATTCAAATCAAATTTTTTTTTTTTCAAAACAAATCGTAGCAAAGCTACAGAATAGTCTCTCCACTTCGAAACTCGAAAATGAATGTCGATGATGCGGCCGTCATCATCGAAATTATTTTCCAGCGACAAAGAGAAGAGCTTTTAATTTAATCATTTAAAATTCTTTGAAACGGTTTCTATTTTGAAAATATTTAAATAATATACATCTTAAAACTTTAAAACCAAAGTTTGAAATCACCGGAAATTAAATCTTCAAATTCTAATTTAAATTCATTTCAATTCCCAAATTAATTATAACTAAATTTTATAAATTCATTTATTTGTGGTATGTAATAGTCAATTATTTATAAAACAATAAATGAAAATTAAAATTTTCACATTTCGGACAACAGGTTCATTAACATCTTAATTTCAGAAAAATTTATACTTGTATATAATAAAATCATTCAATATTATTTTATTTACTAAATTTGAAAACAATATTGTGTCAGTTTGCTCTGTTCATGTGTTTCGGAAATCCTATCGATAACGTTGATCAGACGAATCGATCGAAAACCCAAATCAACATCAACAACTCAAACAACACAATATATGTAAAACATTTTTAAATATTAATTTTCAAAGACACTTCCTCGCTTGACGATACAACAATGGATTTCAAAACAAGAATAAAGATTCAAATCTGATGGACTCCAATCAAAGAGAATTTTGATTCGAAAATAGGTTTGAAACAAAAATAGATAATCAAATAACAAAATAGGAAGCCTGATAAGTTTATATAAATCGCGGGCAACCTTAACTGGATTGACCGTAACTTTAAGAATAAGATCGATGCTGAATTCCGAGGTAAATCAACATTCGATCTCAAGAAATTTAATTCAGGTATAGCAGGGAATATATAGCATCGTTAACCGAGGATACAGAAATTTTCGGTAAATCAATGCTTACTGTAAAGGAGTTTCACCCCTTTACAAATCATTCGGCGTTTGGGAAGACCGCCGATTCATTATAAAGATTATTCGAGGTGGAGTTATGGAATACTCCAGAATTTAAAGAAGACGAATAGGGAGGGACGAGAATGAATTTTGGAACCGAGGGAACGTTCCAAAGTTCAAAGGAAAGGAGTCAAGAAGAAGAGATTGAAACTCGAGTGGGAGTGATTCTGTAAATACATTTACCCTATATGCTAAGTTCTGCCTAGAGCTACCAAAAGCTCTGATACCAACTGTAACGACCCGCTATTTTGGACTATTCGCATCCGCACATGTCGGACTTGAATAATTCAAAATATCGAATTGTTAATTTAAATTTGGCAAAACTGAGATATACAGTAAATAAGTAGTCATAGCATCACAGACACAGAGTAATAATATGCAGCGGAAATAAAAGAGATAGTAGTTCATGAAGCTACTATGATAAATATATAAGATACATCAGAGTTTACAACAAAAGAGTAATACGATACATCAGATATAAATCAGAATACATCATTAGAATCATCGAATACTGAAAGTAGAATAGATGGCTGGATCTTCAAGCAAAGCTCCAACTCCAAAGGTGAGCCTCGAATACTGGTACACTCAGTCTGATCCGAGCGTAAAGCAAAACACAAGACACTCGAGTCAGGATTAATATTCTTATATCAATAAATCCAACTCAAGTGAAATAGCAATCGAAAAACAAGTAACTCAAGGATGTTTGGAATAACCATCCTCTAAGGATCCGCTAAACTATCTACTAGGTAGTAATGTACGCTAAGTAGATAATGTCTATCAGTAATATAAAGTACTTAAATAGCGTTAAGGCGTTACCATAATCCCCCTTAACACATTTTATATTCCCAAAAGCATATACAAGACCGTAGTTTCCCCAAAACCGGAAGTCACCAGAGGGCAATCCATATACTCAAGGTACAAATCAAAACGTAGTGGTCGCGAATAGGATAATCAGTATGACAAGGTACATGAGGCGATACCAACTAGGATACTAGTAGTTGCGTGATCCGGACTGATGTTGAGCATAGCCAGCAGCTACCTCAACACCGCGAAACAACACTCCCAAATCGAGGGGTGCACCCAAATCGAATCACAAAAGTAATAGATATGGTATCGAAGAAGTGTGTCCGCTAGAGGTGGCGAACCTCAATGGCCCGGCGCGGCTCCTGTTTTAGTCATGTCAGGGGTCATCCAATATCGTTCTCTTTCTTCAGTCAACGCGTTCACCAAACCATCCACTTCATTCTGGATCAACACTCCACGTATAATAGTTATTAAAGTGGTATTCGGTATCGACAGAGAGTATGTCCATATCCGATCCCGGTCTCTTTAATAACTACGTATTATTACACCGATTGGTCATTTAATATATTTCAAAACAATCAATCACATTCAATTTCAATTAGACTTCATAAACTATCATTTCATTTGTCTTTCAAAAATCAATTTCCAAAATCTACGTTTCAAAACTTCCAAATTACCATTTCAAAATCTTATAATTCAATTTCAAATTTTATTTAAACAATTCAAATATTGATTCAAGTTCGCACAAGAGTTTCATTCCGAAATTATTTAAATTAATTAAATTTAACATTCAAATCAATTCAAATTTTTTTATCGGTTTTATTCAATATTCGTTAGTTAATTTAACATCCAAAACAATTCCTTTCACTTTCCAAGTCATTAAATCAATCACTTAAGTTTAACCCCATTATATCAACTTACAAATTTAATTTAATTAAATTTGTCAAATCAAATTCCTTAAATTACAATTCTTATATTAATTTCAATAAAACACATTTATTTCTTGTTAAGAAATTCAATTTCACTTATTCTTTACATAGTTACAAATTTCAAAACTCAATGAATAAAGAAACTAAATTTCATATATTCGAGAAATCAAATTTCACTTTTAACTTACTTAAATAATTTTTTTCAAAACTTAATAAATAAAGAAACCCAATTTCATTTATTAACGAGGTTCAAATTTACCTATTCAAAAGTTCAATTTCTCTTATCAAAGAATTCAATTTTTATTCCATTTCCAAATAATTCAATCTTATTCAATTATTAAATAAATTTCAATCTTAATTATTAATAATTCAAACTTAATTATTTAGTCATTTCAAACTTAATTCAATGGATAATTCCAAATTTAATTGTTAAATAGTTCAATTCAAAACACGTTCTTTCATCAGTTATTACATTAATATTTCGTTTCAGACTTCAATATTAGCATTTTCCTTTCATCAAATTTACGTTCCAATTTAATTTCAGAACCTTATTATTCAAATAATATCTTTATTTTATTTCAAATCAAATTTTTGACCAATCGGTTTATTTAATTCTCTATCCTAAGTCAAGTTCATTTGGGTATTTATCATTTCAACCCGATTCCATTTCAATTTAAAATCAAGCAAAATAAAGGGAACTTGCAGTGTGATAACAGGGATGGTGTCAAAGTAAATAAACAAGCAATAACAACAACAAAACAATTCAAATAATCAATTTTAAATAATCCCGAAATAATCGTATTAATTCGCATTGTTATTTGTGCGAATTAATATAATTATTCCTAGAATCTACACTATCATTTCATGTAGATTAAAGATTTTTATATTCCGGTTTTCACTTGTCGTTCAATTTCAGTTTAATACTTCAACAATTAATACAAACTACGTTCAAAGTTCAAAGTACAATTTATCAAATTCTACGACAACTAAAGGGTCAAATTTAACTAATCAATTTTTGTCATATATAATCCGTTTTAATTTGTTAACTATTCTACATTAAATATAACTTGCAAATTAATTATCACTTAACAATAATAATTAACATCCAATTCAAACAACAATCAATCAATCAATTTATCAACCAACTGTATTATTATCCCGTAAATAATTAACAGATAATGGTGTCAGGTGTCATAGGTATACAGATACATGTAATAGCAGACATAACAGAATAAACAACTAACGACAACATATTTCAATTTTCGTTTCAATTGAAATCAAATTAAATAAATAAAAGAATATTAATCGTGAGTGATTACTCACCTTTCGAGGCTACAGAAAATAGGAGATGGCACGGATACGCACACTGATACGGACACTGAAATGGAGTTACAAATCCAAGCATGATTCTCAGAGCAAAGTAAGATTGGCACGAATCGACGAGCAAAACTGTTAAATAGGAATTGCCGAAATCAATCAAAACATTCAACATAGCAACAATTACAAAACATGTCCTACGTCAAAGTTTAACAATATAATTCTATGTGCTACCGAGATCGAAATGGCCTGAAATTTGGTATGAATAAAGATCAAAACTTGTATTTCAAAACTGCAAAGAATCACTTGATTCCGACGTAAGACGGAGGAGATACGATGCGTCAAACATGAACTTAGGTCGTGTTTGCAGCAGTGTAAAATAATTCTAAGTACAAAAGAATATCTGCCTGGTCTAACTTCCAGATCCTCGACCACTAATCAAACGATGTCGGATTTTGCTGGAATTTGACATGTATAAACTACGTAACTTAAACTCCTTTTTAAAAATAGAATCAACCCATTCCGATAAAACATGAGTGATATACGATATCGTGAACATGATGTCTAACTGCTGTTCAGAGAGAAAAAAATAAAAAATAAAAAAAATAAAATAAAAAAAATAAACATGCAAACATATTAAAAATGCAAAATATTTACACATATAATAAGATCGAACATACATTTAAAATAATATAAATTTATCCTCAATAAATAGTAAATCCCAAATGTACTATATTAATAAAGAATTTGTAAACCCAAGTTCCCTTATATACAAACAAATGCAAATACTCATATATAAAACTTGTACCCGTTTTATAATTTAAAGTTAGTATTGTTTACTTTAAAACCATTCTGCAATAACATAAACTAAATATAAATAGACAAATAGCAAAGTTTTGTATAAACATGCAACACGTATAACACACAGGCAAGTGTACATAACACCCTTTGCACACAACTGACACAACATATCACCAGTACCCCTTTATCAATGACATATATTACTTATAAAATATAGCAAGTGTGACATTATTTACACAAACAGAATCTATACAACATAGTTTATATAATATTGCTTATAATATGTACTAACAAATAGGTACGTAACCCATATCCTCAAATCAAAGTTTGCCAAACATACATATTAGTATAATTTACAGAAATAGACATATATATTACTGAATTAAAACTCTCCTATAACTAAACTGTAATAATTATGTGTACTTATAGAATTATATTCATGCAGACTAACAACTATTTTATAAACCAACATGTATATAAACTTAGCTTTATAAAATTTTGAAAATCAGAACATATATAACAACCGATGCTTATAGGTATATCACTAACAGAGTTTACAATATATATACAAGCTACAGATAAATATATATATGTATATAGAACAGGATGCGGAGATGAGAAGAATACTAACACTCACTTGGATCGGCTGACTACTCGGAGCTAAGGAGGGCAGAACAAAGCGGCCCTGGGTGGAGCACATGTGGGAAGGTGATGCTCAGACGTAACGGAAAGCCGATGGGAAAGACTTGCGGTGACTGGCTTGTCGAGGAGGCAAGGCGGCTGTAGCTCGGCAATGGTTGATAAGATGGCGGACGAGGCGGTGGGTACGGTGTGAGGCGGTGCGGTCGGTAGCTGAGTTTGGGTCAGGTCGGCACTTGCGGTGGTGGAGGGAGAAAGGGCGGAGGCGGTGATGCGGGTGGCCGAGTGGGCCGTGTGGGGGGAACGGGGCTGCATGAGGTGTGGGACGCGGGTAGGGGAGGGAAAGCGGTGGGCGGAGGCTGGCAAGTAGGGGCGGGCTGGGGCAGTGGATCGTGGCGGTGGCTACAGGAGGAGAGGCTACCGGTCTGAGGTGGGAAGATGGAGGCCGGTGGAAGGCTTAGGCGAAAGCCGAATCAGTAGAGGGGAGGGGAAATGTGGCCATGCACGCAACGGAGAAGATGAGCATGCCTCAGAGAAAAGGAAAAAAAATGAATACAACCTATAAAAGTTTTTTTTTTTATATTAACTTTCTTATTTACATATATATATAAATATAAATTTAAATGGTGTTAGAGAGGTTGGAATGGAGGAATGCGAGCCTGTAAGAGACGTGTAGGCTAGGAAAATGATGATGAGCTGGATGATAAAAGGTGTGTATGTTGATAGACGTGTGCATTAATATCTTTTGACAGTAAGAGGCAGAGAACACGCAAGGAGCCAGGGAAAATGAAAGGACCAGTGATGTACGTTGGAACCAGTGGAAAAGCAAACGTCTCAATCAAACAGCTGGCCGAACTCTTTAAACTTGAACGTTGGAAAGTCGGGTACCGGTTTGTGCTGCGTTAATAATTATAATTTGCAACGCCGAACTCCGATTGACACAAATAAATATACCGTTTTGATCAGCACGACGAGGCGGTCACAATGGTATGAAGATATTGGTGATAAGATCGAATTATAAAAATCCGAAATTTTCTACTACGGATAATGCATAAAATTCACCGAAAAATAAGAACGACGGGGCCAAAGATGTCCGAATTTGGAAAAACGACAAACTGACAACTTGCTCAAAAGATGGTTTAGAATTTTTCTATGTAAAAATATTTTGGTTTCGAAAACGGTTTATTTCCATCGATTACTAACTGATTTAAATTTGAAGTAAGTTTACGCGCGAAATAAACTTTCATATTTCCGAACGAAAATTTACCAGTTGCTATGTTTAATTAGACGCATTTCAAATATGAAGTTTGAATAGCATCGGAGTTTGTTTGTGAAAATACGAAATTCTACACTAAATAATCAATTTTAAAAATTTTAAACTGGGTCTGAATTTCAGGGTCGTTACACAAGGGCTATGATAGATTAGGTTTAAAATTATGAAATTTATGTTGTAAATTTATGTTTTAAATTTGTGTAAACATCATAAAATCATAATTTTTTTATACGAGGTCGAAAACGCGCGAAACTAGTTGCGTTGGAATCGTATGGACGAGCACTACGCGATGGAGTTGGATTGGAGTCGTTTGGAGTTAGTGAGAATTTTGGATAAAATTAAACGTCCGTTTAATTTTATTCGAAATAAATCGCTAAAACGAAATTTAAATCAAGGTGGGAACTTCTCACTCAATCGAATCAGTTTCGATTATTATTTTAAATAGTTAGATTTAAAATATTTGAATGCATGTTTGAATGATGATTGTTATCTATTGATTGTTAAAATAGACATTATGCGCCGTTAGTAAGCAGATGTTATTTAATAAAAACATATACCGCGAATATTTCATAAACGGTGAAATTGGTATTATATATAATATCAATATATATATATTGGCATATGTATATATTGCAGTTGTTGATTTCCCGCATTTTTTAGCGGATGAGACCCTATTGCGCCGTTATTAAGCGGATAATATTTAATAAAAACATATACCGCGATAATTTCGTACTGGAACGAAATTGGTATTGTGCTAATGTTTGTGGATGCAGGAAAACAGGTTGGAGGGATCCAACTGGATTCCTCAACAGTATTTATTTGATTTCAGATATTTTGATATTTGATGGATTATCATATCAATATATGATATCGTTGTTGTCGTGATTGACTATTTGGTATGTAGCATCATTGGACCAAATTTGGAACTTTAAAATGATTTTTAAAGTGATTTTTGAAAATATAAAATATTTTTGGAATTGATCCATTTTAAATAAATAAACGTATAATTTTAATGTTATAAAAATTATGATTTTTGAGAAATATAGTTAAAAAACTGATTTTTGAGAATATGATGCTAATGATTTTATAAAATAGTTAAATCGGAATTTTTGAATTTATTGTGAAAAGTTTAAATATAGGATTTATAAAATTTGATTATTTTATAAATCAAAATGGTGAAATTATAAAGGAGATTAAAGATGTTTTAAAATAATAGTATAAATTGATTTTATAAAGGATTTATAAATTGATATTTACAAATGAAAATATTTGAATTATAAAACGAGTTTTTATAAGGGTTAGAATGAATTATGAATGAATTTCATAAATGAATGAAATTTATAGAATTTTAAACGGTGAAGTTATAAATGGAATTTTATAAACAGTAGGTTTATAAAATTTGTAAGGATATTAAAAGAATAGATTTGGGTGAATAATTGAATCTTATAAGTAATAAGATTTATAATTATGAAGTTCAAAGGAACGATTTTGTAAAATAATCGTTTTATAAGCATTTATAAAAGGAGATGTTATAAAATAATTGGTTTATAATTGAGTTATAAAGTGAATAGGTTAATAAAGGAATTTATAAAAGGAGATGTTATAAAATAAATAGAAATGGAATTTATAAACGTTGTTTTATAAATCCGCAAACGACTTATTTTGATAAGTAAATTGTGAATAATCCTTTGAAATGAAACCTATTAATGGAGCTATGTTCACATTTTTGACTGTGAATAATCCTTTGAAATGAAATGAATAGAAGTGACGAAAGTTGTTAACATAGTATATTCACGTTTTTGAATAGTGAATAATATGTTAAAGAAAATGTTTAGAATGTGATTTTTTAAATAGAATTAAAATGATCTAACGATATTTTAAAATGTGTTGAGATTCGAAACCATAGATTTCAACATTTATTGTTGAAATAGACGTTTTCGAGAAATAGAAGGAAATGGTGGACTATAACACTGTTGTTATAGTAAATGATTTCCGAAAGGAAATGTTTTGTATAGTATTGGGATTTATATATCTATTTTAACTTCGAATCCCTATACTAGTGATTTTGGATTGTCGTAACGATGTTTTACGCAACATTCATTTTGGCCCAAATAAATATGTTTAAAAGAATGATTTCCTTAAAGAATGAAATATATACTTAATCTCGATTTAAGTATATTGAATATTTTCCAAGTGTTGAAAATAAATAGGTTCGTGAATTACTTATTAAATAAGTATGGAAATGTTTTCCAATATAAAGTGAATATTTTGAGAATTGATCTTTTTGAAGATAAATTGAAATGAATAATTGAAATCGTATATTCATAAATATCTTGGAATATAAATTCACTATGGAATTTATAAAAGAAAGTGGGATTGGTTTAGAAAAAATAAATATTGATTTATTTTTGAAGTATTGAAAATTTTATATCTTGTAAAGATATTTTGGAAAATAAATAATTTGGAAAATTATTTGGAAACTTGTGATGTGTGCATATCCATTGATAGTTCAATGACCGACTATCAATATTTCCCTTTGAATGGGTAATTGATGTGATTTGTTTGAATTTGAATGCCACACTTATTTTTGAATAAGCGCTCACTATTCGGGTTAACCGAGAAAGGACCATGGGGTCGTATAACCCATTCCGAATATGTGATACGTCGATATGAATTGCATTTGAAGATCGGTGTTGAAGACCCGGTATTTGCGAGAGCGATAGGATGACCTATCGATTGTCTCTGCACTGAGTTGCAACGGTATAGAGACTCCCTAAGTGATGGGAAATTCGATCAGGATTGTGAATATCCGGATTGCAAGGACTTCTTTGTAAGTGCCTTCGGTTCTGTTCGAGCCCGGAACAGACTTGTATGGATAGTATGTCTGACATTACAAATTGAGATATAAAGAAGATTTCTTTCAAATATATTTCTGTTGGTGGCGAAGAATTTATTCTTTTAGCTTAACACCCTTCTCTGAGACGTACGAGCTCAGAGGTTATATAGTTGAAGTTATCAGCAATATATTCCCAATTTGGTAATGTGACATGCTGAGTGTTGCTGTGAAATGATCATTGTGTTGATTATTTGTGATAGTATCATTTGTTTGATCGTCTATCGTGGTGATCATTTCTATGATCATTTGTTGACCCAAAGCATGGCTTTTGTATAAAGTATGTTTTTGTGGACGTGACTTCGTCGAGCCTCACAAACCGGTAATGGTCGAAACAGGAATTGTGCGGCAAGGTTTCCAGGGATCGCTTCCCTAGGGTATGACCATTCCTTCTGGAAAAGGGTAGTATCATGGTATGGAGCCCAGATACTTACTCATGTTGAAACACTTATTATTATGGTGTGATGTTGGTTAGAGAGATCCCGTTTAAAGGTTCCAAAGGACCGGGGGTGGCATATCTGAGGGTTTGTAATATTCCTTGGGAAAAGGGATTCCCGGCTTTGTTTAGCGGAGAACGGTGGTTCTCGGGGCGTCCTTCCAGAGGCGTTTCCATGTGGCAATGGGAAGTTCCTTGGCCTGACCATTTGTTGGAAAATCCATTCTTCAAAATACGAGCCTTGTACGGTATTAGTTGTATTACCTGCCATCTACTTATGGTGGCGCCCCACTGTTTGGATGGTAGCTATAGTAGACATAGTTCGAAATGTCTATGTTGGCTAAGATTTATATCTTTATTTTCGAAATGAATTTTCTCTACACTATGCACTAGTAATAATATCAAATGTTCTTTTAAATGCGTATCAAGCATCTTTGACTATCATAAGGAGAAATCTCCTCCGATTCTGCGTTTGCATGTGTGTGTGTGCGGGAGGCCTTATGGTAGTCTCATTTTTAAAAGCATTGCGAATTGAATTTAAAAACATTCCTCTATTTTGATTTTTTAAAAGATAAATAAACTGTTTTGAGTTCTCACACCAGTCACATGACTGACTCGGAGTTTATTGTTTCCTTCCTAAACTCTGGGTGCCCACCAATTTCCACACGGGCAGTCAAGAGTTAAGGTTTATCAGGATATTCTGGATATTCTGGAGTTGCTGGAGGCAAGCTGGATGGCATGGCGTATTATTAGTATATAGTATTTCTTTTCCGCTGTTTGAGGTTGTTGTTGTTGTACACTCTGATGATATGATGTAATGAAATGTAATGTATAAAATGTAATAAATGATATAGTTCTTTGTTCAAAGATTATTCATTTATTATTATATGTTGTTCCGCTGCGAATTGTGAGATTCTGATGTTGTTCTGTTGTTTTCTGTTCCGTTCTATTTTCTATTTTCTTTCCTCTCTATCTTCTTATCTTTTTCCCTCCTCTTCTATCCTTTTTCTTTTTCTTAAAACCATAACATTTCGGGTTTCCGGCCTTCGATTTCTCGGCAGTCGATAAAGTGAGTATCGATGTTGAATTTTCGAAAGTCGAAAATTTTCGGGACGTTATATCTGGTATCAGAGCATATGGTTAGGCGACAACCATGGTTCTGTTGGGTATTACTCATTAGAGATAGAGTCAGTAGTACTCTAGATTGAGTTTGAGTGTAATAATAGCTATGAGAGCGTATCTGTTAGTGAATATATAAAATTGTTTTATATTGTGATGGTTGGTTTATTGAGTGGCATATGAACTTTCGTCAGCGTGGTCCGCAAGACTATGCCGGAGGGGTTTCTAAACACTTGAATAGAACAATTCGGCACAATATTGATTTTAAAATTGGGTAAATAAAATAATTTTTGCCTTGATTATATTTTATATATAATTTTTTTTTTTTCAGAATTATTAAAGTGTATATAAGTTGATTGTTTAGATGTTTGAATAATGTAAATAAAAGGATAATTGTATAAACAAATAATTATAAGAATTGAATTATAATTAAAGTAATTTACAATTGTGAAATAAACTTATATATATAAGAAGTGAAACTATATGAATATATTTATGAATATGAGTTGTAATAAAAATGAATTTAAAGTTAAATGGAAATTTACTTTAGAATTTGGAATCTGAATTGATTTATAAGTTGGAATTTAAGTTAAGTGAAAACAAGTGATGTTTGTAAAATGGAATATAACTTAAGAAATGTTGAATGAAGTTGATTTCGGTATCAAAGTAAATTAATAAAGTTAAGGATAAATGTGAACTTGAGTTATATAAATGAAATTCAACTTTTATAATTGAATTGAATGAATCAATTGAATATAAATAAAATTGGTATGAAATAATGGATATAAGTGTTAATTCATTAAAATCTAATGTTATTAGAAGTTGAAAAATTGAATGAAGATCAATTAATTAAACCAATTAATAAGTAAAGGAATTTGGTTGCAATTAATATACTATGGTTGTTAGTTGATTGATTGTTTATAATTCATTAAGTATTAATGAAATTGGAAGTTAAATGAATCTTGAGTAAAATTGAATTTGATTTGGAAGTGAACCAACTTGAATATGAATTAGTGAATATAAACTAATTGAAAATGAATGTTAGTAAAAACATCCACTGTTAATGAATCAAACGTGATTAAATTGAAAGAAACCAATTCATTGAATATTAATGAGAATATGAATGAATATTTATTAGTTGGATGATAGTTGGTTGATGTTTGCATTTGTTGCTTTTGTTTCATTTGCTATGTTGGCATATATAGTTATTATGTTGCTATATGTTGTATATCGATACTATTGTCATATATGCATGTTCTCATGTTGTTTGTTGAGTGTTTAGTAGGTGCGGATCGCGTTTGCTTCGCATTTGGAGCTCGCTTTCGCGCTATATTAGCCGTATATGCTCGCTAATAAAATATAAGGTACATATCTCGGATTACATACCGTACTTTTATACTTTTTTCCCTTCGGGATGCCTCATTACTTGATGAGATGTATATTTGTGATATATATACTGTCATTTTTTTTCGGATCGAGCAGCGCAAAGGAGACTATGGCGAATTTTTTCGAAAATTTAAGGCGTTAGAAAATTTGAGAAAATTGGAAAATTTTGAAAACTTTAACTTTGATTTGGAATTGAAAGTTAAACAATAGTAGTTGTTTTTGAAAAGATAACTAAGTATGATTTGAAAACTTAGTAAAGTTATTGTAAGAAGTTTAACTATGAATTTTGGGAAAATTAATAGATAGTGTAACTTTTCTTACTTGTTAATTTCGAGGACGAAATTCTTTTAAGGGGGGAAGATTGTAACGACCCAGAATTTTATTTAATTAAAATTTGAATATTTAATTAATTTTAAATATTAATAAGTGAATTTATAAGTCGAATAAATTTTATTTCAAATTTTTGGATTTAATTGGATAATTAAATCGATAATTTAATATGTTAAATTATGGAAATAATTGAAAATTGAGATAATATGATTGAAAATGATTTGTAAAATTTTATTTTATCATATTGAAGTTAGAATGATATTTTAGAACTTTTAAAATCGAATTAAAAGTTAATTTGTGAAAATTGAATATTTTAATATTTAAATCGACTAGTGAAAATAGTCAATTTTTGAACAGTCTCAGAATTGAACGAAACTAGTTCCATTGGATCCGTAATAGTTAGTTATTACCGGATTTAAATTTTCGTGTCAATCGGAGTTATCGTTTGATCGTGGCGGCTCGAAACGCATCGAATTATTTTTAATTTTAATTTAGCGAGTTAAAATAGCCATTTTTCAAAAAGTATCGGATTTCGACGAAACCAGTTTCATCGGATCTGTAATGTGATATTATTGTAAGGTTTCAAATTTCGTGTCAATTGGATTTACCGTTTGTCTGGTACAAATTAAAACGCCTAGAAAATCGTTTAAATCGGTTTAATTTAAATTGAACGTTTATAGCCATAACTCGCACAGATGTTCGAATTAGCTTCCGAAACCTGTTCCATTGTGTCCGGAACGCGGGGTAAACCCTAGAAACGCTAGTTACGGCGCGTGAATCGGAGTTCGGAATTTCCGGATGAATAGTGTTCAAAAATTCTCTATAAATAGACCAACACCTTCATAAATTAAAAATAAAAAATAAAAACCCTAAATCTAAAACCGCAGCCGGCCCTAGGAATTCAATGGCCAGAAACTTCTCTCCTTCCTCCCTCGATTACTCCAAATCCACTCAATATTTCAACAAACTCTCAACTACAACTTCGTAGAGCGTGTCAAGCTCTACATTCTCAACGGTCACGATCGCGTTTGGAGCTCTGGATCGACGTGGAGAAGGGTTTGAACGAGTTGCGTTCGTTCTTGAACTGCGTGCAATATAGGGGGCCGAGTTCAAGGAGGTGGCAGCCGAGCATGGCTCTGGGGGAGGCGCACGCGATGGAACCCTCTGATCGTCGTGGAAGTGAAGCGTTGGGGTGCGAATTTAAACCCTAATTCCTAAGAAGTGGGTTCGGCCGTGCGTGATAATCTCCTGGGCGTGTTTGAGAAGAAGCAGTGCACGGTGATGATGGAAAGAAGAAGGATCCAAGGGCTATGATAGATTAGGTTTAAAATTATGAAATTTATGTTGTAAATTTATGTTTTAAATTTGTGTAAACATCATAAAATCATAATTTTTTTATACGAGGTCGAAAACGCGCGAAACTAGTTGCGTTGGAATCGTATGGACGAGCACTACGCGATGGAGTTGGATTGGAGTCGTTTGGAGTTAGTGAGAATTTTGGATAAAATTAAACGTCCGTTTAATTTTATTCGAAATAAATCGCTAAAACGAAATTTAAATCAAGGTGGGAACTTCTCACTCAATCAATCAGTTTCGATTATTATTTTAAATAGTTAGATTTAAAATATTTGAATGCATGTTTGAATGATGATTGTTATCTATTGATTGTTAAAATAGACATTATGCGCCGTTAGTAAGCAGATGTTATTTAATAAAAACATATACCGCGAATATTTCATAAACGGTGAAATTGGTATTATATATAATATCAATATATATATATATTGGCATATGTATATATTGCAGTTGTTGATTTCCCGCATTTTTAGCGGATGAGACCCTATTGCGCCGTTATTAAGCGGATAATATTTAATAAAAACATATACCGCGATAATTTCGTACTGGAACGAAATTGGTATTGTGCTAATGTTTGTGGATGCAGGAAAACAGGTTGGAGGGATCCAACTGGATTCCTCAACAGTATTTATTTGATTTCAGATATTTTGATATTTGATGGATTATCATATCGATATATGATATCGTTGTTGTCGTGATTGACTATTTGGTATGTAGCATCATTGGACCAAATTTGGAACTTTAAAATGATTTTTAAAGTGATTTTTGAAAATATAAAATATTTTTGGAATTGATCCATTTTAAATAAATAAACGTATAATTTTAATGTTATAAAAATTATGATTTTTGAGAAATATAGTTAAAAAACTGATTTTTGAGAATATGATGCTAATGATTTTATAAAATAGTTAAATCGGAATTTTTGAATTTATTGTGAAAAGTTTAAATATAGGATTTATAAAATTTGATTATTTTATAAATCAAAATGGTGAAATTATAAAGGAGATTAAAGATGTTTTAAAATAATAGTATAAATTGATTTTATAAAGGATTTATAAATTGATATTTACAAATGAAAATATTTGAATTATAAAACGAGTTTTTATAAGGGTTAGAATGAATTATGAATGAATTTCATAAATGAATGAAATTTATAGAATTTTAAACGGTGAAGTTATAAATGGAATTTTATAAACAGTAGGTTTATAAAATTTGTAAGGATATTAAAAGAATAGATTTGGGTGAATAATTGAATCTTATAAGTAATAAGATTTATAATTATGAAGTTCAAAGGAACGATTTTGTAAAATAATCGTTTTATAAGCATTTATAAAAGGAGATGTTATAAAATAATTGGTTTATAATTGAGTTATAAAGTGAATAGGTTAATAAAGGAATTTATAAAAGGAGATGTTATAAAATAAATAGAAATGGAATTTATAAACGTTGTTTTATAAATCCGCAAACGACTTATTTTGATAAGTAAATTGTGAATAATCCTTTGAAATGAAACCTATTAATGGAGCTATGTTCACATTTTTGACTGTGAATAATCCTTTGAAATGAAATGAATAGAAGTGACGAAAGTTGTTAACATAGTATATTCACGTTTTTGAATAGTGAATAATATGTTAAAGAAAATGTTTAGAATGTGATTTTTTAAATAGAATTAAAATGATCTAACGATATTTTAAAATGTGTTGAGATTCGAAACCATAGATTTCAACATTTATTGTTGAAATAGACGTTTTCGAGAAATAGAAGGAAATGGTGGACTATAACACTGTTGTTATAGTAAATGATTTCCGAAAGGAAATGTTTTGTATAGTATTGGGATTTATATATCTATTTTAACTTCGAATCCCTATACTAGTGATTTTGGATTGTCGTAACGATGTTTTACGCAACATTCATTTTGGCCCAAATAAATATGTTTAAAAGAATGATTTCCTTAAAGAATGAAATATATACTTAATCTCGATTTAAGTATATTGAATATTTTCCAAGTGTTGAAAATAAATAGGTTCGTGAATTACTTATTAAATAAGTATGGAAATGTTTTCCAATATAAAGTGAATATTTTGAGAATTGATCTTTTTGAAGATAAATTGAAATGAATAATTGAAATCGTATATTCATAAATATCTTGGAATATAAATTCACTATGGAATTTATAAAAGAAAGTGGGATTGGTTTAGAAAAAATAAATATTGATTTATTTTTGAAGTATTGAAAATTTTATATCTTGTAAAGATATTTTGGAAAATAAATAATTTGGAAAATTATTTGGAAACTGGTGATGTGTGCATATCCATTGATAGTTCAATGACCGACTATCAATATTTCCCTTTGAATGGGTAATTGATGTGATTTGTTTGAATTTGAATGCCACACTTATTTTTGAATAAGCGCTCACTATTCGGGTTAACCGAGAAAGGACCATGGGGTCGTATAACCCATTCCGAATATGTGATACGTCGATATGAATTGCATTTGAAGATCGGTGTTGAAGACCCGGTATTTGCGAGAGCGATAGGATGACCTATCGATTGTCTCTGCACTGAGTTGCAACGGTATAGAGACTCCCTAAGTGATGGGAAATTCGATCAGGATTGTGAATATCCGGATTGCAAGGACTTCTTTGTAAGTGCCTTCGGTTCTGTTCGAGCCCGGAACAGACTTGTATGGATAGTATGTCTGACATTACAAATTGAGATATAAAGAAGATTTCTTTCAAATATATTTCTGTTGGTGGCGAAGAATTTATTCTTTTAGCTTAACACCCTTCTCTGAGACGTACGAGCTCAGAGGTTATATAGTTGAAGTTATCAGCAATATATTCCCAATTTGGTAATGTGACATGCTGAGTGTTGCTGTGAAATGATCATTGTGTTGATTATTTGTGATAGTATCATTTGTTTGATCGTCTATCGTGGTGATCATTTCTATGATCATTTGTTGACCCAAAGCATGGCTTTTGTATAAAGTATGTTTTTGTGGACGTGACTTCGTCGAGCCTCACAAACCGGTAATGGTCGAAACAGGAATTGTGCGGCAAGGTTTCCAGGGATCGCTTCCCTAGGGTATGACCATTCCTTCTGGAAAAGGGTAGTATCATGGTATGGAGCCCAGATACTTACTCATGTTGAAACACTTATTATTATGGTGTGATGTTGGTTAGAGAGATCCCGTTTAAAGGTTCCAAAGGACCGGGGGTGGCATATCTGAGGGTTTGTAATATTCCTTGGGAAAAGGGATTCCCGGCTTTGTTTAGCGGAGAACGGTGGTTCTCGGGGCGTCCTTCCAGAGGCGTTTCCATGTGGCAATGGGAAGTTCCTTGGCCTGACCATTTGTTGGAAAATCCATTCTTCAAAATACGAGCCTTGTACGGTATTAGTTGTATTACCTGCCATCTACTTATGGTGGCGCCCCACTGTTTGGATGGTAGCTATAGTAGACATAGTTCGAAATGTCTATGTTGGCTAAGATTTATATCTTTATTTTCGAAATGAATTTTCTCTACACTATGCACTAGTAATAATATCAAATGTTCTTTTAAATGCGTATCAAGCATCTTTGACTATCATAAGGAGAAATCTCCTCCGATTCTGCGTTTGCATGTGTGTGTGTGCGGGAGGCCTTATGGTAGTCTCATTTTTAAAAGCATTGCGAATTGAATTTAAAAACATTCCTCTATTTTGATTTTTTAAAAGATAAATAAACTGTTTTGAGTTCTCACACCAGTCACATGACTGACTCGGAGTTTATTGTTTCCTTCCTAAACTCTGGGTGCCCACCAATTTCCACACGGGCAGTCAAGAGTTAAGGTTTATCAGGATATTCTGGATATTCTGGAGTTGCTGGAGGCAAGCTGGATGGCATGGCGTATTATTAGTATATAGTATTTCTTTTCCGCTGTTTGAGGTTGTTGTTGTTGTACACTCTGATGATATGATGTAATGAAATGTAATGTATAAAATGTAATAACTGATATAGTTCTTTGTTCAAAGATTATTCATTTATTATTATATGTTGTTCCGCTGCGAATTGTGAGATTCTGATGTTGTTCTGTTGTTTTCTGTTCCGTTCTATTTTCTATTTTCTTTCCTCTCTATCTTCTTATCTTTTTCCCTCCTCTTCTATCCTTTTTCTTTTTCTTAAAACCATAACATTTCGGGTTTCCGGCCTTCGATTTCTCGGCAGTCGATAAAGTGAGTATCGATGTTGAATTTTCGAAAGTCGAAAATTTTCGGGACGTTACATCTGGTATCAGAGCATATGGTTAGGCGACAACCATGGTTCTGTTGGGTATTACTCATTAGAGATAGAGTCAGTAGTACTCTAGATTGAGTTTGAGTGTATTAATAGCTATGAGAGCGTATCTGTTAGTGAATATATAAATTTGTTTTATATTGTGATGGTTGGTTTATTGAGTGGCATATGAACTTTCGTCAGCGTGGTCCGCAAGACTATGCCGGAGGGGTTTCTAAACACTTGAATAGAACAATTCGGCACAATATTGATTTTAAAATTGGGTAAATAAAATAATTTTTGCCTTGATTATATTTTATATATAATTTTTTTTTTTTCAGAATTATTAAAGTGTATATAAGTTGATTGTTTAGATGTTTGAATAATGTAAATAAAAGGATAATTGTATAAACAAATAATTATAAGAATTGAATTATAATTAAAGTAATTTACAATTGTGAAATAAACTTATATATATAAGAAGTGAAACTATATGAATATATTTATGAATATGAGTTGTAATAAAAATGAATTTAAAGTTAAATGGAAATTTACTTTAGAATTTGGAATCTGAATTGATTTATAAGTTGGAATTTAAGTTAAGTGAAAACAAGTGATGTTTGTAAAATGGAATATAACTTAAGAAATGTTGAATGAAGTTGATTTCGGTATCAAAGTAAATTAATAAAGTTAAGGATAAATGTGAACTTGAGTTATATAAATGAAATTCAACTTTTATAATTGAATTGAATGAATCAATTGAATATAAATAAAATTGGTATGAAATAATGGATATAAGTGTTAATTCATTAAAATCTAATGTTATTAGAAGTTGAAAAATTGAATGAAGATCAATTAATTAAACCAATTAATAAGTAAAGGAATTTGGTTGCAATTAATATACTATGGTTGTTAGTTGATTGATTGTTTATAATTCATTAAGTATTAATGAAATTGGAAGTTAAATGAATCTTGAGTAAAATTGAATTTGATTTGGAAGTGAACCAACTTGAATATGAATTAGTGAATATAAACTAATTGAAAATGAATGTTAGTAAAAACATCCACTGTTAATGAATCAAACGTGATTAAATTGAAAAAAACCAATTCATTGAATATTAATGAGAATATGAATGAATATTTATTAGTTGGATGATAGTTGGTTGATGTTTGCATTTGTTGCTTTTGTTTCATTTGCTATGTTGGCATATATAGTTATTATGTTGCTATATGTTGTATATCGATACTATTGTCATATATGCATGTTCTCATGTTGTTTGTTGAGTGTTTAGTAGGTGCGGATCGCGTTTGCTTCGCATTTGGAGCTCGCTTTCGCGCTATATTAGCCGTATATGCTCGCTAATAAAATATAAGGTACATATCTCGGATTACATACCGTACTTTTATACTTTTTTCCCTTCGGGATGCCTCATTACTTGATGAGATGTATATTTGTGATATATATACTGTCATTTTTTTTTTCGGATCGAGCCGCGCAAAGGAGACTATGGCGAATTTTTTCGAAAATTTAAGGCGTTAGAAAATTTGAGAAAATTGGAAAATTTTGAAAACTTTAACTTTGATTTGGAATTGAAAGTTAAACAATAGTAGTTGTTTTTGAAAAGATAACTAAGTATGATTTGAAAACTTAGTAAAGTTATTGTAAGAAGTTTAACTATGAATTTTGGGAAAATTAATAGATAGTGTAACTTTTCTTACTTGTTAATTTCGAGGACGAAATTCTTTTAAGGGGGGAAGATTGTAACGACCCAGAATTTTATTTAATTAAAATTTGAATATTTAATTAATTTTAAATATTAATAAGTGAATTTATAAGTCGAATAAATTTTATTTCAAATTTTTGGATTTAATTGGATAATTAAATCGATAATTTAATATGTTAAATTATGGAAATAATTGAAAATTGAGATAATATGATTGAAAATGATTTGTAAAATTTTATTTTATCATATTGAAGTTAGAATGATATTTTAGAACTTTTAAAATCGAATTAAAAGTTAATTTGTGAAAATTGAATATTTTAATATTTAAATCGACTAGTGAAAATAGTCAATTTTTGAACAGTCTCAGAATTGAACGAAACTAGTTCCATTGGATCCGTAATAGTTAGTTATTACCGGATTTAAATTTTCGTGTCAATCGGAGTTATCGTTTGATCGTGGCGGCTCGAAACGCATCGAATTATTTTTAATTTTAATTTAGCGAGTTAAAATAGCCATTTTTCAAAAAGTATCGGATTTCGACGAAACCAGTTTCATCGGATCTGTAATGTGATATTATTGTAAGGTTTCAAATTTCGTGTCAATTGGATTTACCGTTTGTCTGGTACAAATTAAAACGCCTAGAAAATCGTTTAAATCGATTTAATTTAAATTGAACGTTTATAGCCATAACTCGCACAGATGTTCGAATTAGCTTCCGAAACCTGTTCCATTGTGTCCGGAACGCGGGGTAAACCCTAGAAACGCTAGTTACGGCGCGTGAATCGGAGTTCGGAATTTCCGGATGAATAGTGTTCAAAAATTCTCTATAAATAGACCAACACCTTCATAAATTAAAAATAAAAAATAAAAACCCTAAATCTAAAACCGCAGCCGGCCCTAGGAATTCAATGGCCAGAAACTTCTCTCCTTCCTCCCTCGATTACTCCAAATCCACTCAATATTTCAACAAACTCTCAACTACAACTTCGTAGAGCGTGTCAAGCTCTACATTCTCAACGGTCACGATCGCGTTTGGAGCTCTGGATCGACGTGGAGAAGGGTTTGAACGAGTTGCGTTCGTTCTTGAACTGCGTGCAATATAGGGGGCCGAGTTCAAGGAGGTGGCAGCCGAGCATGGCTCTGGGGGAGGCGCACGCGATGGAACCCTCTGATCGTCGTGGAAGTGAAGCGTTGGGGTGCGAATTTAAACCCTAATTCCTAAGAAGTGGGTTCGGCCGTGCGTGATAATCTCCTGGGCGTGTTTGAGAAGAAGCAGTGCACGGTGATGATGGAAAGAAGAAGGATCCAAGGGCTATGATAGATTAGGTTTAAAATTATGAAATTTATGTTGTAAATTTATGTTTTAAATTTGTGTAAACTTCATAAAATCATAACTTTTTCATACGAGGTCGAAAACGCGCGAAACTAGTTGCGTTGGAATCGTATGGACGAGCACTACGCGATGGAGTTGGATTGGAGTCGTTTGGAGTTAGTGAGAATTTTGGATAAAATTAAACGTCCGTTTAATTTTATTCGAAATAAATCGCTAAAACGAAATTTAAATCAAGGTGGGAACTTCTCACTCAATCGAATCAGTTTCGATTATTATTTTAAATAGTTAGATTTAAAATATTTGAATGCATGTTTGAATGATGATTGTTATCTATTGATTGTTAAAATAGACATTATGCGCCGTTAGTAAGCAGATGTTATTTAATAAAAACATATACCGCGAATATTGCATAAACGGTGAAATTGGTATTATATATAATATCAATATATATATATTGGCATATGTATATATTGCAGTTGTTGATTTCCCGCATTTTTTAGCGGATGAGACCCTATTGCGCCGTTATTAAGCGGATAATATTTAATAAAAACATATACCGCGATAATTTCGTACTGGAACGAAATTGGTATTGTGCTAATGTTTGTGGATGCAGGAAAACAGGTTGGAGGGATCCAACTGGATTCCTCAACAGTATTTATTTGATTTCAGATATTTTGATATTTGATGGATTATCATATCGATATATGATATCGTTGTTGTCGTGATTGACTATTTGGTATGTAGCATCATTGGACCAAATTTGGAACTTTAAAATGATTTTTAAAGTGATTTTTGAAAATATAAAATATTTTTGGAATTGATCCATTTTAAATAAATAAACGTATAATTTTAATGTTATAAAAATTATGATTTTTGAGAAATATAGTTAAAAAACTGATTTTTGAGAATATGATGCTAATGATTTTATAAAATAGTTAAATCGGAATTTTTGAATTTATTGTGAAAAGTTTAAATATAGGATTTATAAAATTTGATTATTTTATAAATCAAAATGGTGAAATTATAAAGGAGATTAAAGATGTTTTAAAATAATAGTATAAATTGATTTTATAAAGGATTTATAAATTGATATTTACAAATGAAAATATTTGAATTATAAAACGAGTTTTTATAAGGGTTAGAATGAATTATGAATGAATTTCATAAATGAATGAAATTTATAGAATTTTAAACGGTGAAGTTATAAATGGAATTTTATAAACAGCAAGTTTATAAAATTTGTAAGGATATTAAAAGAATAGATTTGGGTGAATAATTGAATCTTATAAGTAATAAGATTTATAATTATGAAGTTCAAAGGAACGATTTTGTAAAATAATCGTTTTATAAGCATTTATAAAAGGAGATGTTATAAAATAATTGGTTTATAATTGAGTTATAAAGTGAATAGGTGAATAAAGGAATTTATAAAAGGAGATGTTATAAAATAAATAGAAATGGAATTTATAAACGTTGTTTTATAAATCCGCAAACGACTTATTTTGATAAGTAAATTGTGAATAATCCTTTGAAATGAAACCTATTAATGGAGCTATATTCACATTTTTGACTGTGAATAATCCTTTGAAATGAAATGAATAGAAGTGAAGAAAGTTGTTAACATAGTATATTCACGTTTTTGAATAGTGAATAATATGTTAAAGAAAATGTTTAGAATGTGATGTTTTAAATAGAATTAAAACGATCTAACGATATTTTAAAATGTGTTGAGATTCGAAACCATAGATTTCAACATTTATTTTTGAAATAGACGTTTTCGAGAAATAGAAGGAAATGGTGGACTATAACACTGTTGTTATAGTAAATGATTTCCGAAAGGAAATGCTTTGTATAGTATTGGGATTTATATATCTATTTTAACTTCGAATCCCTATACTAGTGATTTTGGGTTGTCGTAACGATGTTTTACGCAACATTCGTTTTGGCCAAAATAAATATGTTTAAAAGAATGATTTCCTTAAAGAATGAAATATATACTTAATCTCGATTTAAGTATATTGAATATTTTCCAAGTGTTGAAAATAAATAGGTTCGTGAATTACTTATTAAATAAGTATGGAAATGTTTTCCAATATAAAGTGAATATTTTGAGAATTTATCTTTTTGAAGATAAATTGAAATGAATAATTGAAATCGTATATTCATAAATATCTTGGAATATAAATTCACTATGGAATTTATAAAAGAAAGTGGGATTGGTTTAGAAAAAATAAATATTGATTTATTTTTGAAGTATTGAAAATTTTATATCTTGTAAAGATATTTTGGAAAATAAATAATTTGGAAAATTATTTGAAAACTGGTGATGTGTGCATATCCATTGATAGTTCAATGACCGACTATCAATATTTCCCTTTGAATGGGTAATTGATGTGATTTGTTTGAATTTGAATGCCACACTTATTTTTGAATAAGCGCTCACTATTCGGGTTAACCGGGAAAGGACCATGGGGTCGTATAACCCATTCCGAATATGTGATACGTCGATATGAATTGCATTTGAAGATCGGTGTTGAAGACCCGGTATTTGCGAGAGCGATAGGATGACCTATCGATTGTCTCTGCACTGAGTTGCAACGGTATAGAGACTCCCTAAGTGATGGGAAATTCGATCAGGATTGTGAATATCCGGATTGCAAGGACTTCTTTGTAAGTGCCTTCGGTTCTGTTCGAGCCCGGAACAGACTTGTATGGATAGTATGTCTGACATTACAAATTGAGATATAAAGCAGATTTCTTTCAAATATATTTCTGTTGGTGGCGAAGAATTTATTCTTTTAGCTTAACACCCTTCTCTGAGACGTACGAGCTCAGAGGTTATATAGTTGAAGTTATCAGCAATATATTCCCAATTTGGTAATGTGACATGCTGAGTGTTGCTGTGAAATGATCATTGTGTTGATTATTTGTGATAGGATCATTTGTTTGATCGTCTATCGTGGTGATCATTTCTATGATCATTTGTTGACCCAAAGCATGGCTTTTGTATAAAGTATGTTTTTGTGGACGTGACTTCGTCGAGCCTCACAAACCGGTAATGGTCGAAACAGGAATTGTGCGGCAAGGTTTCCAGGGATCGCTTCCCTAGGGTATGACCATTCCTTCTAGAAAAGGGTAGTATCATGGTATGGAGCCCAGATACTTACTCATGTTGAAACACTTATTATTATGGTGTGATGTTGGTTAGAGAGCTCTCGTTTAAAGGTTCCAAAGGACCGGGGGTGGCATATCTGAGGGTTTGTAATATTCCTTGGGAAAAGGGATTCCCGGCTTTGTTTAGCGGAGAACGGTGGTTCTCGGGGCGTCCTTCCAGAGGCGTTTCCATGTGGCAATGGGAAGTTCCTTGGCCTGACCATTTGTTGGAAAATCCATTCTTCAAAATACGAGCCTTGTACGGTATTAGTTGTATTACCTGCCATCTACTTATGGTGGCGCCCCACTGTTTGGATGGTAGCTATAGTAGACATAGTTCGAAATGTCTATGTTGGCTAAGATTTATATCTTTATTTTCGAAATGAATTTTCTCTACACTATGCACTAGTAATAATATCAAATGTTCTTTTAAATGCGTATCAAGCATCTTTGACTATCATAAGGAGAAATCTCCTCCGATTCTGCGTTTGCATGTGTGTGTGTGCGGGAGGCCTTATGGTAGTCTCATTTTTAAAAGCATTGCGAATTGAATTTAAAAATATTCCTCTATTTTGATTTTTTAAAAGATAAATAAACTGTTTTGAGTTCTCACACCAGTCACATGACTGACTCGGAGTTTATTGTTTCCTTCCTAAACTCTGGGTGCCCACCAATTTCCACACGGGCAGTCAAGAGTTAAGGTTTATCAGGATATTCTGGATATTCTGGAGTTGCTGGAGGCAAGCTGGATGGCATGGCGTATTATTAGTATATAGTATTTCTTTTCCGCTGTTTGAGGTTGTTGTTGTTGTACACTCTGATGATATGATGTAATGAAATGTAATGTATAAAATGTAATAAATGATATAGTTCTTTGTTCAAAGATTATTCATTTATTATTATATGTTGTTCCGCTGCGAATTGTGAGATTCTGATGTTGTTCTGTTGTTTTCTGTTCCGTTCTATTTTCTATTTTCTTTCCTCTCTATCTTCTTATCTTTTTCCCTCCTCTTCTATCCTTTTTCTTTTTCTTAAAACCATAACATTTCGGGTTTCCGGCCTTCGATTTCTCGGCAGTCGATAAAGTGAGTATCGATGTTGAATTTTCGAAAGTCGAAAATTTTCGGGACGTTATATCTGGTATCAGAGCATATGGTTAGGCGACAACCATGGTTCTGTTGGGTATTACTCATTAGAGATAGAGTCAGTAGTACTCTAGATTGAGTTTGAGTGTAATAATAGCTATGAGAGCGTATCTGTTAGTGAATATATAAAATTGTTTTATATTGTGATGGTTGGTTTATTGAGTGGCATATGAACTTTCGTCAGCGTGGTCCGCAAGACTATGCCGGAGGGGTTTCTAAACACTTGAATAGAACAATTCGGCACAATATTGATTTTAAAATTGGGTAAATAAAATAATTTTTGCCTTGATTATATTTTATATATAATTTTTTTTTTTCAGAATTATTAAAGTGTATATAAGTTGATTGTTTAGATGTTTGAATAATGTAAATAAAAGGATAATTGTATAAACAAATAATTATAAGAATTGAATTATAATTAAAGTAATTTACAATTGTGAAATAAACTTATATATATAAGAAGTGAAACTATATGAATATATTTATGAATATGAGTTGTAATAAAAATGAATTTAAAGTTAAATGGAAATTTACTTTAGAATTTGGAATCTGAATTGATTTATAAGTTGGAATTTAAGTTAAGTGAAAACAAGTGATGTTTGTAAAATGGAATATAACTTAAGAAATGTTGAATGAAGTTGATTTCGGTATCAAAGTAAATTAATAAAGTTAAGGATAAATGTGAACTTGAGTTATATAAATGAAATTCAACTTTTATAATTGAATTGAATGAATCAATTGAATATAAATAAAATTGGTATGAAATAATGGATATAAGTGTTAATTCATTAAAATCTAATGTTATTAGAAGTTGAAAAATTGAATGAAGATCAATTAATTAAACCAATTAATAAGTAAAGGAATTTGGTTGCAATTAATATACTATGGTTGTTAGTTGATTGATTGTTTATAATTCATTAAGTATTAATGAAATTGGAAGTTAAATGAATCTTGAGTAAAATTGAATTTGATTTGGAAGTGAACCAACTTGAATATGAATTAGTGAATATAAACTAATTGAAAATGAATGTTAGTAAAAACATCCACTGTTAATGAATCAAACGTGATTAAATTGAAAAAAACCAATTCATTGAATATTAATGAGAATATGAATGAATATTTATTAGTTGGATGATAGTTGGTTGATGTTTGCATTTGTTGCTTTTGTTTCATTTGCTATGTTGGCATATATAGTTATTATGTTGCTATATGTTGTATATCGATACTATTGTCATATATGCATGTTCTCATGTTGTTTGTTGAGTGTTTAGTAGGTGCGGATCGCGTTTGCTTCGCATTTGGAGCTCGCTTTCGCGCTATATTAGCCGTATATGCTCGCTAATAAAATATAAGGTACATATCTCGGATTACATACCGTACTTTTATACTTTTTTCCCTTCGGGATGCCTGACTCGGAGTTTATTGTTTCCTTCCTAAACTCTGGGTGCCCACCAATTTCCACACGGGCAGTCAAGAGTTAAGGTTTATCAGGATATTCTGGATATTCTGGAGTTGCTGGAGGCAAGCTAGATGGCATGGCGTATTATTAGTATATAGTATTTCTTTTCCGCTGTTTGAGGTTGTTGTTGTTGTACACTCTGATGATATGATGTAATGAAATGTAATGTATAAAATGTAATAACTGATATAGTTCTTTGTTTAAAGATTATTCATTTATTATTATATGTTGTTCCGCTGCGAATTGTGAGATTCTGATGTTGTTCTGTTGTTTTCTGTTCCGTTCTATTTTCTATTTTTTTTCCTCTCTATCTTCTTATCTTTTTCCCTCCTCTTCTATCCTTTTTATTTTTCTTAAAACCATAACATTTCGGGTTTCCGGCCTTCGATTTCTCGGCAGTCGATAAAGTGAGTATCGATGTTGAATTTTCGAAAGTCGAAAATTTTCGGGACGTTACAAAGTCATAGCCTGTACCACTGCCCTATGTTGAATCCAGCTGATAGCTCAGGTTTGACCTTTGTTCACGTGTTGTGATTTTATTTGTATTGCATTTGAGTTGAACCCGGCTTTTCATTTGGGTTTGACCTGTGCTCACCTGTCCCTTTAAAATTATCAGGTGTATATCGCTGTGCACGGCCTTGTGGCATGTATAGTGATACACTGTGCATGTCACATTGTTTGTGTGTGATGAATTCAGATATAAATGATGACGAACATCCCAAATAACTGAGGCAAATAATATTTTCAAAGTCCATATTTTATTTTATATTGCAAAAATATTTCTTTTTCAATTTTACCGCGTTAGTGAATATTTTTGCAGATTGCTCAGATGTTGGATTCTAACTAGAATGAAGTTGCAGATAGACTACGAGTGTGAGTGATATGTAGTGAGGAATTTATGTAAATTGAATTGTGATGCAATCAGAAATTGTATTGTATTTGAAATTGTATATATATAGTGAGAGCTTGAATTTGTACTATTCAAAATTGTAATAAATATTTGTTTGAATAAAATATTCGTTTGAATTCAAATTCTGTGTTATTTATTTTATTCAGCAAATATTTATTGAATCTGTGAAAATAAAATAGTATACTAACAAATACATATATGTTTATTATCATCAAACATAACTCATATACACACATATTCAACAATCTCTCCCTTTTGATGATAACAAACATATATTTCAGATTTTGAATATATTAAATGTATTTGATCATTGATATATTCTAATTGCTCCCCTTATTTAAATGCTTCCTCTCAACACAAAGCTCCCTCCACATATATGCATACAAATAAAAATGTGCAAATGAACCTAGATGCAAATGGAAAATTATTTCATATATGCACACAAATAAAAATGTGCAAATGAACCTAGATGCAAATGGAAAATTATTTGACCTTTGCTTGATTTTATTTGACAAAATCTTAACTTTTCTCTCTCCCTTTTGTTATCAGCAAAAGAATAATAGTGTTAGAGAAAAATAGAGATAAAGCGATATTAATCGAACATTAAAACTCAATTGAATAAAAAATTTAAACTTCAATAAAAATCAAACAAAAATCATAACTACTTCTTGTTAGGCGCATATTCCACTTTTAGAAATAATGGTAATGATGTCATCTTATAAAACCATACAGTTGCATCTACTTGTGGTACATTTATTTTAGGGATTTTAATATCTACTAATCATGCATAACCGTTAGGACTTTTAAATGAGATTAGTAGTATTCCAATTTAATTTTTAAAAATGAATTCAAGTATCTTCTAATCACGCATAACCGTGAGGACTTTTAAATGAAATTAGAATCAAATTGTTTATTTAATAAATCAATTTTGATGTGTGTTCCATACATGCATAACCGTGAGGACTTTTAAATGAGCATGGAAGCACATAACAAATTCCAAGTAATTCGCCCATGCATAACCGTGAGGACTTTTAAATGAGAGTGAATACTTCATATTTCATTTTTATTTTATGAAATGAAAAACGAATAATTCTTGTTTAAAGTACCACATATCGACAAACTATATTGAATTTTTGATGAGCGATGGTCGATAGAAATATGATAGACATAGAAATGGTCATGGAATCTTTACCCAACAAAAACTTTTTGTAACTCTTGTTTGAACTTCTAAAGAAATTTTCTAAATATACTGTCTTGAGTAATGTATGATAAATATCAACACTCGTCACTTTTTCAATCACTATTCATCTTTTCGATAATTATTAGGGACTCAGACTAGTCGAAATTGTCATTTAAAATCAAATTCAAAAATAATTATAAAATCAATTTTTGAAAATGTGGTCAAAAGTAATTTTCTCGAAGGGGTTATACAAGGAAAAATTTCTGCTATTTGAAAATTATTTGAATTTAAAAATATGAAGATATTTCCAAAAAACGATGCAGTTACTAAAAATCACGTTTAACTAGTAAGTTTTCTGTCAACTAGATTACCAGTATGATCTGCATCTGAGTTTCTCTTTCACTCCAAAATTTCACAAATTAAATTTGATAGACCAGACCATGAAGTGTGCATTCAAACTCAATTTTTAACAGCATTTTAAATGACATTCTCTTGAATTTGGATTGTAGCCGTGTAAATAATCAATAACCGTGAATATAGAGTTAGCCTTATTATAATCAAATGTATTATCATCCAGCAAAAACCTATTTTTAATCCAAACTAATATATATGAAGTAAATCAAAGAATCTAGAGAATTTTATAGTGTTTTTGGCATACAAATATAATTGGCCAACTATTTTGAACAAGTCAAAATCAAAATCATCATCTCTTCATCATCTCAATATTGGCTGATTTTACTTAGATTACAGTGTAGAATATCACATTTAACATGTCGTTCAAATAAATATACCTTCACCTATTTTACCTTTACGATAATTTTTCATGTTTGCCCATTGTGATTCTGTCACCTTTGTACTAGGCTAAGGAACTTTGCTTTGTCGCCCGTTGTGTTTCTAGAACAACCAAAATCCAGAGAACACTGTTGTTGTTCCTTAGCCTGCCACCACACCTACACGATGAAAGATTTTTGTGACCTGTTTGTTTTTATAGGTCCATGATTGTTAGTGGCAGAATATTTTGAAAAACAATTTTGTGGAGACCCAAAACTATTTATAATTGTTCCCTTCGGCACCCAAATTTGTTTAACTTTGAGAGATTTTATATTTGTGCTTTTTGGAACCCAAATTGGTATAGTTTTCACGTGTTTGGGTTTATACCAACAACTAGTTTGAGTGTGTCCAAATTCTCTGCAAATTGTGCACACTGAATTGACTTGATTAAATTCATTTCTAGCCTTTTCAGTTTGATTATATCCAAGTCCTTGTCTAACTATATTAACAGTTTGTTTTCCTAATAGCATATTCAACGATTTTTCACTTTTTGAAAATTTGTCTAAAGTCGTCGATAGTTGTTGGACTTGTGTTTTGAGAGATTCATTTTCGTTTAACAATTGTGTGCACTTTTTAATAGAATTTTCTCTCCTAGTATTTTCACTCTCTTTCAAAATCAGAATTTCATTTTCAAGTGATTTTATATTAATTTCTGATTTTTTAATTTCCTCTTCGAATGTTGGACACTTATCACACTTAGGGATCCTACTTTGATAGGTTTTAACTAATTGGTCAAGTTGTTTATTTAAATCTATGAAAGTATCTTTTTGTGATTCAAGTTTGGCATACTTCTCCCTAAGTCGTTCAAAATAGCCATTTACTTCATGGAAATATATAAGTAATTCTGAATGAGTAAGTTTTGATACCTCACTTGGCTCATCATCATCACTGTCGGTTATTTCACCATGAAGACACATGTCTTCTTTTTCATTCTCACTGTTAGCACTTTGATTATCTTCATCACTTGTATTCCACGTGGCTGTAAAACTTCTCCTTTTTGATTTCTCTTCAAAGTCGTGTCGATTTTGAGGACATTTGGGCTTGGTGTGTCCGAGTTGGTTGCACTTATGGCAGATGATCTTTTGTTCTTCTGGATTGTCCAATATTTTATTTATTCTGCTTTTCAATTTTCGATTTAGAGCTGGATTTCCGAATTTGTAATTCCACCTTTTCACTTTCTTTGTTATCAGCTCCATTTCTGCTGTTCCGTCATCATCATCATCACTATCACTTTCTGTTGTCCCTTTAAGAGCTATTGATTTCTTACGAGTATAGCCTCCATCACGCTCTTCCTTGAATTTTATTTCTAGCTCATAAGCGGTGAGATTTCCAATGAGATCTTCCACCTTGATTTTTTTCGAATCATTTGATTCTTGAATAGCTGTGACTTTTGCTTCAAAACTCCGTGGAAGAATTCTGAGGATTATTCAAACTATTTTCAATTCCGTATATGATTTTCAAGAGCTTTTGATTTGTAAACGATATTGGAAAGTCGTCCATACATCTCTTTGACATTTTCTTCCTTCGTCATTGTGAAGTTCTCGTATTCGCTGCTTAGCATGGCAAGGCGAGATTCTTTGACTTGAGATGTTCCTTCGTGAGTTACTTCGAGCGTGTGCCATATTTCCTACGCAGTTAAACAATGTGAGACACGATTAAATTCAAATTGATCCAATGAACAGATAATAGAATTCATAGCTTTAGCGTTAGCATTTTGTAATTTATTTTCTAGCTCTGTCCATTGATCTATCGGTTTATCTATTTCTTGATTGTCTACAATTACAGTTGGTGCTCTATAACCTGTCTCAATAATGTTCCAAGCATTAATGGTTTTCAGAAATATTTTCATTCTATTTTTCCAGTAGGCATATTCACCATTGAACATTAGTGGTCTAACTATGGACTGACCCTCAGCAAAAGCATTATTAAAAGAATCCATTTTGAAAATTCAAATTTTAAAACAAAAACTGATTTTTTAAAGAAAAAAACGAATTTTTTTAAAATAAAAGTTGACAACCTGGCTCCGATACCACTTGTAGGATCGATTTCACCCTAGAGGGGGGTGAATAGGGTGACAGTATTAATTATAAAAATTTATTGCGGAAGCTTTTAAAATAGTTTCAACACAGATCACAGAATAGTAGCAGCACAGATAAAAGCAGAATAATAAATGCAGAAATAGAACGACATAGAAGTTACCCAGCTTCAGAAAAACCCTGCCTACATGCTGCCCCCAAGGTTTCTACTAGGAATTAAGTAGTCACACGCTTACACACGTAAACTCGCAACACCCACTACTGACTAACCTAACTCTACGCTCAAAATCCTGCCACAACTCAGCCACTGAGTTGTGAATTCTCAAACTACGCCACGTAGTTTGTGCCCTAGTCACACGACTAGAAATTACAACGGTTTAAAAACAAAATTACAATTAAAATTATTTTAAATTAAAACAACCCTAATTCAAAAATAAAAAACCCTTCAAAAAAAACCTAATAAAACAAAGTCGGCCCCTTTTTTTATTTTGGCTCGTTCCACTTTTATTTTCTCCGTTCCTTTGTGAAAATGGTGGTCGTTCCTTTTTCGTTCTTCTTCGATCTGTAATTAGGGCTTTTTGAAGCGCCTGATTTTAGTTGCTCAATCTCGAGAATAATTGCGAGTAGCTTTGATCGATTGTTTCCTCGTTGCTCACGTTGGCTGCTTTTGTTCGATGGAGTTCAACTTCGATTTGGTATGTGATTTTCGTTTATGCTATCCTGTTATGCTTGATCGAGCTCCTATAATCTGCCGATGACGATTTTTGGGGTTTTAATGCTTGAACTCGATGTTTTGAGAACTGCCGATGATGTTGCTTATATATAATTCAATGCCCTTGAAATTTTATTCGTATTCGGTTGATTGAATCGTCACTTGAGTATTTTCGACCATTTGATTTTGTTTTAATGCCTTGGATATTTCTGACTTGTTCATAACATATCTTTCCCTTACTTCACTGTCACGGTTTTAGCTTGAAACCGTTCGATCCTTCCTTGATCGTTACGGCAGCTACTTTCCTATTTTATTTGGATTTGATTTTTGACTTTTTCCATTTTTACACATACTTTATTTATGATTTGGTCATCACGGCACTGTTGAATTTCGTGGCCACCACGGCATTTTGATTTCTGGCATTTTCTTGCTTCCGTGAATCTTTGGCATGACTCTCTGACCTGATGCTGCTGACTTCGGGTTGCACTGATTTGTCTTGATTCCACATGAACCTTAGTGTAGTTGTTGTTGCTTCTGTACATTTGCCTGAGTCACTTGAAACTGCTGCTACACGTTGTTGTATATGGATTTGTACCCTTGCGTTTAACTTGCACTTGACCACTGTATTGGGTTGTGTTCTGGTAGAATTCGAGTCTTGTTCAAGCTTTCATGCATTGTCCACTACTTTGGTTGACATTGTGTATATACATGATGCTTTGATTTTCATTTGGCTTCACTTGAAATTGCTCTGTGCCTTAGATATATTGACTTGTCGACACTGTGCATGTTTGTTTATATATTGACTTGAAACTACTTTGCATATTTGTTGTATATATATATGACTTTGGTTTGAATCGATTAGTTGCTTCGACATACTGTTGTGTCACCATATATGTATATTCATGTTACTTGAGTCTTGCAGCATTGAAACTGTACTGTGCCTTGTTCTTGGTCGTAGCTGGACTTGTTTCCTTGATTATTCACTGTTACCTGGGTCTGTACATTGATATTGGCTGCTGTAGTTTGTAATTTAACCTATACTTCTTCATGTACCTGATGTTTGTAACTCCATTTGAAATATCCTTCAATACATTTGTCGAACACTTGAGTAGTTGTTGACTGCATCACTGTGCATTGCTGTAGATGCTTGAGCATTCTATTGATGCCAGACCCTTGTGAACTATTGTTTGCTGTCATGTTGAATTGAGAACTTTTGTGTTAGCATTGCTTTGTCTTGACTTACTTGAGTCAGTGGTTTGCTTCATTATGGCCTAGTCTGTATTTGTTTAATTTGATGAAAAGGCTTTGCCTTTGCTGGTTCACCTTGTAGTCTTTGTTGTAGTTTCCATTGTATTGATATTCATGTATGCACTCTTTCATTTGATAGTTGCTTGTACCTGTATCAATCCATATCATTGCTTTGATATTGCAGTCTGGTCTTGGTGCAGTTGCTATGCCTTTGTGCATTTCACTGTGTTCATTTGAATTGGGCATTGTTTGGGTTTTCCTGTTCGCATGCTTGAAGTCGTAGCCTGTACCACTGCCCTGTGTTGAATCCAGCTAATAGCTCAGGTTTGACCTTGTGCGCGTGTTGTGATTTTTTTTGTATTGCATTTGAGTTGAACCCGGCTTTTCATTTGGGTTTGACCTGTGCTCACCTGTCCCTTTAACATTACCAAGTGTATATCGGTGTGCACGGCCTTGTGGCATGTACAGTGATACACCATGCATGTCACATTGTTCGTGTGTGATGAATTCAGATATAAATGATGACGAATATCCCAAATAACTGAGGCAAATAATATTTTCAAAGTCCATATTTTATTTTATATTGCAATAATGTTTCTTTTTCAATTTTACCGCGTTAGTGAATATTTTTGCAGATTGCTCGGATGCTGGATTCTAACTAGAATGAAGTTGAAGATAAACTACGAGTGTGAGTGATATGTAGTGAGGAATTTATATAAATTGAATTGTGATGTAATCATAAATTGTATATATATATATATAGTGAGAGCTTGAATTTGTACTATTCAAAAATTGTAATAAATATTTGTTTGAATAAAATATTCATTTGAATTCAAATTCTGTGTTATTTATTTTATTCAGCAAATATTTATTGAATCTGTGAAAATAAAATAGTATACTAACAAATACATTTAAATGAATGTACATATGTTTATTTTCGTAAAACATAACTCATATACATGCATATTCAACAATCTCCCCCTTTTGATGATAACAAACATATATTTCAGATTTTGAATATATTAAATGTATTTGATCATTGATATATTCTAATTGCTCCCCTTATTTAAATGCTTCCTCTCCACACAAAGCTCCCCCTACATATATGCATACAAATAAAAATGTGCAAATGAACCTAGATGCAAATGGAAAATTATTTCATATATGCATACAAATAAAAATGTGCAAATGAACCTAGATGCAAATGGAAAATTATTTGACCTTTGCTTGATTTTATTTGACAAAATCTTAACTTTTCTCTCCCCCTTTTGTTATTAGCAAAAGAATAATATTGTTAGAGAAAAATAGAGATAAAGTGATCGATATTAATCCAACATTAAAACTCAATTGAATATAAATATTAAACTTCAATAAAAATCAAACAAAAATCATAACTACTTCTTGTTAGGCGCATATTCCACTTTTAGAAATAATGGCAATGATGTCATCATATAAAACCATACAGTTGCATCTACTTGTGGTACATTTATATTAGGGATTTGAATATCGACTAATCATGCATAACTGTTAGGACTTTTAAATGAGATTAGTAGTATTCCATTTTAATTTTTAAAAATGAATTCAAGTATCTTCTAATCACGCATAACCGTGAGGACTTTTAAATGAGATTAGAATCAACTTATTTATTTAATAAATCAATTTTGATATGTGTTCCATACATGCATAACCGTGAGGACTTTTAAATGAGCATGGAAGCACATAACAAATTACAAGTAATTCACACATGCATAACCGTGAGGACTTTTAAATGAGAGTGAATACTTCGGATTTTATTTTTATTTTATGAAATGAAAAACGAATGATTCCTGTTTAACATACCATATATCGACAAACTATATTCAATTTTTAATGAGCGATGGTCGATAGAAATATGATAGACATAGAAATGGTCATGGAATCTTTACCCAACAAAAAGTTTTTATAACTCTTGTTTGAACTTCTAAAGAAATTTTCTAAATATACTGTCTTGAGTAATGTATGATAAATATCAACACTCATCACTTTTCAACCACTATTCATCTTTTCGATAATTATTAGGGACTCAGACTAGTCGAAATTGTCATTTAAAATCAAATTCAAAAATAATTATAAAATCAATTTTTGAAAATTGGTCAAAAATGATTTTCTCGAAGGGGTTATACAAGGAAAAATTTCTGCTATTTGAAAATTATTTGAATTTAAAAATATGCAGATATTTCCAAAAAAACGATGCAAGTACTAAAAATCACGTTCAACTAGTAAGTTTTCTGTCAACTAGATTACCAGTATGATCTGCATCTGAGTTTCTCTTTCACTCCAAAATATCACTAATTAAATTTGACAAACCAGACCATGAAGTGTGCATTCAAACTCAATTTTTAACAGCTTTTTAAATGACATTCTCTTGAATTTGGATTGTAGCCGTGTAAATAATCAGCAACCGTGAATATAGAGTTAGCCTTATTATAATCAAATGTATTATCATCCAGCAAAACACTATTTTTAATCCAAACTAATATATATGAAGTAAATCAAAGAATCTAGAGAATTTAATAGTGTTTTTGGCATAAAAATATAATTGGCCAACTATTTTGAACAAGTCAAAATCAAAATCCCCATCTCTTCATCATCTCAATATTGGCTGATTTTACTTAGATTACAGTGTAGAATATCACATTTAACATGTCGTTCAAATAAATATACCTTCACCTATTTTACCTTTATGATAATTTTTCGTGTTTGCCCATTATGATTCTGTCACCTTTGTACTAGGCTAAGGAACATTGCTTTATCGCCCCTTGTGTTTCTGGAACAGCCAAAATCCAGAGAACACTGTTGTTGTTCCTTAGCCTGCCACCACACCTACCCGATGAAAGATTTTTGTGACTTGTTTGTTTTTATAGGTCCATGATTGTTAGTGGCAGAACATTTTGAAAAACAATTTTGTGGAGACCCAAAATTAATTATAATTGTTCCCTTCGGCACCAAAATTTGTTTAACTTAGAGAGATTTTATATTTGTGCCTTTTGGAACCCAAATTGGTATAGTTTTCACTTGTTTGGGTTTATACCAACAACTAGTTTGAGTGTGTCCAAATTCTCTGCAAATTGTGCACACTGAATTGACTTGATTAAATTCATTTCTAGCCTTTTCAGTTTGATTATATCCAAGTCCTTGTCTAACTATATTAACAGTTTGTTTTCCTAATAGCATATTCAACGATTTTTCACTTTTTGAAAATTTATCTAAAGTCGTCGACAGTTGTTGGACTTGTGTTTTGAGAGATTCATTTTCGTTTAACAATTGTGTGCACTTTTTAATAGAATTTTCTCTCCTAGTATTTTCACTCTCTTTCAAAATCAGAATTTCATTTTCAAGTGATTTTATATTAATTTCTGATTTTTTAATTTCCTCTTTGAATGTTGGACACTTATCACACTTAAGGATCCTACTTTGATCGGTTTTTACTAATTGGTCAAGTTGTTTATTTAAATCTATGAAAGTATCTTTTTGTGATTCAAGTTTGGCATACTTCTCCCTAAGTCGTTCAAAACAGCCATTTACTTCATGGAAATATATAAGTAATTCTGAATGAGTAAGTTTTGATACCTCACTTGGCTCATCATCATCACTGTCGGTTATTTCACCATGAAGACACATGTCTGCTTTTTCATTCTCACTGTTAGCACTTTGATTATCTTCATCACTTGTATTCCACGTGGCTGCAAAACTTCTCCTTTTTGATTTCTTTTCAAAGTCACGTCGATTTTGAGGACAATTGGGCTTGATGTTTCCGAGTTGGTTGCACTTATGACAGATGATCTTTTGTTCTTCTCGATTGTCCAATATTTTATTTATTCTGCTTTTCAATTTTCGATTTAGAGCTGGATTTCCAAATTTGTAATTCCACCTTTTGACTTTCTTTATTATCAGCTCCATTTCTGTTGTTCCGTCATCATCATCATCACTATCACTTTCTGTTGTCCCTTTAAGAGCTGTTGATTTCTTACGAGTATCGCCTCCATCACGCTCTTCCTTGAATTTTATTTCTAGCTCATAAGCGGTGAGATTTCCAATGAGCTCTTCCACCTTGATTTTTTTCGAATCCTTTGATTCTTGAATAGCTGTGACTTTTGCTTCAAAACTCCATGGAAGAATTCTGAGGATTTTTCGAACTATTTTCAATTCCGTATATGATTTCCGAGAGCTTTTGATTTGTATACGATATTGGAAAGTCGTCCATTCATCTCTTTGAAAATTTCTTCCTTCGCCATTGTGAAGTTCTCGTATTCGCTGCTTAGCATGGCAAGGCGAGATTCTTTGACTTGAGATGTTCCTTCGTGAGTTACTTCGAGCGTGTGCCATATTTCCTGCGCAGTTAAACGATGTGAGACACGATTAAATTCAAATTGATCCAATGAACAGATAATAGAATTCAAAGCTTTAGCATTAGCATTTTGTAATTTATTTTCTAGCTCTGTCCATTGATCTATCGGTTTATCTATTTCTTGATTGTCTACAATTACAGTTGGTGCTGTATAACCTGTCTCAATAATGTTCCAAGCATCAATGGTTTTCAGAAATATTTTCATTCTATTTTTTCAGCAGGCATATTCACCATTGAAAATTGGTGGTCCAACTATGGACTGACCCTCAGCAAAAGCATTATCAAAAGAAGCCATTTTCAAAATTCAAATTTTTAAAACAAAAACTGATTTTTTGAAAAAAACGAATTTTTAAAAAATAAAAGTTGACTTCTAAACCTGGCTCCGATACCACTTGTAGGATCGATTTCACCCTAGAGGGGGGGTCAATAGGGTGACAGTATTAGTTATAAAAATTTATTGCGGAAGCTTTTAAAATAGTTTCAACACAGATCATAGAATAGTAGCAGCACAGATAAAAGCAAAATAATAAATGCAGAAATAGAACGACATAGAAGTTACCCATCTTCGGCAAAACCCTGCCTACGTGCTGCCCCCAAGGTTTCTACTAGAAATTAAGTAGTCACACACTTACACACGTAAACTCGCGACACCCGCTACTGACTAACCTAACTCTACGCTCAAAACCCTACCACAACTCAGCCACTGAGTTGCGAATTCTCAAACTACGCCACGTAGTTTGTGCCCTAGTCGCACGACTAGAAATTACAACGGTTTAAAAACAAAACTACAAATTAAAATTATTTTAAATTAAAACAACCCTAATTCAAAAATAAAAAACCCTTCAAAAAAAACCTAATAAAACAAAGTCGGCCCCTTTTTTTATTTTGGCTCGTTCCTCTTTTATTTGCTCCGTTCCTTTGTGAAAATGGTGGTCGTTCCTTTTTCGTTCTTCTTCGATCTGTAAGTAGGGCTTTTTGAAGCGCCTGATTTTAGTTGCTCAATCTCGAGAATAATTGCGAGTAGCTTTGATCGATTGTTTCCTCGTTGCTCACGTTGGCTGCTTCTGTTCGATGGAGTTCAACTTCGATTTGGTATGTGATTTTCGTTTATGCTATCCCGTTATTCTTGATCGAACTCCTATAATCTGCCGATGATGATTTTTGGGGTTTTAATGCTTGAACTCGATGTTTTGAGAACTGCCGCTGATGTTGCTTATATATAATTCAATGCCCTTGAAATTTTATTCGTATTCGTTTGATTGAATTCGTCACTTGAGTATTTTGGCCATTTGATTTTGTTTTAATGCCTTGGATATTTCTGACTTGTCATAACATATCTTTCCCTTACTTCACTGTCACGATTTTAGCTTGAAACTGTTCGATCCTTCCTTGATCGTTACGGCAGCTACTTTCCTATTTTATTTGGATTTGATTTTTGACTTTTTCCATTTTTACACTTACTTGATTTATGACTTGGTCATCACGGCACTGTTGAATTTCGTGGCCACCACGACATTTTGATTTCTGGCATTTTCTTGCTTCCGTGAATCTCTGGCTTGACTCTCTGACCTGATGCTGCTGACTTCGGGTTGCACTGATTTGTCTTGATTCCACTTGAACCTTAGTGTAGTTGTTGTTGCTTCTGTACATTTGCCTGAGTCACTTGTAACTGCTGCTACACGTTGTTGTATATGGACTTGTACCCTTGTGTTTCACTTGCACTTGACCACTGTATTGGGTTGTGTTCTGGTAGCATTCGAGTCTTGTTCAAGCTTTCATGCATTGTCCACTACTTTGGTTGACATTGTGTATATACATGATGCCTTGATTTTCATTTGGCTTCACTTGAAATTGCTCTGTGCCTTAGTTATATTGACTAGTCGACACTGTGCATGTTTGTTTGTATATTGACTTGAAACTACTTTGCATATTTGTTGTGTATATATATGACTTTGGTTTGAATCGATTAGTTGCTTCGACATACTGCTGTGTCACCATATACGTATATTCATGTATACTTGAGCCTTGCAGCATTGAAACTGTACTGTGCCTTGTTCTTGGTCGTAGCTGGACTTGTTTCCTTGATCATTCATTATTGCCTAGGTCTGTACATTGATATTGGCTGTTGTAGTTTGTAGTTTAACCCATACTTCTTCGTGCACCTGATGTTTGTAACTCCATTTGAAATATCCCTCAATACATTTGTCGAACACTTTAGTAGTTGTTGACTGCATCACCGTGCATTGTTATAGATGCTTGAGCATTCTGTTGATGCCAGACCCTTGTGAACTTTTGTTTGCTGTCATGTTGAATTGAGAACTTTTGTGTTAGCATTGCTTTGTCTTGACTTACTTGAGTCAGTGGTTTGCTTCATTATGGTCTAGTTTGTATTTGTTTAATTGATGAAAAGGCTTTGCCTTTGCTGGTTCACCTTGTAGTCTCTGTTGTAGTTTCCATTGTATTGATATTCATGTCTGCACTCTTTCATTTGATAGTTGCTTGTACCTGTATCAATCCATATCATTGCTTTGATATTACTGTCTGGACTTGGTGCAGTTGCTATGCCTTTGTGCATTTCACTGTGTTCATTTGAATTGGGCATTGTTTTGGTTTTCCTGTTCGCATGCTTGAAGTCGTAGCATGTACCACTGCCCTCTGTCTAATCCAGCTAATAGCTCGGGTTTGACCTTGTGCGCGTGTTGTGATTGTATTTGTATTGTATTTGAGTTGAACCCGGCTTTTCGTTTGGGTTTCACCTGCGCTCACCTGTCCCTTTAACATTATCAAGTGTATATCGGTGTGCACGGCCTTGTGTCATGTACCGTGATACACTGTGCATGTCACATTGTTCGTGTGTGATGAATTCAGATATAAATGATGACGAACATCCCAAATAACTGAGGCGAATAATATTTTCAAAGTCCATATTTTATTTTGTATTGCGAAAATATTTCTTTTTCAATTTTACTGCGTTAGTGAATATTTTTGCAGATTGCTCAGATGCTGGATTCTAACTAGAATGAAGTTGAAGATAAACTACAAGTGTGAGTGATATGTAGTGAAGAATTTGTGTAATTAAATTGTGATGTAATCAGAAATTGTATTGTAATTGAAATTGTATATATATATAGTGAGAGCTTGAATTTGTACTATTCAAAAATTGTAGTAAATATTTGTTTGAATAAAATATTCGTTTGCATTCAAATTTTATGTTATTTATTTTATTCAGCAAATATTTATTGAATCTGTGAAAATAAAATAGTATATTAACAAATACATTTAAATGAATGTATATATGTTTATTATCATCAAACAAAACTCATATACACGCATATTCAACAGGTCGTGGTTGAAATCGAGGCTTTTTTGTTGTCATGGGTGAACTGGAAGCTATCGCACCTGGGGGGATGAAGGCGTGGGTCAGAAACGAAGCTCTGGTCGAAGTCGTGTTAATTCTGGTGGCCAGAGGTGGTCTGGCGAGGTAGTTCTTGGAGGAGTTGTTGTTCCAGGAGGTTGTCGAGATGGCTTAAGTTCGATTTTCGAATTTGCTCGTTGATCGGATTGGTTGTGGTGTTAGAGGGGAAGGTTGGCGACTCGATGGCGGTTGGGACCTTGATCGGAGGTGAACCGATTTATGATGCACGTGCACGCAATATCATCAATGTCCGATGATGTGAAATTTGGGGAAGAAAGGGAATTGCTCAGGGTTGTAACCAAGGGTACTCCGTGATTTTCTCGAAGAGGAAAAAGGTACGCGGGAGCTCGGGTTCGTATCGGGGTTGTTCTCGGGTAGGTCCCGAAGTATTTGAAATCGCAAGATTTAATTTCAAAACGAATCAAAAGTTTTAATCTAAAACAATTTTCTTAAATTATTGTTTTTATATAATGAATATCTAATTAGGTTTGGAATGTGTTTAAAGGTTTTAGAAATAAAAATCTTGTGTTTAAAAAATGTTTTAATATATAATCCTTGTTTTGAAAAAAAATTAATTTATTTCTAAAATAAACTTAATATTGGGATTAAGTAAATGATTAAAGGATGAAGCGTTTTAGTTCTTAATTTAGCTTAGAGGTTTAACATAAGTGTTCAATGATAACTAATTGCAAGATTTATTAAACAAGGTTTGAATGATAATTTAAGTAATAATAAAGATAAATGGCTATCTTTTAATTAATGAAATTTTAAATAATTAAAGAACTATTAACTAATGAAAGTGATTAAGGAAGAATTGATAAATGAAGGGGATTAAAGGATAATCATAATCAAGGATAATTACTTAATTAAAAGTAATTAATTAATGGTTAAAGTTGATTAAATAATTAAGGATAATCACTTATTGTAATTAATTAAATGATAATTAATTAAGTTAATTAATTAAGGGTTAATTAATTTAAGGTAATTAATTAAGGGTTAATTAATTAAGGTAATTAATTAAGGATTAATTAACTAGTGTAATTAATTAGGGGTTAATTATCTAATTGATAAAAGGTTGATTAATTTATTAATTAAATTTGATTAAATAATAATTAAAGGTTAATTAATAAATGATTAAAGGTTAATTAATGATTAAGATTTGTAATTAACTAATATTAATTAACCAGGATTAGTAGTTTATTCATAAGTAATTATCTGATCTACATTAATCAGATAATTAATTTATCTTACTTATGGATGTTTGGATTCTATTCAATTACTTGATATCCCTGATGTGTGATGATATGTGATATGAATTGTTTAGATTTGAGCTATGATGAATGTAATTTATTTGTCTGTGATGAATGTATATTATTTATCTGTGAATCTATGAATGGAAGATAAGCGTTATAGATTATACCGCTTATCGATATTGATCTAATTGAATCTGTGATGATCGATGATGTTGCACTATTATGTAAAACCCCTGGACTGCACCATACACACACAAATATGGATTGCACGAGGAAATTGGTTAAGTCATGGATTTTTAAAATAGTTTTAAAGATTGAATTTTGAATCCAAAATAGTTTTGGAAATGGAATTGGGTTAAATATGAAAAGCTTTTGAAAAGGAGTTTCAAAAATAAAAGTTATTTTGAATAACTTGATAAAGTTTTGAAATTTAAATGATTTGATTTGAGTTTGAATTCAAGATTTGAAATTGAATTCTATGTTTGGAAATTATGGTTTAAAAAGGTTATACAATTTATAAATGTGTTTATATGGGGTTTTAAACCATTTTAAAAGTATTGTTTTGGGAATTTGAATTTAACCCAAGTTTTATACTTGAAGGGCTTTAACTTGTACAAATGAAATCAGATTTTTCCGAAACGAAAAATATTTGTTTTCAAATAATAATATCTTTCATATAAGGAAAGAACTTCCAATTTGTGTTGAAAGGATTTCAAGTTTGAAATGAAAATGGTTTTCAAAGTTATGAATGAATCTTTGGAAAGGTTTTGAAACCTATGAATTAAAACCTTGATCTAAAGATTGGATGTGTAACATTCGAGATTTTCGACTTTCGAAAATCGACATTAATACGTCCACTGTATCAACTGCCGAGCAATCGAAGGCCGGAAAAACCGAATTGTTAGGGTTAAAGAAGAAAGAGGTAGAAGAAGAAGAAAGAAAGAAAGAGAGTAGAAGCAACAGAAAAAATATCAGAATCTCACAATCACAATGGAACAACATATAATAGATAAATGAATAATCTTTAATCAAAAGAACTGTACATTTTATACATTATATCATCAAAGTCAATATACAACACAATAATGGACAGTTATATAAACTGTCCTCACAACTGAATACACAGCGGAAAAGATAATATCATATACAAGTGATACGTCTCGCCATCTAGCTCGCCTCTTGAGCTCCACAACACCTCCTGCATTTCAGAATATCCTGATAACCTGACTCCAGGCTGCCCGTGTGGAAAATGATGGGCACCCAGAGTTTAGGAAGGGAACAATAAACTCCAGATCAGTCATGGGACTGGTGTGAGAACTAAAACAGTTTATCTTTAAAAAAACAAAGAAATATTTTAAAATAGATTCGCAATGCTTTTAGAAAATGTACCTACCATAAGGCCTCCCACCACACACACAATGCAAACGCAGAATTGGAGGAGATTTCTTCTTATGATAATCAAACATGCTTGATACACAAATTTCTTCGATATTATTACTATAAGTTCAAAGTGTCGAAAAACATTTTGAAAATATAATATAAATCGTAGCCAGCATAGACATTATGAACTATGCCTACTATAGCTACCATCTAAACAGTGGTGACCACCATAAGTAAATGGCAGGTTCTACAACTAAAACCGTACAAGGTGCGTATTGGAGTTTGGATTTCCAACAAATGGTCAGGCTAAGGAACTTCCCATTACCACATGTGTACGCCTCTGGAAGGACGACCCGAGAACCTAACCGGATCTCTGCCAACACAAGGCCGGGTTACCTCTAGCTTGGTAACTACTGACACGAGTGTGTCATCCCCCTGTCGTAACCGACCTTTATCCCGGGATTTACCAACAACCACAAAGAAATAAATTTGCAGCAACCAAATAGGTTAATTATCTGGGCTCCATACCATAATACCACCTCTATCCAGAAGGAAATGTACAAACCCTAAGGGGGCGCTATCTCCTAATAACCTTGCTGCATTCTTCCTGTTTTGACCATTACCGGGTTGTGAGGTTCGACGAAGTCTCGTCCGCAAAGCTATGCTTTTCACAAAAGCCACGCTTTGATCAACAAATGATCATCAGCATTGAGCAAGCTACGTTACCAAATTGGGAATATATCACTAGTAACCATGAACTACATAACCTCTGAGCTCATACGTCTCAGAGAAGGGTGTTACGCTAAAAGAATAAATTCTTCGCCACCAACAGAAATGTAATTGATAGAAACCAGGTTTACATCTCAAATTGTAACGTCAGACACACATCCATACAAGTCCGTTCCGGGATCGAACGAAACCGAAGGCACTTCCAAAAGAAGCCCTTGCAATCTGGATATTCACTAATCACGTCCGGAATTCCCATCACAAAGGGTGATAAATTATCTATATTGGGGATCAGCCGATGCGGAGTCATTCGACGATAATCCTTCCATTTTTGAAAATATCCGGTCTTCAACACCGGTCTTCAAATGCTATCCATTACGACGTATCACTATTCGGAATGGGATTCATGACCCAAAGGTCCTTTCCCCGCTAAACCGAATAACGAGCGCTTATTTTAAAATAAGTGTAGCATTCAAATTCAAGAAAATCATAACAAATACCCATTTAAAGGTAAATATTGATAGTCGGTTATTTAAATATCAATAGATATGCACAACACCACCAGATTCCAAATAATTTTCCAAATTATTTATTTTCCAAAAATATATTTACAAGATATATTTTTCCACACTTCAACCATTTGAAAACAAATTTCAAATCATTTTCCTTACATGGGAACACTTCCAAATATTTATTCATTTTCACTAGAAATCTGCCGAGTTCAAATACTTTAAAATAATTTATAACCCTTATCCAAAATATATCGGGAAAACACTTTGAAATAAAACTATTTTTTCTTTAAACACTTTACTTAAAATTATTAGTTATAAAAATATTATACCAATATTACATATAACTTAAGTCTAAAATAATTTTTCAAAATAAAAATCACTATATAGAGTATAACTATTTAAATAACCTTTTTTTTTCCTAAAACAAATGTTGATTAAATCATAGAAATAATCCTTTCTATAACAATTCAATAAATCTTTACTTAAAGGATTTAAAACAACTTAAAAAGTTAATTTCTCCAAAGTATCCTTTTCAAAACCAATTCTAGAATTATATATATATATGTATGTATGTATGTATGTATGTATCTTTTGAAGCTATTCAGAAATTTTATTCGGCTTTCCAGGGAGAATACACTTTCATTTCAAAATGGTTCATTTAAACCAATTAAATAAATCCTTACCGATTTACTTTAAATTTACGTGTGACGTCCCGCCTTTCTGCTACCAGAAAGACGTATCATCATTAAGAAAGAAAGGGGTGAGAAAATAGAAAAGATAGAGAAAGAAAGAACAACAACATCAAAATCTCACAGCGAAACAGAACAAAATATAATATATCACATAAATATTACATAGTTTAATACATCAATCAGAGTTATACAGATCATACATCTCATACTGGACAGTTATAAACTCCTGTCTAGTTAATACACTCAATACAATACAACCCAAACAATACGACTCAGAGATACTACCACAGCGGAACTATATATATATATATCTACAACGCTGAAGCCTCCTGCTCCATTGCTCCTCCAGAATTCTTCAAATCTAACCTGAATCTCTTGGCTACCCGTAAAAATTTGGGTACCCGAGAGTTTATGAAAAACAAAAATAAACTCCGGGTCAGACATGGGTCCGGTATGATTAAACGGGTTTAAAGTTGTTTAACTTTTGAAAACATTTGAAAATAAAGGTATCACGTAAGACTCCCCACAAATAAATACGGGTAAGTTTTTACCTTACGCTAACCAAAACATTTCATAGGAAATGCAGTGATATTATAATAGTGTCTAGGGTTTTCAAGTAAATAGAAAATTGCTGAAATTGTTACATCTATTAAATTCCAGCTACTAGCCACAAAAGTGGGTAATACAAATCAAAACCGTAGGGACTCGTAGGGAAAATGGATTTCCAACAATGGCAGGGCTACTGGGGTACCACCCGTCAAAGTACGGGGCCTAGATCACCGTACCGAGGATTACTCCCTTCATCCCCTGCAACACAAGGCCGGAACCATTCCTTACTGAACAGTCCCGAACAAGATAAATCCCGCGGTTGTAGCTAGCAACCGCCCACTAAGCCGAAATATAAAAATGGACATCTAGACAGGGGAAATATCTTGTCCTGCTTGGGCATGACCCACCTAACCTTGCTGCATCTCCCCTGTTTTAGCCATTCCCGGTTGATGAGGCTTGAGGTTACGATTACCTTTAATGAACATATTCTTAGAATGCTCACCGTCCGCCTGACGATGTGTTGAAAGCATTCAATCCATACAAGTTCGTTTCGGGTTCGAACGAAACCGAAGGCATTACCTCGTTACACTCATTTTGGAATCACCCTCAGAGTTAACGACGATAACCCTTGCATTCTGAATCACCATCTCAATCTCCATTTGATAAGTTACGACCTATCGTTTAATTTGGATCGATGTGGTTTTCGGAGAATCAAAATTGATTCTTCCGATCCCGGTCTCATCGGATCCAAACGCCATTTTAAGGGCCAAGTTGTCTATTTAACTTAACAGTTTGATTTAATATCAAGAATTAACATAACAGATATATCAGATAAATCATATACAGTTATCACAAATATCCATAATATATCACACATATCACAGAAGTGTCATCAACAGATATCAAAGTCAACCAAACAGAGTTATCAATGCATATCAAACAGTTTGGTTTTACTTAACTTAATTAATTGCTTAAGAATAAACTATTTTATTCTGTTTAATTAATTACTGATTAATTAACTCAATTAATCAATTTATTAATTATTCAAAGTTTTAATTTATTAATTAATTACTAAACTTTTATTCATTAGCTGATACTTAATTACTCAGTTAGTTAGTTAATAACTTACTTATTAAAACAAATTAATTATTTAATTGTCACAAATTACTTTAATAAATCAATTATTATCAATTTAATTAAAGTATAAGTCCTATTAATCATTTAAAGAAATTTCCATTAATTAACCTCAAGTAATTAACTAACGTTCTTAAGATTTAAATTGCTTATCATATGATTTATTTCTAATTAGAAAAAAATTATATATTTAAGGTTATCAATTTAAGATTTCAAATACAAATTACTTAACATCCTAATTTCATATTATTACTCACATATCTTTTCTTACTTATCTAAATCAACCTTTAATTAAAATACTAACTTAACTAACTAACAAATACTTAATTAACTAAGTTAAACAATTGTACAAAAATCATTATACACGGCCATTTGGGGAAGGTACCGAGACCGCATCAATTTTTACTCGAGGAAACTCGAGTTTTTCCTCGTGACTCTCCCGTGCGTTTCCTTTCTCTCACTCTCTATCTTCTTCTCCTTCCTGTATTACCTTCTTCATATTTTTTTTTCTTACAGTAAGTTAAAAGTTAAAACATGATTTGAACAACAGTTTCTAAATATAGACACGCGAACAACTCGAAACACTAGCGCCATTCTCACGCGCGCGACCCAAAGCGACACTCCCTGACAGCCCAGATCACCTCCAACGCCACCGTGCACGTGCACGGTGGCTCGCGAGTCATTGATGATCTTCCAAGATCATCTACATGTCGCAATTTCCATGAAAACACGAAATCCAACCTCACATCATCTTCAAAGATTTCAAATAGAAATTTGATCATTTGGGTCGAAAATTGCAGCTCACACGGTCGGCAAAACAAGTCCGCTACCGCCGCCAAGACCACCTGAGACTCTCCACCTCCGGCGACCCCACGACAACACGGTTCTCTGCCATACCCTTGAACATCGTGGAGCTCGATCACGTGTGGATGCCGAAAAATCAATTTTTAACGAGCCTAGAAAAACAGAAGCACTAAACCCTACTTTAATCCCAATCCCATAATCTATGTATTCGAAAAATAATTCGACATTTTTCTTGTGTAAAAAGAGTTACAATCATGCATTTTATCAATTGACAATGATTAAAAGTAACTCCATCATTCAAAATTGATGAAAACCCATTACAGCTCCTCTTTAAAACTGCTCTAAATATCTTTGCTTAGAAATCAAAAGTGTTATATTAAAAATCCAAATTATATATATGAAATCAAATCATGTTATTAAATTTACAAATTTAAACATTCAAAGTTTTGACTTTGATTCTCTGTTTCCTGATACTTGCATAAACAGTATTGATAAATACTGTTAAACCTCAAAACAAAATTGTAGGCCTATGATTTTGAATAACTACTTAAGTTTGCGTCAATATCCAGATTTTAAAACACCTACATGAAGAAGTATATGAAATTTCTTAGCTTAACTCTGGATAGTTATTCAAAGTTCCTGAAGTACAACTTCATGTATTACAGAACAACAGGAAGAACTCAAAACATCTTATTTAAAGCAATCATCCAAGCACAAAACTTTGTGAGTTAAATATAAAGTTTTAAATTGAAAATGATAAGTCTACTCACCTAAAAGCAACAGTTGAACAGCAAGCAAATGTTGAAGAAGGCACTGCAGACATACCCTGAAACTCTACTTGTTTCTTTCCTCTTTTTTTTTTCTGTTTTGAATTTTATTTATATTGCAAAGCAATACAATGCTTTTCTCAGGTTTTCTTTAAGTTTAAGCTTGTAAAAATGAACTGATGATATAAAGGTAGATATATATAAAGAAGCTACTAATCAGTAGGTTGTATCTAGGCTAGGCAGTTCATATTTGTTTGTCATTTTCTCCTTTAATTGGTTAAGATAATATACACTGCAGTGAAATGATATGGAAGATTTCGGCTACATGTACTTGTTAAGCAATAGGGTATGCTAATTAATGCTTTGGTTCTTAATTATGATGGCAAGTATTTAATGTTTTACTGATTGTCATATTGTATGGTACAAAGATATTATCATATTTCGGCTAGCATGTTTTGTAAGACACAGCCCTTTTTGTTTTTATTATATTTGTACAAGATATTTTTTTCCAGGTTTGTCTTTTTAGGTTTAGTTAAGTTTCATTATATTAAGTAAAACTTGTTTCCTTATTTCTACAAACTGTATAATAGTACATAGGTTACTTTGTTCATTTCTTGCTTAGCCTATATTTGTTTTCAAGTGTAGCTTTGACTTGTTCCTTTTCATTAATTATTTGTATATACAGGTCATAAATTTTCAACTTCCTGATATGTTTACTTAAAAAATTATTGTTAACATATTAGTTGTATTCGATTTGTTAATTAAATTTTCAACACTTGATTTACCACATACTTATATTTATATATATTTTAAGTTATAATTTTTATTTTTACATTTATTACTTTAGCTACATTCTTATATTTCTAATTATGTTTTATACTAGTGTTGTATGTTTATAACTATATTGTTTTATACTTATGTGTTTATGTTCAATAAGTTTGTTTACTTTTAAATTTATCATTTTTTTTAAAAAACTAAAATTGTATTCATATAAATTATCAAATAACAAAATATTGAATCTTTGTTTTGATTTTATTGAATAAGACCGATTTTGTTTTAAATGGTTTCCAAAGCATTCTATTTTAAAAATGTTAAATAAAAACTTTCTTTTATAAACATACAACTATTAAATATCAAAGATCTCGTCAATTAAAACATTGACAATCTTATATTTAATTTAAATTAGATTAAATATTTATTAAAATATCGTAAAAATTCCGGGTCGTTACATTCCTCCCCCCTTAAAAAAATTTCGTCCCCGAAATTTAAACAATAGTAAATTCAAAAGCTTTTATATTAACCATCCAAACAAACATATCATTCATACAATAGCAAACAAACAAACAGTCTACTCTAACAAACATCACTAGTTATCCGAACATGAATCCGGATAACCTTCCCTAAAAATTATCGAGAGTTTGTCTCTCGATGATCAATAATCCAAACTGGATTCCTGACCACCATTAAATTCGACTCAACGTCCAATTTCCTGAATTACTGGTTTATCAATAAATGATGAATCACGAATAAATTTCCTGAGATATATGGGATACATAATAAATTCCAGACAACCATTCTGGAAATTAAATTCTGAAATTTACAGTATTAACTCTTTCCAAATTTATTGACTTCTTTACAGAATTTCTATATCTATTCAATCAAGCCCGTACGATGTACATATACCATTCGTACGCAATATCAAATCCGATCACTCACTCGATCACACAATTTCACTTCCGAACTAGTATTGTCCACCCGACTTCCTAGTGCGGACTCAGAACTGGTTTCTAGATTAGAGTCTGTCATTCTCCTTGCATAGTCACAACTATGATAGATAATTCCCCAGAATCAATCAAAATCCCAATCCATGGTTCGTCGTCGAAAATCGAGTGAAAAATCCTAACACGGATTGATATAACTATCTCGAAATTCTGTGCTCGAATCTGGATCAGTTCGTTATGCGAATAAAATAATATACGTTCATCCTACGTATTTATATCCATTGATTATCAACCATATCAATTTTCTTTTATTCACATTATTCTGATTCTATCCACTTGGAATAATTTTTTCCCAATATCAAATTTTACTTAAGAGTTTCACCATCCATTTCTTAAGTTTTGATATAAGCATTATATATTCCCTTATATTATTACTCTACCAATATAGCCTTTATATCCTCTTATATTCACTTATTTTCAATTTGAATTTCTACTTCCATGTGAATTCAAATTTTCTTCAACTCTGAATATTAAATTTTATTGACTATCTTTCATTCATAACTGATTTCTATCATTATTTTGAATTAATTTCATTCATTAGTTTACTTTAAATTTTCAATTTGAAATTGTTTTGTTGCTAATTTTTTTTTATATAGTTTTCAAATTCTGAAAAGCTTTGACATATTCTCCATTACATATTTTCATAAGCACATATGTAAGGTTCCAATCCTCAACACAATTAATTTCAATCAATTCTCAAACCATTCCCTTTTAATTAAAAGGAATTTACAACTTACTTGCTTATATAATCCATTTAAGCAAAACAAACTCATATTCAAAATCATCTTATTTTTCTTCCAATAATTCATAGAATTTTATTCAATCTTATTTACTTCAAACAACCCATTTCCTTAGGCAATTTAACAATATCATTGTGAATAAATAATCACTTAAGCTTTATAACAAATCTTAAATTGATTTCAACTCAATTTACACTTGAGTCCATCTCAATTAATTTATTCACAATCCTTTCGTTGCATTTTCTTTCATTTCAACAGGTTTGATTTCAAACCATTTTATCAAACTCAACAACCAATACTTTAAACAACCATATCACAATTTACTCATGCTATTATTTCCTTCAAACTAACAACTTAAATTTATTCTATTCCACCAACTTCCATTTTAAATCTTTGATTTGGTTTTCTTTTAATCAAATCCCAACTACTTACTGATTAGTTTATTCTTCTATCCATCCTTAAATTTTAATTTACATTAACAATTCATTTTTGAATTTAAAATAAAGTCATTCAATTTATGCTTGAATTAGATTTGTTTACAACTCACACCATTATTTAAATCCAATTCAATACTTACTTTGGTTTACATTTACTTATTTACTTAAGAATTTTATTTCATTCAGTATTGTTTATAACTCGACTGAATTCATTTAAATTCAGTTTTATTCTAACTCAACTTCAGTTAAATTTAGCTACTTACAAATCTTTAAATTTATTTCTCAATATATGAGTTCAAAACTTATTTATTTCCCTTAAAGTTTATATTACTCATTTGGGTCATTTCATCTTATAACCACAATTTCAGATTATATATATAACACTTAGCATATTAAGGTATAATTTTCCACCTCACAATTACAATCATTTTACCTTCAAATTTTATAGCCAATTAAGTTCATTTTGAACTTCAATTTCATTTAACGTGTCTCAGGTTAAACTCAAGTATATTTCGTATTTTATTTACTTAAGTTAAATTTTAATACCGGGATCAAAATTCTCGATTTTTTTCTTATTAATATCAACTTTACTTTATAAGTTCAACAGTTAATTCATTCAAACCTTTCAAATTATTTAAATGGAATTTCTTAGAATTCAATTTCCCGGTTTTCATTTCCAAAACCATTTTGAAATGATGACTATACGTACCCATCAGGTATATCCAGTCAAATTTTCAAATTCCGAACACTTGTTTTCACCAAAACAAATTTTCTCTTTTGAAAATTTTGAAACAACTTGCATGCCCAACAACTCCTAACAATATCATAACCAAAAAATAATTTTCCAAAACAAGATTCCATTATTTCCTTCAAATCTTTGGAAAAACATTTCAAACATTCCCAAGATTTTAAATTCCCAAATTCTTTGTTTTCAATTATTTAAACACCTTTCAAATTTCCGGGACTTAAATTCTTGTTTAATCAAATTTTAGCTATATTCCTTTTTTTATTTAAAATCAGTTTTAAATAATTTTATTTGGTTATGAACCATTCACATTTAAATTTTTATTTGATTGTACTATTAACAATCAAACATCCAAGTATATATAGTTATTTCAGAAAAATATTTCTTTTATATCAAAATAAAATTTTGGGTAAAATTATTTCATTTACCCTACTTTTAAAACAATATTGTGTCAAATTGCTCTATTTAAGTGTTTAGAAACCCCTTCGATACAGTTTTTGAGGCTGTGCCGACGAAGGTTCATATACCACTCAATAAATCAATCAACGCAATATAAAACCATTTTATATTCACTAACAAATATGCGCTCATATCTATTAATACACTCAAACTCATTTTAGAGTTCTACAAACTCTATTCCATGAGTAATTCCTACCAAAGCCAAGGTTATCAGCAACCTATGCTCTGATACCAACTGTGACGACCCGCCTTTCTGCTACCAGAAAGACGTATCATCATTAAGAAAGAAAGGGGTGAGAAAATAGAAAAGATAGAGAAAGAAAGAACAACAACATCAAAATCTCACAGCGGAACGGAACAAAATATAATATATCGCATAAATATTACATAGTTTAATACATCAATCAGAGTTATACAGATCATACATCTCATACTGGACAGTTATAAACTCCTGTCTAGTTAATACACTCAATACAATACAACCCAAACAATATGACTCAGAGATACTACCACAGCGGAACTATATATATATATATATATATATATATATATATATATATATATCTACAACGCTGAAGCCTCCTGCTCCATTGCTCCTCCAGAATTCTTCAAATCTAACCTGAATCCCTTGGCTACCCGTAAAAATTTGGGTACCCGAGAGTTTATGAAAAATAAAAAATAAACTCCGGGTCAGACATGGGTCTGGTATGAGTAAATGGGTTTAAAGTTGTTTAACTTTTGAAAACATTTGAAAATAAAGGTATCACGTAAGACTCCCCACAAATAAATACGAGTAAGTTTTTACCTTACGCTAACCAAAACATTTCATAGGAAATCCAGTGATATTATAATAGTGTCTAGGGTTTTCAAGTAAATAGAAAATAGCCAAAATTGTTACATCTATTTAATTCCATCTACTAGCCACAAAAGTGGGTAATACAAATCAAAACCGTAGGGTCTCGTAGGGAAAATGGATTTCCCACAATGGCAGGGCTACTGGGGTACCGCCCGTCACAGTACGGGGCCTAGATCACCGTACCGAGGATTACTCCCTTCATCCCCTACAACACAAGGCCGGAACCATTCCTTACTGAACAGTCCCGAACAAGATAAACCCCGCGGTTGTAGCTAGCAACCGCCCACTAAGCCGAAATATAAAAAGGGACATCTAGACAGGGGAAATATCTTGTCCTGCTTGGGCATGACCCACCTAACCTTGCTGCATCTCCCCTGTTTTTGCCATTCCCGGTTGATGAGGCTTGAGGCTACGATTACCTTTAAAGAACATATTCTTAGAATGCTCACCGTCCGCCTGACGATGTGTTGAAAGCATTCAATCCATACAAGTTGGTTCCGGGTTCGAACGAAACCGAAGGAATTACCTCGTTACACTCATTTTGGAATCACCCTCAGAGTTAACGACAATAACCCTTGCATTCTGAATCACCATCTCGATCTCCATTTGATAAGTTACGACCTATCGTTTAATTTGGATCGATGTGGTTTTCGGAGAATCAAAATTGTTTCTTCCGATCTCGGTCTCATCGGATCCAAACGCCATTTTAAGGGCCAAGTTGTCTATTTAACTTAACAGTTTAATTTAATATCAAGAATTAACATAACAGATATATCAGATAAATCATATACAGTTATCACATATATCCATAATGTATCACACATATCACAGAAGTGTCATCAACAGATATCAAAGTCAACCAAACAGAGTTATCAATGCATATCAAACAATTTGGTTTTACTTAACTTAATTAATTGCTTAAGAATAAACTATTTTATTCTGTTTAATTAATTACTGATTAATTAACTCAATTAATCAATTTATTAATTATTCAAAATTTTAATTTATTAATTAATTACTAAACTTTTATTCATTAGCTGATACTTAATTACTCAGTTAGTTAGTTAATAACTTACTTATTAAAACAAATTAATTATTTAATTGTCACAAATTACTTTAATAAATCAATTATTATCAATTTAATTAAAGTATAATTCCTATTAATCATTTAAATAAATTTCCATTAATTAACCTCAAGTAATTAACTAACGTTATTAAGATTAAATTGCTTATCATATGATTTATTTCTAATTAGAAAAAAAATATAAATTTAAGGTTATCAATTTAAGATTTCAAATACAAATTACTTAACATCCTAATTTCATATTATTACTCACATATCTTTTCTTACTTATCTAAATCAACCTTTAATTAAAATACTAACTTAACTAACTAACAATTACTTAATTAACTAAGTTAAACAATTGTACAAAAATCATTATACACGGCCATTTGGGGAAGGTACCGAGACCGCATCAATTTTTACTTGAGGAAACTCGAGTTTTTCCTCGTGACTCTCCCGTGCGTTTCCTTTCTCTCACTCTCTATCTTCTTCTCCTTCCTGTATCTTACCTTCTTCATATATTTTTTTCTTACAGTAAGTTAAAAGTTAAAACATGATTTGAACAACAGTTTCTAAATATAGACACACGAACAACTCGAAACACTAGCGCCATTCTCACGCGCGCGACCCAAAGCGACACTCCCTGACAGCCCAGATCACCTCCAACGCCACCGTGCACGTGCACGGTGGCTCGCAAGTCATTGATGATCTTCCAAGATCATCTACATGTCGCAATTTCCATGAAAACACGAAATCCAACCTCACATCATCTTCAAAGATTTCAAATAGAAATTTGATCATTTGGGTCGAAAACTGCAGCTCACACGGTCGGCAAAACAAGTCCGCTACCGCCGCCAAGACCACCTGAGACTCTCCACCTCCGGCCACCCTACGACAACATGGTTCTCTGCCATCCCCTTGAACATCGTGGAGCTCGATCACGTGTGGATGCCCAAAAATCAATTTTTAACGAGCCTAGAAAAACAGAAGCACTAAACCCTACTTTAATCCCAATCCCATAATCTATGTATTCGAAAAATAATTCGACATTTTTCTTGTGTAAAAAGAGTTACAATCATGCTTTCTATCAATTGACAATGATTAAAAGTAACTCCATCATTCAAAATTGATGAAAACCCATTACAGCTCCTCTTTAAAACTGCTCTAAATATCTTTGCTTAGAAATCAAAAGTGTTATGTTAAAAATCCAAATTATATATATGAAATCAAATCATGTTATTAAATTTACAAATTTAAACATTCAAAGTTTTGACTTTGATTCTCTGTTTCCTGATACTTGCATAAACAGTATTGATAAATACTGTTAAACCTCAAAACAAAATTGTAGGCCTATGATTTTGAATAACTACTTAAGTTTGCATCAATATGCAGATTTTAAAACACCTACATGAAGAAGTATTTGAAATTTCTTAGCTTAACTCTGGATAGTTATTCAAAGTTCCTGAAGTACAACTTCATGTATTACAGAACAACAGGAAGAACTCAAAACATCTTATTTAAAGCAATCATCCAAGCACAAAACTTTGTAAGTTAAATATAAAGTTTTAAATTGAAAATGATAAGTCTACTCACCTAAAAGCAACAGTTGAACAGCAAACAAATGTTGAAGAAGGCACTGCAGACATACCTTGAAACTCTACTTGTTTCTTTCCTCTTTTTTTTTTCTGTTTTGAATTTTGTTTATATTGCAAAGCAATACAATGCTTTTGTCAGGTTTTCTTTAAGTTTAAGCTTGTAAAAATGAACTGATGATATAAAGGTAGATATATATAAAGAAGCTACTAATCAGTAGGTTGTATCTAGGCTAGGCAGTTCATATTTGTTTGTCATTTTCTCCTTTAATTGGTTAAGATAATATACACTACAGTGAAATGATATGGAAGATTTCGGCTACATGTACTTGTTAAGCAATAGGTTATGCTAATTAATGCTTTGGTTTTTAATTATGATGGCAAGTATTTAATGTTTTACTGATTGTCATATTGTATGGTACAAAGATATTATCATATTTCGGCTAGCATGTTTTGTAAGACACGGCCCTTTTTGTTTTTATTATATTTGTACAAGATATTGTTTTCCAGGTTTGTCTTTTTAGGTTTAGTTAAGTTTCATTATATTAAGTAAAACTTGTTTCCTTATTTCTACAAACTGTATAATAGTACATAGGTTACTTTGTTCATTTCTTGCTTAGCCTATATTTGTTTTCAAGTGTAGCTTTGACTTGTTCCTTTTCATTAATTATTTGTATATACAGGTCATAAATTTTCAACTTCCTGATATGTTTACTTAAAAAGTTATTGTTAACATATTAGTTGTATTCGATTTGTTAATTAAATTTTCAACACTTGATTTACCACATACTTATATTTTTATATATTTTAAGTTATAATTTATATTTGTACATTTATTACTTTAGCTACATTCTTATATTTCTGATTATGTTTTATACTAGTGTTGTATGTTTATAACTATATTGTTTTATACTTATGTGTTTATGTTCAATAAGTTTGTTTACTTTTAAATTTATCATTTTTTTTTAAAAAATTAAAATTGTCTTCATATAAATTATCAAATAACAAAATATTGAGTCTTTGTTTTGATTTTATTGAATAAGACCGATTTTGTTTTAAATGGTTTCCAAAGCATTCTATTTTAAAAAAATTAAATAAAAACTTTCTTTTATAAACATACAACTATTAAATATCCAAGATCTCGTCAATTAAAACATTGACAAGCTTATATTTAATTTAAATTAGATTAAATATTTATTAAAATATCTTAAAAATTCTGGGTCGTTACATTACGTTCCAAATCCGTAAATTTATTTCCACACTTCAAAAATAAATCAATGTTTATTTTTAAACAGACTTCCCTTTCCTTTATAAATTCCATGGTGAATTTAAATTTCCAAATATCCACTGATATACGATTTTCAAATCGATTTCAAATATTCACTTTCAATTTATCTTTACAAGATATAATCTCAAAACATTTCACTTCATATTGGAAAACATTTCCATACTTATTTAATAATAAGTAATTCTCAAATCTATTTATTTTCAGCACTTGGAAAATATTCAATATACTTAAATCACAATTAAGTATATATTTTATTCTTTAAGGAAAACATTCTCTTAAACACATTTATTTGAGTCAAAATGAATGTTGCGTAAAACATCATTACGACAAGCCAAAATCACTAGTATAGGGATTCAAAATTAAGATAGATATATAAATCCCAATACTATATAAAACATTTCCTTTCGAAAATCGTTTACTATAACAACAGTGTTATATTCCACTATTTCATTTTATTTCTCAAAAACGTCTATTTCAACAATGAATGTTGAAATCTATGGTTTCGATACTTAATACATTTTAAAACATCTTTAAAACTCCTTTATAATTTAATCACTTTGGTTTATAAAAATCCAATTTTATAAATCTTATATATAAAGCTTTTATAAGAAATTCAAAAATCTCAATTCAAACTATTTTATAAAATCATTTAACTCCATATTTCAAAAATCACATTTCAACTATATTTCTCAAAAATCATAATTTTTATAACATTAAAATTATAACGTTTATTTATTTAAAATGAATCAATTCCAAAATTCAATAAAACGTATACTTTCAAAAATCACTTTAAAATCCTTTTAAATTTGAAAATCATCACTTTAACACTTTTAATTTTCCAAAATAGGCCCAATGCTGCAACAGCACTAAATATAACAATCACGGCATCCAAAACATCATACATCCTATGATAACAGAATATATCACAATATCTGTAAATAAATCAATACGGATGAGGAATCCAGTTGGATCCCTCCAACCTGTTTGCTTGCATCCACAGATGTTAGCACAATACCAATCCCGTTTCAATACGGGATATCGCGGTACATGGGTTTATATAAAATATTATCCGCTATTATGCGGCGCAATAGGGTCTCATCAGTTATATAATGCGGGAAATTAACTCCAAGTACATATATAATACCAATTTCCACTTCAAGGTGGAATATCGCGGTATATGTGTTTAATATAATAACCTCCGCTTAATATACGGCGTATAGGATCTATTTCAATACAGCCAATAATAATCATCATCCAATCACACAATAAAGCAATTTTAAATCTAACTATTTAAAATTTAAATCGAAACAGATTCGATTGAGTGAGAAGTTCTCACCTTGCTTCCAATACCAGTTGCAGTGTTTTATTTCGAATAAAATTAAACACGCTTTTAATTTTATCCAAAATTATCACTAGCTCCAATCGATCCCAATCCAGCTCCATCGTGTAGTATTCGTCCATACGATTCCAACGCAAGTCCTTTCGTCCAAAACGGATCTCGTATCAAAAAGTTATCGCGTTACAAAGTTTGTACGAATTTTAAATATATCAATTTCAATATTTATTTTATATTTTAAACCTTCATCACATCTGGTCGTTCATTTTCGAACCCTAGATCTTGGCCGATCATTGCTTCTTCCCCAGGCTCTTCGTACGTGAATAGGAACCCACCGCCGCCGATCTTCCATAAATTATCGAGGCCACCACGAATGCCGAGAACACGATCAACCACTATCATTTGAAAGCCCTTCGCCTACTCCACTTTCGGCACGAACGCCCATGAACTCAGTCGCTTCCTTAGCACGCAAATCGAGAACGAACGGCGGCTGTTTGAGAGGGATTTGTCGTTGAAAACAAAGATCTCATCGCCCTCTTCGATTTTGCAGTTGGAAGTTTTTCTTAATTTTTCACGGATTGGAAGAAATTGAGGGAAGAAGGTGACAATATTTCGGCCATTGATGTTGAACGTGGCGGCTGACCTAATTAGGGTTTCTGAGTGCAAAAGTGAAAGTGTTGATGTCCTTTTATAGAAAATTCCCAAAACACTATTCATCCAGAAAATTTCCAAACTCCAAACGAAGCGTGCCGGCTTATGTTTCTAAGGTTTAACCCGCATTTCGGACAAATTGGAACGTGTTTTGAAAGCTAATTTGATCATATATGCGAGTTACAGAAATAGACGATCAAATTTAAATTAAAATCGGTTAAACTAATTTCTATGCATTTTGGCTTGTCCCGGACAAACCGTAAATCCGATTGACACGAAATTTAAAATCTTACAATAATATAACATTACGTATCCGATGAAACTGGTTTCATCGAAATCCGAGATTGTTGGGAAAATGGCTATTTTTACACGTCAATTAAATATTAAAATATTCAATTTTCACAAATTAACTTTTAATTCAATTTTAAAAGTTATATAACATCATTCTAACTCTACTATGATTTAATACAACTTTACAAATCAATTTTAATCACAATAAACCCAATTTCCAATTATTTCTGTAATTTCAAATATAAATTTATCGATTTAATTATCCAATTAAATCTAGATATTCGAAATATAATTTATTCGACTTATAAATTTTACTTGTTAATATTTAAAATCAATTAAATATACGATTTTCAAACGACAGAAATTCTGGGTCGTTACAAACTTTCCCCCTTAAAAGAATTTCGTCCACGAAATTGCCAAGTAAGAAAAAGTCACAGAATCCATTAACTTTTCTTTTTCAAAACAAACTGTTTCAACTTGATTTCAGATTCATTTTAATTTCTTAACTTTTCCAAAATCCGATGGTTACACTTTTCTAGTTCAATTCCTATATTTTCATTTCAATTTAGAAATTGACTTTTCGTTAACAAAAATTTTCCAAAAATTTTCAAAATTTTTCCAACTCCCAAAATGTACGAAATTTTTTGGCAGAGTCTCCCTTGTACGGAGAAGCTTTTGCAATATCACAATATATATATATATATATATATATATATCGACCCACACGGTCCAAAAACAAAAAAACAGTTCATATTTCCTATTTTTATTGCGTAGGCGTACCTTTTTAGCATTTTTAAGCAAAGCGGTTATTTATTAGCATTTTAGCATGATCAAATCCAACAAACTACAGCCCCGGTACCTGTACTTACTCAATTTAAACATGTAAGTGTCATATATAGGAAATTCATTTACATTTCGCTAATTTTCAATTGAAAACACATAGTTTTCATAAGCAATGCAACCAAAATAATTCCCATAAGCATTTTATAAGGTTTCGATACAAATTTTAATTGCTTACAACCAATTCACATTGGTTCACTTTCAATTCAAATTCAATTAGATAGCTTTCCATTTATCAATTCAATTTCATTAACACTTAATGAATTATACACAATCAACTAACAATCATATAACAACCAAATCATAACCAACATAACCAAATTATTAAATTTACATTTAATTTGGTTTAACACTTTTAATTCTAATTGGTTGATATTAAATTGACTTCCATTCAATTTCCAATTTACTAGTTTTTTTATGAATTAACACTTACATCAATTATTCCATATCAATTCATTTTCATTAGAATGATTAACATTCAATCCATTTATTAATTCAATTGCTAATTCATTTAACAAATAAGGTTGAATTTCATTTATATAACTCAAGTCCACATCCATTTAATTCACTTTATTATTGTACTTCAATACCAAATCAACTTCATTCAACATTACTTAAGTTATATTCCATTTCAAACATCATTTGTTTAATTTAACTTAAATTTCCCCTTATAAATCCAATTCAGATTCCAATTCTAAAGTAAATTCTATTTAACTTTTACCAAAGTCAAATTTCGTCACTTATTCAAATTCATATCTCGTTTTGCTTAACAAAATTGTTTAACCATTTTATCATTTGGTTTCACTTACATTTTCATATTTAATAAGTTATACAACTTATATATTTAAACTTCCAAACCATATTAAATAATCACTTCAGTTTAATTTCCATTTCTATAGCTTATCAAATCCAAATCAATTATTTTGACTTTCCTTTAGTTAAATTTCAAATCATATATCTTATTATGCCAACTCAAATTTATTTCAACTTTACTAAAGTTAAACTTTATTACCTCATATTGTAAGTTCGAAACTCATTTCACTTATATTCATTAATTACAGCTCGTATTTTAATTTCAAATTTGTTTATCACAACCAACTTAAATTTTCAATTTACTATGGTAGCAAATCCATCACATAGAAACTTGAAAATGATACTGATGATGCGGCAGTCATCACCCTTATTATTTCCCTATAACAGTAGTGAATTCAGTACTTAATATTCTCTTAAAAATTTTCCTTTTATTCATAAATCACATTTATAAATCATTTTACTTACAGAATTTCACTATTTAACTTTTAATTTTGAAAAATAACTTCCAAATTACACATGATTCAAAAAAATTCAAATTCATAGTTCAAATTCATTTTTATTTACAACTCATATTTATAAATATATTCATATAGTTTCGCTTCTTATATATATATATATATATATATATATATATATATAAGATTATTTCACAATTGTAAATCACCTTAATTATAGTTCCATACTTATAATTCATTCTTTTAATTAACTTATTCAACCAACTTTTATTAACTTGCATATATTCTTACATTTTCAACAACCAAACAATCAATTTATATACACTTTAATAATTCTGAAAAATTATTCCTTTATATATAAAATATACTCAAGGTAAAATTATTTCATTTACCCAATTTAAAAAGATACTATGTCGGTTTATCTCGTTTAAGAGTTTAGAAACCCCTATCAATACAGTTAGCCAGACTGCGCCGACCTGAATCTATAAACAATCAACCGATAAGTCAACACAATACAAAACAATTTCATATTCACTAACAAATACGCGCTCGTATCTATGATTACACTCACACTCATTCTAGAGTACTACTGACTCTATCTCTAATGAGTAATTCCCAACAGAGCCAAGGTTGTCGCTTAACCAAATGCTTTGATACCAGATGTAGCATTCGAGATTTTCGACTTTCGAAAATCGACATTAATACGTCCACTTTATCAACCGCCGATCAATCGAAGGCCGAAAAAACCGAATTGTTAGGGTTAAAGAAGAAAGTGGTAGAAGAAGAAGAAAGAAAGAGAGTAGAAGCAACAGAAACAATATCAGAATCTCACAATCGCAGCGGAACAACATATAATAGATAAATGAATAATCTTTAATCAAAAGAACTGTACATTTTATACATTACATCATCACAGTCAATATACAATACAATAATGGACAATTATATAAACCTGTCCTTATAACTGAATACACAGCGGAAAAGATAATATCATATACAAGTGATACGTCTCGCCATCTAGCTCGCCTCTTGAGCTCCATAGCACCTCCTATATTCCAGAATATCCTGATAACCTGACTCTAGGGTGCCCGTGTGGAAAACGATGGGCACCCAGAGTTTAGGAAGGGAACGATAAACTCCTGATCAGTCATGGGACTGGTGTGAGAGCTAAAACAGTTTATCTTAAAAAAAACAAAGAAATATTTTAAAATAGATTCTCAATTCTTTTAGAAAATGTAGCTACCATAAGGCCTCCCGCCACACACACAATGCAAACGCAGAATTGGAGGAGATTTCTCCTTATGATAGTCAAACATGCTTGATACGCAAATTTCTTTGATATTATTACTATAAGTGCAAAGTGTAGGAAAACATTTCGAAAATATAATATAAATCTTAGCCAGCATAGACATTCTGAACTATGCCTACTATAGCTACCATCTAAACAGTGGTGACCACCATAAGTAAATGGCAGGTTCTACAACTAAAACCATACAAGGTGCGTATTGGAGTTTGAATTTCCAACAAATGGTCAGGCATAAATGGTCTGGCCAAGGAACTTCCCATTGCCACATGGGTACGCCTCTGGAAGGACGCCCCGAGAACCTAACCGGATCTCTGCCAACACAAGGCCGGGTTACCTCTAGCTAGGTAACTATGACACGAGTATGCCATCCCCCGGTCGTAACCGACCTTTATCCTAGGATTCACCAACAACCACAAAGAAATAAATTTGCAACAACCACGTAGGTTAAGTATCTGGGCTCCATACCATAATACCACCTCTATCCAGAAGGAAATGTACATACCCTAAGGGGGCGCTATCTCCTAATAACCTTGCTGTATTCTTCCTATTTTGACCATTATCGGGTTGTGAGGTTCGACGAAGTCTCGTCCGCAAAGCTACGTTTTTCACAAAAGCCACGCTTTGATCAACAAATGATCGTCAGCACTAAGCATGCCACGTTACCAAATTGGGAATATATCACTAGTAACCATCAACTACATAACCTCTAAGCTCGTACATCTCAGAGAAGGGTGTTAAGCTAAGAGAATAAATTCTCCGCCACCAACAGAAATGTATTTGCGAAACCAGCTTTACATCTCAAATTGTAATGTCAGACACACATCCATACAAGTCCGTTCCGGCATCGAACGGAACTGAAGGCACTTCCAAAAGAAGCCCTTGCAATCTGGATATTCACTAATCACGTCTGGAATTCCCATCACAAAGGGTGATAAAATCTCTATATCGAGGATCAGCCGATGCGGAGACATTCGACGGTAATCCTTCCGTTTTCGAAAATATCCGTTCTTCAACACCGGTCTTCAAATGCTATCCATTACGACGTATCACTATTCGAAATGGGATTCATGACCCAAAGGTCCTTTCCCCACTAAACCGAATAACGAGCGCTTATTTTAAAAAAGTGTAGCATTCAAATTCAAGTAAATCACAACAAATACCCATTTAAAGGTAAATATTGATAGTCAGTTATTTAACTATCAATAGATATGCACAACATCACCATATTCCAAATAATTTTCCAAATTATTTATTTTCCAAAAATATCTTTACAAGATATATTTTTCCATACTTCAATCATTTGAAAACAAATTTCAAATCATTTTCCTTACGCGGGAACACTTCCAAATATTTATTCATTTTCACTGGAAATCTGCCAAGTTCAAATACTTTAAAATAATTTATAACCCTTATCCAAAATATATCGGGAAAACACTTTGAAATAAAACTATTTTTTCTTTAAACACTTTACTTAAAATTATTAGTTATAAAAATATTATACCAATATTACATATAACTTAAGTCCAAACTAATTTTTCAAAATAAAAATTAGTAGATAGAGTATAACTACTTAAATAACCCTTTTTTTCTAAAAAAATGTTGATTAAATCTTAGAAATAATCATTTCTATAACAATTCAATAAATCTTTACTTAAAGGATTTAAAACAACTTAAAAAGTTAATTTCTCCAAAGTATCCTTTTCAAAACCAATTCTAGAATTTTATATATATATGTATGTATATATCTTTCAAAACTATTCAGAAATTTTATTCGGCTTTCCAGGGAGAATACACTTTCATTTCAAAATGGTTCATTTAAACCAATTAAATAAATCCTTACTGATTTACTTTAAATTTACGTTCCAAATCTGTAAATTCATTTCCACACTTCAAAAATATATCAATGTTTATTTTTAAACAAACTTCCCTTTCCTTTATAAATTCCATGGTGAATTTAAATTTCCAAATATCCACTGATATACGATTTTCAAATCGATTTCAAATATTCACTTTCAATTTATCTTTACAAGATATAATATCAAAACATTTCACTTCATATTGGAAAACATTTCCATACTTATTTAATAATAAGTAATTCACAAATCTATTTATTTTCAACACTTGGAAAATATTCAATATACTTAAATCACAATTAAGTATATATTTTATTCTTTAAGGAAAATATTCTCTTAAACACTTTTATTTGAGTCAAAATGAATGTTGCGTAAAACATCGTTACGACAGGCCAAAATCACTAGTATAGGTATTCGAAATTAAGATAGACTTATAAATCCCAATACTATATAAAACATTTCCTTTCGAAAATCATTTACTATAAAAACAGTGTTATAGTCCACTATTTCCTTTTATTTCTCGAAAACGTCTATTCCAACCATGAATGTTGAAATCTATGGTTTCGATACTTAATACATTTTAAAACATCTTTAAAACTCCTTTATAATTTCATCACTTTGATTTATAAAAATCCAATTTTATAAATCTTATATATAAAGCTTTTATAATAAATTCAAAAATCTCAATTTAAACCATTTTATAAAATCATTTAACTCCATATTTCAAAAATCACATTTCTACTATATTTCTCAAAAATCATAATTTTTATAACATTAAAATTATAACGTTTATTTATTTAAAGTGAATCAATTCCAAAATTCAATAAAATGTATACTTTCAAAAATCACTTTAAAATCCTTTTAAATTTGAAAATCATCACTCTAACACTTTTAATTTTCCAAAATAGGCCCAATGCTGCAACATCACTAAATATAAAATCACGGCATCCAAAACATCAGATGTCCTATGATAACAGAATATATCACAATATCTGTAAATAAATCAATACGGGTGAGGAATCTAGTTGGATCCCTCCAACTTGTTTCCTTGCATCCATAGATGTTAGCACAATACCAATCCGGTTTCAATACGGGATATCGCGGTACATGGGTTTATATAAAATATTATCCGCTATTATGTGGCGCAATAGGATCTCATCCGCTATATAATGCGGGAAATCAACTCCAAGTACATATATAATACCAATTTCCACTTCAAGGTGGAATATCGCAGTATATTTGTTTAATATAATAACCTCCGCTTAATATGCGGCGTATAGTGTCTATTTCAGTACAATCAATAATAATCATCATCCAATAGCACAATCAAGCAATTTTAAATCTAACTATTTAAAATTTAAATCGAAACAGATTCGATTGAGTGAGAAGTTCTCACCTTGCTTCCAATACCAGTTGCAGTGTTTTATTTCGAATAAAATTAAACACACTTTTAATTTTATCCAAAATTATCACTAGCTCCAATCGATCCCAATCCAGCTCCATCGTGTAGTATTCGTCCATACGATTCCAACGCAAGTCCTTTCGTCCAAAACTGATGTAGCACGATCTACAGAAGTTCAGAGGTTAGATCATTCACAAAATAATGAAGCTTCGGTTCAATCTCTTAAGTCGTGCACGAGTCAAGAGGTTTCGGTTTTAACTCGTAAGTCATGCACGAGTCAACTTAAGGAATCACGTGAGGAATGAATACGAGCTAGTGAAGAGGGCATAAGTCGTCTACGACTTAACAAAGCTTGGAGGAAAGAGCTACGGCTTAACAAGAAAGAAGAGAAGGAGTTACCACTTAGCAGGAATTTGAGGTGTGCGAGTGAGATGAGTCGTACACGACTCAACGACTCATCCATAAGTCGTGTACGAGTTAACAAGAGCAGAGAAGTGGAAGAAGATGAGTCGTACGGAGTTGACTCGGTTAAAGGGATATACCGCAAGTGAGCTTGGGAGCTTGAGTCGTTGGAAGTATGTTGAGTCGTGACATTTGTTGAGTCGTATGTCGTACACATTGTGATTGTTTTGTTGAGTCGTAAGTCGTCCAGGGACATTATGTTCGTAAGCCGTTGTTCTTGAGTCGTTTGCTCTTGAGTCGTGTAAACTGTGTTGTTTGTTGAGTCGTCTCTTACTGAGTCGTCTGAGTTGTAATCTGTTTGTCTCGTTTATTTGATGAGTCGTATGTCATTTATATCTGATGAGTCGTGTCGTATGATAAGTCGTGTGATGTACTTCGGTCTGTTGTGTTGTTAAGTCGATGACGACTAATGATGAGTCGGGGTTCATGAGTCGGCAATGGCTTATGGAGACAGTTGTAAATGCTATAAATAGCCGTGTGTGTCATTTTGTAAGGGGTTGGTTTTTGGAATAAAATTTCTTGTTGATTGCTGTGTGCTTTCTTCTAAAATTGATAGTTGAGTGTAATCTCCTATCTCCTCTTTCGGTTAATCGAGTGCGCTCGATTCAACGATCGTAGAAGCCAATTAACGGTATCTAGTGCGCTAGATCAACGTACGAAGAATCGTAGATCTTTGAACAAGGTATAGTGCGCTATCAACGTGTTTGAGATAGCTAGAATTCGGTATCTTCGGATCAACGAATTTGGGCATTTTGGTATTCATCAATCCACCGATTGCTACTTTCACCGATTGAAGTTTATTTTTGATTAATCCGCTGCGCCAGTTTTGGTATCAGAGCTTGTTTTAGCCAATCATAGCTAATCGGGTCTTGGAGCCAAGTGTTGAAGTTGAAGTTTGAAGTTGTAGTTGCAACAAGTTCGAAGATTTTGATCCATCTCATTTTGGATCAAAGTGTTGAAAGGTGTTTGAATTTGAAGTAGGCCGTGTATACTTGTGAAGTAGCCAAGCCTAGGAAGGATCATTGGAAGCTTGTTTCGAGCTAAGGAGTTAGGCCGAGCCTTGTGAAGTTGTTTTGAAGGTTGATCCGTGACTTATTGTTGTTTGTTGAAGTGTTGTGTTGATTCAATCATGCCGCCAAGGAGAGCTAACCGCCATCAAAATGTTGAAGCTTTGTATCGAAGAGAAGAAGCCGATCAAATGGAGCAACGTATGCATGAGAAGATTGATGAAGGCATTGGTAGGTTGGAGAAGCTTATGATTGATATGAATCAAAGTAGAAGAAGAAATTCACCTGAATCCAACCGTGGGGGTAGTAGAGTGTCATCACATTCAGAACGGGAGAGGAGAGAAAGTCAAGAGCCTAGGAGTGTTGATAATCGAAGTAGGAGGAATGTTGATGATCATGATAGACGGGATGTTGGTAGTAGGAGTGGTGGTAGAGATGCTAGAGGGCGTGAAAGACAACGATATGCATCAGACTTTGATGAGGAGTTTGATGGTGAGAGGGGAAGTATTCATTTCAGAGACCGAGATCAGGGACAACGTCAGTATCGGGTTATTGATGATGATCGACGTTGGGAATCGGGAATGAAGATGGAGATTCCAGAGTTTAAAGGAGGGATGGTAGCTGAAGAATTCTTGGATTGGTTATCTAATGTGGAGGAAATTTTTGACTTTAAGGAGTTTCCGGAAAATCGAAGCGTGAAGTTAGTTGCTACTAAGTTGAGGGGGGAGAGCTTTAGCATGGTGGCGGCAAACTAAACTTACTCGTGAGCGAATGGGAAAGTCAAAGATAGAATCTTGGGAGAAGATGAAGAAATTGATGAGATCTACTTTCTTACCTTACAACTATCAGTCACTTATGTACCAGAGGTTGCAGAATCTGAGGCAAGGGACGAAATCTGTTAGTGATTATGCTGATGAATTTTACCAACTCATTGCCAGGAATGATATTATGGAAATGGAAGAACAGCTAACTGCTAGATTCATTGGGGGATTGAGAATGCAGATCCAGGATATGGTTAATATGTTTGATCCTAGATCCGTGGAAGAGGCACAACAGAAAGCGTTGGCTTGGGAGAAGCAAGGAAGGCGTGGAGGTGGTGTGTTTACTAATTCCAATAATCAAGCAAGGGGTGTTGGTGAAAGTTCTAATGTTCCTAAATCTGTTACAAAGCCAGTTGTGAAGGAGGCTGAGAAGGCGAAGGTTAACAGTGGTTTCAAATGTTATAATTGTCAGGAGTTGGGTCATAAAAGCAATGAATGTCCGAAGCCGAAGAAGAGAGCAATGGTTGCAGAAGTTGAGGAGGATGATGATGAGGAGGCAGAATGTTCAAATACACCTTATGTTGAGGAGGAAGAAGAATTGTCTGGAGATGAAGGTTGTAATCTTATGATGAGGAGGTCATGTCTTAGACCAAAGCAAGAGGAGGATTGTAGTTGGTTGAGAAGCAATATTTTTCAGTCGACATGCACTATTCTGGGAAAAGTTTGCAAGTTCGTTATTGATGCTGGAAGTTGCGATAATATTATTTCTACCGAGGCTGTGAAGAAGTTGAACTTGAAAACTGAGAAACATCCTAAACCGTACAAGCTAGCATGGTTAGGGAAGGGTGGTGAAGTGAAGGTGTGTCGAAGGGCTTGTGTTAATTTTTCTATTGGGAAGAAGTACAAAGATGAAATTTGGTGTGACGTTGTAGACATGGACGTATGTCATCTATTGTTGGGCAGACCGTGGCAGTTTGATAGATCAGTTCAACATGATGGTCGTGCCAATAGTTACAGTTTCATGTTCGAGGGTACTAAAATCACTTTGGTTCCCAAGAAGCAACAACAGAAGGAGAGCAAGCTAGAGGAGATTGAGGAATTGAAAACTCTGTTGACTTTGAAGGAGTTTGTTAAAGAAGTTGAAGAGGAGCCTGAAGTCTATTTGTTGATTGGGCGAGAGAGCAGTGAAGAGGTTGAAATTCCTGAAGAAGCAAAGCCAGTTTTGAAAGAGTTTGAAGATGTATTTCCAGAGGAGTTGCCTAAGGAGTTACCACCATTGAGAGACATTCAACATCAAATTGATCTTGTTCCGGGAGCAATTTTACCACATCGACCACATTACCGAATGAGTCCGAAGGAATATGAAGAATTACGAAGGCAGGTGGAAGAGTTACTTGAGCAGGGACGTGTTCAGGAAAGCTTGAGTCCTTGTGCTGTGCCAGCTTTGTTGGTACCGAAGAAGGATGGAACATGGAGAATGTGTACAGATAGTAGAGCTTTGAACAAGATTACTGTCCGCTATAGATTTCCTATGCCGAGGTTGGATGATTTGTTAGACCAGTTGAGTGGGGCAACTATATTTTCGAAGATTAATTTGAAGAGTGGTTATCACCAGATTCGAATTAGACCGGGAGACGAATGGAAGACAACTTTCAAGACGAGAGAGGGGTTATACGAATGGTTGGTTATGCCATTTGGTTTATCAAATGCACCTAGTACATTCATGCGGGTAATGAATCAAATCTTTAGACCATTCATTGGAAAGTTCGTGGTGGTTTATTTCGATGATATTCTGATATATAGCAGGAGTATGGAGGAGCATGTTCTACATTTGAGGGAAGTGTTGATCATTCTTCGTGAAGAACAATTTTATGCTGCTACGAAGAAATGTGTGTTTATGACAAGAAGTGTTTTATTTCTGGGTTATGTTGTTTCAGGAGAAGGTATTCAAGTTGATCAGAATAAAGTTGTGGCAGTCAGAAATTGGCCAAAGCCGAGAACTATCACTGAAGTTAGAAGTTTTCATGGATTGGCATCATTCTACCGAAGGTTCATTCCACACTTCAGTAGCGTGATGGCACCAGTTACTGATTGCATGAAAGGAAAACAGTTTGTATGGTCGGAGGAAGCGGGAGTTGCTTTTGAACGAATCAAAGAACTATTGACAACAGCACCCATTCTTGTATTACCGGATTTTCAGTTGTTGTTTGAGCTACATACTGATGCATCGAAGGTGGGAATTGGAGTAGTGTTGAGTCAGAGTGGGAGACCTATTGCATATTTCAGTGAAAAATTATCAGGGGCAAAGATGAGATACAGTACATACGATGTTGAGTTTTATGCTATTGTGCAAGCTGTTAAGCATTGGAGACACTACCTGTTTCAGAAGGAATTTGTTCTTTATACTGATCATGAAGCTTTGAAGCATTTACAAGGGCATGATAAGATTTCAGCAAGACATGCATCGTGGATTGCATATTTACAGCAGTTTACCTTTGTTGTTAAGCACAAATCGGGGGTGACGAACCGTGTGGCTGATGCTTTGAGTAGGCGGAGTCATTTGCTGACAACATTGAAAGTTGAAGTGACGGGGTTTGAATTACTGCCAGAGATGATTGAAGAAGATCCTTACTTTGTGAAATATGTTGAAAAAGTGAAGGATGGGAGTACCAATGAATTTATGTTGGTTGATGGATTCTTGTTTAAAGGAAATCAGTTATGTATTCCATAGGGCAGCTTGAGAATGAAAATTATCAAGGAGTTGCATGAAGAAGGCCATGTGGGTAGAGATCGTACATTGCAGTTGATTTCTCAATCTTATTTTTGGCCGTCGATGAGAAAAGAAGTTGAAAGATTTGTGGAGAGATGCCATATTTGCCAGGTTTCAAAGGGAACAGCGACGAATGCAGGGTTGTATATGCCATTACCTGTACCGTCTAAGCCATGGGTTGATATCAGCATGGATTTCGTTTTGGGTTTGCCTAGAACTCAAAGGGGAAATGATTCGCTATTTGTTGTAGTGGACAGATTTTCGAAGATGGCACATTTTATTGCCTGCAAGAAGACAGCGGATGCTGTTCGAGTGGCACAATTATTCTTTAAGGAGGTGTATCGATTACATGGTTTACCAGAATCTATTGTTTCTGATCGGGATACTCGTTTTCTGAGTCACTTTTGGTTAAGTTTGTGGAAGATGGTGGGAACGAAGCTGAAATTTAGTAGTGCTTATCATCCGCAAACTGATGGACAGACAGAAGTTGTAAACAGGTCATTGGGAAATTTGTTGCGATGTCTTGTACAGGATAATTTGAGAAGTTGGGACATGAAATTATGCCAAGCAGAATTTGCTCATAATCATGCCATGAATCGCAGTACGGGATTCAGTCCATTTCAGATTGTATATTCAAATTTACCAAGGGGACCGTTGGATTTAGCAGTAGTACCACAACCGAAGGGGACAGTTAAACGAGCTGCTGACTGTGTTGATGAGCTGACTGAATGTCATAAAATCGTTCAGGAACGATTGGAGAGATCGAATGAGAAATATAAGAAATCTGCAGATTTGAAACGACGAAATGTTGAATTTAACGAAGGCGATTTGGTTTATGCAGTGTTGACAAAAGACCGTTTTCCGGTAGGAACATACAATAAATTGAAAGCGCGGAAAATTGGTCCAGTTGAAGTTTTAAAGAAAATCAATGAGAATGCTTATCGATTAAAGTTACCAGATGGTGTTTATACTTCTGATATTTTTAACGTCAAACATTTAATTCCATATCATGGAGGTGAGAATGTTGAGGAAGAATTTAAAAATTCGAGGTTGAATTTTTCTCAACCAGGGGAGGATGATGTAGCACGATCTACAGAAGTTCAGAGGTTAGATCATTCACAAAATAATGAAGCTTCGGTTCAATCTCTTAAGTCGTGCACGAGTCAAGAGGTTTCGGTTTTAACTCGTAAGTCATGCACGAGTCAACTTAAGGAATCACGTGAGGAAGGAATACGAGCTAGTGAAGAGGGGATAAGTCGTCTACGACTTAACAAAGCTTGGAGGAAAGAGCTACGGCTTAACAAGAAAGAAGAGAAGGAGTTACGACTTAGCAGGAATTTGAGGTGTGCGAGTGAGATGAGTCGTACACGACTCAACGACTCATCCATAAGTCGTGTACGAGTTAACAAGAGCAGAGAAGTGGAAGAAGATGAGTCGTACGGAGTTGACTCGGTTAAAGGGATATACCGCAAGTGAGCTTGGGAGCTTGAGTCGTTGGAAGTATGTTGAGTCGTGACATTTGTTGAGTCGTATGTCGTACACATTGTGATTGTTTTGTTGAGTCGTAAGTCGTCCAGGGACATTATGTTCGTAAGCCGTTGTTCTTGAGTCGTTTGCTCTTGAGTCGTGTAAACTGTGTTGTTTGTTGAGTCGTCTCTTACTGAGTCGTCTAAGTTGTAATCTGTTTGTCTCGTTTATTTGATGAGTCGTATGTCATTTATATCTGATGAGTCGTGTCGTATGATAAGTCGTGTGATGTACTTCGGTCTGTTGTGTTGTTAAGTCGATGACGACTAATGATGAATCGGGGTTCATGAGTCGGCAACGGCTTATGGAGACAGTTGTAAATGCTATAAATAGTCGTGTGTTTCATTTTGTAAGGGGTTGGTTTTTGGAATAAAATTTCTCGTTGATTGCTGTGTGCTTTCTTCTAAAATTGATAGTTGAGTGTAATCTCCTATCTCCACTTTCGGTTAATCGAGTGCGCTCGATTCAACGATCGTAGAAGCCGATTCACGGTATCTAGTGCGCTAGATCAACGTACGAAGAATCGTAGATCTTTGAACACGGTATAGTGCGCTATCAACGTGTTTGAGATAGCTAGAATTTGGTATCTTCGGATCAACGAATTTGGGCATTTTGGTATTCATCAATCCACCGATTGCTACTTTCACCGATTGAAGTTTATTTTTGATTAATCCGCTGCGTCAAAAACGGATCTCGTATCAAAAAGTTATCGCGTTACAAAGTTTGTACGAATTTTAAATATATCAATTTCAATATTTATTTTATATTTTAAACCTTCATCACATCTGGTCGTTCATTTTTGAACCCTAGATCATGGCCGATCATTGCTTCTTCCCCAGGCTCTTCGTACGTGAATAGGAACCCACCGCCGTCGATCTTCCATAAATTATCGAGGCCACCACGAATGCCGTGGACACGATCAGCCACTATCATGTGAAGCCCTTCTCCTACTCCACTTTCGACACGAACGCCTATGAACTCAGTCGCCTCCTTAGCACGCAAATCGAGAACGAACGGCGGCTGTTTGAGAGGGATTTGTCGTTGAAAACAAAGATCTCATCGCCCTCTTCGATGTTGCAGTTGGAAGTTTTTCTTAATTTTTCACGGATTGGAAGAAATTGAGGTAAGAAGGTGACAATATTTCGGCCATTGATGTTGAAAGTGGCGGCTGACCTAATTAGGGTTTCTGAGTGCAAAAGTGAAAGTGTTGAGGTCCTTTTATAGAAAATTCCCAAAACACTATTCATCCGAAAAATTTTCGAACTTCAAATGAAGCGTGCCGGTTGACGTCTCTATGGTTTAACCACGTTCCGAACACAATGGAACGTGTTTGGAAAAATAATTTGATCATATATGCGAGTCACAGAAATAAACGATCAAACTTAAATTAAAATCGGTTAAACTAATTTCTATGCGTTTTGGCTTGCCCCGGACAAACCGTAAATCCGATTGACACGAAATTTGAAATCTTACAATAATATAACATTACGGATCCGATGAAACAGATTTCATCGAAATCCGAGACCGTTTGAAAAATGGCTATTTTTACACGTCAATTAAATATTAAAATATTCAATTTTCACAAATAACTTTTTAATTCAATTTTAAAAGTTCTATAACATCATTCTAACTCCAATATGATTTAATATAACTTTACAAATCAATTTTAATCACAATAAACCCAATTTCCAATTATTTCTGTAATTTCAAATATAAATTTATCGATTTAATTATCCAATTAAATCTAGATATTCAAAATATAATTTATTCGACTTACAAATTTTACTTGTTAATATTTAAAATCAATAAATATACGATTTTCAAACAACAGAAATTCTAGGTCGTTATAGGATGAGTTAATCCAAATTTGAAAGGGAAATTGTTTCGAAAGAATTTGAACGAATCTTTGTTAAAGATTGGTATACCTTATTTTCAAATTGAAAAAGGATTTTAAAAGTGTAACCTTTCTATAAAAGATTTGAAATGGAAATTATTTGGAAATCTGTGAAAGAATCTTTGTGAAAGATGGGTGAACTTTGTGAAGTGAATCTTTTTCTTTAAAGATTTGGAAATGGTAATTTATTTAAACCATTTGAAGAAAAGTTTTGGGTAATAAGTTGTGACTTAATTGAGATCCCATTATCCATATGTTTTTTTAAATATTGCGCTCACTATACGGTTTAGCCGGTGGAGGACCTTTGGGTCATATAACACATTCCGAATAGTGATACGACAAAATAGATAGCATTTAAAGACGGTGGTGAAGATCGGGTGTCTTTGAGAACGATAGGATAACTTGTCGAATGACTCTGCACTGAGCAGCTACGGTATAGAGATCTCCTTATGTGATGGGGAGTCCGATCGAGATTGGGGATACCCGAATTGCAAGGGCTTCCTTGGAAGTGCCTTCGGTTCTGTTCGAACTCGGAACATACTTTTATAGATGTGTGTCTGACATTACACTTTGAGATGTAAAGCTGGTTTCTATCAAATACATTTATGTTTAATGGCGGAGAATTTATTCTCTTATCTTAACACCCTACCTTGAGACGTACGAGCTCAGAGGTTATGTAGTTGATGGTTACTAGTGATATATTTCCAATTTGGTAATGTGGCATACGAAGTGCTGCTGATCAGGTGTTGATCGAAGCATGGCTTTTGTAAAAAGCGTAGCTTTGTGGACGAGACTTCGTCGAGCCTCACAACCCGGAAATGGTCGAAACAGGAATGTTGCGGCAAGGTTTTTAGGGGTCGCGCCCCTAGGGTATGTCCACTTTCTTCTGCATAAGAGGTGGTATCATGATATGGATCCCAGATATTTAACCTATGTGGTTGATGCAAACTTATTGCTTTGTTGTTGTTTGTGTTGAGAGCTCTCGTATAAAGATCGGTAACGACCGGGTATGGCATACTTGTGTGGTAGTTACCTAGTTACAGCTTTATTACAGCGTGAGGTAACATCGGCCTTGTGTTGGCAGAGATCCGGTTAGGTTCTCGGGGGCGTCCCTCCATAGGCGTTCCATTTGGTAAGGAAGCTCCTTAGCCTGACCATTTGTTGGAAATCCAAAGAAACAATACGTGTCCTGTACGGTTTTAGTTGTATAACATGCCATGGAATGTGGCGGTAGCCTGCAATTGAACGTGGTAGCTATAGTAGGCATACGACGAAACGTGGTATGCTGGCTAAGATTAATATTATACTTTCGAAATGTTTTCTGCACTATGCACTAATAATAATATCAAATGGTTTTCGCGTATCAAGCATTTTTGACTGTCATAAGGAGTAATCTCCTCCAAGTGTACGTTTGCATTGTGTGTGTAGCGGAAGGCCTTATGGAAGTTTCATTTTCCAAAAAGCATTGCGGATTTCTTTTAAGATCTTTTGTTTTGCTTCTGATAAAGATAAACTGTTTTTGTTTGCTCATACCAGTCCCATGATTGACCTGGAGTTTATTGTTCCCTTCCTAAACTTTGGGTGCCCACAATTTTCCACACTGGCAGTCTAGAGTTGGGTTTTTTTGATAATCAAATAGTAGGAGTAGATTCGATAGCATCCAGCCTCTGGTTTTGGCAACAGCATTTGTTTCTCTTCAACATTCCGGGCTGATATTGCTTAATGCATCGATGATGGTGGTTCGAGCTTTTGGTTCAAGCTATCTTTGGTGTTGGATTCTTTTGGAGATGCATTATATTGGAGTTATCTTTCCGATGTCGATGATTGCAAAGTCTAGACCATCTAGTTGTGTATCTTCCGCTGTGATTTGTAGTATCATATCTCTGATATATGTTGGGTGGTTGTATCATTGTTGTATATCATTGGATATTGTGTTCATTGGAGTTATATGATATATTCATTTTTCTTCCGCTGTGTTGTTGTACTTAATGTGTTATAAGCTCCGATGAATCGGATTGAACGTTTGAATCTGCGGCATTCGAATACAGGAGAAGTATGGATGTTAATTTTCGAACATGGAAATCTGGGTCGTCACATTTAGTATCAGAGCTGAAGGTTGAACTTTAGCTCAGGAGTATAACACATTAGATAGATCATTAGAGATAGGGTGAAGTATACCTTAGAATGAGTATATCCCAAAGATATCTGTCTGTATGCCTCAGTAAATTCTCTTACTATCCGCTGATAGTGAGTATGAGTACAAGAAGAGGACGAGATAAGGGACAGGGGAGTACCACTACAAATTGTCAATACCTATAACAACAAGGAAACAACTCTTCTCAATCTTCTTTGATCCAATTTCAAATTCTTTGATGGCTTCGTGGCAGCTTCGAAAAGAAGCTTCGGTGTGGTGTGGTCCTGCAAATTGCTATAGATAAGTTCTATCTCGCATTCTCTTCATCAAATTTTTATCAGCTTTTCGTTTTTCACTTTAACGAAATTGAAATTTTACTGAAATAAATTGGTAAATTAAATATGAAGATTGTATCGATAAAATGATTTTGATTAAAACCATTTGGGTCAATATCTAACTTGAAATTTTTGTTGCAATTTCTTATGTGGATCAAAGTCCGATGAGGGACAAGCCGGTCTAAACTTTGGGGTAGCTGAATTTGGAATCCATATCTAGTGTTTGAGAATTATGGAAGATTGAGTCTATCTATCTGTTATTTGGGGTCTTGATATATTCTACGAATGGTTTGTTATCCCTTCGAACTAACCAATCCCCGGCATATTTCATATACTGATGACCCGAGTATCGTGTGAGGTGTAGAATGAGCTTGTTCTCGTATCTATTAGTGATATTATGATTTGGTAAGCCAAATGCAGAATAGATATTCATTTTGACATGTTAAATCAATTTTTTATCTCAGATATGTTCATCTGTTCTTTGTTGTCTCCCTTGCAAATTTCTGGGATGAAATTTTCTTAAGTGGGGAATCTGTAACGATCGCGATTTTTAAGCTAAATTTAATTTGGTAATTAATTTATTTTTTGAAATTAAATTGTGAATTAATTTGGTATTTTCCAAATTTAAATAGTTATTTGTTTTTTTACGAATATAAATGTATATAAATATGATTTTGAATAGAATTTCTAATTAGAAATTCAGAAATAATTAATAATATATTAATTTAAATTTGATTGCGGATATATTTTGAAATTTTTATTTGGATCTAATATAGTAAATTTTCAAAAGTTATTTGAAAATTAAACTCTAACTTTAGAATATGTATGTATGATTATTTGTTTAGTATAATTAGATTTCAAACTCATTTTCTTATGAAGTTGAAAATACATAAAATGTAAGAAAACAAAATAAATAAACATGTTGTATAAATTTAAAATAAAATAAGGGTTTAAAAGTATAAGTGTTTAATTAATTATTAAATTATATGCTTTAAATTTGTAAACATATATAAATAGTATAAAAGGGAATATAAATTGAGAATATAATATAAAGTTATATTTAAATAATAAACATGAAAATTTAAAGTGTTTAAAATATAATACATATGTAAATAAGATGTTTATAAAACATGATCTATAAATAAAATAACATAAGGGTTTAAGATAAATTTATAAATAAAATAATATAAAGGGCTTAAAAATAATTTGAATTATTTTAAAAAATGTAAACAAATTATATTATTTTTAACAAGTGTAAAGACATTTGTATGCTTAGGAATTCAAGTATTAACAAGTGTAAACACATGAACAAGTGGCAAAATAGTTATTCTTCTTTTTTAAATTTATATTAGAAAATATACATATTGATTAGTAAAAGAAAACCTAGTTACTTCATTTCAATTCAAAATGTTCAAACTCTCCACTTCTCATCCTCTCTAAACTGAAACAAGAAGAAAAGAAAATAAAAAACAAAACAGTTTAACATTTTTTTCAATCCTCATTTGCAAATCTGAAAACAACCCGAGATTATTTCAAACCTGAAACAAAGAATCAAAGATATGACCCTTTCAGATTAAAAACAAACAAAGTCAAAATGTACAAATCTGAAAGCAAAATTTCAGATTCAATACAAGAGCCTGAAACAATGTAAGAAACAAATCAAAATTCCTAGTAGCAGAGCATTTCAAGCCAGGAAATCAAAATAACCTGATCAAAGCAAACAGCTTCAAGTTTAGATTGAAGCATGCAAACATCAAGCAATCAAGCTTTAACCTGGGATGATCAACTCAAACAAATCAAGAAAAATCAAATCATCAAGTATAAAAAAAAGCATCAGTTTCAAAACAATAGATCAACCAAATGCAAAAGTTTCCAGATATGAAACAAAAAGTTTGGTTCCAGATCAAGAAAACTGTCCTCTGTCTTCAAATCAAGGTGAGCAAACATTACTTCCAAAATAAGTTCTTTTGTTTTTCATGCCTGTGATGATAATATTGTATGAATGTGTATATATCTGCAAATAGATATACATGTATATGTGTGTGTGTGTATCTGTGTCCTGCCCCTGTACCTCTCTGTTGTATTACAGGCAGTCATTCTTCATAGAGAAAAAAATCATATCTCTAAATCTAGAAAGATTTATGAAACAATCTTTAAAAGAAAAATGTTCATGCCCACCTGGTTCAAATTTTAAAAATTATTTTAAACGTTTATGTTAAGCATTTTTTCGAAAATAAGAAATGAAAGTAAAAAAATCAAAATGAATCAAAAATTCGATGTTTAAAATTATGCGTTTTGATTATACAATTTGATTTGTGTTGCAAAAACATGAATTTAGATATGGAAATCATAATTTTTAACATTATAAATGATGAAATATCTCAAGATGATCAATTTTCGTTCATTCAAGGAATCTCCACAAACCGCGATGATGGGTGAGTCATGCTGGATGTCAGAGCTAGTTCGAGAAGGTTAGATCAAGGGAAAAATACTCGTTTAAATTATAGGTAGCTATGGTGACCGGATGACGTGGTAGTGGGGTTTCAAGGGCCTGTTCGGTAGTGCTTGAAATCAAGAATTTTTTGTTATCACGGGTGAACCGGAAGCTATCGCATCTAGGGGGTGAGGGCGTGGGTCAGAAATGAAGCTCCGGTCGAAATCGTGTGAATTCTGGTGGCTAGAGGTGGCGAGGTAGTTCTTGTAGGAGTTGTTGTACCAGGGGGTTGTCGAGATGGCTTAAATTCGATTTTCGAATTTGCTCGTTGATCGGAGTGGTCGTAGTGTTAGAGGGGGAAGGTTGGCGACTCGATGGCGGTCAGGACCTTGGTCGGAGGTGAGCCGATTTATGGTGCACGTGCACGCGATATCATCAATGTATGGTGATGTGAAATTTAAGGAAGAAAGGGAATTGCTCGGGTTGTAACCGAGGGTACTTCGTGATTTTCTCGAAGAGGAAGAAGGTACGCGGGAGCTCGGGTTCGTATCAAGGTTGTTCTCGGGTTAGTCCTTAAGTATTTGAAATGGCAAGATTTAATTTTAAAACAAATCAAAAGTTTTAATCTAAAACAATTTTCTTAACTTATTGTTTTTATATAATGAATATCTAATTATGTTTGGAATGTGTTTAATGGTTTTAGAAATAAAAATTTTAGGTTTAAATAAATGTTTTAATATATAATCCTTGTTTTGAAAAAAATAATAATTTATTTCTAAAATAAACTTAATATTGTGATTAAGTAAATGATTAAAGGATGAAGCATTTTAGTTCTTAATTTAGCTTAGAGGTTTAAGTTAAGTGTTCAATGATAACTAATTGCAAGATTTATTAAACAAGGTTTGAATGATAATTTAAGTAATAATAAAGATAAATGGCTATCTTTTAATTAATGAAATTTTAAATAATTAAAGAACTATTAACTAATGAAAGTGATTAAGGAAGAATTGATTAATGATGGTGATTAAAGGATAATCATAATTAAGGATAATTACTTAATTAAAAGTAATTAATTAATGGTTAAAGTTGATTAAGTAATTAAGGATAATCACTTATTGTAATTAATTAAATGATAATTAATTAAGGGTTAATTAATTAAGGGTCAATTAATTAAAGTAATTAATTAAGGGTTAATTAACTAGTGTAATTAATTAGGGGTTAATTATCTAATTGATAAAAGGTTGGTTAACTTATTAATTAAAGTTCATTAATTAATAATTAAAGGTTAATTAATAAATGATTAAAGGTTAATGTAATTAATTAATATTAATTAACCAGGATTAGTAGTTTATTCATAAGTAATTAATCTGATCTACATTAATCAAATAATTAATTGATCTTACTTATGGATGTTTGGATTCTATTAAATTGCTTGATATCCCTGATGTGTGATATGAATTGTTCTGATTTGAGCTATGATGAATGTAATTTATTTATCTGCGATGAATGTATACTATTTATATAAGAATCTTTGAATGGAAGATAAGCGTTATAGATTATACCGCTTATCAATATTGATCTCATTGAATCTGTGATGATTGATGATGTTACATTATTGTGTAAAACCCTTAGACTACACCATAAACACACAAATATGGATTGCACGAGGAAAATTCGTTACGTCACTGATATTTGAAATAGTTTTAAAGATTGAATTTTGTATTCAAAATAGTTTTGAAAATGGAATAGGGTTAAATATGAAAAGCTTTTGAAAAGGAGTTTCAAAAATAAAAGTTATTTTGAATAACTTGATAAAGTTTTGAAATTTAAATGATTTGATTTGAATTTGAATTCAAGATTTGAAATTGAATTCTCTATTTGGAAATTATGGTTTAAAAAGGTTACACAATTTATATATGTGTTTATATGGGTTTTAAACCATTTTAAAATTATTGCTTTGGGAATTTGAATTTAACCCAAGTTTTATACTTGAAGGGCTTTAACTTGTACAAATGAAATCCGATTTTTCTGAAACGAAAACTATTTGTTTTCAAATAATAATAGCTTTCATATAAGGAATGAATTTCCATTTTGTGTTGAAAGGATTTCAAGTTTGAAATGAAAATGGTTTTCCAAGTTATGAATGAATCTTTGGAAATGGTTTTGAAAGCTATGAATTAAATCCTTGATTTAAAGATTGGATAAGTTAATCCAAATTTGAAAGGGAAATTGTTTTCAAAGAATATAAACGAATCTTTGTTAAAGATTTGTATACTTTGTTTTCAAATTGAAAAAGGATTTTAAAAGTGTATCTTTTCTATAAAAGATTTGAAATGGAAATTGTTTGGAAATCTGTGAATGAATCTTTGTGAAAAAATGGGTGAAATTTATGAAGTGAATCTTTTTGTTTAAAGATTTGGAAATGGTAATTTGTTCAAACCATTTGAGGAAAAGTTGGGTAATAAGTTGTGACTTAACTGAGATCCCATTATCCATATGTTTTTTAAATATTGCACTCACTATTCGGTTTAGCCGGGAGAGGACCTTTGTGTCATATAACCCATTCCGAATAGTGATACAACGAAATGGATAGCATTTGAAGACGTTGGTGAAGACCAGGAGTCTTCGGGAACGATAGGATAACCTGTCGAATGACTCTGCACTGAGTAGCTACGGTATAGAGATCTCCATATGTGATGGGGAGTCCGATCGGGATTGCGGATACCCGGATTGCAAGGGCTTCCTTGGAAGTGCCTTCGATTCTGTTCGAACCCGGAATAGACTTGTATTGATGTGTGTCTGACATTACACTTTGAGATGTAAAGCTGGTTTATGTCAAATACATTTCTGTTTGGTGGCGGAGAATTTATTCTCTTAGCTTAACCCCCTTCTCTGAGACGTACGAGCTCACAGGTTATGTAGTTGATGGTTACTAGTGATACATTCCCAATTTGGTAATGTGGCATACGAAGTGCTGCTGATCAGGTGTTGATCGAAGCATGGCTTTTATGAGAAGCGTAGCTTTGTGGACGAGACTTCGTCGAGGCTCACAACCCGGAAATGGTCGAAATGGGAATGTTGCGGCAAGGTTTAGGGGTTGCTTTGCAAGGGTATGTCCATTTTCTTCTGGATAAGAGGCGTTATCATGGTATGGAGCCCAGATATTTAACCTATGTGGTTGCTGCAAACTTATTGCTTTGTGGTTGTTGGTGTTGAGAGCTCTCGGATAAAGGTCAGTAACGGCCAGGGATGGCATACTTGTGTGGTAGTTACCTAGTTACAGCTTTATTATAGCGTGAGGTAACGTCGGCCTTGTGTTGGTAGAGATCCGGTTCGGTTCTCGGGGGCATCCCTCCAAAGGAGTTCCATTCGGTAAGGAAGTTCCTTAGCCTGACCATTTGTTGGAAATCCAAAGAAACAATATGCATCTTGTACGGTTTTAGTAGTATAACCTGCCACGGAATGTGGCGGTAACCTGCTATTGAACATGGTAGCTATAATAGACATACGATGAAATGTGGTATGCTGGCTAAGATCAATATTATACTTTCGAAATGTTTTTTGCACTATGCACTAATAATAATATCAATTGGTTTTTGCATATCAAGCATTTTTGACTGTCATAAGGAGAAATCTCCTCCAAGTGTGCGCTTGCATTGTGTGTGTGACAGAAGGCCTTATGGTAGTTTCATTTTCCAAAAAGCATTGCGAATTTCTTTTAAAATCTTTTGTTTTACTTTTGATAAAGATAAAATGTTTTTGTTTTCTCATACCAGTCCCATGACTGACCTGGAGTTTATTGTTCCCTTCCTAAACTCTGGGTGCCCACAATTTTCAACATGGCAGTCTAGAGTTGGGTTTTTTCAGATAATCAAATAGTAGGAGTAGATTCGATAGCATCCATCCTTTGGTTTTGGCAACAGCATTTATTTCTCTTCAACTTTCCCAGCTGATCTTGCTTAATGCATCGATGATGGTGGTTCGAGCTTTTGGTGCAAGCTATCTTTGGTGTTGGATTCTTTTGGAGATGCATTCTATTGGAGTTATCTTTCCGTTGTCGATGATTGCAAAGTCTAGACCATCTAGTTGTGTATCTTCCGCTGTGATTTGTAGTATCATACCTCTGATATTTGTTGGGTGGTTGTATCATTGTCGTATGTCATTTGGATATTGTATTCGTTGGAGTTATACGATATATTCATTTTCTTCCGCTTTGTTGTTGTATTTAATGTGTTATAAGCTACGGTGAATCGGATTGAACGTTTGATTCTACGACACTCGAATACAGGAGAAGTATGGATGTCGATTTTCGAACGTGAAAATCTGGGTCGTCACAAGTTTTATTAGGCTGAGTAATTCGCTATAGGGAGATGCTACTGTATTCGCTAAGAAGCCAGACGAATCATTAAGGCTATGTATCGATTATTGTAAATTGAATGAGAAGACAATAAAGAACCGATATCCATTGCGAAGAATTGACGATTTTTTCGATCAGTTGAGTGGCGCAAAGGTATTCTCTCAGTTGGACTTGGCTATGGGATTTCATTAGCTTAGAGTGTAAGAGTATTGCATTCCTTTGACGGTGATTAGGACGAGACATGGATTGTACGAATGGTTAGTTATGCAGTTCGGACTAATTAATGCACCGGCATTCTTTGTGGATCTGATGAATAGAATTTTTCGAGAGCACTTAGATAGGTTTGTGTTGGTTTTCATTGATGACATTTGATAAACTCTATGGATGAGAAGGAGCATGAAGTTCATCTTAGAGCCATGCTCGAGATATTGAGGGAGAAACAATTGAAGGCTAAGTTTTTGAAGTGCCATTTTTGGAAGAAGAAAATGAAGTTCCTTGGTCATGTCGTCTCTAAGAAGGGTTGTCTATAGATATGAATAAGATTGAAGCGGTAAGTAATTGGAAGAGACCGGAGACGGTGACCAAGATAAAGAGTTTTCTTGGATTGGTTGGGTATTATCAGAGATTTATAAAAGATTATTCGTGGATAGCAGCACCGATGACTAAGCTTACGCGCAAAGATGTGAAGTTCGTATGAACTGATAAGTGTGAGGAAGCATTCCAGAGCTTGAAACACTAATTGACCCATGCACCGGTGTTGGTGGTTTCGGAGGGGATTTGGGATTTAGTCGTTTATACAGATGCATGTGGAACTAGATTGGGAGTTGTGTTGATGAAAAGGGGTAAAGTAATTGCTTATGCTTCTAGACATCTCTGACCACATGTGGTTAGGAATCCAACGCTTGATTTGGAGTTAGCTGCCATTATATTTTCTTTTAAAGTGTGCAGGCATTATCTTTTTGGAGAGCGATTTGAGCTATATACTGATCATAAGTCATTGAAGTACTTGTTCTCTCAGAAGGAGTTGAATATGAGATAGTGGAGATGGTTGGAGTCTATTACTACCTACGATTTTGGAATTGAGTTCACACCCAAAAAAGAAAACACTATAGCGGATGCACTCAGTCGTACACATCAAAATGCAGTATTGGCTATGATTACTGAGTGGAAAGACTTGGAAGCATTATCAGCATGCAGGGTGTAGTTTAGATTCGTGGTAAGAATGAGTGCAGGAAGTACCGTATTGTCTTGTTTAGAGGTCCAACCGGTAATGATTGAGAAGATAGCTTCTAAGCAAGAAGAGGATCCAGTATTGGCTGAGCGGATCAAAAGGTTGAAGGAAGGAATTGAGAGCGCTGACCTAAAGGATTCAGTCTTGACCAAAATGGATGGTCGAGAAAAAAATAAAGGTTATGCGTTCCAAATATAGGAGATATAAGGAAGGAGGTTTTGGAAAAGTGCCATCGTTTTAGGTTCACTATCCATCCAAGAGGAACGAAGATGTACCAAGATATGAAAAGAAGTTTCTTCCGAGAAGGTATGAAACGGGACATTGGATTGTGTGTCATGTAGTGCTATAATTGCCAGCAGGCAAAGGCTAAACACCAGTAGCCAAGTGGATTTCTTCAACCGTTAGAAGTTCCATTATGGAAATAGGATTCAATCTCTATGGATTTTATTGATGTGTTTCCAAGGTCTAGTAAAGGTAACGAAAGCATATGGATCGTAGTGGGTAGATAGACAAAGAGTGCCCACTTTATTCCGGTAAAGTCAACTAGGTCGGCACCTAATTTTGCAAACTTATTTATGAAGAATGTAGTTAGGCTACACAGGATTCCTAGTAGTATTTTCAGTGATGGAGATTCTTTATTTACTAGTGAGTTCTAGAAGAGTCTACTGGAAGCATTATGAACCAAGCTCAACATGAGTACTGCTTACCATCCATAGACTGAGGGGAAAACCGAAAGAGTTAACAAAATCTTGGATGATTTGTTAAGAGCTTGTATATTGGATTTCGGGAGATCATGGGAGTACCATCTTCATCTAATCGAGTTCTCATATCACAATAGTTATCAGACTAGTATTGGGATGGCACCACTTGAAGAATTGTATGGAAGACCTTGCAAGTCTCATGTGTGTTGGCTGGAGACCAGGGATAGATTGGTTCTTGGTCTGGACTTAGTGAAGTAAGCTGCGGAGAAGGTTGCATTGATTCAAGCTAGAATGAAGGAGGCTCAATCTTGGCAGAAAATTTATGCAAATAGAAGAAGGAAGGATTTGGAATTCTCTGTTGGAGATTATGTGTTTATTAAGGTTTCAACGATGAAAGGTGTAATTAGATTTGGGAAGTCAGGGAAGTTAGCACCTAGGTTCATTGGTCTATTCTGTATTATTGAGTGGATCGGGAAACTCCCTTATAGAGTATAGTTACCAAGTAGTTTGGCTGGAGTCCATGATGTTTTCCATGTTTCTCATTTTAGGAAATGTGTTAGAGATCCGGAGACTGCCATAGCACTTACAATGTTAAAAGACTTAGTAGTAGAACCGGATTTGACCATATTTAGAAAGCTGATTCAGATTGTGGCCAGAGATGAGAAGAAATTGAGGAAGAAGACAGTTAAGTTAGTAAACTTTTAGTAGAGTAATGATACTAAAGGTCGTACTTAGGAAGTGGAGAGCAATATTAAACACACTTACCCTAATTTATTTAATGGTATGTTCTACCTTTGATTGTTTTGCCGTGTACCTTATCGTAATTTCGAGGACGAAATTCTTTAAGGTGGCGAGTCTGTAACACCCCATATTTTTATATAACCCTATATAAGATATTTAATTAGTTAAATTAAATAATGTGAAGATTAATAGGTTGAGATTTGATTAGTTAAAGTTAGCCATGCCATGTTAAGTGGGTTAACTAAAATGAAATAACACTGTATAATGTGTTAGGAAATGAGAAGGGCAATATGGGAAATAATAAAACCTTATACATTAAACCCTTAGGAGATATCAGGTTCACTAACTCTCATTCATTAAAAAATTGCTAAGGCCGACCACCATCTCCCATTCTCAACAGAAGAGTAAAAGCTAGGATTCAAGAGAAGAGAAGTTATCAACTAAATAAAGTAACCAAATCTCATCTATATCTCAAAGCTAAGGTGAACAATTACTACATCCCTAATTCTTCTAGTATTCGGTTTTGTGGTTAGATCCAAAATGTTTTTTTCTATAATATTGCCACGTTTGATGCTTAATGATACACACACACACACACACACACACACACATATATATATATATATATATTGTTGGTGGAATTATACATGTTTATTCGTGTTTTATGATACATATAGCATGAAAATCCTATTTAATGACATCCGAATACCTTGGAAATTTAAATATAGGTCTGGAATAAATTTTAGAGACGGGATTTGATTTTCATAATTTGCAGATTTATTATGGATTTTATATAAATTTTCGAGTGAAGGAATTTGTTTATTGGGTTTCAATTTATTTTCGGCTAAAATAATAATTGTTTGGGTTTGAAATATTAATGTGTTATGCAATATATTAAAATAGATTTTCTAAGATTTTTCCAGATTTTTCCTAATTCATTTGATGAATATATAAAATTATTTAAGGTATGGGACTTAAATGTTTTATATATTTATAAAGGAGAAGGGGCATTTTGCAAAATGAAATGATTAATAAATTTTAGTAATAGCAGCAACACATTTCTGAAAAAAAATTATTGACCAATGAAAATTTGACAACCAAAGGCAGGTTGGTTGAGAAGTTTCCCTTCTAATTTTAAAAACAAAAATCACACTATTTCCATGTTTCAGCCTATACGCATTTTACCTTCCACCCTAGACCTTTCGTCACATTCGTAAGGTTAACTTTCGACCAGGTCAATGTTCTGCATAAGGTATCAATTATTTGGTATGTAATGAATTGAATAAAGCTGAAAGATTTAAGGTCGAAAGGTTGATGGCCTAAGACGTTGGAATATATTTGTTTTATAAATGAAAAGCTTTCGCCTACTTTGCTTTTGAATTTGAGCTTCCGACTTGGTTGCTTTCGATCGGGTCAAATTGCTTAAAATGAAAGACTTCAAACCTTCCGACTTAGTCGATAGGTTATTGCTGCTTCCGCCATTACTTTGTTTTGAAACCTTCCGACATAGCCGTAGGGTTTCTACTACTTTCTATAAATGTTTTGTTCTGAACCTTCTGACCCAGTCGAAAGGTTTACTTGTTTTTAAAACTTGTGTTTCTCCAATTCGGAAGGAAGCTTTCGACTTAGGTAATTTATCCTTGTTTTGTAAAGTATAACCCAAAGCTTTTGAAAGGTTGTTTCTGATGAAAACGAAAGGTTTTTAAAGAAGGTTTCTAGACTGTTTTAAGTCGAACCCAGTATGTCTTCGAAATGTTTATGTTTTAAAAGGTTTTATGCGTTCCGAGGGTTTGTTCGATCTGTTTTGAAAGATTTATTAGATGGTTTCGAAAGGTTTATGGAGGAAGGTTTTCCAAAAGTTCTCCTAAGGCAATTACTTAAATTTAGTTTAAAGAAGGATGTCTAAAGTTTATGGATTTCTTAAGGTTTGTGTAACGACCCAGAATTTTCGATCCCGAAGATTCCACATAGTTAGGGAAAAGAAGAAAAGAGATAGAAGAAGAAACAGAAATGAAACACCGAATCTCACATTCGCAGCGGATCAAAATATAATATCAGATAAAAATAATAGTTATACAAGAAAAATTATTTCAGTTCATTGCATTTAAAAACATCAGGGTTACATTCATTTATACAACCACTGGACAGTTATAACAACTTGTCCCAGATAAGCTACAATAAATCACAGCGGAAAACACTCCATATGTTCCTACAATCCAGCTCGCCTCCTGAGCTCCAGAACGTACTTACCTGAAAATTTGTAATACTCAGTCTGACCCGAGCATTACATCAAAGTAACACCCGGGTCAGGCTGGAAACCAGCGTGAGTAAACCCATCAAACATGGAACACAAAAGCATGCAACTTAGATAAACCCGGGGTAACTCATATCAATTTACAAATTCACAGTTTGTTATAGACATCACTTATTTCACACATCAATTTCTAACTACCAAAACTTAGATTAAATGGTCTAATTCACTTAAATCATTCATTCCACTTTATTGATTTCACATATCAATCTATAAAGAATCGAAGTGGTTTCTGGTATTTTCTAATACCCCACCCCGGTCTCTTCGAGTCTCATTTCATCCTAACCCAAGTTATCCATTCAAACTTTAAATACAGGATGTCACTTTACACAACAATTAATCATTGATTGATAATAACAATATCATGTTTGCCCAAACATATGATACCACAAAACATTTCATATCAGAGATATCAACTCGTTCAAGGCATCTAGTACCATTCAATCATCCATAAGCAAAGCTTGATCACTTCAAAAATTAATTTAATTAATTCTAATTGAATTACTAACCTCAATCACATAGATTACTTCACTTAACATTAATTAATTTCAAATCAATTGATTAATCATCCCTTAATTATCCATCTTAATTAATCACCCTGGTTTAGTTATCGTTCAATTACATTCAAGTAATTATCTTTAATTAATTATACAAATTAACTATTCTTAACCAAAAAGAGTAATTAATCTTCAGTTACTTCACACATTAATTTACTATAATTAATTATATTAATCCTTAATTACTTATATTAATTAATTACTCATAAATCACTTATTATTGATTAATTAATCTTAATTAATCAACCATTAATTACATAATTAATTATATAAATTAATGATTTATAATTACATTTTTAATTATCCTAATCTAAATTAATTACATTAAGTAATTAATCATTAATTAAACCACAAATATTAATCACTCTTGATTAATCTCAACCAGTAATTACCTATCTCTTTATTTACTTCATTAAATAAATTAATTACTCCTCAATTAGTTATCTTAATTAATCTCTTGATTAATTACACAAAGTAATTATAACCAAATTACTTCTATTAACAAATCATCATTCAACTAATTTCATCCAGTAATTATTAATTAATAACTTCCCTAAGTAATTATATTTTATTAATTACATTAACTAATTACCTATCAAACCACCCAATGATTATTCTAAATTAATTAAACTTAATTAATTAACTTAAACCTTAATTAATTAATTCAAACCCTTAATTACTAAATTAATTAACCCAAATCATTAATTAATTGAACTAATTAATTATCCATTTTAATTACCTTACTAATTTAATGAATCACAAATCATTAAGCCCTTATTAACTTTAAAATGAAAACATTTTTCTTATTTATGATTTAAGTTTAAAACAATTTGAAACCTTTTAAATTCTCATGTTAAGGAAATACTCATTTTATAAAAGAAGTTTAAAGAAACTTAAAACCAAATTCATTTTTATATTCAAATCAATTTAAAATGCACTTTACCTTCAAGTTGTTTAAAACAATTTAAACTTAAAAACTTCTTTTCATTTTAAAACTGGAATACATATTTAAATCTAAATCCAGATTAAACTTAGATTTAAAATCTTCTTACATTTTAAATCCATTTTTAAAATTCAAACCATTAAAACATTTTAATGTAGTTAAAACAATTTAAATCTTAAAACATTATTCATTTAAAAACTGAGATTCACTAACTTGAATTTCAGATTTAAACTTTAATTTAAAACTTATTTAAAACTATACTTTACATTTAAACTTCAGTTTTAAATTTCATTCTAAAATTTAAAAAAAGAACAAACAAGTTTCTGTAAAACCTGTAATATCATTTTAACTCGAGCTAAACCACAATGCTTCGAGTCAAAACCTAACTCTCTCGAGAAAACTATCAGATTACTTTGAGTCAAACATAAATTAACTCGAGTATAAACCAACTTCACCAGAAAATAGAAAGTGCACCGTGCACATGCACGGTGGCACTGATCGAGTTCGATCATCCACGATGATCTCCTCAAGTCTTCAATCACCTTCATACCCTCTCGCGATCATCAGATCATCACCCAAACTCGAGATCGAAGTTCGAGCTTCACAAACCAAACCTGGAACTACTGGAACCTCTTTCAACCAAAATCTGGAAACTGCCTCGCCTCCACAACCTCGACCACCAGAAGGTCAGCATGTAACGACCCGAAAATTTTCGATTCCGAAAATTCCAGATAATTAGAGAAAGGAAAAAGAGATAGAAGAAGAAGAACAGAAAAGAAACACACAATCTCACATTTGCAGCGGATAAAATATAATAACAAATTTTAATAACAGTTTACAAAAGAAGAACTGTATCAATACACTTATATTTATACATTAGAGTTACAACCATTACTATTCACTGGATAGTTTTAAACAACATGCCCTAACTATACAATAATATATCACAGTGATAAATACTCCATACGTTCCAGCCATCCAGCTCGCCTCCTGAGCTCCAGAACGTCCTTACTTGAAAATCTGTAATACTCGGTCTGACCCGAGCACTACACAGCAACTCCAGCCACACATTCACCAACTACCCTGCTATCATCACCCAAAATCTCGTAGCACTCGATCAATCCTATGGGTCGTGGTGATCGATTTTACCTAGCCTAGTTAAACTAAGGTTCCAGACTTCAAACAACAACCACCACCTCCACACTGAAATGCACCATCATCAGATAATTTTTCCATCAACACTGATCACTCCTCCACCACCAGGAGGAAACTCGACCCCTTCGATCAACAGGGACAACCCAAAATGCACAATTCAGACAACCCTGAACTTCACTCTGATTCTAATACTAGAATTTGTGATTTTGTTTTTAAAAATCATGATTTTTTTAGGGATTTGATTTATAACCCCAAATCCATGAATTACTAAATTTGATTTTTGACTTAGCTTAAGCATTCCTGCACTTATGGTTTCTAGAGCCAAATAAATATTATTTTGACTTAATTTAAAACTCTAAACCAAAGTTTGAAATGATACAGACAAGTTTCATTAAAATATTAAGTCTAAACAAAGATCAAATTAAAAGATTTTGAATTTAAATAAAAATATGAACCTGAGAACTATAAAACAGAGAATGTTCAGACAAAACAGACATGCAACCATACATGAGTGTATACACAGATATCATACAATACATATTCATTTCAAATTAACTAGCATGCAACCAAATTTACATACTTAAGTTTTTAAAAGTGAAGTTACTCACAATTTCTGGAAGAACAGAGAAGTCTAGGTCTTCTTTGGAAATTTAAATTTGCTTCCTGTTTTTTATTTAAACTGCTGCTAGAATTTCTTTTGCTCTTCTTATTTAAAACTTGAATTTGAATCTTGGTTTGCTTCAGGTAGTTGTTGTTGAGATGAATTTTACATGCCGTGATCTTGCCTGATTTCCTTAATTCCTGGTTTGATTTAATTTCCAGCATTTTGTTTACTGGTTTGTTACAAGCTTCGTATTTTTTTCTTTCTCTTGGTTCGAATGAATGGAAAAATGGCAAGTGGACGTATATAAGGAGTATAGGCTGCAGTTCTGTACACGGCAAGCTTCTTTATTTTTTTATTTTTTTTGTTTTGTAAACTTGAAATGATATATGGTATGCTTGATTTGAAATGTGCATTAAATGCTTGTCTCCTAAGGTTCATACATATATTCTTTATGATTTATTTCTATGTTTATTAATGTATATATTAAAGCTTCCTGTTTAATCTTGTTTTCATATTATATTTTTAATTCAAAATATAACTTCCAAATCACAATATATATTATATATACATCTATATAATATATACAAACTTATATATTTATATATGTATACACTTAAAAGTTTTAACACTATATAGTTTGCATATTTATTAACAGGATTTATTAATTCACAATAAAATTTATTAATTTCAAATTCATTTATAACATCGCGATATTTTTAATCATCAGAATACTATTTGTTCAACCTATAAATCAGCATTCTACTAACTCAATCCGGTTAATTATCAATTAACAGATGTTCAGAATCTGGGTTATCACATTCCTTCCCATTTAAATCTTTTCGTCCTCGAAAAGGAACGAAGCCAAAATTTATTAAAATACTAAATATCATTAAAATTATTTTTTGATCAATTTTAACTAAAACTTTTTTTACTTAGAAATCTTTAAAACACTTTAAAATCTATATAATATTACAAAAATAGTTTTATAAAAAAATACTTTTTATAACTCGATGTCTCAACCAGTCCATCCTTGTCCTTACAGAAATTCGGTCATACGTTGATCAGGCGTACGACTGATAATCTATAAGTGCTTGGCAGACCCGTTTTCAACATCCAGTGAAAATACTTTGAATTTTTTTTATTGAAAATATCGAAAACATTTTGAAAATAGAAGAAATATCTTTGGTGAGAATGCTCTGGAAATCATCACCCTCATCCATGGTCGCATTTCCATCGTAGCAAAAGCCCATGTAAATATAGGCACTTCGCGCCTCTCGATTACGCCATGGAACCCACAACAGATCGCAATTACATTCCAGGGTTACGTTGCCATCACAGCAAAATTCCATGTAACAGTAGGCATTAGCGCCCTCGATTTTCGCTGCCAAAAATGAAACTTCTCCGCTCTCACATAGGTCGCAGTCTACCGATACAAATTAAACGCAAACTGTTGGCTCTCAGCAGCACACACGACTTTCACTATGTTACCATAGGTCGCAGTCTACCGATATAAAATCAAACGTAGACTGTAGGCTCTTAGCGGCACACATGACTTTTGCTATGGTCTACAGTAGGTCCAGTGACATCGAGCTACACTGTCATCACAACATAACCCAAATGCCTCTGTAGGCATCAGCGCCCTCGACTTCTGCTACAACTACACAGAATCCTCAGGAACTAGTTTTGTCCGGACTCCTCACTGGATCAACTTTAGAATCCCCCTAGGATTCAAGGCAGTACCAACCTATGGCACTCCTAAGAAGTTCATTTCAAGGGAGCGCCTTTTTCCCCAGAGCCTTTTCAAAACACTCTATACTATACACATATAGTATCTTCCAAATCATATACCTAGTATGATCTCATACAAAGCTCCTTTACACAAAATCGATTATCCCAAAATCGATAATTCTCAAACTAGGCTTTCCAAATTCCAATATTGATTTTACCCAAAACTCAAAAGCATTTTCAAATCCAAAGGTTCCCAAAACCTTTTTTCAAAATCCTCATAAGATCCTTTATATATATATAATTTTTTTTAAAACTTTGGATCATTTCAATCTTGTAGAAAACTCCTTTTATGCTTCAAATACCTTCAAAATTCTTTTCTTCCGGAAATAGATTCAACAAAGGGAGATTTATCTTATATAACAAAGATATATTACTTTGTTTATTCAAAATCAAATATTCAAATTTGATTACTCTATAAAGTCACTTTTATCATAGAAATTTCCAATATCAGTTTCAGTCAAACCCGTACGATGTACACGTATCATCCGCACGCTATATTAATCTGATCGCTCACTCGATCATACAATTTCACTTCCGAACTAGTATCGTCCACCCGACTTCCTAGTGCGGACTCAGATCTGATTTGTTGATCAAAAACTGTCATTCTCCTTGCATATCCTAACTATGATAGAGAATATCCAGAATCAATCAACAATTCATATCTAGGTTCGCCGTCGAAAATCGAGTGGAAAATCCCAACTTGGATCGATATAACTATCTCAAAATTCTATGCTCGAATCTGGATCAAATCACTATGCGAATAGAATAATATACGTACATCCTACGTATTTATCTTCATTGATTATTATCCAAATCAATTCTCTTTTCTATTCACATTCACTTATTATTTATATACCCTTATTCACAATTACTTCAATCCCATATGGATTATCACTTTAATCCTTTTCTCAAATGGATATTTAATCATAAACAGTTTGAACTCTGTCCAGCTTAAATTTAGAAAATAGTTTGAAAAGTTTAAAATAGGTAAGTAATTGAAAAATAATTATTAGTTTGTAAAATAGCTGTAAAATAGTTAAGTATTTGAAAATAGTTGTAAATAGTAATTAGTTATAAAGTAGTTGAAGAACATAAATTAGTTTATAAAACAGTTGAAAAAAATTATTAAATAGTTCAAAAATAATTGTAAAATAAGTATAAAATAGTTTGGCTTTAAAAAGAAAGATTGTATATAGTAAATAGCTTGGAAAAATAGGGTTGTATTAAAACAATTTATATTGAAAATAGTCCAAAGCCAAACTATTCATCTTCCCAATCTCTATTTCCAATTAATTTCCTATTAATTCAATTTAATTTCCACTCCCATTTAAATTGACTCAATTCCAATTTGAATAACTTCAATTTCTTTCCAAATTCAAATCAAATTCCGTTTGATTTTAAACATATTCACTTTATTTCAGTTCCCAACTTATTCAAATTAATTTAGACTAATTTCAAATTGAATCCACTTCAATTTCAAATCATTTCAATTTCTATGAATCAATCCTAATTCCCATTTGAATTTGAACTCATTCAATCTTCAATTTCACTTCAAATTAATCCAAATCAAATTTTCAATTTGAATTTTATAGTTATCCATCTCCAATTCTAATTAATTTAAACTAAATTCTATTTGAACTAATGAATTCTAAATCTCAACTTTAACCCATCTCGAATTATATAGATTCGAGTTAAATTTCCAAATGTTGATTTAACCCCTTACATCAAATTAACTTTTATTTTTAAATCAATAATCCAAATCTTTAAACAATTTAATTTTGAGTCTAATTCCCAAAATTCCATTTAAATTATCTTTACTTAACTTATTTCAAAGTTCAAATAAGAGTTCAAAACAATTTTATCTTAAAAATTCAATTTATTATCCAATTTTATCTTCCAGATTTGAAACCAGTTCTTAAACAATTTTAATTTACAAATTCAACTATTCAAATTTTCGGTTCAAAGTAATTCCATATCCTTAATTTCAAGTTTGATTTACCTTTTATCTCAATAATGGATATATTACCACACTTCATTTCTCAATCATTTGAACAAATCTGATTCATAATTTAAAGATTTTTAATAACAATAGGATGATATCATCCAATTTATTTTAAAATATTCATCCATTTTCAATTTCTAGATCTCAAACCCATTTTGAGATCACACAAACTCCCAATTCAAATTAACCATTTAACTTTCCAAGTTAAATCCCAATTTCATCTTGAAATTTCCAATTCAGGTTGCTTATTAAATAATTTAACTTTCCCAAAGTTAAATTCAATTTACTTAATCCAGTCAAATTTTCACAATTTGAATTCCCATTCAAATTTTAAACTTCAGATTAATAACCTTCCCACTTAAGTTTAAAACTTACTTCGCTTTGGGTTTCACATCACATTCTAAGGAAAATTCAAAACTCAGCCTTAGAGTTTATTTCATATTTATTTCCTTTACACACCAGGCTACTTTTAAATTTTAAACCACCTTTGGTTTTAAATTCAAACAAATTCCTTTAAAATTTTCAAACAACTCTTGTTTGAATCAAGCTCTTTCTTTCAAATAATATTATTTATTATTTCTTTATCACTTTGAAATAATTTTCAAATTCCGGACCCAGATTTAAAACTTCACAATTTAGATCATCTTCAATTAAAATTTATAAGTCATACTTACCCAAATGTTTTACTTCCTTAAAACATTTCATTTTGCTTACTCATTAATACACATTTTATTATTAAACAAAATAATGATAATAATCAAGGAAACCAATCTTATTCTGAAACCTTTTTCCAAATTCAAGATTTTAATTTCAGTATGAATCCGTTTCAAACTTATCTTTATCGAATTTCAATTTGATTGTATTTCTATTACTACTCATTTTAATTCCAATAATTTAACAACCAATTTCCTTAATATTTATTACAAAGAAATATTGCTTTATATATCAAAATATAATCTTATATAAAATTGTTTAAAATCTTTATATAAGAAAATAACAAGTACGCTCTCATATATACATACATACATATATACATACACACACACACACACACACACACACACTCAACTAATTCTAGGGTACCATTGACCCTATCCTTAATGAGTAATCCCACCAGAGCCAAAGTTCTCGCTTAACCTCGCTCTGATACCAAATGTAACGACCCGGAATTTTTGATCCCGAAGATTCCAAGTAGTTAGGGAAAAGAAGAAAAGAGATAGAAGAAGAAACAGAAATGAAACACTGAATCTCACATTCGCAGCGGATCAAAATATAATATCAGATAAAAATAGCAGTTATACAATAAAAATTATACCAGTTCATTGCATTTAAATACATCAGAGTTACATTCATTTATACAACCACTGGACAGTTATAACAAGTTGTCTCGGATAAGCTACAATAAATCACAGCGGAAAACACTCCATACGTTCCTACCATCCAGCTCGTCTCCTGAGCCCCAGAACATCCTTACCTGAAAATTTGTAATACTCCGTCTGACCCGAGCATTACATCAAAGTAACACCCGGGTCAGACTGGAAACCAGCGTGAGTAAACCCATCTAACATGGAACACAAAAGCATGCAACTTATATAAACCCGGGCCATATTAATTTACAAATTCACAATTTGTTATAGACATCACTTATTTCACACATCAATTTCTAAGTACCAAAACTTAGATTAAATGGTCCAATTCACTTAAATCATTCATTCCAGCTTATTGATTTCATATATCAATCTACAAAGAATCAAAGTGGTTTCGGGTATTTTCTAATACCCGACCCCTGTCTCTTCAAGTCTCATGTCATCCTAACCCAAGTTATCCAAATGAAATAAACTTCAAACTTTAAATACAGGATCTCACTTTACACAACAATCCATTGTTGATAGATAACCACAATATCCTATCCGCCCAAACATATGATACCACAAAACATTTCATATCAGAGATATCAACTCATTCAAGGCATCCAATACCATTCAATCATCCATAAGCAAAGCTTGATCACTTCAAAAATTAATTTAATTAATTCTATTTGAATTACTAACCTCAATCACATAGATTCCTTCACATAACATTAATTAATTTCAAATCAATTAATTAACCATCCCTTAATTATCCATCTTAATTAATCACCCTGGATTAATTATCCTTCAATCACATTCAAGTAATTATCTTTAATTAATTACACAAATTAATTATTCTTAACCAAAAACAGTAATTAATCTTTAATTACTTCACAAATTAATTAATTATAATTAATTACATTAATCCTTAATTACTTATATTAATTAATTACTCATAAATCACTTATTGTTGATTAATTAATCTTAATTAATCAACCTTTTATTACGTCATTAATTATATAAATTAATGATTTCTAACTACATTTTTAATTATCCTAATCCAAATTAATTACGTTAAGTAACTAATCATTAATTAAACCCCAAATATTAATCACTCTTGATTAATCTCAACCAGCAATTAACTACCTTTTTATTTACTTCATTAAATAAATAAATTACTCCTTAATTAATTATCTTAATTAATCTCGTGATTAATCACACAAAGTAATTATACCCAAATTATTTCTATTAACAAATCACCATTCAACTAATTACATTCCAGAAATTATTAATTAATCACCTCCCTAAGTAATTATATTTTATTAATTACATTAAGTAATTACCAATCAAACCACCCAATGATTATTCGGAATTAATTAAACTTAATTAATTAACTTAAACCTTAATTAATTAATTCAAACCCTTAATTACTAAATTAATTGACCTAAATCATTAATTAATTGAATTAATTAATTATCCATTTTAATTACACTACTAATTTAATGAATCACAAATCATTAAGCCCTTATTAACTTTAAAATGAAAACATTTTTATTATTTATGATTTAAGTTTCAAACAATTTAAAACCTTTTAAATTCTCATGTTAAGGAAATACTCATTTTATAAAAGAAGTTTAAAGGAATTTAAAACCAAATTCATTTTTAAATTCAAATTAATTTAAAAATGCACTTTAACATCCAAGTTGTTTAAAATAATTTAAATTTAAAAACTTCTTTTCATTTTAAAACTGGAATACATATTTAAATTTGAATCCAGATTAAACTTAGATTTAAAGCCTTCTTACATTTTAAATCCATTTTTAAAATTCAAACCATTAAAACATTTTAATGTAGTTAAAACAATTTAAATCTTAAAACTTTATTCGTTTAAAAACTGAGATTCACTAACTTGAATTCCAAATTTAAACTTTAATTTAAAACTTATTTAAAACTTTACTTCACATTTAAACTTCAGTTTTAAATTTCATTCTAAAATTTAAAAACAGAACAAACAGGTTTCTATAAAACCTATAATCTCTTTTAACCTTAGCTAAACCACAATGCTTCGTGTCAAAACCCAACTCCCTCGAGAAAACTATCATATTACTTCGAGTCAAACATAAATTAACTCGAGTATAAACCAAATCAACTTCACCAGAAAATAGAAAGTGCACCGTGCACATGCACGGTGGCACTAATCGACTTCGATCATCCATGATGATCTCCTCTAGTCTTCAATCACCATCATACCCTCTCGCGATAATCAGATCATCTCCCAAACTCGAGATCGAAGTTCGAGCTTCACAAACCAAACCTGGAACAACTGGAACCTCCTTCAACCAAAACCTAGAAACTGCCTCGCCTCCGCAACCACGACCACCAGAAGGTCAGCAACTCCAGCCAAACATTCGCCAACTACCCTGCTATCATCACCCAAAACCTCGTAGCACTCGATCAATCCTATAAGCCGTGGTGATCGATTTTACCTAGCCTAGTTAAACTAGGGTTCCAAACTTCAAACAACAACCACCACCTCCACACTGAAATGCACCATTATCAGATAATTTTTCCATCAACAATGATCACTCCTCCACCTCCAGAAGGAAACTCGACCCCTTCGATCATTTAGATCAACATGGACAACCCAAAATGCACAATTCAGACAACCCTGAACTGCTCACCGATTCTAATACTAGAATTTGTGATTTTGTTTTTAAAAATCATGATTTTGTTTAGGGATTTGATTTATAACCCTGAATCCATGAATTACTAAATTTGAATTTTGACTTAGCTTAAGCATCCTGTACTTATGGTTTCCAGAGCCAAATAAATATTATTTTGACTTAATTTAAAACTCTAAACTAAATTTTGAAATGAAACAAACAAGTTTCATTAAAATCTTAAGTCTAAACAAAGATCAAATTAAAAGATTTTGAATTTAAATTAAAATATGAACTTGAGAACTATAAAACAAAGAGTGTTCAAACAAAACAGACATGCAAACATACATGAGTGTATACATAGATATCATAAAATACATATTCATTTCAAATTAACTAGCATTCAACCAAATTTACATATTAAAGTTTTTAAAAGTGAAGTTACTCACAATTTCTAGAAGAACAGAGAAGTCTGGGTCTTCTTTGGAAATTTAAATTTGCTTCCTGTTTTTGATTTAAACTTCTGCTAGAATTTCTTTTGCTCTTCTTATTTAAAACTTGAATTTGAATCTTGGTTTTCTTCAGGTAGTTGTTGTTGAGATGAATTTTACATGCCTTGATCTTGCCTGATTTCCTTAATTCCTGGTTTGATTTAATTTCCAGGATTTTGTTTACTGGTTTGTTACAAGCTTTGTATTTTTTTCTTTCTCTTGGTTCAAATGAATGGAAAAATGGCAAGTGGAGGTATATAAGGAGTATAGGCTGTAGTTCTGTACACAGCAATCTTCTTTATTTTTTTGTTTTTTTTGTTTTGTAAACTTGAAATGATATATGGTATGCTTGAGTTGAAATGTGCATTAAATGCTTATCTCCTTAGGTTCATACATATATTCTTTATGATTTATTTCTATGTTTATTAATGTATATATTAAAGCTTCCTGTTTAATCTTGTTTTCATATTATATTTTTAATTCAAAATATAACTTCCAAATCACAATATATATTATATATACATATATATATATATAATATATGCACTTATATATTTATATATGTATACACTTAAATGTTTTAACACTATAAAGTTTGCATATTTATTAATAGGATTTATTAATCCACGATAAAATTTATTAATTTCAAATCCATTTATAACATCCCGATATTTTTAATCATCAGAATACTATTTGTTTAACCTATAAATCAGTATTCTACTAACTCAATCTGGGTAATTATCAATTAACAGATGTTCAGAATCCGGGTTATCACAGTTTGCTTTGAATGAGTTCAAAGGGTTTGAGAGATGATTTCGAAAGGTTTAAAGTTGTTGATTTCGAATGAGATAATTTCAAAGTATGGAAAGAGGTTCTTTGTGATGGCCCATCTCTATACTCGCATAACCAAGGACAATACTAGGCAATGCCGTCAAGTAGTACAAAGAATTAGGTTGTTGAGGAGCAACCATCTGTGTAATTGCTTTGTGCGAGTACTAATATATCAGATAGTATGTCATGCATTTCATTTTAAGAGGAAATCTAACATATCAAATACAAACTCAATGCTACCACACAGTGGCTATGTGGCCTTCAAAAACAAATATAAAATAAGCATATCATAAATTAGTCACATATATTTATATCACTAAGGCGGAAACAAATATGAATATAACACATAGAGGTGAACATCAAATTAGTGGTTATACAAGATCCACTAGATCACAAAAGAATTGGTACAAGTGCTAGACAAAAGAATACGTATACATCATGAAGTCTCTATCTCGAATGTATAAAAACATAAAACTACTAAGCTAAAGTAGTTAGCTAAAAGTCAGATGACATTCCCTGATAAGAAGTCAAAGGGAAGCACCTATAACACCTCGGTCTGACCGGAGTATTATTTAAGAAGAAAAATAATAAATGGATCGATTTAGCTATAATTATCATGTAAGATGAGATAGGATAAGAGATATGACAAAAACATATGATAACAACAATACCATACTGTAACAAGTATATATTTGATAATAATGAAACTCATATAATATCTCAAATTTTCTCAAACACCAAAAGGAATGTCTTTATTTTTATTCACCAAACTTCAAATATTGATAAAGCTTATTAATGCAAATCACAAAAATGGGTGAAACCGAAATTCTAGAAATCAAAAGTTAGAAATCCAGAAAACACAAAAGAAAGGGGGAGGCCTATCACAAAAGGGAGCATGAAAACTCACCAACAGTTTATCACAAACGGATCGCTATCCTATGGGTCGCTAACCCATAGAGCCGGTGCAACAGTGTAGTACAACGGTACGCTCGAGGAACCTAAAACTCAAATAAGCCGGAACAATGACGTAGTACGACGGTACGCCCGATGAACCAAAATCCATTAAATGGTTGAAAGACCATGGGTCGCTAGCCCATAAAAATGAAACGAAGCTCAACAGAACGGGGTACAGTCCCCCACATGGAAAAAGAGACATCGCATATCGCTAGTTTAAACCTCCAAATGATCCTCATAGACCAATAAAAGTGTAAATTACACCAAGCCAGTAAATAAATGAGTTTAGCCTCATGTCTCATAACCACAGGCTTAACTTAAATATTTACGAACAAATTGTAGATTTCCACTCGAAAATTGTCACAAGATTTCAATCGAACAAGTGCAAGAATTAACCGACAACGTAAATGCAAGCGTTTCATACCACTTTTTTTGCTAAGTTGTTTAATTGGTTTCTCGTACAAATGAGGTAAAGGTTTGTGTAATATAATAGATTGGAAAACAGTTTTAAAAATGATCTTTGTATAAAAGTAAATGTTGAAATCATTTTTTTACGAATGAGTTTGAGTATTTACTACTAGTATAGAAACCTTTGTATTTTAAAGTGAGAAAACATAGAATGATTGTAAAAACAATCTATCACCAAAAATTCAATTTGACGACGTGAATTAAAACCATGAAAATCAATATCGAATCCATCAAATGGATTTTCCCAAAAATCCAGAAAAGAAGTCATCAAAGTCGATAATAAATTACCGCAACTAACCATACCAACAAAAATCGATAAAATGAAAACCTACATAAAAATAGGAAAATTGGCTGAATTCAATAGCGCCAGATGTCTGGTGGTTTTCCTAGATGTCTACGCTGAAGGTTCGGAAATTTTCTTCCAGATCACCCAGATGTCTGGGTATAACCTCAAACGTCTGAGCAGTAGGTCTGGAATTTTTATTCCTTTGCATCAGGGCAAAATTTGCCTAGGCCATTAATGGCCAAGTCAACTCGGAAGCGATTGAATGAGCGATAGTGGCTAGGGATTTATGCCAAACCACAACCCAGCCCTATAGGCTTTTCAATACACTCCAAACAACATGTCCAAACATACATCGTAGAATTTTCGTAGATTTTGACTTCAAAATACCAAAATTAGGGAATTCACCAAACCAATTCAATTCAAAAGCAATTGAACAGAAAACAGATGTTAGGAATTCATACCTAACAACAACGAAAGCAATAGACATAGATGTTAGTTTAAGAACTCACCTTTAAACTCAAAAACAAGGAATGAGAAGCTCTAAAACAAAGCAAGATCAATCTATCTTTAACTTCACTTCAAGAACCTTCAACCTATGATCAAATGCAAAGTTCTTCCTAAGTTATATTATAGGAAAAATAAAGAATTGAAGAGGAATTGAGATGGAGAAGATGAAGAGCATGCTTACCTAAGCTTATCTTTGATTTATAACTTGAATTTGAATTCCTAAGATAAACTAGGGCTTAGGAATTTTGATTTCCCCTCTTTTCCCCCATTTTTCCTTTTGCTTGAGAGTGTTAGGAAATTATAAATGGAATGAATGAAGAGGAGTGGAGTTAGGGTATTTGGTAGAGGAGTTTGGTTTATCTTGTTGGGTTGGTAGGCTAGAAACAAACCCAAAGCCCAAATGATTGTACCAAAATCCTAATCATCTCCAAACATTTCAATGTTTATACTCAAACAAGTTGTAAACGTCGTTTTGAACTCAATAAAAGTAGTCTCGAGTTCGAATTCGACTTTTTACAGAAAGTCACGTTTCGGACTTTAAATTAAAACAACGATGCTATATTTAAATAAAATATTTAAATATGAAATCGTAAAATATGCGGGTTGTTACAAACTCCTCTCCTTAAAGAAATTGCGTCCTTGCAATATTTTAAGAAGGAAATAAAGAGTAACAACCAGTCTAAGGCATAACAACACAAAAGAAAATTTTGAACTGAGAAGTACACCTTAAGGAGCATGAGAGAGTAAGTCTGGATGTGTTCGCTCGATGAATTCTCTGGATTCCCCAGAACAATCCTTAGGATTTGCGGACCATTGAAATTTCACAAGCAGAACATCTTTATTACGAAGGCGTTTAACCTACGTAGCAATAATACGAATAAGATATTGCTCATAAGTCAAATTAGGTGAAACTTCAATTTCTTCAATAACACCATGCTCAAGAATAGAATCAGAATTTCTAAGGTATTTCCGTAGTTGAGAAATGTTGAATACGTCATGAATAGTAGAAAATTGAGCCTGTAATAAAAGGCGATAAACCACGGAACCAGTGCGTTCGGTGATGGGAAATGAGCCAATATATCGAAGTGCCAATTTTCCTGAACGACTGAAATGCACAACACCCTTCATAGGTGAAACATGAATAAATACCAAATCTCACACAAAAAATTCTAGTTTCCTCCTTCGGTTATCAACATAAGACTTTTGTCTACTTTGAGCTTCTTTCATCCTATGACGAATAAGGTCAATCTTTTTTGTAGAATCACGAATAAAATAAGGACCTAAAACCAGCTTCTCACCGGCTTCAAGCCGACACGATGGAGATCGGCATGGCCTTCCGTAGAGTGCCTCGAAAGGTGCCATACCAATGCCAGATTAGAAGCTATTATTATAAGAAAACTCAACAAGAGAAATATGATCTTCTCAACTTCCACAAAAATCAAAAACACATGCACAAAGGAGATCTTTAAGAGTTTGATTCACATGCTTGGTTTGTCCACCGGACTGAGGGTGATAGGAGGTGCTAAAATTAAGCTTTGTTCCCAAAGCTTTTTGAAGACCTTTCCAAAATCCACTAGTGAACAATGGATCATTATCACTAACAATAGAAGCAAGAAGTCCATGCAATTTAACAATTTCTTTGACATAAAATTTGGCCAAAAGAGATACGGTCCGGTTGAACCGAATAGGAAGAAAATGGGCGGATTTTGTAAGTCTATCTACTATCGCCCATAGACTGTCATGACACGAACGAGAACGGGGAAGATCGTCAATATAGTCCATGAAGACTTGATCCCACTTCCAAAATGGAATGTCCAAAGGTTGCAATAACCCACCGGGACTTTGATGCTCGGCCTTTAGGAGTTGGCAAGTCACGCAACACTTAATAAAGTTAGCAATATCATATTTCATTCCATCCTAATAATAAATTCGTTTCTTTTCCACATACATTTTACTACTACCGGGATGAATGGTAAATTTAGAACGATGAGAATTTTGTAAAATGTCTTTACGAAGATCATTAATATTTGGCACTATAAGTCTACCAAATTATGGAATGCCTCCGCGAGCATTGATTTCAAAGTCTTTCAAACCATCAATATTTCTATTCCTATAACTTTGGCTAAGAGGAGAAAATTTAGGATCATGCTTTTGAGCTTCAAGAATGCGGTTTAAAAGAGATGGATGAGTCTTAAGGCTACATAAAACAAGAGATGAACACAAATCGGATTCACGATCTCAAATCCCACAAGTGAGCAAAGTCTCGAGATCATTCCATTCGGATATTATCATGGAGACAACCACTTGTTTCTTAGGACTAAGGGCATCAGCAACAAGATTTCCCTTTCCAGGAGTACAAAGAATATCAAGATCATAAGATGCAAGGAATTCGAGCCAATGTTGTTGACGCAAATTAAGTTCTTTTTGAGAGAACAAATATTTCAAAGATTTATGATCAGTGCAGAGAACAAATTTATCTCTCAAAAGGTAATGACACCAAATTCTAAGGGAAAAAACAATAGCCGCGAGCTCTAAACCATGAGTGGCATATCTAGTCTCGATGGGCTTTAATTGCCTAGAAGCATAAGCGATAACACGTTCCCTTTGCATAAGAATGGCTCCCAAACCCACATGACTAACATCGGTATAAACAATCATGTCTCGGTTCCCTTCAGGAATCACAAGAATAGGAACATCGGAAAGGAGTTCTTTTAATTTCTGAAAAGCAGCTTCACATTTGTCTGACCAAATGTACTTAACTCCCTTCTTTGTCAAACTAGTAAGAGGTACGGAAATTTTAGAAAAGTCTTTTATGAACCGACGGTAATAGCCCGCCAATCCAAGAAAACTGCAAATTTCCACCACACTCTCCGGTCTCTTCCAATTTTGAATCGCCTCAATCTTTGAAGGATCCACGGAAATTCCAGATTCAAAAATAATATGTCCTAAAAATTTCACAAAGGATTTCCAAAAGCGGCACTTAGAAAAATTTTCTTTCAATTGATTGCTCTTAAGGGTTTCCAACACAATTCGAAGATGTTTTTAATGCTCTTCCTCGGTTTCAGAATAAACGAGAATATCATCTATAAAGATGAGAACAAATCAATCGAGGAAGTCTTTGGAAATTCGATTCAAAAGGACAATTAAATAAGCTAGAGAATTCGTTAAACCAAGTGGCATAACAAGCCATTTATAAGATCCATAACACAAGTACAGAACGATGTCAAAGGAATGCTGTCCTCTGCAATTCGAAGCTGATGAAAACCAGTTGCTAAGTCTATATGTGAAAAGACTCTGGCACCGCTAAGTTGATCAAATAGATCATAAATCCAAGGCAAGAGATATTTATTCTTAATGGTAAGATCATTAATAGTCAACGCAAAGCCTAAGCATATCATCGGACTTCTTCACAAAGATAGCCGAAGCTCCCCAAGGAGAGGAATTAGAATGAATAAACTGTTTTGCTTCCAATTCAGATAATTGTTTACGCATCTCCTCATTTTCTTTATTGGGCACATGATAAGGACGAAGAGTGATAGGTAGAGCTTCAGGGATTAAATTAATTCTGAACTCAATTGCTCGCTTAGGGGGTAATCCTAAAACGGGTCAAATATCTCGGGAAATTCACGAACAACGTGAATAAGGGAAATAACATCTTCATCATCATCATTATCGTCATCATGTGTTTAGAGAATATAAGAATGGCACCGAATTGGAATCTGAATCTTTAAGAACAATAGAAATCAACAGATTGGGGATGTCGAAGACGGATAGTCCTCTTGGGACAAAGGATATGGGCTTCATAACGATTAAGCCAATCCATTCCCAAAATCATTCCGACATCTAAGTAATGCATAACATGCAAATCCGCACGGAAAGCATAATCACATAGAATAATTTCGATATCCATATGAACTAAACTAAGTGTTGCGGATCCACCAACGGGTTTCATAATTCTTAATGAAGTGGATGTGCACGTAAATGTGCATATTTTTACCACCATATTTAATCTACTTAAACTAAATCAATGATCATATAGGGTATTTTAACTTGTTTAAACCAAAATTAAAACTATTTTCAAATCGCCACATATTCATCTTTATCTAGGGGGAAAATGGTCGCTTTTATGCATATATTATTTTGAGAAAATTTAATTGAAAATTTCTATGTTATTTTGTAGGAATTTGTCTTCGTATACAAGTGGTTTCAATGAAGATATATGCATGCACAAGAGTGAAGATAAAGGAATTAAGACGGAAATAATTCAAAGGTATGATAATGGAGGACCCCACCTACCCACTTACCTTCATGTACACTTAGAAGCTAATACACATGCTAAAAGGCCATTAAAGCTTCATGCACATTTAAATGATGATTATCTTATGCTAATGGTTACTTGACAACCACACTTCCTAAGGGGTAGTTTGGGCATTCTCCAAAAATATGGATTAGGGTCTATATCTTCATGTAACCCCCTCCTTCCTCTTAGTTAGTTTTTAGGCTCAAAATAAAACACAAACCCTCTTTATCTTTTCCATAGCTACTTTGCCATTTTTATTTTCATGTAAATTTCTTTTTTATATGCAATGTTAATTAGTGCTCTCTTTTCTTTTACATGCTTCTTTTACTTTCTTGTTAGTAGTTAGTTTATTTTCATGCAAGTGGAGTGGATTTTATTTTATGCAAGTAGAATAGTTCTTCTTTCCTTTTGCTCTTGTTTTTCCTCTTGTTTTTCTTTAATGTTGCATGCTACAAGTGTTGATATGATAACACAAATAAGAGGCTAATCCCTTCAATTTAGGGGTAATGAAGCCTCTAATCATGTAGCTTCAACATTTTAATAATTATTGCTATCTTTTGTGCTTAAATTCATGTTGATCTGATTTATTGTTTCATGTTGAATTTGATAGTCTATGTTGTTCAAAACAAATAGGCTATGCTTAAACAGTCACAAACAAAAATTGCCTCTTCATTTAACTATGATTATGGCAAAGAAGTGAATATCGAATTGAAATTTGATGGTCCATATTTCTAATTAATAGTTAATAGACCATACTTAAAATAGATTCTGCTTTCAACTTGTTGTCATTTTTCATGAAAGTTAGTAAGTGGTTTAAAGGTTGTGTTATAGTTTGATGGCTTATGTTGAGCTAATTAATAGCACAAATGAGCCATGCTTATGATAAACACATCATTTAAACTCACTTATGACCAAAAAAGATAGATCATAATTTCATAATTTATTGAACTATATGATCTGGAGAGTGGAATTATATCTTAATTGTCATTTATCTCTCATATTTCTATCACTTTCTTTTTGTCATTTTTTCTACATTTTTAGCTTCACTCTTTTCAACTTTGGTTAATTTGATTGAATAGGAAATTTAAATCAACAATTCCCTACGGGTCGACCCGTACTCACCACGTACTATGATAGTACGACGTGCACTTGTGGTAAATTTTATTTCGAAAATTTTCGACGGTTTTCTAACTCGATAGAAATTCCGTCGGTTGAATAAGTTTTTAGCGCCGTTGCTGGGGAGTTTTCTTCGATTCTAATTTTCTTTTCTTCAAATTATTTTGTTTGATTTTGTGTGTTTGCTTTGTGTGTGTTTTGCATTTAAAAAAAAGAGTGTGTTTGTGTGATTTTTATGTTCGGTTTGTTTGTGTGTTTTTTCTCTATTTGCATTTGCATTTTTCTATATCTTTAAAAAAAATTGCATGCACAATTTAAAAAAATAATAAAAATAAATAAATTGTTTATTGCATTTAAATTTTTGCATTCACATTTTCCATTCTCTTCGTTCTTTTCTTTTCTACATTTCCAAAAAGAATAGCACCTCAATTCTCTGTGCTAACTCTCTGTTCCTCTCTCTATTGTGCACATCTGTTTTGTGCACATACCAGTGCACACAGCAGCTACCCTACCTTCTTGCTACTACCTTACTACCCACCGGTCCATCCATCACCTGACCACATCTCTTTCATCAATGCAAACAAGAATGCTGCATCCACCACAACCATCCATGCAACCAGTAGCTAAAACCCCCCTGATTTTACATACAAACAGCAAACAATCACTACCTCTGTCAACAACACTTCAACCGAGTCTCATTCACCCTTCTACAAATATCACTTCAATACAACACTTTCTTTCCTAACACCCTACATCACTCCATATCATCTACATATCAACAATATCCTACACTACAACAAAAAAGAGCTTTTGCAGCGTTTTATTAATGCTGCCATAAACATTCGCAGCCTTTCAAAGAACGCTACCTAATGTCATGCTGCAATAAAGTCAGGGAATACTGCAGTGTTTCTAAAATGTTTCTAAAAAAGGCTATTGAAGCTTTTGCGAAACGTAGCAGTTTTGAAACACTGCAGTTTTGAAACGCTATAAAAATATACAGCAGCGTTTTAGAGGACGTAGTCTAACAACATGTGTGATAACCCGGATTTTGGGACATCGTTCAAGAGGATAATTAATTGATATTATTTGGAAATATAATTGTGAATTAATTTGAAAATTTCGAAATAAATAAGATAAATGTTTGATTTGATATATATATATATATATATATATATATATATATATATATATCTGTGTGTGAATAGGTTGTAATTTGAATTTGAGTTTGAAATTCGAAAATAAAATGTCCTAAAAATAAATTGGACTTAAAATAATATATATATGATTTTTTAAAAATTAGTTTCAAATTATCTCTTTAAGGATATATGAATATAAATTTAACAAAAATATAATGTATACATTTTATATAAATTAATAATACAAATGTATATAAATATAAATGTAATATAAGATGTATTAAAACACACACACACATATATATATATATATATATATATGCAAATATAAACAAAAGAATAATAATATAAATATCTATTTAAACCATGTTCTCATGAAGAAAATGCAAGTGTAAATCATTTACATATACAAAGATAAGTGTGAGTGTTTTATTATGGAAATCAACAAGTGTAATGAATTTTAACTAGTGTCATTAGTTTGAAAATTTAAAAAAATAAGGTCATATAATTTCTATTCCTTCTCCCTCTCATTCTCTTTTAATCTGCACTCTTAAATTCAAAGAAAAAAAAGGGAAAACCTGTACACAAAGAAACCAGAAAAAAAAGGAATAAAAAAATCAAAGCAAAGCAAATTATTTCACAAATTCAACTTCATCAACAATAAAGCTCCAGATTTAACTCAGTAATCAAAGTATCAAGATCAACATCAAGTTTTTAAATACAGGATTAGGATCAAAGTAGATTTCAAATTTCAAAACCCAAGCGTCTTCTCTGTTTTCAAAAACAAACTGTGAGTAATCTCTGAAATTTAAGATATCTTGAATTAGCTTATGAAAATCTTTGAAGCATGTCATGAATTTTGCTATGCATGTTGTTAAAAATTGAATTTTTTATGTATGTATATATGTGATAATATCTTGGTACATGTCTGTCCAGGCAAGTTATGCCTCTGCTAAAACACTACAGGTTTTAAATCCCCGATTCAAAGAACAAATTTCATATTATCCAACCAATTGATTTGTAGACTTGAATCTCTGAACAAAATATGTCTATAAAGTGGTTACCTCGTCCTTAAAAATATAATTTAAGTAAAAATAGTTATAATTATTCAGGAAATAAGAAAGTACAGTGAGAACATTTCAAAACTGAAAAATTGATGTTTTAAATTTCAAGATTTGAAAATGTAAATAGATTCGAGTTTTAAAATTTTGATTTTTAAAATCGAAATCATGATTTTTAAGATAGTATATTGTGAGAAATAATGGGATGATCAGAAAACAGATTTCGAGCATTTTCTGACGATCGGGGAATTCAGGGGTCTTAGAGTCAGTGTCGTAGATAGCTTGGAGGTTGACGATGTTGGCAAAAATAGTAGGTGAATTATTAACCCACGATGGCGACGGCGCATCAACGTTTTAAGATTTAAAACCCGATTTTTCTCGTCGATGATGTAGAGGTTTGTTCGTCGTCTGGGTTGAATCGGACTACACGGGGCTTGGGGGAATCGATGCGAGGGTGGTCATCGAAGCTTTGGTTAGAGTTGAATAGCCTCAGATGGCCTGAGACGTTAGAGCGTGATGTTTTATGGCGATCCTATTAGTTCCAGTAGGTAGTTAATTGCTCGATTTTATTCTGGCAATTGATACAATGTTCTAGAGATCGATTTCGTAGGTATGGGTTGTCATTGACTTGCCGGAGGTGGTGGCAAGGGTTGGAGATACTCCGGCCATCCGTGCACGTGCAAGCATGCACTTCAATGTCTGGTAAAGGGTTAATGTTGGGTTTCTCGGTGATGAGCTCGGGGGAATTGATGATCGACTCGAAGGAGATGAAAACGCGAATGGTGCTCGGATATTTTGATATTTTGACTCGGGTCTGATTTCGTGTATTTCTAGGTTTAATTGTAAAGAAGTGTACCAGGATTTAAAAGTAAAGAACTCAAGTTTCCAAAGGTTTTAAAGTTATTTAAATGATTAGTTTTTAAAAGAAATTGTATGAGTATAGATAATTATTGTAATTTATAAAATATAATTACGTAGGGTAAGTAATTAAACAGTAATTACTGGAAATAATTAATAAAAAAATTCTTAATAAAAGTAATTAGTGGATAATGACTTAATGGAAGTGCTTAAGGATTAATTACTTAGAGTAATGAATTAAAGGATTAATTGAAGGATAATTAACTAATGAATATGATTAATTAAGGATAATTAATTAATGAATATGATTAATTAAGGATAATTGATTAAAGATTATTTGTTAAATGTAATTAATTAAAAGGATAATTAATTAAGGGAAGTGATTAGAGGATCATTAATTAATGTAATTAATTAAGGTGATTAATTAAAGGTTAATTAATGTGAATGGTTAAGGCTAATTAATCTATGGGGTAATTGAAGGTTAAATACTTAATGTAATTAAAGGATAATTATCAAGGATGATTAATTAAGATGGATGATTAAAGAATGATTTATTAATTGGGTTGTAACTAATTAATGTTATGTAAGTAGGATTAAGGTAATCCAAGTGATCAAAGTTGGTAATTAATTTAATTGGAGATTAATTAAATTAATTAGGAATTATATATCTAATAAATCTTGTTTATGGATGGTTGAATGATATTGGATGACTTGGATTGATGATATCTTTGATGGGCGATTGAGATGTGCTGTGATATGAATGGGTTGAACTGTGATAATGTAGGTTACCTATCTGAGTTGAATTGTTATGTGATACGATATCCTAGATATGAATTGTATTGTTTAAAACTTAATAACTTGGATTAGAGATGACATTGAATTCGAAGAGACCGGGGTCGGGTATCAGTTAATGCCCGAAACCACTTCGATTCTTTATAATTTTGAGTTTAGAAGCAAACAGGTTGGAATGAAATAAGTTAAGTATCATGGATATTTAACTGGATAACTATACTTGGATATTGTTTTGAGATAAATGATTGACTTAAATAAGATTAAAACTCGTAGAAAAGTACGAGTTACCCTAGTAATTCACTTGAGTTATATAGCTTGGTATTTCATATTATATGGGTTTACTCACGCTGGTTTCCAGCCTGACTCGGGTGTTACTTTGATGCAATGCTCGGGTAAGACCGAGTATTATATATTTTTAGGTTAGGACGTTTTGGAGCTCAGGAGGCAAGCTGGATAGCAGGAACGTATGGAGTTTACCGCTGCGTATTATAGAGATGTAGTGATAGTAGTCTGGGACAAGTTAATTTTGACTGTCCAATTTTGAGTAATGGTTGTAACTCTGATGTATTGATGTAAATTAACAGATACAGTTCTTCTTTACATAACTGCTATTATTTAATATCATATTTTGATCCGCTGCGAATGTGAGATTCTATGTTTTGTTTCCTGTTTCTTCTTCTATCTCTTTCTTCTTTTCTCTAACAATCTGGAATTTTCAGACTCGGGAATTTTGGGTCGTACATTTGGTATCAGAGCTGAAGGTTAAGCGAGAACCTTGGATCTGGTGGGTTTACTCATTAAGGATAGGGTCAATAATACCCTTGAATGAGTTGAGTGTAGTATATCTGAGGGCGTATTTGTTATTTTCTTATAAAAAGATTTTAAAACGGTTTTAAAATTATTTTTTATATAAGTTTATATTTTGATATATAAATCAATAGTTTTTCTAATATATTAAGGCAATTGGTTGTTGTATTATTGGAATTAAATAAAATAATGAGAATTAAGTGGTAATAGAAATACAACCAAATTGAAATTGAATGAAGATAAGTTTGAAATGGATCCAAACTGAGATTAAAATCCTGAATTTGTAGAAGTGTTTTCAGAATAAGATAATATATAGTGGATTGGTTTCCATATATGATAATAATGAGATGTTTGTTAATGATTAAGCAAAATGAAATGTTTTAAGGAAGTAACAATTTAAGTAAGTATGACTTGTAAATTAGGAGGATTTAAATTGTGAAGTTTTAAATCTAAGTCCAGAAAATTTGGAATTTGTTTCAAAGTGCTAAAAGAAATAATAAATAGTATTATTTGAATTAAAGGGCATGTTTCAAACAAAAGTTGTTTGGAAATTTAAAAGAAATTTGTTTTGACTTAAAAACCAAAGGTGATTTAAAATATAAAGTATAACTTGGTGTGCAAAGGAAATAAATATGTATATATGAGGGATATACATAATATCAAAGATGGTTTAAAATAAACTCTAAGTGTTGAGTTTTAAATTTTCTTGGAATGAGATGTGAAAACCGAAAGTGATAAGTTTTTGTACTTATAAGTAGGAAGATTATTAAGGTGAAGTTTAAAATTTATAATGAGAAATCAAATTGGGTAAGGTTAACTGGATTAAATAAATTGAATTTAACTTTGGGAAAGTTAAACAAGTTAACAAACAACCTGATTTGGTAATTTCAAGATGAAATTGAGATTTAACTTAGGGAAGCTAAATGATTGGTTTAAATGGGAAGTTATGTGTGATCTCAAAATGGGTTTGAGATCTGGAAGTTGGAAATGGATTGAGGTAATATACATCCATTACTGAAATAAAATAGAAATAAGATTTGAACTTATGAAACGAAAATTGCTTTGAATTTAAAGATTTAATTGTAAAAATGAGCTTGCCGAAAATTTGTTAAGGATTGGTTTCGAAGTTAGAATTGGATAATAAATTGGATTCTGAAGGTTTAGTTGTTTCTTGAACTCTTATTTGAACTTTGTAATAAGTTAAGTAAAAGTAATTTAAAAATGGAATTTTGAAATTTGGACTTAGGATTAAATGGTTTAAAAATTTTAAGTCGTTAACTTAAAAGTAAAGGTTAATTTGATTTAAAGGATTAAATCAATATTTAAAAATTTAACTCGAATTTATATAATTCGAGATGATTTAAAGTTGATATTGGAATTGAAATTAGTTTAAATTAAATTTGATTTGAATTTAATGGAAATGAGATTGAAGTTGAATGAGTTTAAATTCAAATGGAAGTTGATTTGAATTTAGGATAGGAATTAAAGTTAATTCAAGTTGAATTGGAATTGAATCAATTGAGTGATATGGGAAAATGATTTGAAGTGGAGATTGAGAAATTGAACCAGTTTGACCCTGAGACTATTTTCAAATAAATTGTTTTAATATAAACTATTTTAAATCTATTTTCTTAGCTATTTACTATACAACCTTTCTTTTTAAAAGCCAAACTATTTTATACTTATTTTACAATTATTTTGAAAACTAATTACTATTTTACATCTGTTTTACAAACTAATCACTATTTATAACTACTTTATAATAATTACTATTTTACAACTATTTTGAAATTATCTAAATATTTTACAACTATGTTATAACTACTTAACTATTTTACATCTATTTTACAACTAATAACTATTTTACAACTACTTATCTATTTTAAACTTTTCAAGCTATTTTCTAAACTCAAGCTAGTCAGAGTCCAAATGTTTACAATTGAAGTGATAACCCAAATGGAATTGGGAGCAATTGAGGATAAGTGAATAGAATTAAAGTGAAGGTGAATGAAAAGAATATTGATTGGCTAATAATCAATGAAGATAAATGCGTAGGATGTACGTATATTATTTTATTCGTAGAATGATTTGATCTAGATTCGAGCAACAAATTTCGAGATAGTATATCCGAGTTGGGATTTTTCACTCGATTTTCGACGGCGAACCCTGGATATGATTTTTGATTGATTCTGGATATTCTCTATCATAGTTAGGCTATGCAAAGAATGGCGGTTTCTGATCAAGAAACCATATCTAAGTCTACACTAGGAAGTCAGGTGGACGATACTAGATCGGAAGTGAAATTGTGTAATCGAGTGAGCGATCAGATTTGATATTGCATACGGATGATATGAGTACATCGTACGGGCTTAAATGAAATAGATATTGAATTTTTTTGGATAAGAACTGTAAAATGATTTTTGAAATGGAAAGGTATATTCTTAAAATGAATGATGAAATAAAATGGGAGTTGGATATTTCTATGATTAGAACTCATTTTATAGAAAAGTAATTTGGTTAATAACTTTATAAAAGAGTAATCAAATTTGAATATTTGATTTGGAATAAACAAAGTTATATATCTTTGTAATATATGATAAACCCCCCTTTTTGAATCTATAGCCAGAAGAAAAAAGGGTTTTTGAAAGTATTTAAAGTATAAAAAGGAAATTTTTGAAAGTATGAAGTGATCCTAAAAAAATTTCAAGGATATATATATCTATATATGTAAAGGATTTTATGAGAATGATTTTGGAAAAGATTTTGGAACCTATGGATTTTGGAAAGGCTTTTGATTTTGGGAAAAATCAAATTTTGGAAATTTGGAAAGCCTAGTTTAAGAATTATCGATTTTGGGAATCAATTTTGTGTAAAGGAGATTTGTGTAAATCATAAAGGGTATGATTTGAAAGATACTATAAGTGTATAGAATAAAGTGTTTTGAAATTGGCTTTGGGAAAAAAGACGCTCCCATTGAAATGAACTTCATAGGAGTGCCACGGGGTGGTACTGCCTTGAAACCTAAGGGGGTGTTAGCACCAGAATTGGTCACTAACACCCTTGAGAAAGATTGTGTAGAGAGATTAATGAAGAAAGTAAATTAAAACAGAGAAATTGTATGCCAAATTAAATGCAAAGACAAGAACACCGGATTTATAGTGGTTCATCGTAACTGCCTACGTTCACTTTGAAGTTAATCTTTATTGCTTTACTCAACGATTGATTACAGATACAATCCATACACCAACTACTTGAATACAATTGCTAAGTAAAAAGAATGAGTCTTGAATGCGACAGAGTCTCCTCACTGTTCTCGAAAAAAAGTCCATTTCACCGTGCCCTTCTATTTATAGACCGAGATGGGTTAGACTTCCATAATGGGCCTAGGAGCAAGATACCTCGGCCCATGGTGAGTGACTTCTGTGTGCCGAGCCACGAATGCCGAACGGAAAATGTCGAGCAAGGCCATATGCCGAGCGAGGCTTCATGCCGAACGAGGCTGGAATGCCGAACGAGGCATGAATGCCGAGCAAGGCTGGAATGTCGAACGACGCACGAATGCCAAACGAGGCTGGAATGCCGTACGGGGCATGAATGCCGGGCGAGACTAGAATGCCAAACGAGGCTGGAATGCCGAACGAGGATCATGAAGAATGACCTTGCTATGCCGAACGGCCCTTCCACGCCGACCGAGGTTCTATATCGAGCGAGGGAGGATGCCGTGCGGTACTCATGCCGAACAAGGCTTCATGCCGGTCGAGGTTTCAATGCCGAACGACGTAAGATGCCAAGCGACCTTTTCGTGCCGAATGAGGTAAGATGTCGAGCGACCTTTCCCTGCCGAACGATGTAAGATGTCGAGCGACATTTCCATGCCGAACGATGTAAGATGTCGAGCGACCTTTCCATGCCGAACGAGGCATTGTGCCGAACGGCACACCTATGCCGGACGGTGCTTATGTCGAGCCTCTTGTTACATGGTCAAACATCTAGGTAACACTTGCCCCCAAAGTGCATCATGTGGATGAACATGATGCGCTTTGAATCATGAGTACTCCGTGTTTTCCTTCGAGCCCCTATTCTGTCTTTTCGATAGCGTTTTCCTTCGACCTCCCGAATGCCGAGGCATTGCATGCCGAACGACATATTAATGCCTAACGAGGCTCATGCCGAATGACATCGATGCCGAACAATGGAGACGCCTTGACCTGTTCTACCGGTCGATGTCCATTCGACTTCTCTTCTCTCTATATAAACCGATACTTCCTCTTCCCTTCCCTTTTACTTTTACCTCCGCTCTTCAGGACTTACGAATTCGTCTTCGACCAGACTTAGGCTAACAATTTACCCTTCCCCTTTTTTCTCGAACTTAATGCGTCGCCCCACATCCTTCCCCAACAACGAAACTGAATAGAATCATGCTTTCTATTCTAGAATCTCTCTGAGTTTCAAGCCATTTATTAGGTAATGACTCCTCCTTCAAATGCTTTATCCCGACTAGGAAACTTAGCATGAGATTCAAGTTCCTGAATCTTTGCAAAATCGAGGTCAGTAGGAATCGTGCAAATGAGGGAATCGAATCGCGGTTAGAACATGTCTTAGGGCTAGGCGGAGTGGAGGAGAGAAGAGGATGTCAGAGGTGTTTGGGACATGATTTCTTGACGAGTTGCCGAGTGAAGGAATAGGAAGGGTGGTTGGCCTAGTAAGAAGTAGTGAGGTCAGGAAGTGCAGATTAAGCGTGGTGTGCGAGTTAGAAGAGAATGTATGGATATGGCTTTGCATTACTCTCTCATGCCGAACGACGAAAAGAGATTGGAAGAGAGCAAGGAGTCGTGCCGAACGGCAAGGAGAGAATACAGAAGAGAAGCGAGGGTTGAGTCTAGAGTGCCAAGCGAAGCGGCTCGGCATGACTTTCCTTAGGACTTATCTGTGCCGAGCGATAGAGATGGAGGGTAGGAAGGAAGTTGGGGTTGAGGTAAAGTGTCGAATGATGCGACTCGGCATGATTGTGGTTTGGCATGAATTGCCGCATGTCGAATGGTGGAGAGGAAAAGTAGGAGAGTGGTGTACATATCAACTTGAACACAATGAGTTGTTGACTTAACACACTTTTTATGCCCGAACATATGACAGCGAACAAGGACGGACTTAAACAATTAAGCATATCGGACAATCCAGACTGATAACTCCCTTGTTTTGACAACTGTAAACCTGAACTCAACTTGCTTAAAACAGTTAATAACCTTTCACATACAATGTCGATGCCGAGTTCAAAACATAAACCGCCTTACGATAAACTCTCACAGACGGTCAGCGATGACGGTCTTCGAAGATGATAGTTCGAAGCCTAACTTTATTTCATCAACTCTTTGACTATTAATTTCTTGGCACTTATATTTGAATGATCGCACTTGTTCACACACCATACGGGGGGAGTATTTTATTGTTAAATCTAATTTCGATTATTTTTCAAGTATAGTTCAAACAGGTGTTTCATCAAATTCAACATTCATTAGAGATGTCTAGGAAATCTAGTTCTACCATGATCTCGGACAGACGCAGGCCATCTTCTCAATAAGAAGTAGTTGGAACTTCAAATCTGTCGACTACTCCTATACAAAACTTGCCGAGTCCCACGATCGGATTTGTCAACTTGGCTCCCAATGCCTTGGATGCAGCGATCTTTTTAGACGATCCGATCGATTCCCAAGCGTCGAAGATTAACGAAAGCACGCTTCGCCGTATATGCTTAGTTCACGGGATTCCTATCGACGACGTGTTGGTTCCATCGGGACAGGATCGTCCTCACTTGCCCCAGTCGGATATACAGCCTGCAATAGATTCATGTGTTGGGTCGGTAGCGTGCCGCCATTCAACTCCTTTCTTCGCGACCTGTTACAGTATGTCGAGATCTCACTATCGCAATTACATCCAAACAGCCACGCGTTCATATGCGGCACTTGCATTCTCTTCATGAATGTCCTTTTCGGGCTCCCGACTCCTGGCGATATCTGCTATATCTACCGCTTCAAGAGACGATCAGATAGCCCATCTTTTGTATTTTTAGAGCCGCATAGCAAGTGTCAAATCCTTACTGGGGCATGGAGCAAGTTTGCCAAGTATAAGCAGGAGTGGTTCTATGTGTGCTATCCTCCCGGCTTTGCGTGGAGATGGATGGAAGGGAGTAAGTCTTTTTTCTAGATCAATACTCGTGTTTGGCGGAAGCTGCACCTTTTCTAACTCTTTCTCTATTTTTTCAGGTATCAACCCACGTCCGGAAGGCACAGGATATTCTGAAGCTGTCGAATCTATCCGAGTTATCCCCATAGAAGACCAGGACACCAGAACTCTCATTTCAAATGAATCGCTCATGAAGTTTGGGCTGCTGGCGGAAAGTCGCCGAATAAGCCTCCCCCAAGGCATCACTATAACCAGGCCTGCTTCAGGCAAAGGAAAAAAGCAGGTTGGATCTTTAGCACGTAATGCCCCTGGCACACTAGAGGAGGGGGAGATTAAAGAAGCTGAAACGCCCGAAGTACAGGGTGAAAATGTCAGTCCCGCTCAGGACCTGATAGTCGAGGTTCATGATATCGAAACGACGCCTTCCCCTTCGAAGGGAAATAAGAAAATGACCTTGAAGCTGAGGAAGAAAACAATGGGTGGAACTTCTAAGGTCACCCTTAGTCCAGTGGAGAAAGAAACTTTCTCGCAACACTTAGATTCTCTGAAAGGCCTGTCGAACCTCACTATACCTGATGATTTGCTTAACTATGGTTTTGACGATCCGGTGGCCCTTAAGCTTCATTCGCCCGTGAGAGGCGATACAAGCGCTCAAGCCCAATACCAGGGAGAAAATTCTCCTATTGGTAAAGATAAAGAAACTGGTCCATCGGGAGGAAACACTAGGACACACACAAACACGTGCACTACACCTTGCACTTCAATTTTAGCCATCACTCTACTTTTTGATAACTTATCATTATTTAAATTCTGTGCAGGTGACATGGGACGTATATATGGACTAGAACGTCTTTGTGGTTCATCTATTTTTCACCACTCTGGCCGGGATTCGGGTTTCGGCAAACGTCGAGACAGGGATGACACCGGCCATCGAGACTACTACCACCGAGAATCATCTTACCAAAGAAAAACCTATAACCAATCCTCCTACCCTCGTGATCCTCCTCCTCAATCGAAGCAAAGCAAAGAGAAGTCCGCACATAAGGGGTCCTAGCTTGAGGCCCATCGAGATCAACACTCCGGTACATCCAGTACCAGGCAATCTCGGGATCCTACAAAACACCTGTAGTCTCCAAGCAAACTCCTACAGCTTCTGTATCTGATTCGTCGGTAGCAGAATGACTTGCTATGCTTAAAGCCATATTGCCAAAGATATGCTTTGATGGCTTGAAATTTCTCCCGATGATTCATCAGATTTCAGGACATGTCAAACAAAGCGCTCTTGCTTGTACTAACGACGTCTATGTCCAACATGATGCGTTTGTTCACTTAGCTGAAAAAGTCTCAGAAGTCTCCGTTAAGCATCAACACGATATTGATCGCCTGAAGCTCGAGGCTATTCAGCTCGATGCCGCCCAACAGAGTGCTAAAGATACTACGGAGGCCGTCAATCGTCTGGAGACAACTCATAAGAAAGAAATTGACGATGCGGTCCAACACTACGGGGCCCTGGCTTCAGAGAAGGATTCAGTTCAAAAGGAAAGGGATGCATTTTCTCTCCGAATCAAAGAGTTGGAAGATCAACTCTGCAAAGAGAGAGAGGAAAAAACTGTTGCCCAGGAAGAGTCACAACGATATTGCGACGAGATTGTTGCTACGCGACTTCTGAAGGCAAAGCTCGACGACGAGCTCTCTAAGGTCAGGATGCTGAAGGATGAAGCCCGTGAAGAGGGTAAAAGAATAGCATCCGTGGAGATTGACTCTCGCCTTGAGGCGGCTACAGAGGCTGCAGGGAGGAGGTCAAGTGCATGTTCGACCCACTTATTTCAGAATTCAACGCCCGTGTCCTTATGCATCGAGACTTAACTTTTCTTGGCGATGGCTACCTTTAATCTCTAACCTAGGCATGAGAGACTTTAATAAAGATCAGGAAGGTCGAGCTGGACACCAAAGAAGTTGAGGATGAGGCTTTGGTGAGAAAATTTCTCAAAGGGAATGAGCCTTCGGACTTGTTAGACCCCTTAATGCAAAGGTTCCTCCTTATTCAAAGAAAAAGATGTCATTGCCGGTCCGTCTGGAACCAAGTCTCCAGCCCTTCCTCTTACTCAACCGGCTGATCGGACAATACTCGATCCATCCGAGCAATATGCTAGTTATGACCCAGAAGACCCTGGTCTCGGCATCCACATTGTATCTCCCATTTTGGAGGGTGAGACTCCCCTGACGATTGAGAGCCAGCTAGAAGCTGGTACATAGCTCTTCTTTTTAAAGTTCAAAGAGCCGTCGTTTTCGGCGAAAGATTATTGTATTCTAATGTTTGTTTCCTATGATTTTATGCAGGTCATTCTGATCCCGAACCCACTCCAAGGAGCGATGATGCCAGGGAGGATAAGGGGAAAACAAGCGAGGCCACTCACGTGGGAGAGACTCCCGGTCCAGATGCTCAAGTGATTGAGGTGCTTGATGAGGATAAGTCTGAGAATTCATCTCCCGTCGAAGAAAGTTATGAAATCGAGATAACAAGCGCCTCTGAGAATACTTCTAAAATGATCATGAAGGAGTAGCTCGTGGAGGAAAAGAAAAGGATGGCTGAAATCAAAGTCGAGCCCCGAGTCGTGGACCTAGATGATCCTCTAAACAAGCCTTTGAAAGGTCATCCTCCCTGGTGGGTCCAGGCCATTAGAGGTCCCTCGTTCTTCATTAGTTGTCACCTCCCCATCAAGCAAAACATCCAAGAGAAAACAGGTGGAGGAGGAGTCGTTAGAGAAGATGAAAGAGGAAAAGAAACCGAGAAAGTCAAAGAAGTAGTTGTTACTCTCGTTCAACGAGAGTTAGTTTAGATTATGTAATTATTTTTATTTATTTTCGCAGTCAATGTAAATAGACTTTTGACTCTGAGTTTTGGAGGAGTTGTAGTAGAATCATATTTTAGATAAATAAAATTTAGTTCTTTTGTCTTTCAAAAGACTTTTATCGTTCAGCTTTCTGTATAATTATGGTCGAAACCTAGGCTATTGTGAGTCACATGAACTCCAATTCATTTTTATATAATTTGAAAATTCTTTGAGTCTTACATCCTTTATTCCATGCTTCGGTTACTTAGAATATTTTTCAGTCCGTACGCCGGGGACATGATGACTTCAAGTCATTTGCATCTTAGTCAGCACTCCGAGGACTTAGAGAATTTTAAGCTGTTTATACTCCAATCCGCACTCTAGGGACTCAGAGTACTCCAGTCCACACTCAGGGGAGTTGAAGATTTTAGTTGTTTATACTCTAGTCCGCACTCTGGGGACTCAGAGTACCCCAGTCGACACTCAGGGGACTTGGAGATTTTAGTCGTTTATACTCTAGTCCACACTCTAGGGACTCGGAGTACTCCAGTCCGCACTCAGAAGACTTGGAGGTTTAAGTCGTTTATCCTCTAGTCCGCACTCTGGGGACTCAGAGTACTCCAGTTCGCACTTAGGGGACTTGGAGATTTTAGTCGTTTATACTCTAGTCCATACTCTGGGGACTCAGAGTACTCCAGTATGCACTCAGTGGACTTGGAGGTTTAAGTCATTTATACTCTAGTCCGCACTCCGGGGACTCAGAGTACTCTAGTTCGCACTCAGGGGACTTGGAGATTTAAGTGTTCGTGCGTGTTTGTACATTAGACAGAATAATGTAACTATAGTGGTCTTCCATAGAATTATCATACACAGAAACGTCAATAATTCATGGAAAAGATGGCTTCAAGCCTTTATTAATGAAAACAAGCTAAATTGTCTTATTACATGCCGAAAACTAAGAATAAAAAAATGCTGGGAAATAGTTGCAACTAGAATATAAAAGAAATGGAAAAAGTATAGTAATGCCGCAAATGCTCGCTATTCCATGCTCGGGGGAGTGTCGCACCATCAACGGTCGCTAGCTTGAAAGTTCCCTCTCAAAGCTTCCATTCAATGACGTATGGATCTTCCCATGCGGGATTCATATGCGGTGGGACTGAGAAAACTCGTTTCAAAACAAGGTCACCCATATCAAAGATTCTGGGCCGGACCCTTTCATTATAATATCGAGCGACTCGGTGTTTGTATGCGGCCGCTCTTAATTCAACTTCTTCATGTTTTTCATCAATGAAGTCCAGTGATCCAACAAAATATCCCGATTCGACTTGGGGTCATATTGAGTTACCTGATGTGATGAAACTTCAAGTTCTACGGGTATAACATCTTCCATGCCATATGCCAATGCGAATGGAGTGTGGCCAGTCGCAGACTTGTGGGTGGTTCTATAAGCCCAAGCGCTGTTAGAAGTTCATCCACCCACTAGCCTCTAGCCTTTTCCAAACGCTTTTTCAATATGGACTTGATTATTTTGTTCACGGCTTCCACTTGTCCATTGGCTTTTGGATGAGCAACTACTGCAAACCTTTTTTCAATGCCATACTTTTGACAAAATTCTTTGAACTCTATGCTTTCGAATTGAGTTCCGTTGTCTGTAGTGGAAGGCCAAAATGGCATATAATGTTTCGTACAGTGAAATTAATGACCTTTTTGGTTGTGATCGTGGCCAAAGGCTCTGCTTCTGCCTATTTAGTAAAGTAATCGACTGCAACACTTGCGTATTTCGCACCACCATTGGATATGGATAAAAAAATCGATGATGTTGGTTCCCCACATTGCAAACGGCCAGGGACTAACCATTTGCGTAAGTTCCATTGGTGGAGCTCTCAGGATTTTTGCATACTTCTGGCATTTATCGCATCTCCTTATGTAGTCTGCAGCGTCCCGATTTATAGTTGGCCAATAGTATCCATAGCGGTATGTTTTCCCCCGGTATGGTCACCGCATTCTCCTTCATGGACTTCCTTCAGGACTCATTTTATCTCATCGTGGGTAATGCACCGGAGCAAGGGGGTCGATAATCCCTTCTGATACATTGCTCCGTCCTGCACTACATATCACGAAGCCTTACGAATGACTTGTCGTCTTTCGCTCCATCTTTCGGGCAAGACCACGTGTAACAAGTATTGCTTGAATGGGGTCATACATGATTCCTTCTCGATTTTTGTTTCGTACCTCCATCATATTTATATTTGGAGCGTGTAAGGTTTCAACGGGAACCAAACCCATTTGTAGTGCATCGCCAGTGCTCGCAAATTTTTCCAATGAATCGGCTGCTCTGTTTTGTTTACGTGGGACATGCGAAATATCATAATATTCTAGATTTGCTAGAAGCTCTTGAACCCATGCAAGGTATGGGGCAAGTCTCTGTCCCTTCGCTTGATAGTCCCCCCGCACCTGGTATACCACCAGTTACGAGTCACAAAAGATTTCAATCGATTTTACCCCTAGTTCTCTGATAAGTCTCAAGCCAACAATCAATGCTTCATACTCGGCTTCATTATTTGTTGCTGGGAATTCGAGCTTCAAAGCATAACAACTGATTGATTTTTAGGGGTTACGATAACTATGCTAGCTCGCGAGCAACGGTCGTTAGATGCCCCGTCGATATACATCTTCCATCGAACACGAGTTATGACTTTGTGACCGCTTGATTCGTCTGACACGGTGAATTCAGTAATGAAGTCTGCTAGCGCTTGCCCTCGTACGGGCCTTTGTGGCAGGTAGGTAATATCAAACTGACTCAACTCGATATTCCATTTTAAAACCCTTCCAGAGGTTTTCAGTCGTTGGAGTACCTACCGCAAGGGTTGATCGGTATAAACACTGATTAAATGCATCTGAAAGTATGGCCGAAGCTTGCGTGATGCAATCACCAAGCAATAGGCTAGTTTCTCAATCTTAGGATAATTTCTTACTGCCCCCGTTAAATGTTTACTGACATAGTACACCAACTTCTGAACTCGGTCCTCCTCGCGAACCAGAGCCGTACTGATAGCATGCTGGGATACAGCCAAGTACACGGACAACATCTCATGGTCTACCGGTTTCGATAGTACCAGGGGACTTTCTAAATCCCTTACCGGAGCTCGGAACGCTTCCTCACAGTCGGATGTCTACAAGAAATTTATCTTTCCTTTCTTTATTACATCGAAGAAGAGAATACACTTATCTGTGGCTCCGGATATGAATCGACTCAGCGCAGCCACCTTTCCATTCAAGCTTTGTACCTGCTTTATAGTTTTGGGCACTTGTATGTCTCGAACAACTTGAATCTTTTCCGAGTTAGCTTCAATTCCCCACGCATTTATAATGAAACCTAAAAATTTCCCTGACGCAACGCCAATAGAACACTTCAAACGATTGATTTTCATTCCATAATGTCTAAGTACATCAAACACCTCCGCTAAGTTTCGAATGTGGTCGTTTGACTGCCGTGACTTCACGAGCATGTCATCCACATAGACTTCCATTGTTCTACCAATCTGGTCTTTAAACATTCGATTCACCAGACGCTGATAAGTTGCTCTCGTATTTTTCAATCCGAAAGGTATTACTACATAGCAATATAGCCCCATGTCTGTGACAAAACTGGTGTGTTCTTGGTCTGGAATGTGCATCGGGATCTGATTGTATCCTGAGTACGCATCCATAAATGACAATAACTCGTGTCCGGCCGTTGAGTCGACCAGCTGGTCGATTCTCGATAAAGGGAAACTATCCTTCGGGCATTCTTTGTTTAAATCAGAGTAATCTACATAAGTTCTCCACTTCCCATTTGCTTTCCTCACAAGCACAGGGTTAGACACCCATTCAGGGTAGAGGTCATCGTAGATGAACCCATTGGATTTGAGTTTGTCCACCTCCTCTATGAGAACAATGGACCTCTCCTGGTCCATGCCTCTCCTTTTCTGTTTTACAGGAACGTACTTTGGGTCTATGTTCAACATATGACTTGCAATATCGGGTGAAATCCCGCACATATTAGAATGTGTCCAAGTGAAAACATTCAGATTCGCTCGAAGGAAATCAATTAGATCCTCTGCCATTGAGGGGTCGAGTTGTGATCCAATCTTAAAAACTTATGACGGGTCATCACAGCTGACTAGAATGTCAATCGTCAGCTCAGCCGGTGCTGCATTCACTTCTTTGGGTTCCTCATCATCATCTCTCAGATCTATGTCTCTATAGATCCGAGAATGTCGCCCGAGCCAGGGCTTGGGAACTACTTATCAATTTTCAGTATTTCGGATGCGGATGGAGTTGTCCGCAACCTTTCCTTTCTCTCCCCGCTGAGCCTCTCTCAGCTCAGCCTCATAACATGCACGATCGGTCGCCTGATCGCCATGCACCACACCAACTCCTTTGTCTGTCGGAAACTTCAAAGTCAAAAGCCACGGGACCAAAGCTGCCCTAAACTCTGCCAGGGCCGGTCGACCCAGAAACACATTGTATGGAGAATCAACATCCAAAACTATGAAAGGTAGGAGTCGCACCCTCCTACGTTCACTTTGTCCCAGTTCAACTGGCAACTCAACATATCCTACTGCATCAGTCGTTGCACCATTATAGCCATGGCTTCGGGCTTTAGATGGTTTCAACCTATGTCTCCATATTCATTTGGTTGTATGCCTTTTTGAAGATGATGTTAACGGAACTTCCACAATCAATTAAAATTCTCTTCACATATGCCGGCCCGATCGTCGTAGATATGACCATCGGTCAACGATAAGAGCCTACACCTTGTCCGCATCTCTGCTCCTAAATACTATATCGTCTGTCATCATGCATTGCTGCTTTGTGGGGTCCCATCCTCCACATTCGAACAACACTAATAATCTGCATGCCTTAAGGAGTTAGAATATCGCTCTATCTCCTTCCAATTCTTGTCTATAGAATGAGGTCCACCGACTATCATGTTTATGACCAATCTACCCATGGTTCGGGAAGGTTCCTCTGGTTTCTTTGGAGCCGGCCCGTGTTCGGGGTCTGATGTTTCTTACCTACCCTCCTGTGGGTTCTTGACAAATTCCTGCAGCTTTTTATGTTTGATCAACATTTCTATGGCGTCGTGGAGGTGTCTACACTCTGTATTGTGCCCGTAAGTCTCATGGAAGCGACAGTACTTCCCCGTCCACTTTTGTTCCTCTATGGACACCTTTGGGCACGACTTTCTGTATTGAAAAGTGTTACAAGTTAACAAGTAAATATTCTCAAGAGATGCATTCAGTGGGCTATATTCGTTGTAGGTTGGAACCCTTAGCTTCCATTTCCCTGCTTCTCTTTTCTTTCCGGGATTTCCTCCTCCAGGCCTTTTAGATTGCCCAGGCTTGTTTTGGACATTGACTTGAACCTTTCCCGAGTTGTCACCAAATTGTTTTACGGTGATGTTGCTTTTCACAGTCTCCTGAACAGGCCTTGGTGCCTTATCTCGCCTCGTCCGTCTGGCTTCTTTTCTTCTTATGAATTGATAAGCCTTTGAATAGAAATGATCCAGCGTTGTTGGAGGCTTTCCTGCCAACCAATCTCCAAACTCTGAATCCGGATCTACTCCTCGCATTGCCGCCATCAGAATTGCGTGGTCGTTAGGGTTGAAAACTTCAGTAGCCGCAATATGAAATCTTTGCAAGTACTCTTTCAATGACTCCCCCGGAGCCTGGACTACAGTAGATAGGGACATCACATCGTTGGGATGAGTGGCATGTATCCTGAACTGATCCACAAATTTTTTTGCCAATTCGACGAAGCTGGATATAGACCGTGGGGGAAGTCGAGTGAACCACATGGTGGTGATTCGGGATAAAGTAATTGGAAAGCATCTACACCTGGTCGCGTCATTTGCTCTAGCCGAATCCATCATCCATTCGTACCTCATCACATGCTGCCTGGGATCGGTCTTTCCTTCGTAGGTTGGGATAGTTGGCATGCCAAACTTCTTGGGATACTTGGCCTATAGAATGGTAACGTGAATGGAGTATGACTCTTGGATATCCCCCAATCTTCGTTGGTTAAGCCTTGATTTTCTCTCATTAGCTGCCTGACTATAGCTGATAAGTACGGAGTTTGTATGGAGGAAGGAAGGTTGGGCTCTATTCTGCGGGACCGCTCGGGTTGATGTCCCCTCTGTTGGCGATCTGCCAAACGTGTATCATGAAGACCAGCTTCATTAGGGTCTTGGTGAGCCGGGCGTCTGTTCTCCACACGTGCTTCAACTCCTAAGTTTCCTGTTCCGGCTTGGGTGTGGTCTCCAAGATGTGAGTGATCCCTAGTTGATCGATCAGTAGCACCTGCTTGTGCAGTTTCAGTCTTACGGCGTCTACACCTAGGAGGTTCATCGGATGAAGTCGAGCTATCAGACGAAGAATAAGGAGCAGGGGTACCTCCAGCATTCTGATGCTGTTGTTGAGTAAGCTGAGTCATGAGGTTAGTGTTAGCTTGAATCTTCTCAGCTAGTTTCCTTCTACTTTCCATGAGTTCTCTCATCAAGTTGTTGAACTCTGTCCTAGTGATGACTTCCGTTTGATTTTGGTGGGTAGTCCTTGCACCTAGATTTTCTTGTTGATTGCTAGGTCCTACTTGTTGTACGCTAGCAGTCTCGTTGATATCCGCGTTATGAGAGGTTGATCTAGTATGTGGTCTTCCCATAGTAGAGTTATTGATAGGAACTCTGAGTAGAATCAACGGACGTCCAGTGAACGGTTTGTATCTCCTTCGGGGGATTTATTCAATCCAGTAGCTACAAAGCAGATCCTAATGACCTGAGAATTCGATTCTCAGTGAAAGCACCAAAATGTTAGCACCATAATTGGTCACTAACAACCTTGAAAAAGATTGTGTAGAGAGATTAATGAAGAAAGTAAATAAAAAAGAGAAATTGTATGCTAAATTAAATGCAAAGGCAAGAACACCGGATTTATAGTGGTTCAGCGTAACTGCCTACGTCCACTTTGAAATTAATCTTTATTGCTTTACCCAACGATTTATTACAGATAAAATCCGTACACCAACTACTTGAATACAATTGCTAAGTAAAAAGAATGAGTCTTGAATGTGACAGAGTATCCCTAGTGTTCTCGAAAAAAGGTCCATTTTACTGTGCCCCTGACCTTCTATTTATAGACAGAAATGGGTTGGACTTCCCTAATGGGCCTAGAAGCAAGATACCTTGGCCCGTGGTGAGTGACTTTTGTGTGCCGAGCCGCGAATGCCGAATGACAAATGCCGAGCTAGGCCATATGTCGAACGAGGCTTCATGCCGAACGAGGCAGGAATGCCGAACGAGGCATGAATGCCGAGCGAGGCTGGAATGTCGAACGACGCACGAATGCTGAACGAGGCCGGAATGCCTAACGAGGCATGAATGCCAGGCAAGACTGGAATGCCGAATAAGGCTAGAATGCCGAACGAGGCTCATGCCAAACGACCTTGCTATGCCTAACGGCCCTTCCATGCCGATCGAGGCTCTATGCCGAGCGAGGGAGGATGCCGAGCGATACTCATGCCGAACAAGGCTTCATGCCGGTCGTGGTTTCAATGCCAAACCAGGTAAGATGCCGAGCGCTGATCGAGGTAAGATGCCGAGCGACCTTTCCATGCCGAATGAGGTAAGATGTCGAGCGACCTTTCCATGCCGAATGAGGCCTTGTGCCGAACGACACACCTATGCCGAAGGATGCTTATGTCGAGCCTCTTGTTACATGGTCAAACATCCAGGTAACAAGGGGGTTCTAAGTTGATCCTGTGAGGAAGTCTAGACAAACTAAGTTCCTGAGGATTATGTGTTGTGGGTAGCGAAAGTCAAGGGTGCTAATGCCTGTACAGACATTTGGGTTATGCTGTGACGATAGTGTAACTCGATGTCACTGCGATCTACTGTGGACCATAATGGAAGTCGTGTGTGCTGCTGAGAGCCAACGGTCTACGTTTGATTTTGCCGTGATGCAACGTAACATTGGTAGACTGCGACCTATGAAGACATAGTGGAAGTCGAGAGGCCGTGAGAGCCTAAGGCTACATTGGGACTTGACTGATGTAGTCTACGACCTATGTGGGAGTGGTGAAGTTTCATTTTTGGCAGCGAAATTCGAGGGCGTTGATGCCTACACTTACATGGGTTTTTGTCGTGATGGAAACATAACCTCGGGTGTAGCTGCGATATGTAGCGGGTTGTATGGTGCAATCGAGGGGTGCAGAGGCCTATAGTTATCTATTGTTTTGCCGGGATGGCGACGCAATCATCGGGTTAACTGCGACCATGGAGGGAGTGATGATTTCCAGAGCATTCTCACCAAAGTTGTTTCTTCTATTTTCAAAAATGTCTTCTATATTTTCAACAAAATGTTTTCCAAGTATTTTCACCGGGTGTTGAAAATGGGTCTGCTAAAGACTTATAGATTTTCAGTCCTACGCATGATCAACATATGATCGAATTTCTATTAGAACAAGGATGGACTGGTTGAGATATCGAGTTATAGAAAGTATTTTTATAAAAACTATTTTATAATATTATGTTGATTTTAGAAGTATTTTAAAAATGATCAAAGGATAATTTATCTGGTTTTAAGTTATTGAATAAATTCTGGCTTCGCTCCTTTTCGAGGACGAAAAGATTCAAAGAGGGGAGGAATGTGATAACCTGGATTTATGGACATCGATCAAGAGGATAATTAACTGATTTTATTTGAAAATTTAATTGTGAATTAATTTGAAATTTTCAAAATAAATAAGATAAGTGTTTGATTTTATATATGTGTGTGTATGTGTGAATAGGTTGTAATTTGAATTTGAGTTTGAAATTCAAAAATAAAATGTCCTAAAAATAAATTGGACTTAAAATTATATATATATATATATGTTTTTTTTAAATTAGTTTCAAATTATCTCTTTAAGGATATATGAATATAAATTTAAGAAAAATATAATGTATACATTTTATATAAATTAATAATACATATGTATATAGACAAAAATGTAATATAAGATGTATTAAAACATATATATGCAAATATAAGCAAAAGAATAATAATATAAATATCTATTTAAACCATATTCTCATGAAGAAAATGCAAGTGTAAATCATTTACATATACAAAGACAAGTGTGAGTGTTTTATTATGGAAATCAACAAGTGTAATGAATTTTAACAAGTGTCATTAGTTTTAAAATTAATAAAAATCAAGTCATATAATTTCTATTCCCTCTCCCTCTCATTATCTTTTAATTTGCACTCTCAAATTCAAAGAAAAAAAGGAAAACCTATACACAAAGAAACCAAAAAAAAATTAAAGCAAGGCAAAATATTTCATAAATTCAACTTCATCAATAATAAAGCTCGAGATTCAACTCAGTAATCAAAGTATCAAGATCAACATCAAGTTTTTAAATCTAGGATCAAGATCAAAGTAGATTTCAAATTTCAAAACCCAGGTTTCTTCTCAGTTTTCAAAAAAAACTGTGAGTAATCTTTGAAATTTGAGATATCTTGAATTAGCTTATGAAAATCTTTGAAGCATGTCATGAATTTTGCTGTGCATGTTGTTCAAAAATGATTTTTTTATGTATGTATATATGTGATAATATCCTGGTACATGTCTGGCCAGGCAAGTCATGCCTCTGTTAAAACACTACAGGTTTTAAATCCCAGATTCAAAGAATTTTTTTCATATTATCCAACCAATTGATTTTAGACTTGAATCTCTGAACAAAATATGTCTATAAAGTGGTAACCTCATCCATAAAAATATAATTTAAGTAAAAATAGTTATAATTATTCAGGAAATAAGAAAGTACAGTGAGAACTTTTCAAAACTGAAAAATTTGATGTTTTAAATTTCAAGATTTGAATATGTAAATAGATTCGAGTTTGGAAATTTTGATTTTTAAAATCGAAATCATGATTTTTAAGATAGTATATTGTGAGAAATCATGGGATAATCAGAAAATGGATTTCGAGCATTTTCTGACGATTGAGGAATTCAGGGGTCTTGGGGTAAGTGTCGTGGATAGCTTGGAGGTTGATGATGTTGGCAAAAATAGTAGGTGAATTATTAACCCACGGTGGCGACGGCGCGACAACGTTTTAGGGTTTAAAACCCGACTTTGCCCGTCGATGATGTAGAGGTTTGTTTGTCGTCTGGGTTGAATCGGGCTGCACGGGGCTTGAGGGAATCAACGCGAGGGTGGTCATCGAAGCTTTGGCCGGAATTGAATTGCCTCGGATGGCCTGAGACGTTGGAGCGTGATGTATTTTGGCGATCCTGTTAGTTCTGATAGGTAGTCAATTGCTCGATTTTTTTCTAGCGATCGATATGATGTTCTGGAGATTGATTTCGAAGGTTTGGGTTGTCGTTGACTTGCCGGAGGTGGTGGCAAGGGTCAGAGATATTCCGACCATCCGTGCACGTGCACGCATGCACATCAACGTCTAGTAAAGGCTTAATGTTGGGTTTCTCAGTGATGAGCTCGGGAGAATTGATGATCGACTCGAAGGAGATGAGAACGCGAGTGGTGCTCGGGTATTTTGATATTTTGACTCGGGTCTGATTTCGTGTATTTCTAGGTTTAATTGTAAAGAAGTGTACCGGGCTTTAAAAGTAAAGAACTCAAGTTTTCAAAGGTTTTAAAGTTATTTAAATGATTAGTTTTTAAAAGAAATTGTTTGAGTATAGATACTTATTGTAATTTATAAAATATAATTACTTAGGGTAAGTAATTAAAGAGTAATTACTGGAAGTAATTAATAAAAAGAAAATTTCTTAATAAAAGTAATTAGTGGATAATGACTTAATGGAAGTGCTTAAGGATTAATTACTTAGAGTAATTAATTAAAGGATTAATTAAAAGATAATTAATTAATGAATAGGATTAATTAAGGATAATTAATTAATGAATATGATTAATTAAGGATAATTGATTAAAGATTATTTGTTAAATGTAATTAATTAAAAGGATAATTAATTAAGGGAAGTGATTTGAGGATCATTAATTAACGTAATTAACTAATTAAGGTGATTAATTAAAGGTTAATTAATGTGAATGGTTAAGGCTAATTAATCTATGGGGTAATTGAAGATTAATTACTTAATGTAATTAAAGGATAATTAATCAAGGATGATTAATTAAGATGGATGACTATAGAATGATTTATTAGTTGGGTTGTAATTAATTAATGTTAAGTAAGCAGGATTAAGGAAATCCAAGTGATTAAAGTTGGTAATTAATTTAATTGGAGATTAATTAAATTAATCAGGAATTATATATCTAATAAATCTTGTTTATGGATGGTTGAATGATATTGAATGACTTGGATTGATAATATCTTTGATGGGCGATTGAGATGTACTGTGATATGAATGGGTTGAAACTGTGATAATATAGGTTACCTATCTAAGTTGAATTGTTATGTAATATGATATCCTGGATATGAATTGTATTGTTTAAAACTTAACAACTTGGATTAGAGATGACATTGAATTCGAAGAGACCGGGATCGGGTATCAGTAAATACCCGAAACCACTTCGATTCTTTATAATTTTGAATTTAGAAGCAAACTGGCTGGAATGAAACAAGTTAAGTATCATGGATATTTAAACTGGACAACGATTCTTGGATATTATTTTGAGATAAATGATTGACTTAAATAAGATTAGAACTCGTAGAAAAGTACGAGTTACCCTGGTAATTCACTTAAGTTATATAGCTTGGTATTTCATATTATATGGGTTTACTCACGCTATTTTCCAGCATGACCCGGGTGTTACTTTGATGCAATGCTCAGGTAAGACCGAGTATTATAGATTTTCAGGTTATGACGTTCTAGAGCTCAAGATGCCAGTTGGATGGCAGGAATGTATGGAGTTTACCGCTGTGTATTATAGAGTTGTATTGATAGTAGTCTAGGACAAGTTCATTTTAACTATCCAATTTTGAGTAATGGTTGTAACTCTGATGTATTGATGTAAATTAACAGATATAGTTCTTCTTTGTATAACTACTATTATTTAATATTATATTTTGATCCGCTGCGAATGTGAGGTTCTATGTTTTGTTTCCTGTTTCTTCTTCTATCGTTTTCTTCTTTTCTCTAACAATCTGGAATTTTCGGAGTTGGAAATTTTGGGTCGTTACAACATGTTTCGAGTAGAACCAGTAATAATAGCAGTTTAGAAACGCTGCAAAAATATTTTGCAGCGTTTTCATTTTGATTCAGTTTGATTTTCTACTGCATTTTGTTACTTTTAGTATTGCAGCCATTCTTAAAGGCTGCAGTATATAAACAATTTTGCTTCATTTTACAATTACTGCAGCAATTTTAAAACAATTATAAAAGCCATGAATAATGTATTCAAAAACAAATTGCTCAATTCATAAAACACTAATATATATAATCTGATATTATAAGAAGTTATAAAAGTTAAACATAATCAAAGCTATATCAATTTCATACACCATAAAGTTTAGTCACATACAACATTTCATATGTTATAACCACAAATGTTAACATTATAATATCTTACAAAAAGTGCTTTCTAAAAGAGAAAATATAAATCGTGGAAAGTGCAAGCCCGTCTCCTTCAAAAGTCCAATATGCCTATAAAAATGCAATTAAAGATTAGCAAAAGAGAACAAATATGGTAGAATGTAAATTTTTTGAAATGGCATCTCTTTAGCTATAATGACCGGTACCAGTTGTTCATATACTCGGTAATAACAATTATTTCACTAGCAACACTTTCCTTGAACTACATTTCAAAAGTCTGTTCATTTGCAGTTGGCATTTTCAAGTTGTTCATTCGCTATTAAGTTGTGTTACATTTTGTCCACCCTCCTTCAACTTCAACCTGCATTACATAGTTCTGAAGCTATGTCTAGGACCATACATGATTAGGACCAGACAAGTTTTGCCAAAATGATGTTGTATATTGCCTGTCATTTAATTATCAGTATTAACTGGTACTATTATTATTTTTCTAAGTATATTAATCTTTCTTCCTGCTTTGCATTGCTAATCATTTAAGTACTCGTTTACATTGTATATGACATTTGTTGATTTAAAATGACAGCTGTTGTCACTAGGAGGCAAGCTTTTTGGGGTTATTCAATTTCCGAAGCTTAACACCCTCTTTTTATCAACTATTAGCAGCTAACAATCTCTCTCTTCAATGTCAAAGGAGTAGTCTTAGTCTGAACTTAGCAATCATTTATATATTCATTGGCAGCTAATAACGTTTCTTTAAGTCCATGACTTTTATTTCAAAACTTTAGTTTGCACTTCCATTCATATTGATCAACCACATAACTTATCCACTTAAGAATGGTTTTTGTTGTAATAAACATTTGAATTTACATGTAGGTAAAAGTTGAAAGATAAAGTTAGACCACGTTTAGAATAAACTAAGACTGTTGGGTTTGAGAATTAAATGATTGTATTTCATGATGATATGAGGTAGAAAAATGATAATATGGTAGATAGGGAGAGTATCTACGCAGAATGAGCAATTTTCGGTACCCCATACATTCAAATTATACAACTTATTGGAAAATGAAAGTTAAGGAATAATTCTGCCTTAATATGATGTAATAAATGAAATATAAATGTAATTCAGAGTGTGTTGTTGTTATTGCTTTACACTGGTAACTCTATTTTCCTACTACTAATTTTATCTTTTGCATTACGTACTGCTGAACTTCTTATACGATCTGGCATTGTTTGCTACTGTTACGTGTATTACAGAGATATGTCTAAGATCCGCAAATTATGTACATTCTGATTAAAAAAAATTAATAGATAATTGTGTATTACAGATATATATATGTCCAAGGACAAATATAACTTTGGTAGTATGAGTTCATCAATTTGAAAAGTTGGACAAACATGAGAGAACTTTTACGGTGGTCAACATCCTTAGTTTGTGATGAAAACTGAACGTAAAAAATACTAAGGCTAGGCCAGTCACACTATATACTGGGCACGTAAATTAAAAAGTTACTCCTAGTACAAAAAAAACTGACTTTATCATTAAATTAACATAAGTCAAACCAAATGACCTGTTTTCATCTTTATCATAATATTATTATAATGAAAGAGGCATGAGATTGCCAGGTAACATAAAATCAGAAGAGCAAATAATAATACATAATTTAAACATATATTGCTGGGTTTCAAATTTCATTTGATTCAACATCGGATAAATTTTGAAACAAACAAAAAGAATACAGTTAAAAAAAGTATGTCCTTCCTCCCTCAACTATCATGTTGGAGCTATAATCTAAAAGCCTCAGTTTGGTCACTGTTGAGAGCACAAAAAGTGCACAAACACTAACAAAGCTTAAATTCAAGAAGTAGTATATATTTGGGTATGCATCAATTCACTTCGAGAACAATGAAGATGAATCAAAACGTCTTTTTTATTATTTCAGTTCATGTTATAGTTCTAGATTAAAAATCGAGAAAGAAAACACAGAGAGAGAAACAAACATGCATACCTTCTTTTGGGTCTGTTCTAGATTGAGCAGAACTCTGAATTGGGTCTTTGTAACAGCCCTAGTTTTTAGCCATTTATTTTATTTTAATTATTTAATTTTTAAATATACTTTATATAAATTATGTTTAAAAATATAGTTTAATTATTTAATTTGGAGATATATTTTATAAAATTGTTTGTGTCAATAAAATTAAATAATATCTGTGAAAATTTAATCTAAGATTGAACAGTTAAATTTCGCGTTTGACAGACGCGTCAATTATAGGGTATAAAACAACGTAACAAAACGTGTGTTTTTAAAATTTGAATTTTGTGAAAATTTTTGAGGTTTTAACCTGCGTCTGTTTAGCGTAGTGTAAAAATCAAGTTTTAAATATTTTTGGAGAAAAATATCAGTCAGAGATTTTATAACAAACGTTACGTTGCATTAACTGACAGTCTGATTTTAAATAAATTTGTATACGTTTTTCTAAGCTTTGCATAAATTCTTGCCATTCCATTTATTGTTTTCAAACTAAAATCAAATAAATAAAATGAAGTAAAAACTTAACATGGAAGTAACGTGTGAGACAAAAATCCAAGGAGAAATTTGTGCATGCCTAAATTGATACGATACATATCAACTCTTTCGTTCATCCTCTGATGTATACTTACCTTTATTTCTCCCCATATCAACGTATGCCTTAATTAAACCTTTTGTAAATCAAAACTGAATTGAATATGAGTTTGCCTTTCCTTTTCTCAGAAATAAAATCATGCATTGATAACTTCCCTTGTTTATTTCTTCAATCACGTATAAGCATTTATTCAAAGAGAAAACTGAAGCAAATCTCTCGGCCTTCCAGTAAATTCAAAAAATTTATAATTTTTGCAAACTGAACTAAAAAAAAAAAAAAAAAAAGAACATAAAGTTACGTACAAACTTTATATCCAGGCTTATATCACGCAACTTTTCATTTTGTACGTTTCTTTTTAAAAAGTTTTGCATTAAGTCTGGCCAGTTTGTTTATTAAATCAAACATAGGAGAATCAAAGCATGCTGAAATCACGCATGCATATTTACATATTTTCAAACTTTATATGTTGTGTAACTGCCTAAATCTTATATCACGTAAACATATTTATAACTTTTGTAACTGAAAGCTTTAAATCTCTACAGCTTCCTCTTTTTCCCCTGTGTTTTTGCCTATGATCTAGTATGGTATCTGCGAACGTCCAAATACATTTGTAAACATATTTAATACAAATCAAAATTTATGTAAATATAAATGAATCATCACACACGTATTCATATTTATATATATAAAACTGATACTTTAAACCATTTAAGCTGCTTGCCCTTTTCTCCCCATTTGTCCATTTGATTCCGCCTCAAACAAATCCTTTTATCTGCAAATCATCAATCTAAAATCACGCCTACATTAAATAGTATAAGATTTTGAAATCAAAGCTTCTCATAAAAATTGCAGTTATCGCATGCATTAAATCTAGATTTCAATTGGCAGTTTTAAATCACGCATTCATACTTAACCTTGCCTATCTTTTCAACTTCTCAATTCCCATGTATATCTCTCTATTTCACCTTTATTGTGCAATAAATAAATAAATAAATAAATAAAATTTTCCGTTCCTAATCACACATATAATTCAAGCAAAGTATCCTGGAAGGAAATTACACAGTCCATATTCATCAAATCTGGAAATTTATAAGGCACGCATGCTTTTGAAAAAAATTCTTATAACGTGCAAACATTTATATTTGGAAGATATATCACGCATGCATTAAAATTGGAAATGAATCACGCAACCTACAGTTAAAACAAATCTATATGTATTTGCTTGAATCACTAGTTGTATCAGCACCTCTGCCGTTTCTTAAGACCAAGGGAATATTGCATTGTATCACTATTTGCCGTTTGTTTGCCTATAAATCAATGTATAAACTAAATCACGTATAAGCATTTATCATATAGAAACTGATGTTTTCATTCCCATTTATCTCTCCTTTAATTCATACGAAGATTTAAAGCAAATATTTACCAAATCAATGCTTGAAATGTGAACGTATTCCCTGACATCTTGTATAATTGATAACTATTGATTTATCTCCTCTGATTTAGCTCGTCAGTTATATTCAAAGCCCTATATATTTATCCCATTGCTTTAATCACGTGAGTAAACAATTAACATAAGAAACTGATGCATTCAATCAATTGTGTATAACTGGCAGCAGATTTGATTTCTCTTCCTCTTAATATTGAAACCTTTATTTCTTTGAAACTGAAAGGAGAAATCACGCATATATGCAAAACGTTCAGATTTCAAAGCAATGCTCCGTTTCTATTCTTGCCATTTTCCCCATAAATCTCTGCAACTACTTCAAAGCATGTTTGCTTTAACCATGCAACTGTTTAATTGGAACATATTGTGAAATCAAAATATATTCATAATGAGCAGTTTAAAATCACACATATCATCTGGAAAGAAAAAAATATAAATCAAGCACCCTTCAAATGCGCATCAGTTCAAATTTATGTGCCTTGCCGTTTTATCATTTAATCACACATCACATAAATTTGAAGTTATAACAATGTATACCTGCCAAGATACCAGTTCTCTGGTATGAGCTCAAATCACGCAGGAAATTAATCTGGCATTAAATTATCATCAAGCTTTATACGTTGTGAAACTCTTGGCTTCCCCTGTATATTTCGAAGATTTATCCTTTTGCAAACTGATCAGTAAATCACGCTCATAACGTTCTAACAGAGGAGTGGTAGGAGAGATCAACGCTTACATTAATACACGTACGTTTCATATCTGACTATTTCGCAAAATCCATCTATATATACTTTGCTTTATCTTCTTTAGTTTCATTCTCTCTTGTCTGTTCTTCTCGGGCTCGAACTCTTATCAGGTAAATGGTCTATGTCATTTTCTTTTCTTTGTTCAGATATTTCCTCTTCCTCGAAAATTTTGTTTTATCTCTGCCTTGCTCGGCCACACTACCATTTATCCACTTTGTTTTCTCTAAGAATCTTATCATATGCCTTGAACAACATATGGATCTGGGTTTATAGAGTTTTCTTTTTTTTCTTTTTTTTAGTATACATAATTAAGTCAGAGGTACTAACTTTATAGAACTGAGAGGTTACTTTGAAAAAAATTTTTACATATGTAAAACCAAGTTCTATCAAACATCTCATTAACCTGAGTTTTCTTTTGATTTCAAAATCATGGGTTCGACTAGGGGTATAATAAGGAATTTGCTCATTTTTCTCCTTTCAGACAAACTGTATTTGTAAACTTAGACCAGGTTTGGGTTCTAGTTTGGGTAAGTCATTGCAAAAGAGGATAGAAGAAGAAAAGAGCATAGAGGCATATATGAGTGAATTAAGAAAAAACGTAGTTGAGTGGTAGTCTGCATTTATAAAATTCATAGGCTGTGCATATCTGTGTATCACACGGTGCACGAATGGATCAGTAAAAACTTGCTTTGGATATGATGACCAAGCCTTGTGAGTGAATTCATCTAACCTGAGTGTTTAGTAAAAGGCTGGAGTTTGGGGATGCTAGTAATAGTTGAAGATAGGATGAGGTGTGTCTGTACAGTTTTTAAGCCTGGAAAGTTTAGATTGAAGATGGATGAAGTCATAAAGCAATGATGCAAATTAAGTTTAAAATGTAAGATAGTAGCTGGATTTGAAAAAGTGACTCTAAGTTTGAGGAAAATTTAAGCAACAACATTTTCATAATACATAGGAATGCAAGTGTGCACGTGTAAAATGTATATATCACGGCCATAAAGCAAAAGAAGTGTGCACGTGTATGCGTATTCAACATTTTGCCGTTTTTGTTTTAGGAAATTTTGTCGTAATTTTTGTGTTAGCACGGTTCACGTTTGGGGTATATTTTGGTCTATTTACACGGTGGAGTGGTCGAGCAAATCAAACCAATTCTCTTCCTATTTTAATTTTTCCTTGACCGTAAATTCTAAAGTCGCGTATTCAATATTTTGAATCCTGTTATAGATTTGAATCTAGGCGACATCCGAAGAATTTTGATCGTTACTCTCTGTCGTTCTTTTTCCGGTGAAATCGTCGTTTTGAAATTCAAATTTTTGCTGCAGCATTCAGGTGAGTATTTCTCACCAGACATACGTACATATATTCTGGTAAATTATTGCAAGTGTATGTGTAAAATTTTATTCCGTTATTATCTGTCTGCAGTATAACGTAGAATGTTAAACCCCATTTAATTTGACACCTCATCAGTTATGTATCTGTTGTATTATTTCTGCAGTTATATTATAAATGTTTATTTACTGCTTAAATCACCACTGCAAGTTCCCTGTTAAATTTAAATTGTTATGGGCTGAAATGATAGGCCAAATTGATTATTATTGCTCACTTGTTCTGTTAACTGCTGTAAATTATCTTGGGATTGCGGGTTCGAAATGATAAAACCCGGAGTTGTGTAAATATCGGATTGAAATGATATAAATCCGTTCCACTTGACCTAGGCTAGAAAATCTTATACAGGCCCGTGGTTTATATAATATTTTCTGAAATTATTTTTAAATCATTTAAATTTAGAAATTGATGATAATTTGGCTTAAATTATATAAAGGATTTATAATGATTTAAAAAGGGTTAAATAAATGAATGTTGAATTAAAATTTTGGAATATAACTTGTTTTAGAAATTCTGGATTTTTGAAGGGTAAAGATTTAAATAAATAATAAGTTATATTTGAAAATAGGTTTTAAGTTAAAAGTTTACTACAGCATTTAAATGCTGTCTTTTAAAATTGGACCATTTTAAACCCATAACTTTAGATAGCATTTCATAAGTGCTGTAGAAATTGAAATTTGATTTATTTAGAAAATTTATGAAAATTTATTTTGGGAATAAGTTAAGATTTTTGGAATTTAAATATGTAATAAATAAAAGAATTTAGAAATTGATTTTGGGTGGGTTTAAAGGGAGAAATTGATTTCTATTTTTTTTAAAATTCCAAATTTAATTAAATGATTTGAAATGGTATATTATCAAAAGAGATGTTTAATCAAGGATTGATATTGAAGGTATTTGAAATATATATTTGATTTGAAAATATAAATACCATTTTCAAACTATAAGTTTTAATCAAGGATTGATATTGAAGGTATTTGAAATATATATTTGATTTGAAAAGATAAATACCATTTTTCAAAACTATAACCACGGGTTATAATAACGATGGGTTGGCAAAGAGACCGGGATCGGATATGGACATACTCTCTGTCGATACCGAAAACCACTTTGACTAACCGTGTACGCGGTGGAGATTCCAGAATGAAGTAGGATGGTGGTGACGGTTTCTTGAAAGGTAATACGTGGACCCGACTCCCGTGAGTTGGCTTAAGGTGGCTAAAACAGGAGCGATTGACGGATTAATGAGGTAGCTCCTCTGATCGAACGCACTTCTTCGTATACCATTCTATTGCTTATGTGATTGTTTGGGTGCACCCTTGATTTGGGAGTGTTGTTCGAGGTGGGCGGTTGCTGCGGCTTCGCGTTACCATCGGTCCGGAAGCGTAATTGGTATATCTACCCTGGCATTGCCTAGTTGTGCCGTGTCACCTACCATATCGAGCCTTGTACGAGTTTGGATTTCTCCCGTAGCCCGTGTGGTATCCTCTGGTGGCTTCCCGATCAGGAGGGGCTATGATATTGGATGGACTACTGGGACTATTACGTGTTAAGGGCTATATGGGTAACCCCTTAATGCTAAGAAAAAAGTATGTTTATTTTATAAATAGACACTATTATAATAGCGCAATATATTACATAGTAAATAGTTTGACGGATCCTTAGAGGATGGGCGGTCCCAAGCATCCTTTAAGTTACTTGCTCTATATTACAGTACACTTGATTTAGCTTACATCATATAAGTATGTATGTCCTGACTCGAGTGTTTGTTTTATTTTACGCTCGGGTCAGCCTGAGTTGCAGCTTCAGTTTCTTCTCCGTAGCTAGGACACTCAATAGATCATTCGTGCTATTGGAAGTTGTTTCAGCCTTTATCCTTTCTGGAATTCAAGACTTTGAAGACTCTCTATCTGTGTATGTTAAAATTTGTATTGAGGATTATAGACAATGTAAGTTCTGTTTTGTAAAGATATATCAGTGGCTTCATGAACCACTAAATTTTTAATTTCCGCTGCGAGATTCTGATATCTGTGTATGTGATTCTGCGATTTATTTACTGTATATTCCGAGTTTTGCCAAATTTATTCTACAATCTATTATTTTGAACTATTCCAGCTCGACATGTTCTATTATTGTCGAATTCGAATGGTACAAAATAGTGGGTCGTTACAGCTGGTATCAGAGCTTTGGCTCTAGGCAAAACTTAGAATATATGGTAAATTGATTTGTAGAATCATATTCATCCGAGTTTGAATCTCTTCCTTTTCAAATTTTGGAACATTCCCTGTGGTTCCAAGGTTCATTCGTGTCCCTCATTTTTTTCATCTACTTTAGATTTTGGAGTGCCCCATAACTCCACTTCGGATGATCTTTATCGGGAATTGGCGGTCTCGCCATCGTTCTAATAAAGGGGTGAAACTCCTTTACCATTAGCATTAATTCACCGGAGATTTATATTTATCATCGGTTTATATGCTAGTATCTTTGATTATTCTGAACTCTATCTCTTCGGATCAAATATAGATTTACCCAATCATATCGATCCGACTCTTTAAGTCACGGTTGATCAGATCAAGGTTGTCCGCGATTTATATAGACTTACCCAGTTCCTTATTCTGTTATTTAATCATCGGACCTTCTGATTTTAACTAGCTTGGATTCTATTTGATTTGAGTTCATCAAATTTGAATTTCTATCCTTGTTTTGGAAATTTACTCCTATATTTGAAAGGAAATCTAAAATATATATAAGTATAAATTTTCAGAAATTTTAATATTTAATTTAACTAGTGTCAGGAGATAATAGTTTGATTTTATTTATGGTTTTGTAAACCATGTGTTTGTCTAAATAATTGAATATAAACAATGGTTATAAATTAATTTAGAGACAGAAATAAATATAAAACAAGAACTTGAGAATTCAATTTATGATGGTTTCAAACTTTGGGATTAAAATTTTAAAAGTATATATTATTTAAAGTATTTTCAAAATAGAAGTTTGTTTCCCAAAGAATTTTAAAAATTTAGTGCTCTTCTCTTTGTCGCTGGAAAATAATTTCGGTGATGACTACAACATCATCGACATTCATTTTCGAGTTTCGAAGTGAAAGACCATTCTGTACTCTGGCTACAGTATTACCTTGAGATTTTATTTGATTTGAAATTTCTAAAGTATGACTTAATATATATATATATATATATAGATATATAATTTAAATTTGATTGACATATTATGAATATATACTTATTTATCTGTAAATGGTTTGAGGGGAATCAGAAATTTAATTCTTAAAATTTTATCTTAAGAAATTGCAATAAAAAAAAAGGAAAATAAAATTTTGAATAAAAGTTCCAATTGGAAATATTAATATATCTACTGTAGCATATTATAAGTGCTGCTATTTCTAAAAATAAAATGTTTTGAAAATTTATAATTGAATAAATGAACTCAGGAATATTTCAACTTGGATATGAATATTATTTGGCATTGAAATTTAAAGATATAAGTGGAGATTATTTTAAATGTATGATTTTAGTAGTATGATTTCCAAATGATAATATCTATAAAATCTTAACGACTTTCAAAGCATTATGATTTCAAAGTTATTATCTTATTTTGTTTTCAAACTATCTTTAAGTGTCCTTGGTTTCCTTATCTGTTACGGATTGGGAAGACTATCGCTTATACCGGTCTATTTAGAAATCTTTCTATAATCTTTGAACATCTTTGTTACTCATCGGAACCTGAGCACCGCTTACCACCTAGAGCCTGACAGTCAAACTGAAAAAGGTAAACCGATTCTAGTGGATCTTTTTCGTACTTCAAATCCGGAACTATTCGTTTAAGATTCTTGTCTATCTAGCTTATCTTCTTTGTTTCTCTTCTTCCGTTCCTTTTCGAGGACGAAAAGTTCTTAAGTGGGGGAGAGTGTAACAGCCCTAGTTTTTAGCCATTTATTTTATTTTAATTATTTAATTTTTAAATATACTTTATATAAATTATGTTTAAAAATATAGTTTAATTATTTAATTTGGAGATATATTTTATAAAATTGTTTGTGTCAATAAAATTAAATAATATCTGTGAAAATTTAATCTAAGATTGAACAGTTAAATTTCGCGTTTGACAGACGCGTCAATTATAGGGTATAAAACAACGTAACAAAACGTGTGTTTTTAAAATTTGAATTTTGTGAAAATTTTTGAGGTTTTAACCTGCGTCTGTTTAGCGTAGTGTAAAAATCAAGTTTTAAATATTTTTGGAGAAAAATATCAGTCAGAGATTTTATAACAAACGTTACGTTGCATTAACTGACAGTCTGATTTTAAATAAATTTGTATACGTTTTTCTAAGCTTTGCATAAATTCTTGCCATTCCATTTATTGTTTTCAAACTAAAATCAAATAAATAAAATGAAGTAAAAACTTAACATGGAAGTAACGTGTGAGACAAAAATCCAAGGAGAAATTTGTGCATGCCTAAATTGATACGATACATATCAACTCTTTCGTTCATCCTCTGATGTATACTTACCTTTATTTCTCCCCATATCAACGTATGCCTTAATTAAACCTTTTGTAAATCAAAACTGAATTGAATATGAGTTTGCCTTTCCTTTTCTCAGAAATAAAATCATGCATTGATAACTTCCCTTGTTTATTTCTTCAATCACGTATAAGCATTTATTCAAAGAGAAAACTGAAGCAAATCTCTCGGCCTTCCAGTAAATTCAAAAAATTTATAATTTTTGCAAACTGAACTAAAAAAAAAAAAAAAAAAAGAACATAAAGTTACGTACAAACTTTATATCCAGGCTTATATCACGCAACTTTTCATTTTGTACGTTTCTTTTTAAAAAGTTTTGCATTAAGTCTGGCCAGTTTGTTTATTAAATCAAACATAGGAGAATCAAAGCATGCTGAAATCACGCATGCATATTTACATATTTTCAAACTTTATATGTTGTGTAACTGCCTAAATCTTATATCACGTAAACATATTTATAACTTTTGTAACTGAAAGCTTTAAATCTCTACAGCTTCCTCTTTTTCCCCTGTGTTTTTGCCTATGATCTAGTATGGTATCTGCGAACGTCCAAATACATTTGTAAACATATTTAATACAAATCAAAATTTATGTAAATATAAATGAATCATCACACACGTATTCATATTTATATATATAAAACTGATACTTTAAACCATTTAAGCTGCTTGCCCTTTTCTCCCCATTTGTCCATTTGATTCCGCCTCAAACAAATCCTTTTATCTGCAAATCATCAATCTAAAATCACGCCTACATTAAATAGTATAAGATTTTGAAATCAAAGCTTCTCATAAAAATTGCAGTTATCGCATGCATTAAATCTAGATTTCAATTGGCAGTTTTAAATCACGCATTCATACTTAACCTTGCCTATCTTTTCAACTTCTCAATTCCCATGTATATCTCTCTATTTCACCTTTATTGTGCAATAAATAAATAAATAAATAAATAAAATTTTCCGTTCCTAATCACACATATAATTCAAGCAAAGTATCCTGGAAGGAAATTACACAGTCCATATTCATCAAATCTGGAAATTTATAAGGCACGCATGCTTTTGAAAAAAATTCTTATAACGTGCAAACATTTATATTTGGAAGATATATCACGCATGCATTAAAATTGGAAATGAATCACGCAACCTACAGTTAAAACAAATCTATATGTATTTGCTTGAATCACTAGTTGTATCAGCACCTCTGCCGTTTCTTAAGACCAAGGGAATATTGCATTGTATCACTATTTGCCGTTTGTTTGCCTATAAATCAATGTATAAACTAAATCACGTATAAGCATTTATCATATAGAAACTGATGTTTTCATTCCCATTTATCTCTCCTTTAATTCATACGAAGATTTAAAGCAAATATTTACCAAATCAATGCTTGAAATGTGAACGTATTCCCTGACATCTTGTATAATTGATAACTATTGATTTATCTCCTCTGATTTAGCTCGTCAGTTATATTCAAAGCCCTATATATTTATCCCATTGCTTTAATCACGTGAGTAAACAATTAACATAAGAAACTGATGCATTCAATCAATTGTGTATAACTGGCAGCAGATTTGATTTCTCTTCCTCTTAATATTGAAACCTTTATTTCTTTGAAACTGAAAGGAGAAATCACGCATATATGCAAAACGTTCAGATTTCAAAGCAATGCTCCGTTTCTATTCTTGCCATTTTCCCCATAAATCTCTGCAACTACTTCAAAGCATGTTTGCTTTAACCATGCAACTGTTTAATTGGAACATATTGTGAAATCAAAATATATTCATAATGAGCAGTTTAAAATCACACATATCATCTGGAAAGAAAAAAATATAAATCAAGCACCCTTCAAATGCGCATCAGTTCAAATTTATGTGCCTTGCCGTTTTATCATTTAATCACACATCACATAAATTTGAAGTTATAACAATGTATACCTGCCAAGATACCAGTTCTCTGGTATGAGCTCAAATCACGCAGGAAATTAATCTGGCATTAAATTATCATCAAGCTTTATACGTTGTGAAACTCTTGGCTTCCCCTGTATATTTCGAAGATTTATCCTTTTGCAAACTGATCAGTAAATCACGCTCATAACGTTCTAACAGAGGAGTGGTAGGAGAGATCAACGCTTACATTAATACACGTACGTTTCATATCTGACTATTTCGCAAAATCCATCTATATATACTTTGCTTTATCTTCTTTAGTTTCATTCTCTCTTGTCTGTTCTTCTCGGGCTCGAACTCTTATCAGGTAAATGGTCTATGTCATTTTCTTTTCTTTGTTCAGATATTTCCTCTTCCTCGAAAATTTTGTTTTATCTCTGCCTTGCTCGGCCACACTACCATTTATCCACTTTGTTTTCTCTAAGAATCTTATCATATGCCTTGAACAACATATGGATCTGGGTTTATAGAGTTTTCTTTTTTTTCTTTTTTTTAGTATACATAATTAAGTCAGAGGTACTAACTTTATAGAACTGAGAGGTTACTTTGAAAAAAATTTTTACATATGTAAAACCAAGTTCTATCAAACATCTCATTAACCTGAGTTTTCTTTTGATTTCAAAATCATGGGTTCGACTAGGGGTATAATAAGGAATTTGCTCATTTTTCTCCTTTCAGACAAACTGTATTTGTAAACTTAGACCAGGTTTGGGTTCTAGTTTGGGTAAGTCATTGCAAAAGAGGATAGAAGAAGAAAAGAGCATAGAGGCATATATGAGTGAATTAAGAAAAAACGTAGTTGAGTGGTAGTCTGCATTTATAAAATTCATAGGCTGTGCATATCTGTGTATCACACGGTGCACGAATGGATCAGTAAAAACTTGCTTTGGATATGATGACCAAGCCTTGTGAGTGAATTCATCTAACCTGAGTGTTTAGTAAAAGGCTGGAGTTTGGGGATGCTAGTAATAGTTGAAGATAGGATGAGGTGTGTCTGTACAGTTTTTAAGCCTGGAAAGTTTAGATTGAAGATGGATGAAGTCATAAAGCAATGATGCAAATTAAGTTTAAAATGTAAGATAGTAGCTGGATTTGAAAAAGTGACTCTAAGTTTGAGGAAAATTTAAGCAACAACATTTTCATAATACATAGGAATGCAAGTGTGCACGTGTAAAATGTATATATCACGGCCATAAAGCAAAAGAAGTGTGCACGTGTATGCGTATTCAACATTTTGCCGTTTTTGTTTTAGGAAATTTTGTCGTAATTTTTGTGTTAGCACGGTTCACGTTTGGGGTATATTTTGGTCTATTTACACGGTGGAGTGGTCGAGCAAATCAAACCAATTCTCTTCCTATTTTAATTTTTCCTTGACCGTAAATTCTAAAGTCGCGTATTCAATATTTTGAATCCTGTTATAGATTTGAATCTAGGCGACATCCGAAGAATTTTGATCGTTACTCTCTGTCGTTCTTTTTCCGGTGAAATCGTCGTTTTGAAATTCAAATTTTTGCTGCAGCATTCAGGTGAGTATTTCTCACCAGACATACGTACATATATTCTGGTAAATTATTGCAAGTGTATGTGTAAAATTTTATTCCGTTATTATCTGTCTGCAGTATAACGTAGAATGTTAAACCCCATTTAATTTGACACCTCATCAGTTATGTATCTGTTGTATTATTTCTGCAGTTATATTATAAATGTTTATTTACTGCTTAAATCACCACTGCAAGTTCCCTGTTAAATTTAAATTGTTATGGGCTGAAATGATAGGCCAAATTGATTATTATTGCTCACTTGTTCTGTTAACTGCTGTAAATTATCTTGGGATTGCGGGTTCGAAATGATAAAACCCGGAGTTGTGTAAATATCGGATTGAAATGATATAAATCCGTTCCACTTGACCTAGGCTAGAAAATCTTATACAGGCCCGTGGTTTATATAATATTTTCTGAAATTATTTTTAAATCATTTAAATTTAGAAATTGATGATAATTTGGCTTAAATTATATAAAGGATTTATAATGATTTAAAAAGGGTTAAATAAATGAATGTTGAATTAAAATTTTGGAATATAACTTGTTTTAGAAATTCTGGATTTTTGAAGGGTAAAGATTTAAATAAATAATAAGTTATATTTGAAAATAGGTTTTAAGTTAAAAGTTTACTACAGCATTTAAATGCTGTCTTTTAAAATTGGACCATTTTAAACCCATAACTTTAGATAGCATTTCATAAGTGCTGTAGAAATTGAAATTTGATTTATTTAGAAAATTTATGAAAATTTATTTTGGGAATAAGTTAAGATTTTTGGAATTTAAATATGTAATAAATAAAAGAATTTAGAAATTGATTTTGGGTGGGTTTAAAGGGAGAAATTGATTTCTATTTTTTTTAAAATTCCAAATTTAATTAAATGATTTGAAATGGTATATTATCAAAAGAGATGTTTAATCAAGGATTGATATTGAAGGTATTTGAAATATATATTTGATTTGAAAATATAAATACCATTTTCAAACTATAAGTTTTAATCAAGGATTGATATTGAAGGTATTTGAAATATATATTTGATTTGAAAAGATAAATACCATTTTTCAAAACTATAACCACGGGTTATAATAACGATGGGTTGGCAAAGAGACCGGGATCGGATATGGACATACTCTCTGTCGATACCGAAAACCACTTTGACTAACCGTGTACGCGGTGGAGATTCCAGAATGAAGTAGGATGGTGGTGACGGTTTCTTGAAAGGTAATACGTGGACCCGACTCCCGTGAGTTGGCTTAAGGTGGCTAAAACAGGAGCGATTGACGGATTAATGAGGTAGCTCCTCTGATCGAACGCACTTCTTCGTATACCATTCTATTGCTTATGTGATTGTTTGGGTGCACCCTTGATTTGGGAGTGTTGTTCGAGGTGGGCGGTTGCTGCGGCTTCGCGTTACCATCGGTCCGGAAGCGTAATTGGTATATCTACCCTGGCATTGCCTAGTTGTGCCGTGTCACCTACCATATCGAGCCTTGTACGAGTTTGGATTTCTCCCGTAGCCCGTGTGGTATCCTCTGGTGGCTTCCCGATCAGGAGGGGCTATGATATTGGATGGACTACTGGGACTATTACGTGTTAAGGGCTATATGGGTAACCCCTTAATGCTAAGAAAAAAGTATGTTTATTTTATAAATAGACACTATTATAATAGCGCAATATATTACATAGTAAATAGTTTGACGGATCCTTAGAGGATGGGCGGTCCCAAGCATCCTTTAAGTTACTTGCTCTATATTACAGTACACTTGATTTAGCTTACATCATATAAGTATGTATGTCCTGACTCGAGTGTTTGTTTTATTTTACGCTCGGGTCAGCCTGAGTTGCAGCTTCAGTTTCTTCTCCGTAGCTAGGACACTCAATAGATCATTCGTGCTATTGGAAGTTGTTTCAGCCTTTATCCTTTCTGGAATTCAAGACTTTGAAGACTCTCTATCTGTGTATGTTAAAATTTGTATTGAGGATTATAGACAATGTAAGTTCTGTTTTGTAAAGATATATCAGTGGCTTCATGAACCACTAAATTTTTAATTTCCGCTGCGAGATTCTGATATCTGTGTATGTGATTCTGCGATTTATTTACTGTATATTCCGAGTTTTGCCAAATTTATTCTACAATCTATTATTTTGAACTATTCCAGCTCGACATGTTCTATTATTGTCGAATTCGAATGGTACAAAATAGTGGGTCGTTACAGTCTTCTTTTGGGAGACTCCATCAAAAAACTGCTTCCACATTTCACTTCCTGGTTCTTGTTATTAATCCATATTCATATAGATAAACTCCCTTACCATTTCCACCATTGCTACTTCCATGCATCCTGATTGACAAATTGAAGAAAATCATACAATTGCCACATGGTAATATCGATCAAATCACAGTTACTGCCCCTTAATCGCTAATCATAATAATGTTAATGTTGTATGAAACATATATAAGGCAATGTCGATATTATGAAGCTTGAATTATGAATTTGCAGGAAGACAGAGTTTACTTGACATTCAAAGGATCAGGTACCTTGCTATAACTTTTGCGATCACCATGTTTTTGCTCCATTGCATTTTTTCTGGATGACTTCCCTTTGTTTTTGCGCTTATCTTTTTTCTTTGACTTTGGCCTTTGGTTATGGTTGTTCAAAGTGTGAGATATGGATGTAACCCGATGGAGAGACAGAATGGAAGCATTTAAAATCCACATTGTTGCCTACTGTTGATAACTAAAAGCAAGTCTTAAAATATTTCACAAGACTTGGATCTTTGAACATAGCCATATCATTTCTGATCTTTTTTACACAAAGGATTAAGATAAGCTTTGTGTGTTCGTATATCTAGAATTAACATGAGCAAAATCATATACCAGTAATTATTAACTAAATGAACTGAATTATAGGATAGAATATAAAGGTCATTATTAGTAACCTACCAAATTTGTCTTACAATGAAATGCTATCATGCTTCCTCTTTCTTGCTAGTCATGCAGTCATAATAAATTGTTAGCATCTTATACATTTCATCATTAAATACAGTGTTGATTAAGAAAATATGTATTAAAGATATGTGAAACAAAAACTATATACTATACTGACTTCAGTAGTCCAGGGTCAACAAAAACTAATTATTGTAAAGATTCCTTCTAATACTATAAACAGGTTGCTTTCCCCAAGTATTATATTATACCATGATTGCATACTAAGGTACTCACATCTAGCACAATGTTTATAAAAGGAACAACATTTTGGCTTACCATCATCTTACACATTTATCCATGTCTAATTCTTTGCATTGAGTATGAGACGCAAGCCCTTCTCAAAATTGAAAAGGACATTTATGACCCTGACACTTGGCTGTCTTCATGGAGAAAAGGCAGAGAGTGTTGTAACTAGCAAGGAATCACTTGCGATAACAGAACTGGATGTGTCATTAGTTTAGACCTTCAATATCCTTACGATTCATCCGTTGGTGAAGTCAAGAAACTAGTGAAAGTAAGTTGAATCCTGCACTTGTTAATTTAGAACATCTCACTTACTAAGACTTAAGCTACAAAAACTTCTTTGGGGCATCCATTCCAATTTTATTGTGTCCCTAACCCATTTAGAATATTTGGATCTCTCTTCTTCTAGATTCAAAGGAACCATTCCACCTCAATGAGGAAATCTGTCGAGTTTACAAACGCGTAATCTAAACAATGGATATGACCCAACTTTATACGACTGATCTTCATTGGCTTTCAGAGCTGACATCTTTAACCTATCTTCAAATGAACTCAGTTGACTTATCTGCTGCTATTGATTGGTTACATGACATTACCCAACTTCCTCTGAATACTAGTATTTCATTTGAGTACAATAGATTATCTAGCATCCCTATGACCATGCCACCATTGAATAATTTTGTGCAATGACTCCAGCCTTGCCTTGCTTGGTACATCATCTCAATATGCCACTGACTTGCATGTGCACCACTTACTTCGGTCATTATTTTCAACTTTCATGTAGAAAAATCAAAAGAGCATAACGAACAAAATTACCAAATTAAACTGGGAAATTACAAACAGAACAAATTTTTACCAGATATGAAATTTCCATGTTTTGATTGAGAGTGCATATGTCTCCTTTCATGTATTCTTGAGAAACTGTATCCTGAAACAAACTGTGAAATGCTGATTCTAAATGTTGATCTGAAATAGAAGAACCAACTATAAATGTATTTCAAAAACTAATATACATACACACACACAGAGGAACTAACATGATTTTATAAAACAACTACCAATTATATAATCACGCGTTAGATGTGGAAAGAAAACAATAGATGTAACCGGAGAGTAGTATTCTACAACCACTACAACCTGTACTAGTTAATGAAATATTATATAAGCAACAACTTACACAGCTAAAGTTTATAACTAAGAGCTCTGCATTACATGATAAAAAATAATACAATAGAGATCTAAAAAGTAAAAAAGGATGGTGTTCATGGAAGCAGTAACGTGTGTGACCGGTGTTAGTGACCTTACGATGTTGTTGAAGATAAAATGTGCTGAACTAATGAGGAGTAATGGAATGCAAATGGGGGTACTTCTTATAGTTCTAGTTTATAATTTAATTCTCTTTTAGTTTGGTTTATAGCCTATTTTAACTAGTACATTTTAATATACAAGAGTATATTTTATCTCCATCTCCTACTAATTTCTTGAAAAGGCCCCCCTTCATCTTTTACATTTTCAGATTCTTTATTTTTCACCAGAAAATAACTGAAATGCTTGTTTAGTTTCAATTTTTTTTAGATTAAGTGCATGTATATTTTGATAAGCTTAAAAGTCAAAACAGCTTCATCATGGGAATGTTCCCATATTACTTTAAATTTTCATTAACTTCCTTGCATACTCAAGCACTCAAGTTTTAAAAAGCCCAGAGAATTTTTACCTCATGATATTTGAAAGAAGTAAATAATTATGAGTGATAAATAAAGTATCTCTACAGTTTTAGTTTATGAAGGGTATGGGATAGAAAACGCATGAGACCAATAAAAGTGACATGATTTGCAAATACTCCCACATTAAGTTCTCATTCCACCAAGCACTTAAAGTAGAAAAGTGAAGAATATATTTTTTCCACATGCTGGTTGAAAAAGTTGAATGTTCCTTTAACTTCGATTATGATCCAACATATATAATACGCAATTGGAACAGGGAGTCTTTATTTACTTGGGAGAATCTCTAGAATATCACCTGCCTTATACCTAACTTCCTAAATGATTGATACTAAAAAGGGAAAACATCAAAACCTGAAAGTTGTAGAAATTAATAACCAAGAACAAAATACAAAGACATTATGAACCTACTCTGGATAATGTTTCAAGTTCAAAATGGTGCACATATGTGTCACCATCTTTGGTCAAACACATGTTCTTTGTTGAATATTCGATTATATGATTTTTTTGTTTGATGATAATAAACATATATATATATATTCGTGTAATGTATTTGTTAATGTACTATTTTATTTTACATAGATTAAATAAATATTTGCTGAATAAAAATAAATAACATAGAATTTGAATTCAAATAGAATTTTTATTCGAACAAATATTTATTACAATCTTTGAATAGTACAAAGTTCAAGCTCTCACTATAAAGTCAATTTCAATTACAGTACAACTTTGATTACATCACAATTTTACATTTACAGTTGACCTCACTACATATCACTCACACTCGTATTTATCTTCAACTTTATTCCAAATTGAATCCAACATCTGAGCAATCTGCAAAAATAAATATTGATGCAGTAAAATTGAAAAGGAAATATTTTTGCAGTATAAAACAAAATGTGAATTTTGAAAATATTATTTGTCTCGGTTATTTGGGTTGTTCGTCATCATTTAATTTTCAATTCATCATACACGAACCGCTTGTGACATACACAGTGTATCACTGTATATGCCACAAGGCCGTGCACACCGATATATACACTTGATAAATTTACAGTGACAGGTGAGCATAGGTCAAACCCAAAACGCCGGGTTCAACTCAAGTGCAATAAAATAATGTCACAACTTTCAGCACAAGGTCAAATACGAGCTATAAGCTGGATTCAACACAGGTGCAATTTCATGAAAATGGTCAAGACAACTAAAACAAGCCTCGACCAAAAATCCAAATGTACAAGACCACCAAGCAAAACCAGGCAGCAAGCATACATACAACTTGAACTTCTCACTGAATACATGAAACCAACACAGTGACACAGTACCAAATGAAACAATGAACAAGACTACAAGATGAACCAGACAAGGCATATAGCAAGTTCAAGTGAAGTTTAAGTCAAACTACAAAGGCAACCAAACAGTTCAACATGATATCAACCCAATGCAAACAACATGAATGGTCACAGGCATGAACACAACATCATCAGAGACGGGTGCAAGCTCAACAGTCAATAGTGACCAAGTACAAATGAAAGTGTCAGAAGTGATCATCACAAGGAGGCAAAAATCAAAATCATGGCAAAGATCTCACAAATGCTCAAAGATAAGGCAACACAACAGTGACACAACAACTAGAAACTGCATATACAACCAAGCAGTGCACGGTGAAACCCAAATGTGCAAGTTTAAAACATTGAAGGATATGAATGCAAGCAAAACAAGTCGATGCAACATGATAGTAAGAAGTGCCACAAAACCATCAAGTTACAGTGTTCAATAATACAACTCAAAGCAACAACACAATGCAAACCAGAAAGGAAAAGCAGACTACATCATATATACAACAAACACACAGCAACAATGAATCATTGAAACTGACTCGAACCAATACGGTGACAACATATAATGATGACCAGAGCAATAAAACTAAAGCATGGCATGGATCAAGTTTAATCAGAGACTTCAAAATCACGACCGTGCTACAGGTATGAACAGAGATTACTTGCAACAGTGGTGATGCCGTGCAATACAACATGAATTATATCAGTGAACATATATAAGCACTGAAACAAAGGAGGATCCCATTTTTCAAAGAAAGAAGCAACAGAGTAACCACGATCAAAGTCAAGGCTCGATGTCATAAATAATACAACTTGATTATCAAAGTGTATACATGATGAAACAACCAAGTAAAGTGGTCGAGATCAACAAATGACAGAGATTCAACTGTAACAGGTTGTTTTTAAAACATCATCAAACATTATCATGTAAGTGCAAACAACTACAAAATCAAGTTTAAAAAGTCAAGGCAGATAGACCGAAGTGAAATGAAACCGTGGTGGCCACGAAAACCAAACAGTGCCGTGATAACCAAGCAATCAAGGAATCGAACTAAGTCAGAGTTCAAAACCGTGTGAATTGAAAAAGTCAAGGTCAATCTCAAGCATCCAAACGAAATCAAATGGCCGAAGAATAATATTGAAAACATTAGACGAACGAAATTTTAGGGATTCAAATCATATATAAACCAAATCATCACTGGCAACAAATTCATCGAGTTCAAGCATTCAGTCAAAAAGTAAAAAGAGCAAAAAATTATATACCGAAGCCATCTCGAACTCGATCAAATTCGAAGCAGTCAAAGCAAAAAAGGAAACCATCGATTGACAGAAAAAGGGCCGGCCTTTATTTTTAATATTGGGTTTAGAATTATATTAGGATCTTAAATTATTATTAGGGTTTAGTTTTGTTTTTAAATTTTTTTTTAATTTGTAATTTCTTTTCAAACCATTGTAATTTCTAATCGTATGACTAGGGGACAAACTACGTGGCGTAGTTTGAGAATTCACAACTTAGTGGCTGAGTTGTGGCAGGGTTTTGAGCGTAGAGTTAGGTTAGTCAGTAGCGGGTGTCGCGAGTTTACGTGTGTAAGCGTGTGACTACTTAATTTCTAGTAGAAAGCTTGGAGGCAGCACATAGGCAGGGTTTTGCCGAAGCTGGGTAAATTCCGTGTCGTTCTATTTCTGCATTTATTATTCTGCTATTATCCGTGCTGCTATGATTCTGATTTGTCTGCGTTGAAATAATTTTATAGGCTTCCGCAATTAACTTTTATAATTATCAACATCATCCTATTCACCCCTCTTCTAGGGTGAAATCGATCCTACAAGTGGTATCAGAGCTAGGAGCAAAAGCCATTTTTGATTTAAAATTTTGATTTTTTCAAAAACCAATTTTTGTTTTTAAAATTTGAATTTTTAAATGGCTACTTTTTTTAAGGATCGTTCCAATATTATTCCTTCTATTTTCGACGGAACAGATTTTTTGAATTGGAAATTGAAAATGGAATTTTATTTAAAATCTGTTAATGTTAAATGTTGGGATATTATTAAAAATGGGTGTGGTATAACAGATAAGAAAATTATCTCGATTAATGCTCTGGCTATGCATTTATTATATTCTCATATTAATCAAGATAATTTTAATTTCATTTCTCACTGTGAAAATACACAGGAAATCTGGAATACTTTAAATGCAATATATGGTGCAAAAGTCAACAGCAACAAGAAATCCTCCACAACTGACTCAGTTAAAGAAATGTGCTTAACAGAATTGGAAAAAGGCAGTTGTGGAGCAGCTAAGATGGCGCTACTAATAAAGAGATTCAAAAAGTGGAACCACAAATACGGAAACCCAGTTCCAAATCAACAATTAAAAAGCAGAATAACTAAAGCACTGACGACTCAGAAGAACACGGGATCATTTGCAACAAAACCCGGTGATATCAAGCCCAATTATCCTCGAATTCAACACGGCAAAGAAAAGAAATCAAAAAGGAAAAGTTTTGCAGCCACGTGGAATACAAGTGATGAAGATAATCAAAGTTCTAGCAGTGAGAGTGAGAAAGCAGATATGTGCCTTCAGGGAAATATAACTGATAGCGATGATGACGAGCCAAGCGAGGTATCAAAACTCACTCACTCAGAATTACTTATATATTTCCACGAAGTAAATGGCTGTTTTGAACGATTTAGGGAGAAGTATGCCAAACTTGAATCACAAAAATATACTTTGATAGAATTAAATGAACAACTTGACTAATTAGTTAAAAACTATCAAAGTAGGATCCCTAAGTGTGATAAGTGTCCAACATTCGAAGAAGAAATTAAAAAATCAAAAATCGATATAAAATCACTTCAAAATGAAATTCTGATTTTGAAAGAAAGTGAAAATACTAGGAGAGAGAATTCTATTAAAAAGTGCACACAATTGTTAAACGAAAATGAATCTCTCAAAATACAAGTCCAACAATTGTCAACGACTTTAGATAAATTTTCAAAAAGTGGAAAATCGTTGAATATGCTATTAGGAAAACAAACTGGTAATACGGTTAGACAAGGACGTGGATATAATCAATCTGAAAATGTTGAAAGCAATATTAATCAAGTTAATTCTATGTGCATAATTTGTAGAAAATATGGACACAATCACAATAATTGTTGATATAGCCCCAAACATGTGAAAACTATACCGATTTGGGTTTCAAAAGGCACAAATATTAAATCTCTCAAAGTTAAACAAATTTGGGTGCCGAAGGGAACAATTATAAATAGTTTTGGGTCTCCAAAAAATTATTTTTCAAAATATTCCGCCACTAACAATTATGGACCTATAAAACAAATAGGTCACAAAAATCTTTCATCGTGTAGGTGTGGTGGCAGACTAAGGAACAACAATAGTGTTCTTTGGATTTTGGCTGTTCCAGAAACACAACGGGCGACAAAGCAAAGTTCTTTAGCCTAGTATAAAGGTAACAAAATCACAATGGACAATAACGAAAAATATCGTAAAGGTAAAACATGTAATGATATATATTTGAATGATATATTAAATGTGATAATCTGCACCGTAATCTTAGTAAAATCAGCCAATAATGAGATGATGAAAAGATGATGATTTTGATTCTGACTTATACAAAATTGTTGGCCAATTATATTCTTATGCCAAAAACATAATAAAAATCTCTAGATTCTTTGAATTACTTCATATATATTAGTTTGGATTAAAAATAGTGTTTTGTTGGATGATAATACATTTGGTTATAATACGGCTAACTCTATATTCACGGTTTCTGAAATTCAAGAGAATGTCATTTAAACTACTACTAAAATCGAGTTTGAAATTTTTGGTGCACACTTCATGTCCATCAAATTCAATTAATGATAATTTGGAGTGAAAGAGAAATTTAGATGCAGATTACACTGGTAATCTAGTTGATAGAAAACTAACTAGTTGAACGTGATTTTTGTAGAGACATTTTCGTTTTTTAAAGAAAATATCTGCATATTTTTCAATTCAAATAATTCTCAAATAGCAGAAATTTTTCTCATATAACCCCTTCGAGAAAATCAGTTTTGACCATATTTTCAGATCAGTCATTTTTGAAAAATTGATTTTATAATTATTTTCGAATTTGATTTTAAATGACTATTATGACTAATCTGACTCCCTAATAATTATCGAAAAGATAAATAGTGATTGAAAAATCGATGAGTGTTGATATTTATCATATATTATGACTCGAGACGGTATAGTTAGTAAATTTCTTTAAAAATTTAAACAAGGGTTATAAAACTTTTTGTTGGTAAAAATTCCGTGACCATCTCTATTTCTATCATATTCTAACGACCATCACTCATCAAAATTCAATATAGTTTGTCGATATGTGGTACTTTAAACATGAATCATTCGTTTTTCGTTTTATATTTCTTTTAAAAAAATAATAATAAATAAATAAATACCAAAGTATTCACTCTCATTTAAAAGTCCTCACGGTTATGCATGGGTGAATTACTTGAAATTTGTTGTGTGCTTCCATGCTCATTTAAAAGTCCTCACGGTTATGCATGTAAGGAACGCATATCAAAAATTGATTTTTAAAATAAACAAGTTGATTCAAATCCCATTTAAAAGTCCTCACGGTTATGCGTGGTTAGAAGATACTTGAATTCATTTTTTTTTAAATAAAATTGGAATACTACTAATCTCATTTAAAAGTCCTAATGGTTATGCATGGTTAGTAGATATTCAAATTCCGGATATAAATATACCACAAATAGACACAACTGTATGGTTTTATATGATGACATCATTCCCATCATTCTAAAAGTGGAATATGCGCCTAACAAAATATTTATGATTTTTGTTTTATTTTTTATTGAAATTTAATATTTATATTCAATTGAGTTTTAATGTTGGATTAATATCGATTACTTATCTCTATTTTCTCTACACTATTACTCTTTTGCTGATAACAAAAGGGGGAGAGAAAAGTTAAGATTTTGTCAAATAAAATCAAGCAAAGGTCAAATATTTTCCATTTGCATCTAGGCTCATTTGCATATTTTTATTTGTATGCATATATGTAGGGGGAGCTTTGTGTAGAGAGGAAGCATTTAAATAGAGGGAGCAATTAGAGTATATCAATGATCAAATATATTTAGCATATTCAAAATCTTAAATGTAAGTTTGTTATCATCGAAAGGGGGAGATTGTTGAATATGCGATTATATGATTTTTTGTTTGATGTTAATAAAAATATATATATATTTGTGTAAATGTATTTGTTAATGTACTATTTTATTTTTCATAGATTAAATAAATATTTGCTGAATAAAAATAAATAACACAGAATTTGAATTCAAACAGAATTTTTATTCAAACATATTACAATCTTTGAATAGTGCAAAGTTCAAGCTCTCACTATATATTCAATATCAATTACAGTACAACTTTGATTACATCACAATTTCACATTTACAGTTGACCTCACTACATATCACTCATACTCGTATTTATCTTCAACTTTATTCCAAATTGAATCCAGCATCTGAGCAATCTGCAAAAATAAATATTGACACAGTAAAATTGAAAAGGAAATATTTTTGCAGTATAAAACAAAATATGAATTTTGAAAATAATATTTGCCTCGGTTATTTGAGTTGTTCGTCATCATTTAATTTTCAATTCATCATACACAAACAGCTTGTGACATACACAATGTATCACTGTATACGCCACAAGACCGTGCACAGAGATATATACACTTGATAAATTTACAGGGACAGGTGAGCACAGGTCAAACCCAAAACGCCGGGTTCAACTCAAGTACAATAAAATAATGTCACAACTTTCAGCACAAGGTCAAATCCGAGCTATAAGCTGGATTCAACACAGGTGAAAGTACATGAAAATGGTCAAGACAACTAAAACAAGCCTCGACTAAAAATCCAAATGTACAAGACCACCAAGCAAAACCAGGCAGCAAGCATACATGCAACTTGAACTTCTCACTGAATACATGAAACCAACACAGTGACACAGTACCAAATGAAACAATGAACAAGACTACAAGATGAACCAGACAAGGCATAGAGCAAGTTCAAGTGAAGTCTAAGTCAAACTACAAATGCAACCGAACAGTTCAACATGATATCAACCCAATGCGAACAACATGAATGATCACAGGCATGAACACAACATCATCAGAGACTGGTGCAAGCTCAACAGTCAATAGTGGCCATGTACAAATGAAAGTTTCAGAAGTGATCATCACAAGGAGGCAAAAATCAAAATCATGGCAAAGATCTCACAAATGCTCAAAGATAAGGCAACACCACAGTGGCACAGCAACTAAAAACTGCATATACAACCAAGCAGTGCACAGTGAAACCAAATGTGCAAGTTTAAAACATTGAAGGATATGAATGCAAGTAAAACAAGTCGATGCAACATGATTGTAAGAAGTGCCACAAAACCATCAAGTTACAGTGTTCAATAATACAACTCGAAGCAGCAACACAATGCAAACCGAAAAGGAAAACCAGACTACATCATATATACAACAAACACACAGCAACAATGAATCGCTGATACTGACTCGAACCAATACGGTGACAACATACAATGATGACTAGAGCAATCAAACTAAAGCATGGCATGGATCAAGTTTAATCAAAGACTTCAAAATCACGACCATGCTACAGGTATGAACAGAGATTACTTGCAACAGTGGTGATGCAGTGCAATACAACATGAATTATATTAGTGGACATATATAAGCACTGAAACAAAGGAACATCCCATTTTCCAAAGAAAGAAGCAACAGAGTAACCACGATCAAAGTCAAGGCTCAATGTCACAAATAATACAACTTGATTATCAAAGTGTATACATGATGAAGCAACCAAGTAAAGTGGCCGAGATCAACAAATGACAGAGATTCAACTGTAACAGGTTGTTTTTTAAACATCATCAAACATTATCACGTAAGTGCAGACAACTACAAAATCAAGTTTAAAAAGTCAAGGACGATAGACCGAAGTCAAATGAAATCGTGATGGCCACGAAAACCAAACAGTGCCGTGATAACCAAGCAATCAAGGAATCGAACCAAGTCAGTGTTCAAAACCGTGTGAATTGAAAAAGTCAAGGTCAATCTCAAGCATCCAAACGAAATCAAATGGCTGAAGCATAATATTGAAAATATCAGACGAACGAAATTTTAGAGATTCAAATCATATATAAACCAAATCACCATCGGCAACAAATTCATCGAGTTCAAGCATTCAATCAGAAAGTAAAAAGAGCAAAAAATTACATACCGAAGCCATCTCGAACTCGATCAAATTCGAAGCAGTCGAAGCAAAAAAAGAAACCATCGATCGACAGAAAAGGAATGCCGAATCAGTTATTCAATCGAGCATTCAAAGACTCTTCTTCGAATTGCACGAAAACCCTAATTTTTGAAGGAAGAGGAACGAACAACAGAGTCGCCATTATCACAAAGGAACGGGCTAAAGAAAATAAAAGAGGAAAAAAGGCCGGCCTTTATTTTTAATATTGGGTTTAGAATTATATTAGGCTCTTAAATTATTATTAGGGTTTAGTTTTGTTTTTAAATTGTTTTTAATTTGTAATTTCTTTTTAAACCGTTGTAATTTCTAATCGTGTGACTAAGGGACAAACTACGTGGCGTAGTTTGAGAATTCGCAACTCATTGGCTGAGTTGTAACAGGGTTTTAAACGTAGAGTTAGGTTAGTCAGTAGCGGGTGTCACGAGTTTACGTGTGTAAGCGGGTGACTACTTAATTTCTAGTAGAAATCTTGGGGGCAGCACGTAGGCAGGGTTTTGCCGAAGCTGGGTAAATTCCGTGTCGTTCTATTTCTGCATTTATTATTCTGCTATTATCCATGCTGCTATGATTCTGATTTGTCTGTGTTGAAATAATTTTATAAGTTTCTGCAATTAACTTTTATAATTATTAGCATCACCCTATTCACCCCCCCTTTAGGGTGAAATCGATCCTACATTCTTTACCTAAACTGATAGTTATAATAATTAAAATAAAAATAGCATAAGAATACAAGTTTTCCTAAAATAAGAGATTTAAACCTGGAAAGACAATACAAGTTCATTCCCTTCGGTCAAAGTGTCTTCACAAAAGTAGACTTCTAACTTAAGAGCCCTCGCATCCACCTTTGCCATCGCCCTTCTAAACTCTTTCTCTTTTTGCATAGCATTTTCTGTTGACAAAACGAATCTGACCAGTGTCGTTGATGCTACCTCGCTTGGCAGTTATGTTGGCTCTATTAATCGCACTAGAGGTGAATGGATGCAGAACTGAAGAACAAAGCTACAAAAAAAGAGGCCTGAACTTGTGAAAAGGAGGAGCTAACCCGATGACTCAAATCAAAGAAGAGGGAAGGGGAGCAGTGTTCATTGGAGGAGGGAAAAGAGGTGTGGTGTTGATCGACAAGTTTTGGGGAAAGTAATTAGGATGTTTGAGAGGGATAAAAGAATTGAGGAAAAGGGAGAAAGTAATTAGGGAATTTAGGAGGGAAGCAATTTGCACACGAAGAAAAAGTGTCGCGCGTACAAAGAAAAAGAGCAGCGTAAATAGGTGTTGGCAGAGGCAGCGTTTGCTTAGCATTTAAGTATGTTTTGAGACGTAACAAGCAACATTTTGTATTGAAACGCTGCACCCTAGTGCTGCTAAAAATGTATTTTCTTGTAGTGCTACCACACTTCCAGCCTCCTCCTTTCACATACTGCTGACATCCATACACAGAGCAACACAACATAGAGCAAACTTCGGCACAACTTGCACAGACCAAACAACATTAAAACCACTACATCACCATAAAACTACAACTTCCATCACACTGTTATTGCCCACTCAAACATCCCTGTGCACCATTTCCTCATCCATCAGTGTTAAAACCATACAAGCCTTCCTCCACAAACCCGAAGCTCCTTGTTATTGCCACAGTGTACTAACCCACCTGAAAATAGTCACAACAAACATCACCTACCAGAATAGATTCAATCCACCAAACCATCCTTAGCTGCCATCACTTGCATTTGATAATCCACTTCAGTCACCATATTTAAAGCCACTGCAACCAAACATCGATTGCATCAAAACTAATCGCACACCATCTCAAACAACAGTTCATTATTCACTCACTTCACAGTTCATTCAACAACTACATCCCATACTTTGCCATCAACACCAGTCACCTCCTCATCACAAACCATACCATCCTCTTCATACTACAGTCACACTTCCAGACTTCTTTCAAACTGTCCCTGCACAGTGATACAACCAATTCAATTACCGTCAACACTAACCTGACATTCACGCTGATATACCACCATCAACACTAACCCAATATTCACTCACCAACAACTTCATCTTCTACATCACATAAAACTGCAGTGCATACTGCTCCTTGAAAGAAAAAAAACCAATTGCCTTCTACTGCATTTCTGCCATCGTAGCTCACTACCCACATACAAGCCAGCCACTAACACAATCACAATATATCCACCATGATACATCTCCTCATCACCACTCTTCATCCACCATCACCATCCAATCTGCGCACAAACTCCTCAAACTCCATTCACAAACAACCTCAATCTAATTGCCATACTTCAACATCAAGTTACCACCCCACCACACTGTCAAACCACAACAACAATTCACGACTTCTATATATACGGTACCAACTGTTGGGGATTTTGCGGTTCGAGACGGATTTGATGGCGATAGTGATGAAGACAATGTTGTACTTTCGACTTCAAGGATCTATGGAATAGATTCTTTCAGACAATAGTTCAACCCACCAGGTACAAACGGGTTATCGAACTATCGACTTTCAGGATTCAATGAAGCCCTATAACAGTGTAATCGGATTCAAAGTTTGTACGACTTTAATCCGACCAAGAACACTTCAGAAACCGTATATGATGATGCAATTTATATATAGAATGGAATGAAGAGGAAGAAGAAAACAAGTCTGCAACGCTTTCTGAATTTGCAACACCTTGGAGGCATCACAAAACAGAGCAGCGGATTAACGGTGTCGCAGAACTGTTTGGGAAGAAGAAGATGATTGAAAACTGTTCCAAATGGATTCTGGGCGTTGCTATTTATAGTGTTGAAGAGGTGTCCTTTCGCGAAGCGTCGCGACGGTTACGAATGGATTCAAAAACCAAACGTCGCGTCCATTCGTATTTGCAACGTTCAGAAAACGTTACAAATTCCCACCATAATTCAAATTATGAATTCCGGTTCTGATCCGAACCCGAAACCCGTACCCGTACCCGACCCGACCCGGTTCGGTCGGACGGACGGACGGCGGCGGCGCGCGTGTGGTGTTGCATGACTTCTCCCCTCTCAACAAAGCAAACATGTGGGAGCCCCAAGGCCCCATCATCCACTTGAGAAAGCTATATTTATACAAGTATATCGTATAGCTTTCTATAATGTGGGACTGATTTCTTCTTCCTTCCTTCTTTCTTTTCTTCAACTCTTCCAAAATAAAAAACCCAAGCCCAAAACATTTTGAAAATTTTACAACAATCTCCCCCAATTTTCAAAATAAGAAAATAAATAAATAAGACGGCTGCATCACTAGAGTGGCTTCCTACACACCCAAGTGGGATTAAGCCTATGTAGTTCTAAGATCAAGTTTTGCATCATCGTGAAAACCAACACATAAATAAAAGGTATCTTTTGGATTTGAACCTTTACTTAGTGCAAACTATTCAAAGCCTTACCGAGATTCTATGGTGAACGAATCTTGAACAAAGTATCCCTAATGATAAAACCGGAACAATCACACATGTTGATTTCCTTAGGTAAAGTGTTCTGTATTGCTCAGCACATTAATGGCCATGTGCTTAAATCCTGGTTCATGAGCCTACTTAGAAAGCGGTCTTACTTTCCTAGGAAACGGTCTGATTTCCATACTCATATAGGTAAGTCTCTTAAGGTGTTTCTGCGATACACCTTTTAAGGTTTCTAGACTTATTAAGGAAGTATATCCATCCTTTGTTCTTGCAGAATCCAACACTAAATATTATGAGATTATCAATTTAGTGCTCCATAATCATTCTCTTAACTTGTTGGTACCCATTGAACTATGTCTATCCTTTTCAAGACATAAGTTGGGTTTCTGTTAAGTATGATCAACCTTCATTCGCAGACCTTAGTCCCATTTCTTGTGACATTATAGAAACCATTGCCTTTGGAAGGCCTTTTGTAAGTGGGTCAGCCAAGTTTTTCTTCGTTTCTATGTAGTCAATAGTTATAACTCCTCTTTTGAGTAACTGTCTCACCATTTGATGTCTTAGACTCACATGTCTAGACTTTCCATTATATGTCTTATTAGACACATTGTATATTGTTGCTTGATTGTCACAGTTAATTAAGACTGCTGTAGATGGCTTCTTCCACAAAGGGATTTCCATTAATAAATTCCTAAGCCATTCCGCTTCTTTACATGCATCTGCTAACGCAATCAATTCTGACAACATTGTTGAGTCAGAAATACAGGTCTGCTTCTTGGAAGCCTAAGACACAGCAGCGCCTCCTAATGTAAAGATCCATCCAGTCGTAGACTTGGATTTGGATTCTACATTGTTCCAGGTTGCATCACTATATCCTTCTATTACAGCAGGATATCCTTTATAATATAAACCATATTCAATGGTTCCTTTCAAACAAGCTAAAACTCTGGAAATGGCTTTCCAATGTTCGAAACCTGGATTACTCGTAAATCGACGCAATATACTTATAGCATGCGCGATGTCTGGTCTAGTGCAATGCATAGCATACATAAGACTCCTAATAACACTGGAATACTCTAGTTGAGAGATAGTACGTCCAGTGTTCTTTTCTAATCTAATACTAGGATCTAAAGGAGTTGGTGCTGATTTGTCATCGTAATTACCATACTTTTGTAGGAATTTCTCTATGTAATGGGATTGAGTTAGTAATAACTCCCCCTCTTTCCTAACAATTTTAGTTCCCAGAATTACCTCAGCCTCTCCTAGATCTTTCATATCGAATTTAGAAGACAGAAACTTTTTAGTTTCATTCACACAAGATATATTGGAACCAAATATTAGCATGTCATCAACGTATAAACATATTATAACAATACCGTTGTTATCCGATTTGCTATAAATGCATTTATCAACATCATTAACAATGAATCCATATGACAGTGCAACTTTATCAAACTTCTCATGCTGTTGCATGGGAGCTTGCTTCAGGCCATAAAGAGATTTTACTAATTTGCAAACTTTCTTTTCTTGGCCTGGGGTTTTGGAACCTTCAGATTATTCCATATATATCTCTTCTTCTAAATCTCCATTTAGAAAAGCAGTCTTTATATCCATTTGATGTATGACTAATTTATGAATTGATGCAAGTGCAATTAAACAGCGTATAGAAGATATGCGAGCAACTGGAGCATATGTATCAAAATAATCTACTCCATGTCTTTGCTTATATCCCTTAGCAACTAATCTGGCTTTAAACTTATCAATGGATCCATTTGTATTCAACTTTTTCTTGAATATCCATTTACATCCTATAGGTTTAGCACTAGGAGGTAAATCAGTTAAAACCCAAATTTGGTTTAACATTATGGAATTCATTTCATCATTGATAGCTTCTTTCCAGAAATTTGAATCTTTGGAACTCATAGCTTCAGAATAAGTTTTGGGATCATCATCAACGTTCATTACATAATTAGTCACATTAAGGACTTCGTCCTTACTGCCTTCTACAAGATATGTAATGAAGTCAGGACCATATTCCTTCTTAATTCTCGCTCTTTTACTTCTTCGTTGTTCAGTACTATTATCTGGTACTGACACTTCCTTGCTGTTTTGAGCAGGAGCATAATCATCGTCATTGATATCATTAGTCATACTAGGTTCTGGACTAGATGATCTCAATGGGATCTCAACAGTTTGATTTTCAAAAAATTCTACATCTGCAGATTCTATAACTTCTAGGGTGTCAAGAATAAGAAATCTATAAGTTATATTATTAAGTGAATATCCTATGAAAACGCATTTAAATGCTCTATTTCCTAACTTTGGTCGTTTAGGGTCTGGTTTTCTAACATAAGCTAAGCAACCCCAAACTTTAAGTCTAGTTAGGTTAGGTTTCCTATTAAACCATAATTCATAAGGGGAAATATTATTCTTTTTAAGTGGTACTCTATTTAAAATATAACATGCAGATAACATAGCATCACCCCATAGGTTATAAGGTAAAATTAGAACTTATGAGCATGGAATTAACCATTTCTACTAAGGTTCTATTCTTCCTTTCAGCAACACCATTTTGTTGTGGTGTATATGGGGCAGTACATTGGTGAATTATACCTTGTTGTTTACAAAATAAGGTGAATTCATTTGAGAAATATTCATCACCATGATCTGAGTGTAATATTTTACTTTTAACTCCTAATTGTGTTTCGACCTCTGCTTTGTAAATTTTGAATTTATCAAAAGCCTCATCTTTAGTTTTCATTAGATATACATATGCATATCTAGTATAATCATCAATGAATGTTATATAGTATTGGTTACCACCATAGGTGATATGACTTTTTAAGTCACCCACTTCACTATATACCAAATCAAGCAAACCAGTTTTCCTTTCTACGAATTTAAAGGATTTCCGGTGTATTTTTGCTTGAACGCATATTTCACGTTTAGATATGGTATCGAAATCACAATCAGAAATTAATCCTAATTTATTCATATTCCTAATGGAATTATAATTAACATGTCCTAATCTACTATGCCATAAATTTATAGAATCAACAATATAAACAGAAGATTTCTTTATTAGATCCAACTTAATCATGCCGTTATAAGAGTATCCCTGTCCAATGAATTTACCATTCTTAGACAACACTAGCTTATCAGACTCATACACCATCTTGAATCCTCCTTTGTTAAGAAGGTATCCAGAGACCAAATTCTTACACATATCGGGTACATAGAATACATTGACTAATGTAAGAACTTTTCTAGAGGTGAGAAGAAGTTCTATAGAGCCTTTTCCCAGAACTTTGCTTGGAACCTTATTCGCTCCAGTAACTTCATCGGCTTCTCCTTTATTTTCTTCGTAACTCTTGAACAGATTACGGTCTTTGCAAATGTGAATGGTTGCTCCAGTATCGAACCACCAATCATTATCATTGCCACCAACGGAGTTTGCCTCTTGCACTGCAGCCACAAGCGAGTCTTCGACCACATTCACTTTTTGTTATTTCTTCCGCAGACGGCAGTCTCGGGCATAGTGGCCGGGCTTGTTACAAAGATAACAAGCACCTTTCTTTTTGTTGTTAGTTTTGGAATGATTTTTCTTAAACCGTGTCTCATTCTTTGGCTTTAATTTTTCAGTAATTGCAACATTATTTGCCTTAGAATGGGACTCAGTTTGCGAATTATCATCTAGATCGCCTTTGCGAGAGTCTTCTTCAATACGAAGATGACGCTGTAAACTGTCTAAATTATAATCCGTTTCCGCATGCTTCATCTTTTTCTTATAATCATTCCAACTATGCGGAAGTCTAGAAATTATAACTCCAACAACAAAAGATTCAGGGAGATCAATTCCAACATCTTTAAGTTGATTCACCAACAGTAAGATTTCGCTTACTTGTCCAATTATGGACTTATTGGTGACCATTTTGAAATCCATAAAATTAGAAATAAGAAACTTTTTATTACTTTCCTCGGATATGCGGTATTTATTCTCCAGAGCAGTCCAGAGTGCCTTCGCTGTTTCCAAGGTCCTATGAGCATTGTAGACAGGGGTAGATAGCGCATTCAGAATATGGCCTCTGCATAGGAAATCGTCCTCTTTGCACTTTGCACGTTTAGCCTTTAGAGCAACATCATCGTTATCTGTTTCCTCCGGGATTTCTTCCAAGTCATCTTCCAAAATGTAGAATAACTTGACGGTGACCAGGAAAAATTTCATCGTCTCTTGCCAACGATTGAAATGGTCGCCATCAAAACGCTCCAATCGAATTAGATGCTGATTCATAACTTGTAAAGCACTCAACCTTCCATGGTTGAAGAATATTGTCTAAAAATTTGTTGGGGATTTTGCGGTTCGAGACGGATTTGATGGCGATAGTGATAAAGACAATGCTGTACTTCCGACTTCAAGGATCTATGGAATAGATTCTTTCAGACAATAGTTCAACCCACCAGGTACAAACGGGTTATCGAGCTATCGACTTTCAGGATTTAATGAAGCCCTATAACAGCGTAATCGGATTCAAAGTTTGTACGACTTTGATCCGACCAAGAACACTTCAGAAACTGTATCTGATGATGCAATTTATATATAGAATGGAATGAAGAGGAAGAAGAAAACAATTCTGCAACGCTTTCTGAATTTGCAACACCTTGGAGGCGTCACAAAACAGAGCGACGGATTAACGGTGTCGCAGAACTGCTTGGGAAGAAGAAGATGATTGAAAACTGTTCCAAATGAATTCTGGGCATTGCTATTTATAGTGTTGAAGAGGTGTCCTTTCGCAAAGCGTCGCGACCGTTAGCAACGGTTTGCAACCGTTACGAATGGATTCAAAAACCAAACGTCGCGTCCATTCGTATTTGCAACGTTCAGAAAACGTTACAAATTCCCGCCATCATTCAAATTCTGAATTCCGGTTCTGGATCCTTAACGGGCCGAAATCTGGCCCGTTACTATTCATATTTTGACTCAAAAATATTTTCGGATCCGAACCCGAAACCCGAACTGACCCGACCCGGTTCGGTTCGGTCGGACGGACGGCGGCTGCGCGCATGTGGTGTTGCATGACTTCTCCCCTCTCAACAAAGCAAACATGTGGGAGCCCCAAGGCCCCATCATCCACTTGAGAAAGCTATATTTATACAAGTATATTGTATAGCTTTCTATAATGTGGGACTTTGATTTCTTCTTCCTTCCTTCTTTCTTTTCTTCAACTCTTCCAAAACAAAAAACCCAAGCCCAAAACAGTTTGAAAATTTTACAACACCAACTGTATTTTCTTTTAAATTGCACTGCACATTTGGTTGGCCAAAACACACTGCACTGCTCCGCAAACCAGACCACAGAAGCCAACTAACAGCAACAATTCACCATCCACGATTCCACGACTTCCACTAAGCAACGAGAAACAGCCTGCAACCTCCGAAACCTTTGTCACCCAACAGAACAACCGTTATTGCCAACAACCATCCACGTCATCATCTCATTTCTCAAATCAATCCACACAGCGCTTCACCCAACCCCTTTGACGAACTCCAGCAGCCCAAATTGAACTTCAAATCGAACAACTACGACACCACTTTTTCCTACCGTGCAAATGACCCATTCGCCTTGAACCCACGCTCAACCCAAATCAACAATTCACTGCAGTGTACACTCACCTCCGCAACAACACCACAACCCAAATCGAACGCCCGAACCCCCATCGCCATCACCTCCAACCCATATCTTCAAATCACTTCCAAAACTACGATCATCGACCGCAACACCAGTTCGAAATATCCCTCTTGCCAAATCGATAACCACTGCTAACCAAAATTCAAATTCTTTTTGAAATTAGCCTCTGTTGTTTTCTTCAATTTCATTCGAGAACCACTTTGGATTTTTTTTACAGAAAATAAGGAAGTTAGATTTTGAAGATAATCGATTTTTGTGGGTATATCTTTTGTGGGCCGTGAATAGTTTTTCACTTTGTGAATCAAAGAAATTATGTTGTTTTGGGTGTTGGGTTTGATATTTGTGGTTGAATATTTTTTTTTAGTAAATTCATTTGAAAAATAAAAATTATGGTTAAAAAAAAAGAAACGGGTTGTTTAGGGTTTAAGTGAATTTGGTTTGGCAAGTGAATTTGACTTTAGTTGTTTTGCATTTCTCCCTTAGTCTAAAAATAAAAAAAATTATAACAAGTTTTTTTTTGGATTTGTTTGTTTCCGATTGTTTTGTTTTCTTTTGTCTTCATTTGTTTTGTTTTGCTTTGTTTTATTTCTTCATCTAAAAAAAACAATTGCATATTTCTTGTTTAAATTTGTAGGTAGCAGAAGTGCTTGCCCAAAATAAATTGCTTGCCCGCTAAAAAAAACAAAAAAAAATTGTCGCCTTAAATTTTTTTTGCTAATCCCTTGTTTTTATTTGAATTGCATTGTTGGTTGCTTGTATTTGTATAAAAAAAAAATTTAAAATCCAAAAACAAAAATCCATTCACCGTTGCATTGTTAATACACATTTTTTTATTTCAGCTTTGCATTTCATCCAAGAATTTTTATTAATAACGTTAGAAATCGATAACTCTTAACTGTATATTGACAAATTGTCTTCTTTGAACAATTTAATTTCTTGGTGTCTAGTCTACGACAGAGCAATATTCAGTTATAAATGTTACGGTGATCTGTAAATATTATACTGAATTGTTACTCTAAAGGTACTTAAACCTTCAACTGCATTGCTACGGTGATTCATGGTGCATCGATAAATCATGTTCTTTACCTGGTTGAGAACTATCTTGTTGATTTAAGACAGAATGTGATTATACAATTTTGGGTTAACTTAGAATAAATAATTTGTAATTAGACCCCTGCATTCATTTAGTTGCATTATTTCATGCATATTTAAAAAAAAACTTCAAAAATCAAAAACTAAAAAAATTGTAAATATTCTTTTTCTTTGAAATTTTTAAATCATTTTCCTTTGAACTTTCAAAAATCCAAAAAAAATTAATAATAATCTTTTCGAAAAAAAACCAAAATACAAACAAAAATCAATTTTCCATTTTGAAAAATAAATTCTATCTATAAATATTTTTCCTTTATGAAAAAACAAAAACATTCTTGAAAATGTCCGAGTTTCCCCACTCACTAGAATTTTACAATTGTCGTGAAAATCAATATAATCCATATGATTTCACTCTAAATTCATATGGACATTTTAACGACAACTATTCGTTAAACAATTCAAATTTTGAACAACAAATTTTCAAAACGATGACCAGCCCTCGAATCTTGAAAATAGCATTTCATCTCTACACAACAAAATCAAATGATAAATGATTTGTGTAATTCTTATTTGTGTAATAACTCGAGTCAAGGATTCCAAAATTTGAATTCAATTCAAAATTCAAACGATTTTGATTATAACCTATACCAATTCAATTTTGAACTCCAAAATGAATTTCCAAATCAAAACGAAAATGGAAACAACTGTTTAAATGATTTTGGCAATGGGAATAATCTCGACTATGATGCAAGTGAAAATTTTTGTTCACAACATGTCTAAATCAAAAATTCTCAAGTCAATAATTATAAATTGGATCTTGTTGAACAAATAAACGAAATTTACAATGATCACACGGATTTGTTGATTGATACGTATATGAAACAATGTAAAAAACAAAATCAAATCCCAACGTGTGACGAGTCATGTGATAATACACCTTTTACCCAAATCGACGATTTACAAATAACAACTTTTGAAATGGAAAATGACGATCTTAATGAAGTTGTTGAAAAAATGGTAATTGAGTTGGATTTCAATTCTTTTGAGGGTGTGGAACCAAATTTAAAATTCGATCTTCCTTTTCTCGATTTCAAAATTTTGAATACAATAACTTTGGATTTTGAACTTGAGATACGCAATGAAGTTGTTGATAATCCAAATAAGGAAGACGGATTTAATGAACACAAATTTTATGCAATTTTCAAAGACGAATTGTTAAATTCTGAAGGGGAAGATTTACATCACCATTTTGATTTTGAAATTGATAATTTCGAAGAATTTTTCAATGATAAGTTTGAAATTCAAATTGGTGAAAATAAATTGAATTCAATCAATTGTCTTATCAACCCTGAAAATCATAGAAAACAAAATAACTCGTACAATTTTCAATAAAACGACATTCGTTTTTCCAAATCAGTGTTCAACTTTGAAATCTTTTACGATTTGGTTTTTCGAGCTTAAGCTGTGTCTCGCATACTTGATGAGACAAATGAATCGGTCTTTAGAAGACCGTTTCATTTACTTTTTGACGATATACTTTCTGAACCCTTGTAAATAATAATCTTTTCGTTTTCATATAAATATAGGTCATCTTTCTATTTTTGTTTTATTTTCTTCTTTCACTTGGGCTGACTATGGGGACACAGTCAAAATCAAGTGTGGGGTGGACTCATCTTCTTTTTTGATTTTTCATTTTTCATCCAAAAATCAAAAAAAAAAAATTTAAAAAATTTCAAAAACAATTTTTTTAAGCATTTTGATTTATTTTTAAAGAAACACTATAGGATAAATATATGGTTATGGTTTATTAAATTGAAATGTTTGAAAATTTATTTGTCTCAACAAAAATAAGAATGAAGTTTGATTACAAATAACGATGGTTTAATTAGTATATAGGTAGGTTCATACATGTTAATTTTGAAATATCCTAATTGAAAATCTTTGTTTAAAAAGTGGTGAATTTAAAGTAAAAGATATAACATGTTTTTTGTCTTATAAGTTAAAAGGTGCTAAGATGATTTTGCTAAACTCTCTCTCAAAAAAAACACAAAAAGCAAAAAAATACAAAAAATATTTATTGTATATATGTATACTTTTTAATAAACACCTAGAGTCATGTGTTCATACTTGTGTGTTCACTCGCCATGCTCTATACCCTTCTCACGCAAGCCCGAAAGGCAGTGCACGATCGGCATATATGACCTTAGTTTATCTAAGTTAGGTGTGTGTGTATAAAAACTATTTTACTAATAACGCCTATAGTGATAAGTGTTCATTCGCCACGCTCTATATTCCCCTCACATAAGTCCTTAAGGCAGTGCACGGGTGGTATATTTGGCCTTAGTTTATCTGAGTTAGGCATATGTAAATATTGTTAATATCACTAAAATTTTTAAAAGGAAAAAAATGGAGAGAGTGAGCAAATGAAATCCGAGCACTATTTTAACTTACTTGATTTGGCTTGTTACTGAAAAGAAATGAAAACACCACTTTGATAAACTTTGATAATCAACTAAGGATTTATTTCATAATTACACTTTATCATCAACCGAAACAACGAGTTAAACTATAGTGTATTTGCTTCAAAAACTTCGTTTTTATTGAAAATTTTGATAAGTAAATGGCTTAAATTTTCAAGATAATGACAAAAACCTATATTTAACTTATTTGTGTCAATTTAAGAGTAAATCCTTCATTGTAAATATTTTTAAAAACTTGCATTCACATCTTTATAAATAAATCTTGCATTTTGTCAATATTTTCATTCTGCATTTGGATTTTGTGGGTAGTATCCGCTGAAAACTCTCACGAGAAAACACTCGTCCTATTGGGGACACCCAGAGGTTTAATGGCTTGTTGCATACGCTCAATGCAATCGTTCTCCCTACGAAAATAGATTTATCTTAGTTTTCTTTATTCGAGGACGAATAAAAAGATAAGTGTGGGGGTATTTGATGTGCACGTAAATGGCCATATTTTTACCACCATATTTAATCTATTTAAAAGAAATAAATGATCATATCGGGTATTTTAACTTGTTTATCCAAAATTCAAACTATTTTGAAATCGTCACATATTCATCTTCATCTAAGGGCAAAACGGTCATTTTTGTGCATATATTATTTTGAGAAAATTTAATTGGAAATTTATATATTATTTTGTAGAAATTTGGCTTCATATACAAGTGGTTTCAATGAAGGTATATGCATGCACAAAAGTGAAGATAAAGGAATGAAGATGGAAATAATTCAAAGGCATGATAATGGAGCACCTGTAACGACCCGCTATTTTGGACTATTCGCATCCGCACATGTCGGACTTGAATATTTCAAAATACCGAATTGTTAATTTAAATTTGGCAAAACTGAGCAAATATAATAAATAATCACAGATCACAGACGCAGAGTAATAAATGCAGCGGAAACAAAAGATAGTAGTTCATAAAGCTACTATATACATATCAAAGTTAAATAAGGTACAACAGATGTCTCGAATACAATAGTCAAATATAAGAATCAGAATACCATCACTGGAATCAACTGAATATCTGAAAGCTGGATCTCCAAGCGAAGCTCCAACTTCGAAGGTGAGTCTCGAATACTGGTGCACTCAGTCTGACCCGAGCGTAAAGTAATGCACAAAACACTCGAGTCAGGATTAACATTCTTATATCAATAAATCCAACTCAAGTGAAATAGCAATTGAAATACAAGTAACTCAAAGGATGCTTGGAATAACCATCCTTTTAAGGATCCGTTAAACTATCTACTATGTAGTACAATACGCTATTACAATATGTCTACAGTAAAGTAAAAGTATTAAAATAGCGTTAAGGCGTTACCACGATTCCCCTTAACACATTTTTATAATGCCATAGCCTATACAGCACCGTAAACCCCACCGTAAACTGGTGGTTATAAGAGGGTCCCTCATAGGTATAACACAAAACAAAACGTAGTGGTCGCGAATAGGATAATCAGTATGACAAGGTACATGAGGCGATACCAACCACGATACTAGTAGTAGCGTGATCCGGACTGATGTTGAGCATAGTAGCTACTACCTCAACACCGCGAAACAACACTCCCAAATCAAGGGGTGCACCCAAATCGAATCACAACAGTAATAGATATGGTATCGAAGAAGTGTATCCGCTAGAGGTGGTGAACCTCAATGGCCCGGCGCGGCTCCTGTTTTAGTCATGTCAGGGGTCATCCAATATCGTTCTTTTTCTTCAGTCAACGTGTTCACCAAACCATCCACTTCATTCTGGATCAACACTCCGCGTATATTAGTTATTAAAGTGGTTTTGGTATCGACAGAGAGTATTTTCATATCCGATCCCGGTCTCTTTAATAACTACGTATTATTACCCCGATGTTTATTTAGTGTTTAAAGTTTAAACAAATCAAGTCCAAAGCAAGTTGCAAATTTGGTTTCCAAAATTTGACATTTCCCAATTCAATTTATATCAAATATTTAAAATCATATTTCCAAACGAAATCTTAGTCCAAACATTTGAGTTAACAACTAAATTCAATATTCAAATTAAATTTAATAAGGTTCAATTTCACGTATTTAATTTATTCATATTCGATGGATTTAATTTTAATACTCCGTTCGATTCAAATTATTTAACGAAAATTCGATTCATCTTACATTCATATTTACATTCATCCTTCCACTTACTATAAATATAGATTCGGCTAAATCGATTTTCATTAACTACACACTTTAAAACCAAAATAGTTTCAATTAATTCGTTACCAAAATCCAATTCAATTTCATTAAGGAAATCTCATTCTATTTATTTAATTCCATGATTTGCATAACCTATTTTAATTCCTTAACAAGTTTCAGAACCATTTAACCTCAAAACACAATTGCGAATTCATAATTAAGTCAATTCATTAAATTTAAAATCATTTAAAATTTATCCCAAATTATATCCACTACTACACTAAGTTTAACTTACACTTAAGTCAAAACTTCATTAAATCTTATATTACGTTCATTATCAAGTTTTCAAATCCATTTAATTTAAAATCAAGTCTATAAATCATAACCTAACAAATTCCATAACGTTCGTAATCATTAAATCTTAAATTATTACCTGTCAAATTCTCATTCCAATTCCTCGACTTACATAACTTAAATTTCCTTAAATTCAATTTCAATTTCTCAAATTAAATTCATCAATTCATTTTATTCAGATTAAATAAATTCTCAAATCCGTTTCAATTTGAATACATTGACTTATTTCAATTAATCGATTAATTTATTTCGGTTAAATCAATTAAGTTTGCTAATTAACTTTAAAACAATTTGTTAGGTTCATTTCTAAATTTCAAATGGATTTCAATTACAAAATAATTTAATGGCCAGTCAGGTTTCTTATTTTAATTTTCTATCCTATGCCAAGTTATTTAATTGGGTATTTATCATTTCAACCCGATTCCAATTCAATCCAAAATCAAAGCATAGCAAAGGGAACTTGCAGTGTGATAACTGGGATTGTGTCAAAGTAATTAAACAAGCAATAACAACAATCAATAACAATCCAATAATTTATTCAAATAATCCCGAAATTATCGTATTAATTCACATTGTTGTTTGAGCAAATGAATATAATTATTTCTAGAATCTACACTATCATTTCATGTAGATTAAAGATTATTACACTAAACTTTATACGGTTCTTCACTTGGCATCTATTATTCAATTTCATACAACATCAATTAAAGCAACAAAACATTTAAATGGTTCAAGGTGTATTTCACCAAATTTCTACGTGCCAATTAATTCAACATTTTAAGGGTCATATTATGCAAATGTCGTCTAATCAAGTTTAGCATATATCAAAACTAACTATCCTACGTCAATTTCAATTTCAAATTATTTACTATTTACTACATTCACAATTTGACGTCCAATGTCAACAATCAAACAATTAACCATTTAACGACCAAACCGGATTATCATTGTATATATAACAGATAAAGGTGTCAGATGTCACAGGTGAACTAATACAGGTAATAGCGTATATAACAGTGTAATTAACTAACAGCAACATATTTCAATTGTCGTTTTAATTGAAATCAAATTTAATAAATATAAGAACGTTAATCGTGAGTGATTGCTCACCTTCCGAGGCTAGAGATGAACGAGAATGAGATGAGTCACGAATCCTAGCACGAATTCCAAAGTAAATCAAGATTGGCACGAATTTGATGATCAAAGCTGATAACAAGGAATCGGTGAAAACCCAAATCAGTTCGATATCAACGGAAAAATATATACACATTGTTAAAAAAAAAAAATCTTATTTAAGAAAAATATTGAAATAAATGTGATTCAAAATCATTTAAAATTCAAATATAAATCCAAAGTTTATATATAATTTATGTCTTAAGACCCATAATTAAACCCATAACACACTACGTTCGAAGAAAAATAATACGTACAGACATACACTACAATTTTAAAGCAAACCCACATATTCATTCGAAAGTCAAAACCCAAGTATACTTATATGAATATCTATATACAGGTATATATTTTCACGCGTGTAACAGTCGGAAAGGAAGAAAATAAATAGGCAGGCTACATTATATAAACAAACTCTAATTTAATAAATATACAAACACGTACTGTTTTATGGACTCAAATAAATCACCAGTGTAAACTAATATATACATATTAGTTACGCAGATTTGTATTGCTTATACGAGCTCCTGTATATAGCCCACAAACAGATATTCAACTTACACGTATAAGCAGCTCATATAGAAACTATGTAACCCATATATATATATACATATTTTGAGATGGACAAATAGCTTTTATATAAAGAAAAACTATATATATTTTTATACGTACCCTTTAAAATCATATATATATATATATATAACATGTTTAAACTAAAACTAGTATACACCTTCTACATGAGATATATACATATGCGCATGCTACCCGGAATCAGCACTTGAAACTGATGTATTATATTTTATGTATGCTCACTATATATGTTACTATCATTATATATATGTAGTAAAATGCCATAACATATATATATTTATGTGCACCTACCAAATGACAGAGAATGCTGCAAGGTTGATGGCTTGGGGCTGTGGAGGTTCTAGTAGCACGGCAGGTGGAACGGTCTTGGGTGAGAGAGGCTTCGATGGAGGGGAGAGAAGCTGGTGCGGTGCTTAAGGCCGAGCTAAGGGGGAAGGCACGACTAGAAAGGGGTGCTCGGCTGATGAGCCTGTGGTGGCTGACGTGTGTGTGGAGATTGGCGGCGTAGCGGTGCAGTTTCGAATGGAGGAGAGGTCGTGAGGGGTGGTGCGTTGGTGCGAGAGGGCGGAGAAAAAGGAAACGAGGTTGAGGGGAGAAGAGGAGCGGTTGCTCGGTGAAAGTATGGGAGGTGAACAGTGGGCTGGGAAGAGGAATATGGCGAATAATAGGGAAGGTGAGTGCATGGTCTCGAGCAAGGCAAGGGGAAGGAGGTACGGTCTGTCTGGTGGTGGGTTCTCGGGTGTCTCGGCATAGTGACGTACACAGATGAGGATGTCGGCTCGGCTTGCTATGGAGCGGATGGGGTAGGCTGCGCCGTAGCTAGGGGAGGTGGGTCTCGGTGCTCACGTGTGGAAGTGTGGGCGTTTGAGGTTGGTGGTTGATTCGACAGAGGGTTGGCGATCTCAGGTTGGTGGCAGTGGGTGGTCACGGAGGGTGGTGGTCGCGTGGCAGTGGCGACAAGAGGGCAGTTGATGTTGAGAAGCACGGAGGAGAGAGAGAGAGAGCAGGCGGAGGGGAAAGATGGGCGCTCGGTGGGTTTGGCTCACGTGAAAATGGGTGGGAGGCGGAGCAGTAAGATGAATAATGCAAAAATGTATGAATTAATATAAGCTAAAGTTATTATATATATATATATATATATATATATATATATATATATTATATACAATGATCTGGCTAAGCTACGAAGCGGAAACGTATGCAGGCTTCCAAGCTTTCCATCAATACAAACTGACACAAATATAATTACTCTGCAATGTGTGGAAAAGCAAACGTCTCAATCTAGCAGCTGGTTGGAATTAATCAACCTTTCAGTTCACGTGGGTAACCGAAAAGACAAAAGAAACCAAAAGAGTACAAAACCGGTACCGATACGAAATCGTTTTTCACGGATTACGCTGCGTATCGGACTTCAAAACACAAAATTGAATATACCACAGAGACCAGCACGATGAGAGGATCAAAACGATATACAGATATCGACGGTATGGTCTTTTTATCAAAAGTCGATAATCGGTACCAAGTATGCTGCTAATTTGTTAGAAATAAGATAAACAGGGCATTAGCAGTCCAAATTTGAAAAACGAAAGATGACGTCACACTCAGAAGATGGTTTACAATTTTATTGTGTAAAATATTCAGGTTTGAAAAATATTTTATTATCATCAATTTTTAACTGATTGAATTAAAATAGAATTTACACAAGAAAATAAACTTCCATATTTTTAGATGAAAATTTACCATTTGCTATATTTTAATAAACGTATTCCAAATATTAAATTTTTATTTCCAAATATTATTATTTAAAATTTCACCAAAATTCAATTAAATACATAAATAAAATCTTTAAAATTTACGGGTCGTTACACTCTCCCCCACTCAAAACTTTTCGTCCCCGAAAAGGAAAGATGTAGGAGAATAGAAACAACCAGAAAGAAAGATAATTAAATTACTAAATACAAAAATTTATTTAAAACCATATAAACTTCATTTAATTTCAAATTGGTCTATATCCAATTAATTTATTTCAATACCATATATTTTCATTTAATTGATTTGTTTCCCATTTATTAACACTTATTACAAAATTTCACAACAAAATTTGTTTTATTTTACTCATTAATTAAATTTATTAGATCAGCCATATTTAATTCCACCTCAACATTCAACTCCGATAATTCAAAACCATAGATTTCAATCAATATTCAACAGTTTGGTTTAATCCATTTGATTCAACTAATAGATAATCATTCAATTTAAAATTGATTTTCTTCCATTTTATCAACGTTTCTTTCAACAAATTCATTTTTAAATTAACTCATTTATTTTATCCATTTTTCTTCAGCTAAGTTGATTCCACAAAAATTCAAGCACAACTGTTCTTAAGTCTATATTAATTTGCTTAAATATCATTCTCCTTTATTTATTGAACTTATATCACTTAATATATATTTTCCAACATATATTATGCTTACCACATTTGTTATAAACCTATAATATGCAATAAATCCATTCTCTTGTAATTATTCAACAAATAAATTTCCTTCTTATTATTAAATTTACTATCCAATTTATTATTTATAAATTCCCTTAACCAATATCATTTTTGATATCCTATAGCTTATATTATAGTGTATACTATCCAATTACATTCTAATTACATTTAAACTTTTCTAGGTAAGTTATATTGATGTTTTCAGAGTGTAATTAAACACTATACAAATTTTTCCTCTGTCTATAACAATTATATTAAGCCGTATTTTAGTTTGAACAATTTATTACTTTATTTCTCTTGTATAACCTTTAATTATGAATTTTATTCTAACATTTTTAACTTTTTGAATATTTAGGTAAGTTAGATATATTAGAATGCAATTTAGTATTATACAAGTAAATTTTATTCAGATTCAACTATTTCAGGTTGGTTAAATTTCATTTATCAATTTAGGTATTCTACTTATTCAATAATTTCACTTTATTAAAATAATTGAAACTATTTCTCAATATAAAACTTTAAGATTCAAATTTCCAGTTTTACTTCAAACTATTTTGAAATAATTATATGCATATATATGTATATATATATATATATATATTTTATTAATCAATTTATACACAAGAAGTTTAAATCAAATCCATTTTCCAAAAAAAAAGTGTAGTAAAGCTACTAAGGGGCCTCTCCGCCTCGAGACTCGAAAATGAATGTCGATGATGCCTGCAGTCATCACCGAAATTATTTTCCAGCGACAGAAGAGAAGAGTACAGATTTAACATTCAAAAGTTCTTTGGAACCGATTTCTATTTGAAAATACTTTAAACAATATACATTTTAAAACTTCAAAACCATAGTTTAAAGTCCCCGGAAATTTAAATCCTCATTTTAAATTGATTTCATTTCCAAATCTAATTTATAAACCATGCTTTAAAATTTCATTTCCCTATAATATACAATAATAGTTAATGGTTTAGAAATGTTGATTAAAACAATAAATGAAAATTTTAGCATTATAATTTCTAATAACCATTTCATTTAGCCATTCAATTTCAGCAAATTTACACACACACACACACACACACACACACAGATATATATATATATATATAATCATACAAAATTTACATCTTTTACCAATTTTTGAAACAATATTGTGTCAATTTGCTCTGTTCAAGTATTTTGGAATTCCTATCGATAACGTTAGCTAGACGAATCGATCGAACCCAAAATTCAAACTTAACAACTCAAATGACACGATATAAAACATTTTTATATTAATTACAAATACACTCCCTTACTCGATAATATAAGAATGGGTTTAAAACAAAGATAGGGATTCAAATCAGGGGGACCCAATCCAAAGAATTCTAACTAGAAGATAGAATCGATGGGGATAAGATGATTGAATTTCGAACAAGGAAGGTGGATGGACTTATATAAATCGCGGGCAACCTTAATCGGGTCGACCGAGATTTCAAAATAAGATCCATGCAGAATTTAGAGGAAAATCGACACATCCGATCACAAGAGATAGAATTCGAGTATAACAAGAGAAAGCATCACCTAAACCGAGAATTTATAAATCTCCGGTGAATCGATGTTATTGTAAAGGAGTTTCACCCTTTTACAAATCATTCGAAGATAGGCGAGATCGTCGATTCATTATAAAGATAATTCGAAGTGGAGTTATGGGATACTCCAAAATCAAGAAACACGGATAGAGAGAGAAAATGTTGGATTTTGGAACCGCAGGGAACGTTCCAAAGTTCCAAAGGAAATCGAGTCGAAAGGGAAGAGATTCAAGCTCGAACAAAAGTGATTCCGTAATCAAATTTACTCTATATGCTAAATTTTTCCTAGAGCCAAAGCTCTAATACCAACTGTAACGACCCGCTATTTTGGACTATTCGCATCCGCACATGTCGGACTTGAATAGTTCAAAATACCGAATTGTTAATTTAAATTTGGCAAAACTGAGCAAATATAATAAATAATCACAGATCACAGACATAGAGTAATAAATGTAGCGGAAATAAAAGATAGTAGTTCATAAAGCTACTATATACATATCAAAGTTAAATAAGGTACAACAGATGTCTCGAATACAATAGTCAAATACAAGAATCAGAATACCATCACTGGAATCAACTGAATATCTGAAAGCTGGATAGATAGCTGGATCTCCAAGCGAAGCTCCAACTCTGAAGGCGAGTCTCTAATACTGGTGCACTCAGTCTGACCTGATCGTAAAGTAAAGCACAAAACACTCGAGTCAGGATTAACATTCTTATATCAATAAATCCAACTCAAGTGAAATAGCAACTGAAATACAAGTAACTCAAAAGATTCTTGGAATAACCATCCTTTAAAAGATCCGTTAAACAATCTGCTATGTAGTACAACACGCTATTGCAATATGTCTACAGTAAAGTAAAAGTATTAAAATAGCGTTAAGGCGTTACCATGATTCCCCTTAACACATTTTTATAATGCCATAGTCTATACAGCACCGTAAACCCCACCGTAAACAGGTGGCTATCCGAGGGTACCCCATAGGTATAACACAAAACAAAACGTAGTGGTCGCGAATAGGATAATCAGTATGACAATGTACATGAGGCGATACCAACTAGGATACTAGTAGTTGCGTGATCCGGACTGATGTTGAGCATAGTAGCTACTACCTCAACACCGCAAAACAGCACTCCCAAATCAAGGGGTGCACCCAAATCGAATCACAACAGTAATAGATATGGTATCGAAGAAGTGTGTCCGCTAGAGGTGGCGAACCTCAATGGCCCAGCGCGACTCCTGTTTTAGTCATGTCAGGGGTCATCCAATATCGTTCTCTTTCTTCAGTCAACGCATTCACCAAACCATCCACTTCATTCCGGATCAACACTCCGCGTATATTAGTTATTAAAGTGGTTTTCGGTATCGACAGAGAGTATGTCCATATCCGATCCCGGTCTTTTTAATAACTACGTATTATTACCCCGATGGCCATTTAGTGTTTAAAGTTTAAACAAATCAAGTCCAAAGTCAAGTTGCAAATTTGGTTTCCAAAATTTGACATTTCCCACTTCAATTTATATCAAATATTTAAAATCATACTTCCAAATGAAATCTTAGTCCAAACATTTGAGTTAACAATTAAATTCAATATTCAAATTCAATTTAATAAGGTTCAATTTCACTTATTTAATTTATTCATATTCGATGGATTTAATTTTAATCCTCCGTTCGATTCAAATTGTTTAACGAAAATTCGATTCATCTTACATTCATATTTACATTCATCCTTCCACTTACTATAAATATAGATTCGGCTAAATCGATTTTCATTAACTACACTCTTTAAAATCAAAATAGTTTCAATTAACTCGTTACCAAAATTCAATTCAATTTCATTAAGGAAATCTCATTCTATTTATTTAATTCCATGATTTGCATAACCTAGTTTAATTCCTTAACAAGTTTCAGAACCATTTAACCTCAAAACACAATTACGAATTCATAATTAAGTCAATTCATTAAATATAAAATCATTAAAAATTTATCCTAAATTATATCCACTACTATACTAAGTTTAACTTACACTTAATTCAAAACTTCATTAAATCTTATATTACGTTCATTATCAAGTTTTCAAATCCATTTAATTTAAAATCAAGTCTATAAATCTTAACCTAACAAATTCTATAACGCTCGTAATCATTAAGTCTTAAATTATTACCTGTCAAATTCTCATTCCAATTCCTCGACTTACTTAACTTAAATTTCCTTAAATTCAATTTCAAATTCTCAAATTAAATTCATCAATTCATTTTATTCAGATTAAATAAATTCTCAAATCCGTTTCAATTTGAATACATTGATTTATTTCAATTAATCAATTATTTTATTTCGGTTAAATCAATTAAGTTTGCTAATTAACTTTAAAACAATTTGTTCGGTTCATTTCTAAATTTCAAATGGATTTCAATTACAAAATAATTTGTTGGCCAGTCGGGTTTCTTATTTTACTTTTCTATTCGAGGCCAAGTTATTTAATTGGGTATTTATCATTTCAACCCGATTCCAATTCAATCGAAAATCAAAGCATAGCAAAGGGAACTTGAAGTGTGATAACTGGGATGGTGTCAAAGTAAATAAACAAGCAATAACAATCCAATAATTTATTCAAATAATCCCGAAATAATCGTATTAATTCACATTGTTGTTTGAGCAAATGAATATAATTATTTCTAGAATCTACACTATCATTTCATGTAGATTAAAGATTATTACACTAATCTTTATACGGTTCTTCACTTGGCATCTATTATTCAATTTCATACAACATCAATTTAAGCAACAAAACATTTAATTGGTTCAAGGTGTATTTTACCAAATTTCTACGTGTCAATTAATTCAACATTTTAAGGGTCATATTATGCAAATGTCGTCTAATCAAATTTAACATATATCAAAACTAACTATCTTACGTCAATTTCAAATTATTTACTATTTACTACATTCACAATTTGACGTCCAATGTCAACAATCAAACAATCAACCATTTAACGACCAAATCGGATTATCATTGTATATATAACAGATAAAGGTGTCAGATGTCACAGGTGAACTGATACAGGTGATAGCATATATAACAGTGTAATTAACTAACAGCAACATATTTCAATTGTCGTTTCAATTGAAATCAAATTTAATAAATATAAGAACATTAATCGTGAGTGATTGCTCACCTTCCGAGGCTAGAGATGAACGAGAATGAGATAAGTCACGAATCCAAGCATGAATTCCAAAGTAAATCAAGATTGGCACGAATTTGACGATCAAAGCTGATAACAAGGAATCGGTGAAAACCCAAATCAGTTCGATATCAATGGAAAAATATATACACATTGTTAAAAAAACAATAATCTTATTTAAGAAAAATATTGAAATAAATGTGATTCAAAATCATTTAAAATTCAAATATAAATCCAAAGTTTATATATAATTTATGTCTTAAGACCCATAATTAAACCCATAACACACTACGTTTGAAGAAAAATAATACGTACAGACATACACTACAATTTTAAAGCAAACCCACATATTCATTCGAAAGTAAAAACTCAAGTATACGTATATGAATATCTATATACAGGTATATATTTTCATGAGTGTAACAGTCAGAAAGGAAGAAAATAAATAGGCAGGCTACATCATATAAACAAACTCTAATTTAATAAATATACAAACACGTACTGTTTTATGGACTCAAATAAATCACCAGTGTAAACTAATATATACATATATAAACTCAGATTTGTATTGCTTATATGAGCTCCTATATATAGCCCACAAACAGATATTCAACTTACACGTATAAGCAGCTCATATAGAAACTATGTAACCCATATATATACATAAGTTTTGAGATGGACAAATAGCTTTTATATAAAGGAAAACTATATATATTTTATATGTACCCTTCAAAATCAGATATTAATATATATATAACATGTTTAAACTAAAACTAGTATACACCTTCTACATGAGATATATACATATGCGCATGCTACCCGGAATCAGCACTTGAAACTGATGTATTATATTTTATGTATGCTCACTATATATGTTATTATCATTATATATATGTAGTAAAATGCTATAACATATATATATTTATGTGCACCTACCAAATGACAGAGAATGCTGCAAGGTTGATGGCTTGGGGCTGTGGAGGTTCTAGTAGCACGGCAGGTGGAACGGTCTTGGGTGAGCGAGGCTTCGATGGTGGGGAGAGAAGCTGGTGCGCTGCTTAAGGCCGAGCTAAGGGGGAAGGCACGACTAGAAAGGGGTGCTTGGGTGATGAGCCTGTGGTGGCTGACGTGTGTGTGGAGATTGGTGGCGTAGCGGTGCGGTTTTGAATGGAGGAGAGGTCGTGAGGGGTGGTGAGTTGGTGCGAGAGGGCGAAGAAAAAGGAATCGAGGTAGAGGGGAGAAGAGAGCGGTTGCTCGGTGAAAGTGTGGGAGGCGAACAGTGGGCTGGGAAGAGGAATATGGCGAATGATAGGGAAGGTGAGTGCATGGTTTCGAGCAATGCAAGGGGAAGGAGGTATGGTCGGTCTGGTGGTGGGTTCTCGGGTGTCTCGGCGTAGTGACGTACACAGATGAGGATGTCGGCTCGGCTTGCTATGGAACGGATGGGGTAGGCTGCGCCGTAGCTAGGGGAGGTGGGTCTCGGTGCTCACGTGTGGAGGTGTGGGCGTTTGAGGTTGGTGGTTGATTCGACAGAGGGGTGGCGATCTCAGGTTGGTGGCAGTGGGTGGTCACGGAAGGTGGTGGGCAGTTGATGTTGAGAAGCACGAAGGAGAGAGAGAGAGAGAGCAGGCGGAGGGGAAAGATGGGTGCTCGGTGGGTTCGGCTCACGTGAAAATGGGTGGGAGGCGGAGCAGTAAGAGGAATAATGCAAAAATGTATGAATTAATATAAGCTTAGGTTATTATATATATATTTTATATACAATGATCTGGCTAGGCTACGAAGCAGAAACGTATGCAGGCTTCCAAGCTTTCCATCAATACAAACTGACACAAATATAATTACTCTGCAATGTGTGGAAAAGCAAACGTCTCAATCTAGCAGCTGGCTGGAATTAATCAACCTTTCAATTCACGTGGGTAACTGAAAAGACAAAAGAAACTAAAAGAGTACAAAACCGGTACCGATACGAAATCATTTTTCACGGATTACGCTGCATATCGGACTTCAAAACACAAAATTGAATATACCACAGAGACCAGCACGATGAGAGGATCAAAACGATATACAGATATCAGCAGTATGGTCTTTTTATCAAAAGTCGATAATCGGTACCAATTATGCTGCTAATTTGTTAGAAATAAGATAAACGGGGCATTAGCAGTCCAAATTTGAAAAACGAAAGATGACGTCACACTCAGAAGATGGTTTGCAATTTTATTGTGTAAAATATTCAGGTTTGAAAAATATTTTATTATCATCAATTTTTAACTGATTTGAATTAAAATAGAATTTACATAAGAAAATAAACTTCCATATTTTTAGATGAAAATTTACCATTTGCTATGTTTTAATAGACGTATTCCAAATATTAAATTTTTATTTCCAAATATTATTATTTAAAATTTCACCCAAATTTAATTAAATACGTAAATTAAATCTTCAAAATTTACGGGTCGTTACAGGACCCCACCTACCCACTTACCTTCATGTACACTTAGGAGCTAATGCACATGCTAAAAGGCCATTAAAGCTTCATGCCCATTTAAATGATGATTATCTTATGCTAATGGTTACTTGGCCAACACACTTCCTAAGAGGTAGTTTGGGCATTCCCCAAAAATATGGATTAGGATTTCTAACTTGTATAAATACCTCATATCTTCATGTAATCCCCTCCTTCCTCTTAGTTAGTTTTTAGGCTCAAAATAAAATACAAACCCTCTTTCTCTTTTCCATGGCTAGTTAGCCATTTTTATTTTCATGTAACTTTCTTTTTTATATGCAATGTTAATTAGTGCTCTCTTTTCTTTTACATGCTTCTTCTACTTTCTTGTTAGTAGTTAGTTTATTTTCATGCAAGTAGAGTAAATTTTATTTTATGCAAGTAGAATAGTTCTTCTTTCCTTTTGCTCTTGTTTTTCCTCTTGTTTTTCATTAATGTTGCATGCTACAAGTGTTGATATGATAACACAAATAAGAGGCTAATCCCTTCAATTAAGGGTTAATGAAGCCTCTAATCATGTAGCTTCACATTTTGATACTTAATGCTCTCTTTTGTGCTTAAATGAATGTTGATGTGATTTATTATTTCATGTTGAATTTGATAGTCTATGTTGTTCAAAACAAATAGGCTATGCTTAAACAATCACAAACAAAAATTGCCTCTTCATTTAAAAATGATTACGGCAAAGAAGTGTGTAACATCATGATATTTTCAACCATTCGCATCTACACATGCTGAATATCAATTGCTTAAAATACCAGATTGTCAATTTATATTTGGCAGAACTCAACATATACAGTAAATAAATAATCACAGACATAGAGTAATATACAATATGCAGCGGAAACAAAATGAATAGTATTTGATGAAGCTACTATATATATCTGAATTAAATAAGTTACAATAGAAGTTTGAAATACAATAGTCAAATACAAGATCAGAATACATCACTGGAATCAACTGAATACTCCAAGCTGAAAAGATGTAGATGGATCTCCAAACGAAGCTCCTACTCCGAGGTGAGTCTCAAAAGCCGTATCACCAGTCTGACTCGAGCATAAAGCAAAACACAAAACACTCGAGTCAGGATTAACATTCTTATATTAGTAAATCCAACTCAAGTGAAATAACAACTGAAATACAAGTAACTCAAAGGATGTTTGGGATAACCATCCTTTAAGGTTCCGTTAAACTATCTACTATGTAGTAATATACGCTATTATAATAATGTCTAAAGTAAAGTATAATATATTTAAAAATAACGTTAAGGCGTTACCCATATCCCCCTTAACACATTTTATAGTGCCAATGGTCTATACAGTACCATCGTACCTCCAGATCGGGAGGCTACCATAAATAATCCATAGGTACGACAGAAATCGAACTCGTAGTAAAGCACGCTAGGGTAGGTGACACGAAACAACTAGGCAATGCCAGGGTAGATATACCAATTACACTTCCGAACTGGTGGCAACGCATGACCGCAGCTACCGCCCACCTCGAGCCATACTCCCAAAATAAATAAAAAATCAAACGTGGAACAAAATCAGAATATAGTATCGAAGGAGTTTGTTAGATCAGAGGAGCTACCTCATTGGCCCATCAATTGCTCATGTTTTAGCCACCTTATGCCAACTCACGGGAGTCGGGTCCACGTATATACCTCATATAGGATGTCGCCACCATCCTACTTCATTCTGGAATCTCCACCGCGTACACAATTGTTAATGTGGTTTTCAGAGTTGGCAGAGAGTATGACAACTTTCGATCTCGGTCTCTTTAACAACCAATTGTTATTATAACACCACGGGCATTTCAAATAATTTATACTTCAAAACCAAAATATCATTGCCAATCCAAAACCATATCAATCTGATATCATTTCCGTTTCAAAACCAAATACAATATCATTTCCATTTCAAATATATCCACTTCCGAAATCATAATCTTTCCAAAGTTATAACACTTTCGAAACTAAACACTTGAAATTATACACTTTCAAAACATAATACCTTGAAATTCATAACTTTGAAACATAACTTCCACCACTTAAGCAGTTTAGATATTAAAATAGTATATATAATGAAATAGTTTATAAAGTAAAATGGTTTATATAAAAGAGTTATAAGTTAAAATAGTATATATTAAAATAGTATTAAAAAATTAGTTTAAAGTGAAATAATTTATAAAGCAAAGTATATTAACAGTTTAAATAAAATTTGAAAATACTTCATATAATAAAATAGCTTCCTCAAATTCACAAATCAATTCCAAATCAACTCGAATTCCAAATTCAAATTTAATCAAATCTCAAATTATAAATTTCAATTCAATTCAGTTTCTCAATAAACCATTTCAAATAATATCGATTTCAAATACAGAATTAAACCACAAAATAAACTGTTTCAATTTCAATATATTTCAAAGCTTTAAATATTCTACAACTTCAAAACTAAATTTGATAATTCCATATATATATATATATATATATATATATATAATTCTCTTTGCTTTTATTTAGCTTTGAAATATTTACTTAATAAATCCAATATCATTTAAATAAACCTCAAATTATAAATTTAAATAAAACTAAATATACCACTTCAATTTATGTAAATTTGTAATATTCATTTAAATCACTTTAATCAAAATCAAGTTACAAAATCATATCCTTCAAAATCTCAAATTCAATAAGTTCCAAATCGATTTTTATTAAATACAATTCTTAATTAAGTACAATTTCAAATCAATTTCAAATCCATCTTCTTAACCTCAATTTATTAAATCATTATAAACTCTATATTAAAATATAATTTAAATAAATACTTAACCATATTATATTTTATAAAATCAAACTTTATTATTAAACTTATTTTATATTAAACAAATTTATACATACCTTAAAATTAAGAATTTAACTATATATATAAAATAATATTTATATAATATCAAAATCAGTATTCATATAAAACCGTATATTTCTTTCCAAAAACATAGAAATCATTTTCAAGATATATATATATAGATCAGCGGTGTCTGTATATAATTTTTTATCTTGTGGTCAAGTGATATGGATATTTATCATTTCAATCCGTGATTTAAATAAAAATACGGGTATATATATATCATTTCAACCCTTAGTGAATTCTATACTAACACGGAACTTGCTGAGTAATAACATATATAATAATATAACAGGCATATATCATCAATATAAATAACATATAATGGTGTTAGATGTCATGGGTGAACTGATATAGATAACAACATATATATAGCAATGTAAATAACTAACAGCAACATATTTCAATTGTCGTTCCAATTGAAATCAAATTTAATAAATATAAGAACATTAGTTGTGATTGATTGCTCACCTTTCGAGGCTAGAGAGAACAGGAGATGACATAGATACGCAAACGGATACGGGCTCTGAAATTGAGTTACGAATCCAAACACGAATTCCAAATCAAAGCTAGATTGGCACGAATTCGACGATCAAAGCTGATAACAAGGAATTGATAAGAACAAATTAGCACCATCTTGACATAAGTGAATCAAGATATATGTATATACTATTATTATTATGATTATTTTATCAAATCAATATTTAAATTAAGAGAAACATTAAAATGATATATATATATATATATACAATTTAAAATCATTATTATTTACACATATGTAGAAACACAAATAAAAAATATATAAATATACATAATTTTTTTTTTGAAATAAGTACTTATGTAGATATTCAAACATATCCCGTGTGTGTGTGTGTGTGTGTATAACATACACCATAATCTTATGTAAACAATATCCATATATGTACCTTTTTTTAAATAAATATATATAACATATAATAGTTATAAAATAAAAAAAATACGGACCAAAAATATATAATACAAACCTAACTATATAATATGATATACATACCGTCATACTTACAGACAACAACATAGTGTAAATAACTTATATTATTTCTTAAACAAATAACTTACATGTAACTTCATGCGTATAGTAGACTTATATATATGTATATATACTTGTATACTCATACATACCAACTTATGTAAAATATATATATATATATATATATTATAAACATGGTAAAATATCATATATAGAACTCGCATACCCAAACAGACTTACTTATGACTCATGCGTATATAATAATATATATAAACAAACTTACATCATATGAAACTTTATACTGTAGCATTTTATTTTACATTCGTACCATCATACGTATAACACTGTATCTATATATATTTAAAATTATGATATCCATATATTTTTCAAAGTCATATAGCTTAAAGTCATATAGCGTACAGGCTTGAAATTTAATTACAATTTTATAGCTTCGACCTACAAATGTATATAAAACTTTAAAACAAAGAATTATAGCCTGTTAAGCAATAGGAAAAGAGATTTGTAGGCTACAGCTAAATATATATAATCCCTGTATACATCCGTATATCATTATTTAAATAAACCCATGTATTAAAATTGCAACTTCTATAAAATATATGTATAAAAGAATCTACCTCATAGTATATATATCGAAACCCAGGCCAGCTGAAAGAAGATGTACGGTAAGAAGTGGGAATGCTAGGAAGGAGGGGAAGGACCGATGCTCAGGAGAGGAAGGCTCGGGTGTTGGAGATGAAAGGTTGCACATGGAGGCAGTTGCAAGAGGAGATGAGGAGGTTGGCGAACAGGCTTCGGCCTAGGGAAAGGTCGGACAAGGAAAGGAAGATGAAGGGGAGAAACCGAAAGAAAATAAAATATTAAGGTACGAACGAACCAATATTAAAATTTCAATAAACGAAACGGTGAAGTTAAAAAGTCCAACAATAAATTTTCTCGAAATATTAATAGTTACAGAACATTGGTTATCTCAGGAAGCAAACGAATGGACAAGGAAACCAAAAAGGTAAAAATCGAGTACCGATACGATTTCTTGTTTTATTGATTTCACAGTGTATCGGAGGTCGAAACACACAAATGAATATATTGTGAAGATCAGCACGAAAAGACGATCAAAATGGTATACAGATATCAGTGGTACGATCATCCGATCAAAAGTCAATATCGGTACCAAAATGCTACTAATTTGCCAGAAATAAGATGAACGGAGCAATAGAGGTCCAAATTTGGATAAACGAAACATGACTCTCACTTAGAAGATGATTTATAAATTTCTATAGAAAAATATTCAGGTTTTCAAAAAAAAGTTATATCATCAATTTTTAACTGATATAAATAAAAATAAAATTACACTAGAAAATAAACATTCATATTATCAGATGAAAATTTACCCTTTGCTATGTTTAAATAGATTCCAAATATCAAATTTGTATTTAAAATTCAAATATTTAAAATTTCACAAAATTTAAATTAATTAAATAAATAAACCACTAAAAATTTACGAGTCGTTACAAAGTGAATGTTGAAATTGAAATTTTATGGTCTATATTTCTAATTAATAGTTAACAGAGCATACTTAAAATATATTTTGCTTTCAACTTGTTGTCATTTTTCATGAAAGTTAGTAAATGGTTTAAAGGTTGTGTTATAGTTTGATGGCTTATGTTGAGCAAATTAATAGCACAAACGAGCCATACTTATGATAAACACATCAGTTAAATTCACTTGTGACCGAAAAAGAGAGATCATAATTTGTTGAACTATATGATCTAGAGAGTGGAATTATCTCTAAATTGTCATTTAATTCTCATATTTCTATCAATTTCTTTTTGTCATTTTTTCTACATTTTTAGCTTCACTCTTTTCAACTTTGTTTAATTTGATTGAATAGGAAATTTAAATCAACAATTCTCTGCGGATCGACCCGTACTCACCACATACTACGATAGTACGCTGTGCGCTTGCGGTAAATTTTATTTCGAAATTTTTCGACAGTTTTCTAACTCGATAGAAATTCCGTCGTTGAACAGAAATCATTAAGCCCATAACGTTTAAAGACAAAGTATCAACAAGTTCTTTTTATATAAAAGAGTGAGATGCACTCGTATCAAAAAGAACTCGAATAGGATGATCACGAAAAATTAATAATGCCATTAAGGACAGAATGAGAAATACCTAGACCAAGAGAACTAGGAGCTTACACAACATTTAGCTTTCCATCTTTCTTACTTTGAAGTTTGGGACATGAAGATATATGATGACCCGAACTTCTGCAATAGTGACAATAAAGGTGTTTCGGACACCAATTTGCATAATGGTCCTTAGAACCACAATTGTAGCATTCTCCACGACTAGAGGTAGGAGTCTTTGCTACTGAAGTTGCTTGCTTTCCTTTCTTATTGGGATTAGGGCTTTGAACTTACTATCGAGTTGCCTCTTCTTGTTGTGGTTGAAGTTCTTCTTAGCACCCACAACTTCAACATCACTTTCTTTGTCGGTCTCTTCAAGTCGAATAGCGATATCTACTAGCTGATCGAAAGGCACTTCTAGTTTCAAAAGTAAAGCCTTTTTGAGGTTCTTATTCAAACTATAGACAAACTTTTGATTCTTCTTCAAAGGTGTATTGATATACGCAACCTCATATTTAAAGAGGGATTCAAAAGATGTGACATGATCCGTCACAGAAGATTCACCTTGAACAAGGTCAATAAAGCGTCGGGCTAAAGTTACCTTTTCAGCTTCCGGAAAAAACTTTAACTCGAATCTTTCTCGAAATTGCTTCCAAGTAAGATCCGTTTCAACAATTTTCGAAATGAAAAGCTCATACCAGTCTAATGCTCTCTCCTGAATCATGCTGATGCCAATTGGACATGATGTAGATCATAAGATTCATGCGTGAAAATATGCGATCGCATGTTCTAAGCCAAGCTTGGACTTCTATAATGCTTTCGCAACCCTTGAATGGCCTTCCATCCAAATTGGTATAATCACTGCACAAGCGTGCAAACCCGAGTTTAGGATGAGTAGGCTTAGGAATGAGTCCGACAGCTTGGGCATTCTTTACAAGATCCAAAAGCTGTTGGGCAGACATGAATATGCCATCTTGAGGAGTAGCATTGGATTGACCAGTGCTGGGACGGCCAGGTCTAACCATTTCTCTTCTTTAAGAAAGAAAGAAAGAAAGAAGAGGAAAAAGGTTGTTCTCAAAATGAATATAAAACAAACTTGTTTGATAAAATAAGGCATCGTAAAAGAAAATAGGATAGAAATGGTCCTAAGACTTGAATTAAATCCTAAGGCACGATTCCTAAGAGAGACGTAAGACAATGATCCTTGTCATAATATCCTATATTGTTCTGAATTTTGGCTCTGATACCAAGCTGTGATGCCCCACCTCTACTATACTCACACTAATCATGGACACTACTGGGTAATGCCATCAATTAGTATGAAGAATAAGGCGGCTGAGGAGCAACCATTTGTGTAATTGCTTTGTCCGAGTACCGATATGTCAGATAGTATGTCACGCATTTCATTTTTAGAGGAAATCTGACATATCAAATACAAACTCAAAGTTACAACACAGTGGCTATGTGGCCTTCGGAAGCAAATATAAAATAAGCATAACATAAATCAGTCATGGATATTCATATCACTAAGGCGGAAACAGATATGAATATAACACATAGAAGTGAACATCAAAGTAGTGGTCGTACAAGATCCATTAGATCACTAAAGAATAGGTACAAGTGCTAGACAAAAGAATATGTATACATCAAAAAGTCTCTATCTTTAATGTATAAAAACAGAAAACTACTAAGCTAAAATAGTTAGGCAAAAGTCAGATGACGGTCCCTGATAATAAGTCAAGGGGAAGCACCTAGAAAACCTCGGTCTGACCAGAGTATTATTTAAGAAGAAAAATAATAAACGGATCAGTCTAGCTATAATTATCATGTAAGATGTGATAGGATAAGAGATATGACAAAAACATATGATAATAATACCATACTGTGACAAGTATATGATAATAATGAAAATCATACAGTATCTCAAATTTTCTCAAACACCAAAAAGAATGTCATATTCTTTATTTTTATTCAACAAACATCAAATATTGATAGAGCTTATCAATGCAAATCACAAAAATGAGCGAAACTGAAATTCTAGAAATCAATATTTAGACATCTAGAAAACACAAAAGAAGGGGGGAGGCCTACCACAAACGGGAGCATGGAAACTCACCAATAATGTATCACAAACGGGTCGCTATCCTATTGGTGGCTAACCTATAGAGCTAGTGCAACGACGTAGTACAATGGTACGCCCGAGGAACCTAAAACTCAAATAAGGCGGAACAACGACGTAGTACAATGGTACGCCCGATGAACCGAACTCCATAAAATGGTTGAAAGACCATGGGTCACAAGCCCATAAAAATGAGACGAAGCTCAATAGAACAGGATACGGTCCCCACAAGGACAAAGAGACATCGCATATCGCTAGTCTAAACCTCCAAATGATCCTCATAGACCAATAAAAGCGTAAATTACACCAGGCTAGTAAATGAATGAGTTTATCTTCACGTCCCATAACCACTGGCTTAACTTAAATATTTACGAACAAATTGTAGATTTCACTCGAAAATTGTCACAAGATTTCAATCGAACAAGTCTAAGAATTAACCGCAAAGTAAACTCAAGCGTTTTATACTACTTGTTTTCCTAAGTGGTTTAATTGGATTTCTCGTACGAATAAGGTAAAGATTTGTATACGCTAATAGATTGGAAACGGTTTTAAAAATGAGCTTTGTATTAAAAGTAAATGTTGAAATCATTTTGTGTGAAAGAGTTTGAGTATTTACTACTATTATAGGAACCTTTGTATTTTAAAGTGACAAATCATAGAAACGATTGTAAAAACAATCTAGCGCCAAAAATTCACATTCGACGACATGAATTAAAACCATGAAAATCGATATCGAATCCATCAAATGGATATTCCTAAAAATCCAGAAAAGAAGTGATCAAAGTAGATAATAAATGACAACAACTAACTGGAACAACAAAAATCGATAAAATAGAAACCTACATAAAATAGGCAAATTGGCTGAATTTAATAGCGCCAGACGTCAGGTGGTTTTCCGAGATGTCTGAGCTGAAGGTCTGGAAATTTTCTTCCAGATTGCCCAGCTGTCTGGGTATAACCTCAGACGTCTGAGCAGTAGGTCTGGAATTTGTATTACTTTGATCAGACGTCTGAGAGTTTTCCCAAACGTCTGAGCTGAAGCTCAGGGCAAAATTTGCCTAGGCCATTGATGACCAAATCAACTCGGAAGCGATCGAATGAGCGATGGTGGCTAGGGATTTATGCCAAGTGACAACCCATCCCTATAGGCTCTTCAATACACTCCAAACAACATGCAAATCATCATAGTAGGATTTTCATAGATTTTGGGTTTAAAATACCATAATTGGAAAATTCACCAAACCAATTCAATTCAAAAGCAATTGAACATAGAATAGATGTTAGAAATTCATACCTAACAACAATGAAAGCTATAGACATAGATGTGAGTTTAATAACTCACCTTTAAACTCACAAACAAGGAATGAGAAGCTCTAAAACAAAGCAAGATCGATCTCTCTTCAACTTCACTTCAAGAACCTTCAATCTATGATCAAATGCAAAGTTTTTCCTAAGTTAGATTATAGAAAAAATCAAGAATTAAAGATGAATTGAGATAGAGAAGATGAAGAGCATGCTTACCTAAGCTTCTCTTTGATTTATAACTTGAATTCGAATTCCTAAGATAAACCAGGGCTTAGGAATTTTGATTTCCCCTCTTTTCCCCCATTTTCCCTTTTACTTGAGAATGTTAGGAAATTATGAAAGAAATGAATGAAGAGGAGTAGAGTTAGGGTAATTGGTAGAGGAGTTTGGGTTATCTTGTTGGGTTGGTGGGCTAGAACTAAACCCAAAGCCCAAATGAAAATACCAAAATCCTAATCATCTCCAAACATATTAATGTTTATACTCAAACAAGTTGTAAACGTTGTTTTGAACTCAATGAAAATGGTCTCGAGTTTGGATTCGACTGTTTACAAAATTCACGTTCCGGACTTTAAACTAAATCAATGACACTATATTTAGATAAAATATTTAAATACGAAATCGTAAAATATGTGGGTTGTTACAGTTTTTCAATGGTTGAATGTTTTCATCAAGTAAATTTTGAGTAAAGAATATATATATATCTGACATGGTAATATGATTTGAGTAAAGTATAAAGATTATATTCTTTTCCTTGTTTGAAGTTTTATTTAAAGGTCTAAATCATTTTGAAAATGTTTTCAAGGAAAATTATGGGTGGGGATCCTTAAGTATAAATGACTCAGATAATAGGAAATCAGATGGGACTAGTATGGGGTCGCGCCCTATACATTAGCTAATAGCCCCCAGCTAATTGTTGTCCAAAATTCTAGTGTGTAGCGCTTTGTCATAGGTAGACTAAAATTATGATTACGCACCGAAAGGAATACATGTTTGTATACAGATAGGTTATTGGTGAACTTGGAAAACCATTAGGACCAGGAAGACCCCGGAGATGATTAAGTTAGGAAAAGACGGTCCAGAAGTGAGATATTTGATAGATAGTTTAGAATAGACCGTCCTGATAGGAAATGTTAAATTGATAGTTAAGAATAGAGAATCCATCATATGAATATTTAACAGATGTTAGGTTAATTTTGATTATATTGTCTGGTAGGCCCGAGTCAGCCAAAGGTTAAAAGTTAACCAAACAAAACTTTTGTGTTTGAACAGGTAGTTCATTATTACCTGATATTTATGTAAGTTTACATAATGTTTATTTTGTGGTGTTTAACCATTGTGGAAGTAGGAACATTGTATATGGTTATATGAAAGGATTTGCAAATATATATTTTAAAAAGGATGTTAGTGAGAGGAAAATCGTTCCGCTAAGTGACATGGTCTCACTTAACATAATTAAACCGGGATGTATAGTATTATTCATATTAGGCTTTATGTCTGACTTGAAGTTTATCTTTTCCCCTTAAACTCTTGGATGATCAAAATTGATTTGAGTAGGTTGAGAGGTTAAGGATCTTTTCAAGTTTTAGAATGTTGACGAATAAGCTACCGGAGGATGCAGGAGGCAACAGATAGCTACTTAGGATTTGCTACTTTTATTTATGTTATGATGCATTTTCCGCTGTGTTGTTATGTACTTGGTCTAATGTGACTATATGACTCTGATCAACCGAGAGGGTATCTTCATATACCGCTCTCGGCGTAGTTTGTAATAATTATATTTAATCTGTGCCTGGGAAATGATTTGGGCTAGGTGAAGTGAATGTGAAACAATTTTATTTGGAAATGTAATGAAGTAGTTTGTGGTTTTGAAATCTGTGTTTTGTTCATATTCAAGTGCTTTTGATATTATCGATACCATTAATATAGCCGTATTTAGTCGCCGGAAGCTAATACTATAAATGACTGTAGCATCTCTAGCGCTTAGTTTTGGGCCTCTGGATAGGGTATATTGCAGCTTGGTATCAGAGCATGGCTTATGAAATACTTTAACTAAAAAATGATTTTGAAAAACATAATCCTTAGAAATTAGAGTAAGATCGGGGTATGCGATAACGCTATAGTAACGTACTTGTATCGTTGTATAAATATAAGTATACACTATATCTTTAGACTCCTATCTTAGTTAGGCTATTCATTTGTATCTCACGAGTTTTGAAAACAAATATGGAGGGAAGAAGAAGCAGAGTAAATATCGTAGGAGATTGCAGCACCACCAACGGAAATGCCCGACCAAACACTAGGAGAGGTCCTGGTCAGGCACAATCTAAAAATGCTAGTGTAGGAGTTCCCCAAGTGGATATGGTGGAATGTATCAGTTCTTCGTGAATATGGTGCAAGCTGGAGTAGTAGCAGGTGTTGTTGGAGGTAACACTGTGGGAGGTGGAGCACAAGAAGTTCCTGAGGTCAATCAGTATGCCAACTTGAGTAGGGATTACATAAGGCTTAGAGGGAAGTCATTCATTGGTTACAAAAACGTGATTGAAGTGGAGAATTGGCTACTGCATTGTGAAAGAATATTTGCTGATTTAGGACTAAATGATGCGCAGAAAAGGAGGTTGGCCTCAAGGCAGCTAGATGGAGCTACACTATTCTGGTGGAACGTTGTCATTACGGAGTTGATGAAGAGGCCATTACTTAGGAGGAATTCAGGAGAAGGTTTCCGAAGAGGTTTATGTCTGTAATGGCGCAGGCTACATTGGTAAGGAGGTTTGTAGAATTGGAGCAGGGAGATATGACTGTGCTGGAGTATACAAGGAAGTTTGAGGAACTAGCTCGATACGGGTATGCCTTGGTTGATACTATGATCAGTAGGAATGAAAAGTATATTAGTGGATTAAGGCCAGAACTGATAAGTGACACTTTGCTGCACTTGAGAGACCCCAGTGATGTGGTTGTTGAAATGGCATTAAGGCAAGAAGAGGCATTGGCTTGCTTAAAAATGAAGGTGAAAGAGACCCAAACGGGACAGTCCTAGAAGAGGAAATTTTTCCAGAAAAAGATTGCTTAGAAAGAAGGAGCATAAAAGAAAAGTGTGGATGAAGCGGTTTGCTACAATTGTAACAAGAAAGGACACTATGCCAATGAGTTTCAGTCAGTAAGGGAAAAGGAAAAGAGGCCGGTGGAAAGAAAAATGTTAGATGCTTTAATTGCAATCAAGTCGGTCATTACAAGAATAAGTGTCTAGAGCCTGCAAAGGAAGGAAAGGGGCGAATTTATGCTTTAGAGCCCACAATCGAAAAGACAGTTGCACATGAAAAGGGGAAAGCTGTTTTAGGAGGTTCGTTGTAGATCCTCAGTATGACCGTCAGCCTTCTATTTGATACTAGGGCATCCCATTCTTTTATTTCTAGATGCCTTGTAGTTAGGCTTAACCTAGAACCCACTTACTTAATTACTTCCTTAAGGGTTTCTAATCCAATAGGAGGTTATTGCAACACTTGGGATGAGGTGTAACTATTTAGAGTTTAACTTGCTAGGCCATACCTTTGATTGTTGATTGCATGTGTTTGACTTTGTAGGATTTGGGGTTATCCTTAGGATGGATTGGTTGAGTAGATATGACGCTAGGATATTTTGCCAAGGTAGGAAAATATCACTTAGTCATCTGGTTTGTAGTGATCAGAAAATTTATGCCGTAGAGAAACCTAGTTGTGAAGTGAATGCTTTATTGAGTGTTATGGAGTTGGAGGATGAGTTGCATTAGGTGTCTGTAGTTAGAGAATTTACCAATGTGTTTGAGCCAATTGTTGGACTACCATCGAAACGAGCTATTCAGTTTCGGATTGATTTAGTGCCTGGAGCAGAACCGGTGAGTAGACCGCCGAGTTCGATGACACCCACATAGATGAAAGAGTTGAAGGTGCAATTAGTAGATCTGGAAGGCATGAGTTTTACTAGGCCGAGTAGTTTGCCATGGGGAGCTGCTGTTGTATTTGTTAAGCCAGACGGATCGTTAAGGCTATGTATTGATTATCATAAATTGAATGTGAATACGATAAAGAACCGATATCCATTGCCAAGAATTGACGATTTGTTCGATCAGTTGAGTGGAGCAAAGGTATTCACTCAGTTGGACTTGGTGATAGGATTTCATCAACCTAGAGTGGCAGAGGATAACATTTCTTTGACGGCATTTAGGATGAGATATGGATAGTACAAATGGTTAATTATGACGTTCAGTCTAACTAATGCGCCGACATTCTTTACGGATCTAATGAATATAACTTTTCGAGAGCACTTAGATAGGTTTTTGTTTTGGTTTTTATTGATGATATTTTGATATACTTTAAGGATGAGAAGGAGCATGATGTTCATCTTAGAGCCGTGTTCGAGATATTGAGGGAGCAACAGTTAAAGGATAAGTTTTTGATGTGCCATTTTTGGAAGAAGGGAGTGAAATTCCTTGGTCATGTCGTCTTTTAGAAAGGGTTGTTCGTAGATCCGAGTAAGATTGAAGCGGTAAATAATTGGAAGAGACCTGAAAGGAAGACCGAGATAAAGAGTTTTCTTGGATTAGCTGGGTATTATTAGAGATTTATAAAAGATTTTTCGTGGATAGCAGCACCGATGACTAAGCTTACGCGAAAAGATGTGAAGTTTGTATGAACTAATAAGTGTGAGGAAGCATTCCAAAGCTTGAAACACTTATTGACTCATGCATTGGTGTTGGTGGTTCTGGAGTGGAATAAGGATTTAGTCATTTATACAGATGCTATTGAGTTTCAGATAGATTTAGTGCCAGGAGCAGAACCGGTTAATAGACCTCCAAGTAGAATTGTAAGATCTAGATTAACCCTAGAGGGGGGGGGGTGAATAGGGTTATAGCAAATTTTCTCGAATTAAACACAGAAACAAACTGCAGAAAAGTAAATATGCTGAAAAGTAAATCACACACAAAATTTACCCAGCTTCAGCAACCCCTGCCTTCTGCTGCATTCCCAGATTTCTATTAGAATTAAACAATCTCACGCTTACAAACACTCTGACAAACTCGCAAACCCTTGCTCCCGCTCACAAACACTCTAATAGACTCGCAACCCCTGCTCCCTCCTATAGAGTTTTGCAAACCCGCAAACTCTGCTCCCGCCTGTAGAGTTTTGCAAACTCGCAACCCCTGCTCACTGAACTAATTCTAACTAGACAATCTGACACAACCTAGAAACTAGGTGGTGATTTACCAAACTTTGACTTGAAAAGAAAAACAGACTTCAAAATAAAAACCGGAGCAAAAATTAAAACACTAACTTGACTCTATGATTTTTGCTCAAGATAAAAGCTCGTTTAAAAGATTAAACTCTAAAAACAACTAGCCCTTTTAAAAAAACTTAACCCTAATTTTACTTTTAACCCTTAAAAAACAACTATGCCCTAATGAACAAGAAGGCGGCCAGCTTTATTCTTTTGTCCCGATTCCTCTTTTCTCTGGAAAGTAAAAAATGGCGGCATCGTCTTCGTGACTGGTTTAGGGCTTTGAGATCTGGATTCCTTTTGCTCTGCAAATTTGGGGCTTTCTCTCCTTGCGCTCTTTGTTCCAAATTAGGGCTTTTGCGAAGCTCCGATACTAATTCGATCGTTGTTGGTTGTGCGCTATTTAGCCTGGCTCGATCGAATCCGTGTTGCTTTCTTCGGTTGCTTCGATGAGTTCGATTATTGCTTCGGTAAGAATTTTTTCTCTGATGCTTTTTGATTTGTGTTCGAAATCTCTTATGTTTATGCCAATGATGATTGGGGCATTTTATAGGGTTCGTTACACTTATTTCCGTTCGTCTGATTGCTTCAAAATTTGTTGCTTTGGCCGTTCGATTATTGTTGGATGATTGTGATTTATTCTGACTAGTTCACAATCGTATATACTTGAAATGCTCGGTCAACTTGATTTGTAATTCTCGACTTGAATTTTGAGATGTTTTGATTTCCACCGGCTTTGACTTGGTTTTAAAATACTTCGATGTTGATTACTTTTGTGATGATATTTGACTGCGGCTTCTGATTTTGAACTGGTCGTTGATCATCTTGACTTGGCTTGACACCTTGATTACCACGGCATTGATTTTGATCATCTGGCCCCTGTGAGCTTTGTCTCTGGCCATCTTTACTGCGCACGTAGTTGCATTGCTTTATGTTGTTACTGATGTTGTGATGTTTTGCTTGATGGTTTTGTAGTTGTTTTTGTCAGTTGCATCGAGTTGGTATTTGTATTTCTCTGGTCTCTTCATTGTAGTTAGCTTGTGGTCTGTAGTAGGTTTGGTTGTAGCCTGGTTGCTTGGTACATTCCTGTAGCTCATCTTGATTTGGGCTGTTGATTCATCTCTCTGCATTTGATTGGCATTGTGTACATGCTACACTGTGTTGAATAACAGCTCGACTATATGCATATTACAACTTGTACATGCTTTGATTTTCATTTTACATCACTTGAACTTGCTTTTGTCTCGGCCTGAACCTTTGCATTACATACATATGTATATGCTCACTGTCTTTGTACCTGTGCATATATGTTTACTCTGTCTTGTGTTGATCTTGAGCATTGCTGAGTCTTTTCATTGCCTTGTATTGTCCAGTAGAGTTGATTTGGGTTCATATTCATGATGTTGAGCATTGGATTTTTGAAACTCTGTTGATCTTGCTTGCATTGTCACTTGGTCGACACTTGCAGTTCACTGTGTCAAGTTGCTGTCTTCATATTTTGTGCTCGAGCTTGCATGCTTCATGTTGCCTTGACTTTGGTTGTTGCACCTGAGTTATATCACTGGTCTTTGCATTTGTACATATGATGGCATTCTGGTTTATCACATGCTGCTTCATGCTTTCTTGTGGCACAATTGGTTCATTGATGTTTTTATGTGTTTATTCCTTTGTGTGGAGCTGGACTTGATCTTGTTTCAAGTTGACTTAAGAAATTTCACTTGAGTTGAATCCATTTTCAACAACTCACGTTTGACCTTGTGCTGAAGTCGAGATTTTATTTATGTTGTACCTGAGTTGAACCCGTCTTTTTTTATTTGGGTTTGACCTTGTGCTCACCTGTCCTGTAGATTTATCAAGTGAATATATTGGTGTGCACGGCCTTGTGGCATATACAGTGATACACTGTGTATGTCACATGTTGTTCGTGTATGATGAATTCAAATTTAAATGATGACGAACAACCCAAATAACTGAGGAAAATATTATTTTCAAAATTCATGTTTTATTTTATACTACAAAAATATTTCCTTTTCAATTTTACTGCGTCAAAATTTATTTTTGCAGATTGCTCAGATGCTGGATTCTAACTGGAATAAAGTTGAAGATAAATACGAGTGTGAGTGATATATAGTGAGGTCAACTATAAATATGAAATTGTGATGTATTGTAATCAAAGTTGTATATGTATAGTGAGAGCTTGAAATTGTACTATTCAAAATTGTAATAAATATTTGTTTGAATAAAATATTCGTTTGAATTCAAAATCTGTGTTATTTATTTTATTCAGCAAATATTTATTTAATCTGTGAAAATAAATAGTATATTAACAAATACATCTAAATGAATGTATATATGTTTATTATCATCAAACAAAAATCATATAACCGCATATTCAACTATCTCCCCCTTTCGATGATAACAAACATATATTTAAGATTTTGAACACATTAAATGTATTTGATGATTTCATTTGCTCCCCCTATTTGAATGCTTCCTCTCTACACAAAGCTCCCCCTACATATATGCATACAAATAAAAATATGCAAATGAGCCTATATGCAAATGAAAAATTATTTGACCTTTGCTTGATTTTATTTGACAAAATCTTAACTTTTCTCTCCCCCTTTTGTTGTCAGCAAAAGAGTAATAGTGCTAGAGAAAATAGAGATAAAGTGATTGTTACTAATCCAACATTAAAACTCAATTGAATATAAATATTTAACTTCAATTAAAATCAAAAAAAAAAATCATAACTACTTCTTGTAAGGCGCATATTCCACTTTTAGAATGATGAGAATGATGTCATCATATAAAACCATACAGTTGTGTCTATTTGTGATTATTTATATCATGAATTTGCATATCTACTAACCATGCATAACCGTTAGGACTTTTAAATGAGATTAGTAGTATTCCATTTAAAAAAAAAATGAATTCAAGTATCTTCTAACCACGCATAACCATGAGGACTTTTAAATGGGATTAGAATCAACTTGTTTTAAAAATCAATTTTTGATATGCGTTCCATACATGCATAACCGTGAGGACTTTTAAATGAGCATGGAAGCACATAACAAATTCCAAGTAATTCACCCATGCATAACCGTGAGGACTTTTAAATGAGAGTGAATACTTTGGTATTTATTATATATATTTTTTTCTATATAAAATTTTTCTATTTTTTTTAAAATATAAAATGAAAAACGAATGATTCCTGTCACACATTGACAAACTATATAGAATTTTGATGAGTGATGGTCGTTAAAAATATGATAGAAATAGAGATGGTCATGGAATTTTACCAACAAAAAGTTTTATAACTCATGTTTAAATTTCTAAAGAAATTTACTAGTTATACCGTCTCGAATCATAATATATGATAAATATCAACACTCATCACTTTTTCAATCACTATTCATCTTTTCGATAATCGTTAAGGAGTCAGATTAGTCAATGTAATCATTTAAAATCAAATTCAAAAATAGTTATAAAATCAAATCTTCTTAAATAACTAATTTGATACAAGGTCAACAAAGATAGTTTTCTAGAAGGGGTTTTTAAGAAAAATTTCTGCTAAAAATTATTTCAAGTGAAAAATATGTAGACATTTTCTTTGGAAAACGATGCAGCAAATGAATGTTTCAAAAATTAATCACTTCCAATAGTAATTTTTCTATCAACTATATTACCAGTGTAATCTGCATCTGAATTTAAATTTCACTCAATATTCACTCGTTGGATGTCAAAGACCAGATTGTGAAATTTCAACAAACTATCTCAGAATAAAATTTGAAATGAAGCAATGTTAACACTCAAACAAATATCATAGTGTTAATCTTAGAAGCCATAGGATGAACAACTATATTTATGAGTAATCATCAGTCATTAAAACATCATTATTATTCCAAACAATTTCTTGAAGTTTCAAAAATTTCTTAAATTCCTTTTTACAATTTTTAGATGAAATTCTTTAGGATTTTAATTGAAATCGTGTCAAAAGAAATTGTGAATATATAGTTAGCCAAATGTATTATCAATGAATAACACCATTAGTAATCCGAATTAATCTATATTAAGTATTTTAAGGATTGTAGAGTTTTCGGGGAAAAGATCATAATTGGCTAACAATTTTGAAAAAGTCAGAATCAAAATCATCTTTAACAGCTTTCACATGAAATTCTCTAAAATTTGAATTGAAATCGTGCAAATTTACAAACAGTGACCAAAATGTCAAAACAAATATATCCACGTGTAGCATGAGCAGTTAAAGATCAATAAAACACCATTATTTGACCGAACAAAACTATATGGATTAGTTCAAAGATGAAAATCTGATTGGTCATCATTTAAGCACAAATCAAAGTCATAGATAAGAACAAGTCATGTAAGATCATATCAAGTAAGTTAGAATCAGTCAACCATCATAATTACTCCAAGTAATTCTATTTAAAGATGTTTGGTCAATATTTCGAAAAAGTCAGAATCATTTCACATAACTGGCTGATTTAATTCAGATTATGGTGCAGATTATCACATTTAATATATCGTTCAAAACAAAATTTACCTGTTTTACCTTTACGATAATGTTTCGTCGTTGTCCATTTTGATTCTGTCACCTTTGTACTAGGCTAAGGAACTTTGCTTTGTCACCCATTGTGTTCTTGGAATAGCCAGAATCCAAGTTAACACTAATGTTGTTCCTTAGCCTGCCACAACACCTACACGATGAAAGATTTTTGTGACCTATTTGATTTTATAGGTCCATGGTTGTTAGTGGCAGAATATTTATAAAAACAATTTTGTAAAGACCCAAAACTATTTATAATTGTTCCCTTCGGCACCCAAATTTGTTTAACTTTGAGAGATTTTATATTTGTGCCTTTTGGAACCCAAACTTGTTTTGTCCTTTCATTTTTGTTCCAATAGACATGAAATTTGTTTGTAGAAATCTTAGGAGCCCAAACTTGTATAAATTTTGTGTTCTTGTTCCTATGACTACAATTTTCAACACGATGTCCAATTATTTACATCTAGCAAAGACACTCTTATTTTTTGCATTTTCATCAACTTGTGTTTTCCCTAAGCCTAGTCCTTTTCTGTTGTTAGCAAAAATTTGATTTCCCAATAACATGGTGAATGATTTTTCTCCTCTTGAAAAGTTATTCAGATATTTCTCAAGATTTTGGACTTTGGTTTTTAATGTTGTGTTTTCAGTTACAAGTGAGGTGCATCTATTTATAAAATCCTTTTTCCTAGTGTCAATGTTTTCCTTAAGACTCAAGTTTTCTTTTTCAAGATTCTGAAAGCTATTCTTAAGTCTTGATAATTCTGAATCTAAAGTTTTACATTTTTTACAGTCTAGGTTTTGAATATTTTCAAGTTCAGTTTCTAACCTAGAATTTTCATGGGCAAGTTCTCTCCTATCAGATTTCAGTTTTTCAATTTTAGATTCAAGAGTATCAATTGTTTTAGTAAGATCACAACACATCAAAATAAGTTCTTTATAAGAATAGTCACCTACCTCACTAGATTCTTCTGAGCTTGCTTCTGAATCTGATTTTGCCATAAGACACAAGTTAGCCTCCTCTGAGCTGTCGTTCGAAACTTCCTCTCCTTCTTCATCATCCCAAGTCCTGCAAAGGCTTTCTTCTTCTTTTTCTTTCCCTTGTTGTTTTTGAGAAGTGGGCATTTTTGTATGAAGTGGCCAGGCTTCTTGCAGTTAAAGCTCATAAACTCATTATCGGAATTGTCAGAATCTTTTGACCTATTACCACTTGTTTTCTTCTTGCGTGGCTTGAATCTTGACCATTTTCTAAGATTATTGACAGCCATTGCAAGCTCTTGAATTGGATCTTCTTCTTCTTCATCGCTCTCTTCTTTGCTCTTTAAGGCAATCGTCTTCTTCTTTGATTCGGAGTTATTGCGTTCCTCCTTTGCTTTTAGCTCAAGCTCATATGTCATCAAGTTGCCTATCAACTCCTCCATGCTTAGTTTATTCAGATCTTTCGATTCTTGTATTGCCGTGACTTTTGCCTCAAAGCTTATCGGTAAGACTCGTAGCACCTTCCTCACAAGCTCTATTTTAGTGAATACATTCCCAAGCGCTCTAGCATTGTACACCAAGGTTGAAAAGCGTCTAAACATGTCCTTTATGCTTTCGCCTTTGTCCATCACAAAGTTCTCGTATTCATTGCTGAATAGGGCTAGACGAGACTCCTTGACTTGAGAAGTTCCTTCATGTATCACCTCCAAGGTATGCCAAATTTCCTGTGCAGTTTTACAATTAGAAATTCTGTTAAATTCATTCTTATCAAGAGAACAGATCAAAGAATTCATGGCTTTAGCATTTGTAGTTTTAATTTCTTATCATTAGCATCCCACCTATCCTTAGGTTTAGGAATCTCGGTATCACCAACAGTTATAGTGGGAGATTTATAGCCAGTTTCAATAATATCCCAAACATCATAATCAACAGAACTAAGATAAATACCCATCCTAACTTTCCAATAAGCATAATCATTCCCATTAAACATGGGTGGCTTAGCAATAGATTGCCCCTCAAAAAAAGCATTATTTGAAAGATTCATGACTCTAGAGTTGAAGAAAAATACTGGGCTTTGATACCACTTGTAGGATCTAGATTAACCCTAGAGCGGGGGTGAATAGGGTTATAGCAAATTTCTCGAATTAAACACAGAAACAAACTACAGAAAAGTAAATATGCTGAAAAGTAAATCACACACAAAATTTACCCAGCTTCGGCAACCCCTTCCTACTACTGCATTCCCAGATTTCTATTAGAATTAAATAGTCTCACGCTTACAAACACTCTGACAAACTCGCAAACCCTTGCTCCCACTCACAAACACTCTAGTAGACTCGCAACCCCTGCTCCCGACTATAGAGTTTCGCAAACTCGCAAACTCTGCTCCCGCCTGTAGAGTTTTGCAAACTCGCAACCCCTGCTCACTGAACTAATTCTAACTAGACAATCTGACATAACCTAGAACCTAGGTGGTGATTTACCAAACTTTGACTTGAAAAGAAAAATAGACTTCAAAATAAAAAACCGGAGCAAAAATTAAAACACTAACTTGACTCTATGATTTTTGCTCAAGATAAAAACTCGTTTAAAAGATTAAACTCTAAAAACAACTAACCCTTTAAAAAAAACTTAACCCTAATTTTACTTTTAACCCTTAAAAAACAACTATGCCCTAATTAACAAGAAGGCGACCGACTTTATTCTTTTGTCCCGATTCCTCTTTTCTCTGGAAAGTAAAAAATGGTGGCACCGTCTTTGTGACTGGATTAAGGCTTTGAGATTTGGATTCCTTTTGCTCTGCGAATTTGGGGCTTTCGCTCCTTGCGCTCTTTGTTCCAAATTAGGGCTTTTGCGAAGCTCCGATACTAATTTGATCGTTGTTGGTTGTGCGCGATTTAGTCTGGCTTGATCGAATTCGTGTTGCTTTCTTCGGTTGCTTTGATGAGTTCGATTATTGCTTTGGTAAGAATTTTTGCTCTGATGCGTTTTGATTTTTGTATTCGAACTCTCTTATGTTTATGCCGATGATGATTGGGGCATTTTATAGGGTTCGTTACCCTTATTTTCTGTTCGTCTGATTGCTTCAAAATTTGTCGCTTTGGCCGTTCGATTATTGTTGGATGATTGTGATTTATTCTGACTAGTTCACAATCGTATATACTTGAAATGCTCGGTCAACTTGATTTGTAATTCTCGGCTTGAATTTTGAGATGTTTTGATTTCCACCGGCTTTGACTTGGTTTTAAAATACTTCGATGTTGATTACTTTTGTGATGATATTTGACTGCGGCTTCTGATTTTGAACTGGTCGTTGATCATCTTGACTTGGCTTGACACCTTGATTACCACGACATTGATTTTGATCCTCTAGCCCCTGGGAGCTTTGTCTCTGGCCATCTTTACTTCGCACATAGTTGCACAGCTTTATGTTGTTACTGATGTTGTGATGTTTTGCTTGATGGTTTTGTAGTTGTTTTTGTCAGTTACATCGCGTTGGTATTTGTATTTCTCTGGTCTCTTCATTGTAGTTAGCTTGTGGTCTGTACTAGGTTTGGTTTTAGCCTGGTTGCTTGGTACATTCCTGTAGCTCCATCTTGACTTGGGCTGTTGATTCATCTCTCTGCATTTGGTTGACATTGTGTACATGCTACACTGTGTTGAATAACAGCTCGACCATATGCATATTACAACTTGTACATGCTTTGATTTTCATTTTACATCACTTGAACTTGCTTTTGTCTCGGCCTGAACCTTTGCATTACATACATATGTATATGCTCACTGTCTTTGTACCTGTGCATATATGTTTACTCTGTCTTGTGTTGATCTTGAGCATTGCTGAGTCTTTTCATTGCCTTGTATTGTCCAGTAGAGTTGATTTGGGTTCATATTCATGATGTTGAGCATTGGATTTTTGAAACTCTGTTGATCTTGCTTGCATTGTCACTTGGTCGACACTTGCAGTTCACTGTGTCAAGTTGCTGTCTTCATATTTTGTGCTCGAGCTTGCATGCTTCATGTTGCCTTGACTTTGGTTGTTGCACCTGAGTTATATCACTGGTCTTTGCATTTGTACAATGATGGCATTCTGGTTTATCACATGCTGCTTCATGCTTTCTTGTGGCACAATTGGTTCATTGATGTTTTTATGTGTTTATTCCTTTGTGTGGAGCTGGACTTGATCTTGTTTCAAGTTGACTTAAGAAATTTCACTTGAGTTGAATCCAGTTTCAACAACTCAGGTTTGACCTTGTGTTGAAGTCGAGATTTTATTTATGTTGTACCTGAGTTGAACCCGTCTTTTTTATTTGGGTTTGACCTTGTGCTCACCTGTCCTGTAGATCTATCAAGTGTGTATATTAGTGTGCATGGCCTTGTGGCATATACAGTGATACACTGTGTATGTCACAAGCTGTTCGTGTATGATGAATTCAAATTTAAATGATGACGAACAACCCAAATAACTGAGGCAAATATGATTTTCAAAATTCACGTTTTATTTTATACTGCAAAAATATTTCCTTTTCAATTTTACTGCGTCAAAATTTATTTTTGCAGATTGCTCAGATGCTGGATTCTAACTGGAATAAAGTTGAAGATAAATACGAGTGTGAGTGATATGTAGTGAGGTCAACTGTAAATATGAAATTGTTATGTATTGTAATCAAAGTTGTATATGTATAGTGAGAGCTTGAAATTGTACTATTCAAAATCGTGATAAATATTTGTTTGAATAAAATATTCGTTTGAATTCAAAATCCGTGTTATTTATTTTATTCAGCAAATATTTATTTAATCTGTGAAAATAAATAGTATATTAACAAATACATTTAAATGAATGTATATATGTTTATTATCATCAAACAAAAATCATATAATCGCATATTCAACAAGAATGACACCCACCGAAATAAGGAAGCTAAAGGGGCAGTTGGTGGATTTGGAAAGTAAGAGCTTTATTAGACCAAGCAGTTCGCCTTGGGGAGTAGCCACGGTGTTTGTAAAGAAACCAAACAGATCATTAAGGTTATATATCGATTATTATTGTAGGTTGAATGAGAAGACGATAAAGAATCGATATCCATTACCTAGAATTAATGATTTGTTCAACTAGTTGAGTGGAGCTAACGTATTTTCCGAATTGGATTTGGCGATAAGTTTCCATCAGCTCAGAGTGCTGAGGATAGTATTCCTTTGACGGCGTTTAGGACCATATATGGATCATACGAATGGTTGTTAATGCCGTTAAGACAGACTAATGCGCCAACAATCTTTGTAGATTTGATGAACTAAGTTTTCCAAGAGCACGTGGATTGGTTCGTTTTGGTTTTCGTAAATGATATATTAATATACTCTAAGGATGAAAGAGAGCATGAAGTTCATTTTAGAGTGGTTCTTGAGATGTTGAGGGGACATCAATTGAAAGCGAAATTTTCGGATTGTCATTTCTGGAAGGGAGAAGTGAAGTTTCTTGGTCATGTAGTCTCAGAGAAAGGGGTACTAATAGATGTTAGAAATGCGGATTACGGATCTTAACGCCGGAATAACACTAGAGGGGGGTGAATAGAGTTTTATGGATTTACTAAATCTTTTTGAAACTTTTGTAATTTAATCACCAATAAATGCAATTCACAGACACAGATATAATTACAAAATCAGACACGAATGCAAAAAATAAATAAAAGCAGTAAAGGAAAGAACACACCAGGATTTTACACTTCGCCCATGTAGACCACCTTGTCGTCTTCTTCCATAGGTGCTTCTTCATCTTCTTCTTCTTCATCTTTTCCTTCTTCCTCTTCGCTGTGCTCTAAGGGGTTATGCACTTGAATGTTGAGAGAATCTTCTCCAATCACAATAGCATTTGCATGTTTATCCATCAGGATTTGCAAATTCCGAAGAATTTTGCCTTTCTTTTCTTGTTCTTTTGCCATCATTATTTGCACAACTTGAAGTTCAGTTAACATTTACATAGCATCCTTCATAGACTCTTCAATCTTTATAACACATGCCAATGTAGTGCGTTGGAATGGACTAGAATGAGGAGAAGGAAAAGAAATGGTGTCGTTTTGGTTTGATTTTATGGAGGAGGCCATTAATTTTAGTTTTCAGAAATGTAATATAGAGAAAGAGAAGTGAGAAGACAGAAAAATTCAAAATGCATAGGTTTATATAACTACCAAATTATTTTTAGAGGGAAAATCAAATTTTCAAAAATTGCCTTTGTATGTCGACATGGGTGGTTGGGGTATGTCGACATACCTATGGAAAAAATTGGTTTTCTTTTTTACCTTTGTTTAAATGTTAGTACATCTATATTCTATAACTCAATTATTGAAGAAATGCCTAATTCTCTTCTCATTTAGTAAATATAGGTTGATTTAAGGGCTTGGTTAAAATATCAGCAATTTGATTCTCGAAGTTGATAAATTCTAGAGAAATAGTCTCTTTACTTATATTATCTCTAAGAAAATGATGTCTGATATCAATATGTCTAGTCCTAGCATGATGAGTAGGATTTTTAGATAAATCTATTGCACTAGTATTATCACAATAAATTGGTGATTTTGAAATTGTTAATCCAAAATCTTTTACGGCTTGTTGCATATAAATGACTTGAGAGCAAGCCAAAGCAGCTGAGATATCTACTTTAGTTGTTGATAAAGAAAAAGTATTTTTCTTTTTACTAAACCATGAAACCAGAGAATGCCTAAAAAGTGACATGTTCCACCGTTACTTTTTCGGTCAGATTTGCAACCAGCATAGTCAGTATCACAATAACAGATTAAATCTAATGAATCATTTTTTGGGGTAAAATAAACCATAATCAAAAGTATGCTTAACATATCTTATGATACACTCCACAACTTTTAGGTGAGTCTTTTGGGTTGAGATCGATATCTTGCATAGAGACAAACACTATGCATGATATCACGTCTACTCCCAGTGATATATAGTAGTGATCCAATCATTCCCCTATATAGTTTTTGATTTACATCTTTTGAAAGATATTCTTTATTTAAGTCTTCATGGGTTACCATGGAAGTGACTCGCAGTAGTCATACCAAATTTACTAACTAGATCCCTAGCACATTTTTCTTGACTAATAAAATACCGTTATCTAATGTTTTATTTGTAATCCTAAGAAGGAAGTAAGTTCACCCATATGACTCATCTCAAACTCTTTTGTCATTATTTCAGAAAATTCTTTATTCATTTCACGATTAGTTGATCCAAAAATAATATCATCTACATATATTTGTACTAGTTGGATATCATTTTTATTTCTTTTAATGAAAAGAGTATTATCTACTTTACCAATTTCAAAATTTGATTGTAATAGAAAAGATCTTAGTCTATCACACCATGCTCTAGGAGCTTGTTTCAAACCATATAGAGCTTTCTTAAGTTTGAAAACATGGTTTGGAAATTTCTCATCTTCAAAGAGTAGGGGTTGTTCAACATAAACTTCCTCTTTAACAAATGCATTTAGAAAATCACTTTTAACATCCATTTGAAATAATTTGAAATTATTATAATTTGTGAAAGCAAGTAGAATTCTAATTGCTTCTAATCTTGCTACGGGTGCAAAGGTTTCATCAAAATCTATTCCTTCTTCGTGACAATAACCTTGTGCGACTAATCGAGCTTTATTTCTAATGATCTCACATAGTTCGTTCATTTTATTTTTATAAACCCATCTAGTTCCTATTATACTTTTATCATGTGGTCTAGGAACAAGTTCCCAAACATCATTTCTGGTGAATTGATTCAGTTCTTCTTGCGTAGCCAGAATCCATGAATCATCAGACAATGCTTCCTTTGGATTTTTAGGTTCAACAGACGATATAAAAGCTACATTACTCATGTTATTTAGTTGGTTGTAGTTCTAACAATAGATTCAATATTTCCTAGTATGTTTTTTATAGGATGATCCTTTAAAAGCTTAACCTTTTTATTTGGATGAATGAGTTCATTATTTGTTTCAATTGATTCATTATTTAGTGTAGCAAAATCTTCTTCATCATTAAATTGGTCAACATCTATGCCATTTTCATCAAATGAAACATGCATTGTTTCTTCAATGGTATTCGTTTTTAAATTGAAAACCCTATATGCTTTACTTCTATTAGAATATCTAATAAAGATTCCTTTGCCGGATTTAGAATAAAACATTTACTTCCAAAGATTCTAAAATAAGATACCTTTGGTTTCTTCATGTAAAGAAGTTCATAGGGTGTTTTATTAGTTGATGGTCTAATTAATATTTTATTTAAAATGTAGCAAGCTGTAGAAACTGCTTCAGCCCAAAAATGTTTTGGTAAATTACTATCTGAAAGCATTGTTCTAGCACACTCTTGAATCGTCCTATTTTTTTCGTTCTTCCACTTCGTTTTGTTATGGAGTTCTTGGAAAAGAGAAATTATGAGTTATTCCTTTTTTATTACAGAATCTCTCAAAATTCTCGTTTTTAAGTTCCCTACCGTGATCACTACAAGTAGTTATAATTTTAAAGGGAGTTGGTTTTGGAGTCTTTTTGTAAAAAATTTAAATGAATCAAAAGTGTCACTTTTATGTTTCATAAAAATTGTCCATGTAAACCTAGAATAATCATCTACAATTACAAAGACATATTTATTGTTATTTATTGATTTAATTTGAGTGGGACCAAATAAATCTAAATGAAGTAACTCAAGAGGTCTTGAAGTCGAGATCATATCTTTTTATTTAAAGAACTCTTCCTAAATTTTCCTAATTGACAAGCATTACATGTACCATCTATTTTAAAATTCATTCTAGGGAGACCTCTTACTAGATCAAGTTTAGAAAGTCTATATAAGATTTTAAAATTCAAATGCCCAAATCTTTTATGCCAAATCCAAGGGTCAGTTGTATTAGCCAAAAAACATGGATTATCATTTGAGATTTTCATACTAAGAATATAAATATTTTTCTATCTAATTCCTTCAAATATAATATTTGAATTATTATCTTCAATGTGACACTTATCTTTTTCAAATTTAATTTTATATTTTACCGCAAAGTTGACTAATGCTAAGTTGATTGTGTTTCAGATTCTTAAATAATAAAACATTAGAAATAGTAGGAGTTTTAGAGTTACCGACATTACCGATGCCAATCACATATCCTTTTGAGTTGTCTCCAAAATTAACTAAACCTCCATCTTTGTAGATAATATCATTCAGAATATCTGGATTACCAGTCATGTGTCTTGAACATCCACTATCAAGTATCCACTTATTCTTTTTGATTTGCACAATTTGTCCATTGAGTGTTGATTCTTCTAAAGCCATATAACAATTTTCTTTCTACACAAAACAAAAATTCGGTAGATAACTTGGTTTTCTACAATAACTATATGCAGACTTATGAGACAATGATGATTTGAACAGTTTTAAACTTAACAAGATCCCTAAAAATAGCCATTAATTTTTTTTCTTCAAAAATTCAGATTATGAAAACTTTGAAAACCTTGCTTTTATACCAAATGTTAGAAATGCGGATTACGGATCTTAAGGCCGGAATAACACTAGAAAGGGGGTGAATGGTGTTTTATGGATTTTCTAAATCTTTTTGAAACTTATGTAACTTAATCACCAACAAATGCAATTCACAAGCACATATATAATTACAGAATCAGCCACAGATGCAAAAACTAAGTATAAGCAATAAAGGAAATAACACACCGGGATTTTATACTGGTTCGGAGTTACCCTACATCCAGTCCTGCAAAATTGTACGGATTTCATTTCAAAATAATCTCCCAAATTACACCCTCGATTTCAAGGCCATGTGGCACGCCCTCCTGTATTCAAGTCCGGGGCAAACTCGCTTGATTTACCAAGCCACAAGATCACCTAATTGATTTCTACGGCAACAATCACACCCAATTGATTTCAAGGCTCAAACGCACCATTTACTCAATAGTTTGATTTACAAATAATCCTCTAACTCTCAATAGCACTGAGATCTTATTGGAAAGAGTGGTAGAGAATCAAACAAGAGATAATCAAATTCGATTCCTTTGGTATTTCGGCAGAGTATGGTTTGGGATTATTTAGAATAAATGTGGAAGATGAAGAGGAGATAAAGTGAATGAAAATATGGAAAAAATTCGTTTAGAACGTACCGGTATTTATAGAGATCAACATCCATATCTATTTGTGAAAGGATACGATGAATAGACACTTCTTTTGAAAATTTGAAATTTGAAAATTAACGGGCACCATGTTGACATGGGATGCAGGAGTATGTCGACATGCTCTAGGCAAAAATGGTGATTTTGATTTTCTTATTAAAATTGGTTTCTATAATTTTTAAAAACAATTTCTAAACTTTTATAAATATACTTGAAAATAGTTTAAACGTATAAAAAAGTTTAGAAAGTAATTTTTAATATATAATCTTAATGATTTAAATCTGAGTATATAAATATCTAAAAGCTAAATATTAGAACAAGAGATAGTTTAAAATCAAGGACAATTTTGAAACCAAAAATATTAAAGATAATAAAAATAATTTTGAGGCTAAAATATTTTAAAACCAAGGGGATGTCTTTTTGAGATGAAAGTTTTGAAAACATTTTTTTTTAAATACAAGAGATATATTTTTGAAACTCATTTTTATAAAATTAGTGGATATCAAAATAGGACCACTATATGTTCCACTAGATATTGTTGTTGGTTCCATCCTACTAGGGTTCCATCCTTTTAACAGGCTCGAAGTGGATTCCATTCCACGAATAAATTTCGAATAAAGATGTAAGTGCTTTGAAGAAGTTTTAACATATTTCTAGACTCAATACTTATCTTGTACTTTGAAAACTTGAAATCTTGATATCTTGATACTCATGAGTCTTCAATCTTGATATCTTCAATCTTTAAATTCATCAGTCTTGTATCTTTATACTGTACAGTCTTCATTCTTAGTACCTGCATGTTTATATCCTGCATATATATATAAAAAAAACTATAATGTTATTATATTTTATAATAAGTCCAAAGGTTGTTGTCATCAAAACCACCCTTCTTATGGACTGACAATCTCCCTCTTTTTTATGATGACAACCTACGTTTATAAAATATGCTACACCTTTATTCTAACTCCCCCTGAAACTAATAACTCCTCCTTAATCTAAGCCTAACTCCTCTTAATCTAAGTCTGACTACTCTAACTACTCTATTTTATAGTTCTCCCCCTTTGTCATCAATAAAAACTAATCCTATACTAATATAACTCCCCCTTAACCTAATACTGTCTAAACAAAATAGTAATAAGGAAATATAATAAACAAAACATGAATTATTATTATATACCATGTTAAATTTACATATTTATATGAATTATAAACATAAAAATATATTTAAGTACATAAATTATAGAAATATACTTCTAACGAGAGCTTTTGATAATTAGAGATTTGTGAATTGAACAATTTGGATGATGAAAACAAAATTTTCCACGATGTTCAACTAAATTTCCATCTTTGTCAAAACACACTTCGCCTACGTAGACCACCTTGTCGTCTTCTTCCATAGGTGCATCTTCATCTTCTTCTTCTTCATCATCTTTTTCTTCTTCCTCTCCGCTGTGCTCTAAGGGGTTATGCACTTGAATGTTGAGAGAATCTTCTTCAATCACAATAGGATTTGCATATTTATCCATTAGGATTAGCAAATTTCGAAGAATTTTTCCTTGCTTTTCTTGTTCTTTTGCCATCCTTAGTTGCACAACTTGAAGTTCAGTTAACATTTGCATGGCATCCTTTATAGACTCTACAATCTTTATAACATGTGCCAGTGTAGTGCGTTGGAATGGACTAGAATAAGGAGAAGGAAAAGTAATGGTGTTGTTTTGGTTTAATTTTGTGGAGGAGGCCATTAATTTTAGTTTTCAGAAATGTAATACAGAGAAAGAGAAGTGAGAAGACAGAAAAATTCGAAATGCATAGGTTTATATAAATACCAAATTATTTTTAGAGGGAAAATCAAATTTTCAAAAATTGTCGTTGTATGTCGACATGGGTGGTTTGGATATGTCGACATACCTATGAAAAAATTTGGTTTTCTTTTACACCTTTGTTTAAATGTTAGTATATCTATATTTAATAACTCAGTTATTAAATAAATGCCTAATTCTCTTCTCAATTTAGTAAATATAGATTGATTTAAGGGCTTGGTTAAAATATCAGCAATTTAATTCTCGGAGTTGATAAATTCTGGAGAAATGATCTCTTTACTTATATTATCTCTGAGAAAATGATGTCTGATATCAATATGTTTAGTCCTAGCATAATGAGTAGGATTTTTAGATAAATTTATTGCACCAGTATTATCACAATGAATTGGTGGTTTTGAAATTGTTAATCCAAAATCTTTTATGGTTTGTTGCATATATTTTACTTGAGAGCAAGCCAAAGTAGCCGAGATATATTCTTCTTTAGTTGTTGATAAAGAAACAGTATTTTGCTTTTTACTAAACCATGAAACCAGAGAATGCCCCCAAAAAGTAACATGTTCCACTTGTACTTTTTGGGTCAGATTTGCAACCAGCATAGTCAGCATCACAATAAGAGATTAAATCTAATGAACCGTTTTTAGGGTAAAATAAACCATAGTCAAAAGTATCCTTAACATATCTTACGATACGTTTCACAGCTTTTAAGTGAGTCTCTTTAGGTTGAGATTGATATCTTGCACAGAGACAAACACTATGCATGATATCAGGTCTACTCGTAGTGATATATAGTAATGATCCAATCATTCCCCTATATAGTTTTTGATTTACATCTTTTGAAAGATCTTCTTTATTTAAGTCTTCATTGGTTACCATGGAAGTGGGTTTTGCACTAGCAGTAGTCATACCAAATATACTAACTAGATCCCCAACATATTTTTCTTGACTAATAAAAATACCGTTATCTAATTATTTTATCTGTAATCCTAAGAAAAAAGTAAGTTCACCCATATGACTCATCTCAAACTCTTTTGTCATTATTTTAGAAAATTCTTTATTCATTTCACGATTAGTTGATCCAAAAATAATATCATCTACATATGTTTGTATAATTTGGATCATTTTTATTTCTTTTATTAAAAAGAGTATTATCTACTTTACCAATTTCAAAATTTGATTGTAATAGAAAAAATCTTAGTCTGTCATACCATGCTCTAGGAGCTTGTTTCAGACCATATAGAGCTTTCTTAAGTTTGAAAACATGGTTTGAGAAATTTTCAACTTCATAGAGTGGGTGTTGTTCAACATAAACTTCCTCTTTAACAAATCCATTTAGAAAAGCACTTTTTATATCCATTTGAAATAATTTGAAATAATTATAATTTGCGAAAGCAAGTAGAATTCTAGTTGCTTCTAATCTTGCTACGGGTGCAAAGGTTTCATCAAAATCTATTTCTTCTTCTTGACTATAACCTTGTGCGACTAATCGATCTTTATTTCTAACTATCTCACATAGTTCATTCATTTTATTTTTATAAACCCATTTAGTTCCTATTATAGTTTTATCCTCTAGTCTAGGAACAAGTTCCCAAACATCATTTTTGGTGAATTGATTCAGTTCATAGCCAGAATTCATGAATCCTCAGACGAGGCTTCCTTTGGATTTTTAGGTTCAATAGATGATATAAAAGCTACATTACTTAGGTTATTTAGTTGGTTTCTAGTTCTAACAACAGATTCAATATTTCCTAGTATATTTTCTATAGGATGATCTTTTAAAAGCTTAACCTTTTTATTTGGATGAATGAGTTAATTATTTGTTTCAATTGATTCATTATTTAGTGTAGCAAAATCTTCTTCATCATTAAATTGTTCAACATCTTTGAAATTTTCATCAAACGAAACATGCTTTGTTTCTTCAATGGTATTGGTTTTTAAGTGGAAAACTCTGTATGCTTTACTTCTATTAGAATATCCAATAAAGATTCCTTTGTCGGATTTTGGATTAAATTTATCTAAATTATCTTTTGTATTTAGAATAAAACAGTTACTTCCAAAGATTCTAAAATAAGATACTTTTGGTTTCTTCATGTAAAGAAGTTCATAGGGCGTTTTATTAGTTAGTTGTCTAATTAATATTCTATTCAAAATGTAGCAAGCTGTAGCAACTGCTTCAGCCCAAAAATGTTTTGGTAAATTACTATCTAAAATCATTGTTCTAGCACACTCTTGAATCATCCTATTTTTTCGTTCTTCCACTCCGTTTTGTTATGGAGTTCTTGGAAAAGAGAAATTATGAATTATTCCTTTTTTATTGCAGAATCTATCAAAATTTTCATTTTCAAATTCCCCACCGTGATCACTACGAATAGTTATAATTTTTAAAGAATTTTGGTTTTGGAGTCTTTTTGTAAAAAATTTAAATGAACCAAAAGTATCACTTTTATATTTCATAAAAATTGTCCATGTAAACCTAGAATAATCATCTACAATTACAAAGACATATTTATTGTGATTTATTGATTGAATTTGAGACGGACCAAATAAACCTAAATAAAGTAACTCAAGAGGTTTTGAAGTCGAGATCATATCTTTTATTTTGAAAAAACTCTTCCTAAAATTTCCTAATTGACAAGCATCATGTATACTATCTATTTTAAAATTCATTCTAGGGAGACCTCTTACTAGATCAGGTTTAGAAAGTCTAGATAAGAGTTTAAAATTCAAATGCCCAAATCTTTTATGTCAAATCCAAGGGTCGCTTGTATTAGCCAAAAAACATAGATTATTATTTGATATTTTCACACTAAGAATATAAATATTTTTCTTCCTAATTCCTTCAAATATAATATTTGAATTATTATCTTCGATGTGACACTTATCTTTTTCAAATTTAATTTTATATCTTTTATCGCAAAGTTGACTAATGCTAAGTAGATTGTGTTTCAGATTCTTAACTAATGAAACATTAGAAATAGTAGGATTTTTAGAGTTACTAACATTACCGATGCCAATCACATATCCTTTTGAGTTGTCTCCAAAATTAACCAAACCTCCATCTTTGTAGATAATATCAATCATCATATCTGGATTACAAGTCATGTGTCTTTAACATCCACTATCAAGTATCCACTTATTCTTTTTGATTTGCACAATTTGTCCATTGAGTGTTGATTCTTCTAAAGCCATAAAACATTTTTCTTTTTGCATAAAACAAAAATTCGATAGATAACTTGGTTTTCTATAATAACTATATGCATACTTATGAGACAATGATGATTTGAATAGTTTTAAACTAGTGTTAACAAGATCCCCGAAAATAGCCATTAATTTTTTTTTTTCAAAAATTCAGGTTATGAAAACTTTGAAAACCTTGCTTTGATACCAAATGTTAGAAATGCGGATTATAGATCTTAAGGCCGGAATAACACTAGAGGGGTGATGAATAGTGTTTTATGGATTGTCTAAATCTTTTTGAAACTTGGGTAATTTAATCACCAACAAATGCAATTCACAGGCACAGATATAATTACAGAATCAGACACAGATGCAAAAACTAAATAAAAGCAGTAATGGAAATAACACACCAGGATTTTATACTGGTTCAGAGTTACCCTACATCCAGTCTCGCACAATTGTACGGATTTCTTTTCAAAATAATCTCCCAAATTACACCCTCGATTTCAAGGCCACAAGGTACACCCTTCTGTATTCGAGTCCGGGGCAAACTCTCTTGATTTACTAGGTCACAAGATCACCTAATTGATTTCCAAGGCAACAATCACACCCAATTGATTTCAAGGCTCAACCGCACCATTTACTCAATAGTTTGATTTACAAATAATCCTCTAACTCTCAATAGCACTGAGATCTTATTGGAGAGAGTGGCAGAGAATCAAACAAGAGATAATCAAATTCGATTCATTTGGTGTTTCGGTAGAGTATGGTTTGGGATTATTTAGAATAAATGTGGAAGATGAAGAGGAGATAAAGTGAATGAAAATATGGTAAAAATTCGTTTATAACTTACTGGTATTTATGGGATCAACAACCATACCTATTCGTGAAAGGATAAGACGAATAGACACTTCTTTTGAAAATTTGAAACTTGACAATTAACGGGCACCATTTTCACATGGGGTGTAGGAGTATGTCGACATGCTCTAAGAAAAAATGGTGATTTTGATTTTCTTATTAAAATTGTTTTCTATAATTTTTCAAAACAATTTCTAAACTTTTATAAATATACTTGAATATAGTTTAAACATATAAAAAAGTTTAGAAACTAATTTTTAATATATAATCTTAAGGATTTAAAATCTGAGTATATAATTATTTAAACGCTAAATATTAAAACAAGAGATAATTTAAAATCAAGGACAATTTTGAAATCAAAAATATTAAAAATACTAAAGATAATTTTGAGGCTAAAATATTTTAAAACCAAGAGAGATGTGTTTTTGAAAAGAAAGTTTCGAAAACATTTTTTCTAAAAAAACAAGAGATATGATTTTGAAACTCATTTTTATAAAATTAGTGGATATCAAAATAGGACCACTATATGTTCCACTAGATATTGTCATGGGTTCCATACCACTAGGGTTCCATCCCTTTAACAGGCTCGAAGTGGATTCCATTCCACGAATAAATTTCGAATAAGATGTAAGTGCTTTCAAGAAGTTTTTACATAATTCTAAACTCAATAATTATCTTGTACTATGAAATCTTGAACTCTTGATATTTTGATACTCATGAGTCTTCAATCTTGATATCTTTAATCTTTAAATTCATCAGTCTTATATCTTTATACTGTACAGTCTTCATTCTTGGTGCCTGTATGTTTATATTCTGCATATACATATACATATATATCTAAACTATAATATTAGTATTTGTATTTTATAATAAGTCCAAAGGTTGTTGTCATCAAAACCATCCTTCTCAAGGACTAACAATCTCCCCATTTTTGATGATGACAACCTACGTTTATAAAATATACTTCACCTTTATTCTAACTCCCCCTAAAACTAATAACTCCCCCTTAATCTAAGCCTAACTCCCCTTAATCTAAGCCTAACTACTCTATTTTATAATTCTCCCCCTTTGTCATCAACAAAATATAATCCTATACTAATATAACTCCCCCTTAATCTAATACCATCTAAACTAAATAGTAATAAGGAAATATAATAAAAAAAACAGGAATTATTATTATATACCATGTTATATTTACATATTTATATAAATTGTAAACACACAAATATATTTAAATGCATAAATTATAGAAATATACTTCTAAGAAGAGTTTTTGATAATTGGAGATTTGTGAACTGAACCATTTGGATAATGAAAACAAAAGTTCCACGTTGTTCAACCAAATTTCCATCTTTGTCAAAACACACTTTGCCTGCGCAGACCACTTTGTCGTCTTCTTCCATAGGTGCTTCTTCATCTTCTTCTTCTTCCTCTTCACGGTGCTCTAAGGGGTTATGCACTTGAATGTTGAGAGAATCTTCTTCAATCACAATAGGATTTGCATGATTATCCATTGGGAATTTTTGCAAATTCCGAAGAATTTTGCCTTGCTTTTCTTGTTCTTTTGCCATCCTTATTTTCAAGACTTGAAGTTCAGTTAACATTTGCATGGCATCCTTCACAGACTCTTCAATCTTTATCACACGTACCGGTGTAGTGCGTTGGAATGGACTAGAATGAGGAGAAGGAAAAGAAATGGTGTCGTTTTGGTTTGATTTTGTGAAGGAGGCCATTAATTTTCATTTTTAGAAATGTAATACAGAGAAAGAGAAGTGAGAAGACAGAAAAATTCGATAGGTTTATTTAACTACCAAATTATTTTTAGAGGGAAAATCAAAATTTCAAAAATTGCCACTATATGTCGACATGGGTGGTTAGGATATGTCGACATACCTATGAAAAATACATTGATTTTCTTTTATACCTTTGTTTAAATGTTAGTATATCTATATTCTATAACTCAATTTTTGAACAAATGCCTAATTCTCTTCTCAGTTTAGTAAATATAGATTGATTTAAGGGCTTGGTTAAAAAATCGACAATTTGATTCTCAGAGTTGATAAATTCTAAATGAATAATTTTTTACTTATATTATCTCTGAGAAAATGATGTCTGATATCAATATGTTTAGTCCTAGCATGATAAGTAGGATTTTTAGATAAATTTATTGCCTAGTATTATCATAACAAATTGGTGATTTTGAAATTGTTAATCCAAAATCTTTTATGGTTTGTTGCATATAAATGACTTGACAGAAAGCCAAAGCAGCCGAGATATATTCTGCTTCAGTTGTTGATAAAGAAACAATATTTTGCTTTTTACTAAACCATGAAACCAGAGAATGCCCTAAAAAGTGACATGTTCCACTGGTACTTTTTGGTTCAGATTTTCAAACAGCATAGTCAGCATCACAATAAGAGATTAAATCTAATGAATCATTTTTAAGGTAAAATAAACCATAGTCAAAAGTATGCTTAACATATCTTATGATACGTTTCACAGCTTTTAAGTGAGTCTCTTTGGGTTGAGATTGATATCTTGCACAGAGACAAACACTATGCATGTTATCAGGTCTTTTTGCAGTGATATATAGTAGTGATCCAATCATTCCCCTATATAGTTTTTGATTTACATCTTTAGAAAGATCTTCTTTATTTAAGTCTTCATTGGTTACCATGGAAGTGGGTTTTCCACTCGCAGTAGTCATACCAAATTTACAAACTAGATCCCTAGCATAGTTTTCTTGACTAATAAAATACCATTATCTAATTGTTTTATTTGTAATCCTAAGAAGGAAGTAAGTTCATCCATATGACTCATCTCAAACTCTTTTGTCATTATTTCATAAAATTCTTTATTCATTTCACGATTAGTTGATCCAAAAATAATATCATCTACATATATTTGTACTAGTTGGATATCATTTTTATTTCTTTTAATGAAAAGGGTATTATCGACATTACCAATTTCAAAATTTAATTGTAATTGAAAAGATCTTAGTCTGTCATACCATGCTCTAGGAGCTTGTTTCAGACCATATAGAGCTTTCTTAAGTTTGAAAACATGGTTTGGAAATTTTTCATCTTCAAAGAGTGGGGGTTGTTCAACATAAACTTCCTCTTTAACAATCCGTTTATAAAAGCACTTTTAACATCCATTTTAAATAATTTAAAATTATTATAATTTATGGAAGCAAGTAGAATTCTAATTGCTTCCAATCTTGCTGCGGGTGCAAAGGTTTCTTCAAAATCTATTCCTTTTTCTTGACAATAGCCATGTGCGACTAATAGAGATTTATTTCTAACGACCTCACCTAGTTCATTCATTTTATTTTTATAAACCCATTTAGTTCCTATTATAGTTTTATCCTTTGGTCTAGGAACAAGTTCCTAAACATCATTTCTGGTGAACTGATTAAGTTCTTCTTGCATAGCCAGAATCCATGAATCATCAGCCGATGCTTCCTTTGGATTTTTAGGTTCAATAAATAGTTCTAACAACAGATTAAATATTTCCTAGTATATTTTCTACAGGATGATCTTTTAAAAGCTTAACCTTTTTATCTGGATGAATGAGTCATTATTTGTTTCAATTGATTCATTATTTAGTGTAGCAAAATCTTCTTCATCATTAAATTGTTCAACATCTTTGAAATTTTCATCAAACGAAACATGCATTGTTTCTTTAATGGTATTAGTTTTTAAATTGAAAACTCTGTATGCTTACTTCTATTAGAATATCCAATAAAGATTACTTTGTCGGATTTAGGATCAAATTTATCTAAATTATCTTTTGTATTTAGAATAAAACATTTACTTCCAAAGATTCTAAAATAAGATACCTTTGGTTTCTTCATGTAAAGAAGTTCATAGGGCATTTTATTAGTTAACGATCTAATTAATATTCTATTCAAAATGTAGCAAGCTGTAGCAACTACTTTAGCCCAAAAATGTTTTGGTAAATTACTATCAAAAAGCATTGTTCTAGCACACTCTTAAATCGTCCTATTTTTTCGTTCTTCCACTCTGTTTTGTTGTGGAGTTCCTGGAAAAGAGAAATTATGTGTTATTCCCTTTTTATTGCAGAATCTCTCAAAATTTTCATTTTCAAAATCCCCACCGTGATCACTATGAATAGTTATAATTTTTAAAGAGACTTGGTTTTGGAGTCTAAAAAATAAATGAATCAAAAGTATCACTTTTATGTTTCATAAAAATTGTCCATGTGAACCTTGAATAATCATCTACAATTACAAAGACATATTTATTGTGATTTATCGATTGAATTTGAGATGGACCTAATAAATCTAAATGAAGTAACTCAAGAGGTTTTGAAGTCGAGATCATATCTTTTAATTTGAAAGAACTCTTCCTAAATTTCCTAATTGACAAGCATCACATATACTATCTATTTTAAAATTCATTCTAGGGAGACCTCTTACTAGATCAAATTTAGAAAGTCTAGATAAGAGTTTAAAATTCAAATGCCCAAATCTTTTTTGCCAAATCCAAGGGTCACTTGTATTAGCCAAAAACCATAGATTATCATTTGAGATTTTCATACTAAGAATATAATTATTTTTCTTCCTAATTCCTTCAAATATAATATTTGAATTATTATCTTCGATGTGACACTTATCTTTTTCAAATTTAATTTTATATCCTTTATTGCAAAGCTGACTAATGCTAAGTAGATTGTGTTTCAGATTCTTAACTAATAAAACATTAGAAATAGTAGGAGTTTTAGAGTTACCGACATTGCCGATGCCAATCATATATCATTTTGAGTTGTCTCCAAAATTAACCAAACCTTGTAGATAATATCATTCAGCATATCTGGATTATTAGTCATCTGTCTTGAACACCACTATCAAGTATCCACTTGTTCTTTTTGATTTGCATAATTTTTCCATTGAGTGTTGATTCTTCTAAAGCCATATAACATTTTTCTTTCTGCACAAAACAAAAATTCGGGAGATAACTTGGTTTTTTATAATAAGTATGTGCAGACTTATGAGACAATGATGATTTGGACAATTTTAAACTAGTGTTAACAAGATCCCCAAAAATAGCCATTAAACTTTTTTTAAAAAATTCAGATTATGAAAATTTTGAAAACCTTGCTTTGATACCAGATGTTAGAAATGCGGATTACGGACCTTAGGACCGGAATAACACTAGAGGGGGGTGAATAGTGTTTTATGGGTTTTCTAAATCTTTTTGAAACTTGTGTAATTTAATCACCAACAAATGCAATTCACCGACACATATATAATTACAGAATCAGACACAGATGCAAAAACTAAATAAAAGCAGCAAAGGAAAGAACACACCAGGATTTTATAATGGTTTGGAGTTACCCTACATCGAGTCCCGCATAATTATACGGATTTCTTTTCAAAATTGTCTCCCAGATTACACCCTCGATTTCAAGGTCACGAGGTGCACCCTCCTGTATTCGAGTCCGGGGCAAACTCTCTTGATTTACCAGGCCATAAGATCACCTAATTGATTTCCAGGACAACCATCACACCCAATTGATTTCAAGGCTCAACCACGCCTTTTACTCAATAGTTTGATTTACAAATAATCCTCTAACTCTGAATAGTACTGAGATCTTATTGGAGAGAGTGGCAGAGAATCAAACAAGAGATAATCATGTTCGATTCACTTGGTATTTCGGTAGAGTATGGTTTGGGATTATTTAGAATAAATATGGAAGATGAAGAGGAGAGAAAGTGAATGAAAATCTGGTAAAAATTTGTTTAGAACTTACTGGTATTCGTAGAGATCAACAGCCATATCTATTCATGTAAGGCTACGATAAATAGACACTTCTTTTGAAAATTTAATATTTGAAAATTAATGGGCACCATATCGACATGGGGTGTAGGAGTATATCGACATGCTCTAGGAAAAAATGGTGATTTTGTTTTTCTTATTAAAATTGGTTTTAATTTTTCAAAACGATTTCTAAAATTTTATTAATATACTTGAATATAGTTTAAACATATAAAAATGTTTAGATAGTAAATTTTAGTATATAATCTTAATGATTTAAAATCTGAGTATATAAATATTTAAAAGCTAAATATTAAAAAAATGATAGTTTAAAATCAAGGACAATTTTAAAATCAAAAATATTAGAAATAATAAAGATAATTTTGAGGCTAAAATATTTTAAAACCAAGAGAGATGTCTTTCTGAAAAGAAAGTTTTGAAAACATTTTTTTTAAAACAAGAGATATATTTTTGAAACTCATTTTTATAAAATTAGTGGATATCAAAATAGGACCACTATATGTTCCACTATATATTTTTGTTGGTTCCATCCCACTAGGGTTCCACCCTTTTAACAGGCTCGAAGTGGATTCCATTCCGCGATTAAAGATGTAAGTGCTTTCAAGAAGTTTTAACATAATTCTAGACTCAATACTTATCTTGTACTTTGAAATCTTGAACTCTTGGTATCTTGATACTCATGAGTCTTCAATCTTGATATCTTTAATCTTTAAATTCATTAGGCTTGTATCTTTATGCTATACAGTCTTCATTCTTGGTACGTGCAAGTTTATATCCTACATATATACATATGTGTGTGTGTGTGTATATCGAAACTATAATGTTAGTGTTTATATTTTATAATAAGTCCTAAGGTTGTTGTCATCAAAACCATTCTTCTCAAGGACTAACAATAGATTCGGCTAAGATTGAGGCAATGAATAGTTGGAAGGGGCCCAAGACTATGACTGAGATAAGGAGTTTTCTTGGATTAGCATTGTATTATCAGAGATTCATTAAGGATTTTTCTCAAATAGCAGCACTATAAACTAAGCTAACATGGAAGGATGTAAAGTTCGTCTGGATAGGTAAGTGTGAGGAAGCATTCCAGAAGCTGAAAAACTTACTGACGAATGCGCCTGTGTTAGTTGTTCCAAAAGGAATCAAGGTTTGGTAGTATATACAAATGCATGTGGAACAGGATTAGGAGCTATGCTAATGTGGAGGGGTAAATTGATTGCCTATGCATCTCGATCTTAGGCCACCTAAGGTTAGACATCCAACACATGATCTAGAATTAGCTACGATAATTTTTGCATTGAAGGGGTGGAGACATTACCATTTGGGAGAAAGGTTTAGGTTGTATATAGACCATAAATCATTGAAGTATTTATTCTCTTAGAAGGAGTTGAATATGAGACAGTAGAGGTGGTTAGAGTTTTTAGCTGCTTATGACTTTGGTACTGAGTGCATACCAGGAAAAGGCAACAAGGTTGCAGAGGCTCTTAGCAGAAAACATCAGAATGCAGTGTTGGAAATGTTAGCTGAATGGAAAGATTTGGAAGCATTGACTACATGCAGAGTACAGTGGAGATCTGTGGAAAGTTCTGAAAGGAGTTGGATATGAGAAAGTGTTGTTGATTGTCCTCTTAAATTATACAGAAAAGTGGGTCGTTACAACGTGGTATTAGAGCGCGAGGTTAAGCTAGAAACTTGGCTTTGGTAGGGTAACTCATTAAGAGATAAGGTAATGGAATGCCTTATATATATACATGCACGAGTGCATACTTGTTAGTGTATAAAAATGTTTTGTATTGGTTGTTAATTTATTGATCGGCTTAAGATTTCCGATCGATGTGTCTTGCCAACTTCGGCGATAGGGATTTATTAAAACGCTTGAATCAATCGATACTGTACTATTTTAAAGTTGGGTAAATGAAATAATTTTACCTAGAATATATTTTATATATAAAGAAATATTTTTTCAAGAATTAATATAGTTATACTTAGTTGTGATTGGTTGTTAGGAAATGGTAACATTCCTTTATTGGCTTTTAGGAATGGATCAATTGTGCTCGCCATTTCTGAGCATTGACTATTATCTAATAATCTATATAGAATCTTCCTTTTGAAACCTGGGTTAGATAGATAGGAATTTTGGGAACATCGAAATGAATACCTTGTGAATTGAGTTTCATAATTTGACTATATGGCGTTCATTGATAATGTTAGGTTAAAAAAATTATATTTTCACTAAAATTTATTTATTTAAAAGAAAATATGAATATTTTGAGTGAGTATTTTGGAAATAATTTTTTATAAGGGTAAATTTAATAAAAATTTGGTTTTGATAAGAGTTGTTTATAAAAGATAGCTAGAATATTTTTGAAATAATTACTTGAAAAATGGTTTTATAAAAGTTGAACTTATAAAATGAATTTATTAGAAAGCGTCTACTAATTAAAAAGAATTTAATTTGAAAACTTGAGGACTAAAATCCTAGTGCTTTTAAAATTTTCTTTTTGATTTTCTAGATTTGAGGGAAACAATAATAATAATTTTTGAAGAGATTTCATAAATAGAAATAATTAAAAAGGGGATTATTTTTAAGTAAATATATACTTTTTTTTCAAATGATTTTGGGAATATTAGAAATAGTATATCTAAAATGTGTTTTAAAGTATAAAATCTTTGGAATTTTTTTTATAAGATATATGTTTTCTTTGGTTTGGTTATGGAAAGGAGTCCCAATTTTTGTGATGATCAGAATTATATTCTAAGTGACAATCAGATGTTTGCCTAGACGAATGGTATAGTGCACTCAGTAAATTATTCCCATTGTCATTGTACAATTGGGATGTCTTCAAATCTGGAAAAATCCAAAGGAAGCCGGGAATTGATAATTTGATAAAAACTATTCATTTGGAAATATATTTAGTACTGTTTCAAAATGGATTTTAAAAGAAGTGGTTTTAAATCAACTAGTTCATGTGGATCGAAAATAAATAAATTTGGGTAAGAGATACATTCGGATGGTAAACGTTTCTCTTGAGTATTATCATTCTTGTAAATAGTTGTATGACGCTGTTGGAAGTACCAAGGTCATTAGTACAATTTTAGGGTTACTTGCGTTACATATATATATATATATATATATACACATATATATATATATATATATGCATACATACATACATACATACATACATAGATATATATTCTGTGGATTAAAGTACATAGTGTCATTTCAAAAAGCGTTTTGAATAAAAAATGAGTGTTTAAAATTCTTAAATGAATTCAAAAGAAAAGTTTTGTGATGGCCTATATTTCGGAAGGTTTAAATCAACAATAATCCATGCTTGTCTAATTTAAACAATCCTGAATACAGATAGTCAATGGGATTAATTAAGAAAAATAATAAAAGAAGAAGAAACAAACACGGAATCTCACAACGAAACGATAAAATATTCATAAAGCTATTTATACAATACATTTGACTATAATCTATACAACATTTATCAGAGTTATATATACATTAGGAATGAATAAATAATGCAACAGACAACACGATGCAGGGATAATAATAGTAATAGTGTACCAAATCTTCATCTTCGTCCTCCAGAATAAATCTTCAATAAGCTGAAAAACTCAGGACTGACCCGAGCGTGATGAAAAGACAAAACATTCGAGTCAGGACTAAAATATTCTTATGTGAGTCAAATCGAAATCACATATAACATGAGTGTCATGGAATTAGAGATGTTTACGGGTTTTCACATCTCCTATCCAGTGTATAACGTGCGTGCAATAACTCAAGAGATGTTACGGGATTTTCCATCTCCTAAGGATCCGTCAAAATATTTATATGTAGTAGAATACACTACATTATAATGTCTAATCAATAAAATAAATATTTTTCTTAGCGTAAAGGCTTTACATTAATCCTCCTTGATGTGTTTTAAGCATTATCGTACAGTTTGCATGAAAACACCAGTTGTTAAACGGTCGGTGGATAGGGACGCGCCGTGATATGACAACACTAAACCAAAATCATATGGGTCTCGTATAGGGATAAAAGTATGACAAGGCACGTGAGGCAATGCCCAAGGTAGAATACTACCAGTTTGGGTCGCAAGGCTGGTGGTGACGCATCATAGCTATGACTTCCCACTGCGTCCAACACTCCCATAATTAAGAGGGTGATTACCAATAACAATCAAAATAGCATATTCAAAAAAAGAAATGCATTCGCTTGGGGCAGCCAACCCCCTTGGCCCTGTCAAGCCGTCCTGTTTTAGTCATTTCAAATTAGCACAGGTGTCGGGGACTATCCATTATCGTTCTCTTTCTTCAAATCCAAAAATCTTCACCAAATTCGACCGCTTCGTTTTGGAGTCTCCTCCGCGTACAGAGTTGTTAAAGTGGTTCCAGTATCGACAGAGATTATGCCCATATCCGACCCCGGTATCTTTAACAACCAAACGTCATTTTACACATTGGTTGGTTGTTTTACATTTTGAAAACAATTCGTTCTTGATATCAGAATATCATTTTCACTTCAAACTCAAACCATTTTGAAATCATCACATTTACTCAAAAATATACTATTTCAGTTCAAAATTATTTTCGCCTTAATATCACGATTTCTCTTCCAAAATCTTTTCGAATTACAATTTGGGTTATAACTTCATTTAACCCAATTCGTATTTAAAACAATGATTTAAAAATAACATTCCACTCTTGAACAGTTTGAATTTTTTGGAAAATAGTTTGACTAGTATAAAATTGTTTAAATAATTAAAATAGTTAAAAATAGTGTAAATGGTAAAAATAGTTAAAAATAGTTTAAATGGTTAAAATAGTTTAATATAAAATAGTTTAAGTATTAAAATGGTTTGTATAGAAAAATAATTTGGAAAACCAAAATAATTTGTATATTTAAGAAGATAGCTTTTAAATAGTTTTATAATAAATAATTTATTTGAAAATAGTTTCAAAGTCAAACTGATTCAATTCCAACTTCCCAATTCAAATCAATTCCAATTTCCATTCAATCGATGCAATTTCGATTTCAATTCAAATCAATTTCAACTTTGAATTCAAATCAATTCAATTCCACTTTCAAATCCAGTTAGTTCAACTTCAATTTCAATTCATATCGAATTTGAGCTCGATTTTCAAATATCGATTCAAAACATTTAAATCAAATTACCCTTCAATATTAAGTTTAAAATCCCAATCTTGAAATATAATTCAATTCCGAGCTCAATTTCAAAATATCATTTTTATTCACTTTTACTTAGTAATATTCAAAGTTCGAATAAAAGTTCAATCTTTTAAAACAAATCGTTTTCCAAAATTCAAATTGTATTTCGATTATAACTTCAAAATCCCAACTTTGATTATTTAAACAATTTTCATTATCAAATTTAAATTTCAACATTCAGGGCTAAAGTTCGAAAATAATTTGATTTCTATAAACTTGATTTTTATCTCTTTTAAATCAAAATCATTTAAATAATTTCAAATCAAAATTTTTAAAATCATTTAATTTAACCAATCCGGTGTCCGTATATAATTTTCCATCCTATGGCCATATGATTAGTTATTCCAATTTAATTTCAGGGATGGATATATATCATTTCAGTCCAAATCACAGTGTCATAGGTATATATCATTTCAACCTATTTCTTAATTTATTCAAAATAATTCAATTTACAATTTATATACTGTAAATAATATATAGGGTGATAATAGGATATATCAGAATAAATAAACATACAATCATAAAAGTATCAATCAATTGGCATCCATCATAATCAATCATCCAAACAATCAAAATAATTCACAACAATTTCATAGTTATTAAAATCGGGTGTTTTACTGTAATTAAATTCCTATTTCAATTTTGACCGTCAATTTTAGTTTTTAACAGTTAATTCAATGACAATTAAATTTATAAAACAACGACCAATAAATTCATATCACTACATAATTTCAAATTTAACTATCATAAAAAATATTCTAGTACTTGTGAGCGTTATAAAACACTCGCCTTTGAGTTTTCAATTTTAAATCGAATCGAACGACGTTCGATTTAACCTAAAATTTTAACTAGCTCCAATGTGACGCCCCACCTCTATACTTACACTAGCCAAGGACACTACGGAGTAATGCCGTCGACTCGCATGAAGAATAAGGATGTTGAGGAGCGACCATCTATGTAATTGCTTTGTGCAAGCACCGATATGCCAGATAGAAGGTCATGCCTTTCATTCAAAGAGGAAATCTGATAGATTAAGTACAAACTCAAAGCTACTACACAGTGGCTATGAGGTCTTCGAAAACAAATATAAAATAAACATAACACAAATCAGTCACAGATATTCATATCACTAAGGCGGAAACAGATATGAATATAACACATAAAAGTGTACATCAAAGTAGTGATCATGTAAGATCCGCTACATCACAAAAGAATAGGTACAAGCGCTAGACAAAAGAATATGTATACATCAAGGAGTCTCTATCTAGAATGTATACAACAAAAAACTTCTAAGCTACGTAGTTAGCCAAAAGTCATATGATGGACCCTGATAAGGAGTCAAGCAGAAGCACCTGAAGTACCTCGGTCCGACCCGAGTATTATTTAAGAAGAAAATAATAAACGGATCAATCAAGCTATAAAGATCATATAAAATGAGATAGGATAAGAGATATAACAAAAACCTATGATAACAATAATGCCACACCGTGACAAGTATACATTAAATAACAACAAAAATCATACAATATATCAAGAATCTCAAAACACCAAAAAGAATGTCATATTCTTTGTTTTATTCACCAAACGACAAATATTGACAAATATATCAATGCCAATCATAAAAATTGGTGAAACGCAAATTCTAGAAATCAACAATTAGAAATCCAGAAATCAAAAGGGGGTGGCCTATCACAAATAGGAGCATGAAAACTCACTAACATGTTCATCATAAACAGGTCGCTATCCCATGGTCGCTAACCATAAATTCAGAGCAACGACGCAGTACAATAACGGTTTGTACCCGAAACTCAAATAATTCGGTACAACGACACAGTACAATATTGGTACGTCCAATGAACCGAAACCTAAATAATTCAGAATATCGACGCAGTACAATAACGGTACGTCCAATGAACCGAAACTCAAATAATTTAGAACATCGGCGCAGTACAATAACCGTACGTCCAATGAACCAAAACTCAAATAATTCAAAACATCAACACAGTACAATAACGGTACGTCCAATGAACCGAAAAGGCAGGACATTCATGTAGTACAATAACGGTACATTCGATGAACCGAACACCATAAAAGAACATGGGTCGCTAGCCCGTAAGAGAAATGAGACGAAGCTCGATAAAATTATCATCATTGATCAATAAGAAGTGTGAATTAAACTAAGCTAGTAAATAAATGAGTTTAGCTTCATGTCCCATAACCATTGGCTTAACCTAAATATTTACGAACAAATTGTAGAATTCCACTCGAAAATTGTCACAAGAGTTTCAATCGAACAACTCTAAGAATTAACCGAAAAAGTTAACACAAGCGTTTCATACCACTTGTTTTGCTAAGTCGTTTAATTGGATTTCTCGAACGAATAAGGTAAAGGTTTGTATATACTAATAGATTGGAAAACGATTTTGAAAGCGAGTTTGATATTGAAAGTAAATGTTGAAATCGTTTTGATGAGAGAGTTCGAATATTTACTACTAGTATAGAAACCTTTGCATTTTAAAGTGAAAAACCATAGAAATAATTATAGAAACAATCAATCACCAAAAATTCACATACGAAGACGTGAGTTAAATCCAAAGAAACCGATACCAAATCCATCAAAATGGATATTCCCAAAAATCAAGAAAAAGAAGTCATCAAAGTGGATAAATGTGATAACAACTAATCGGATCAACCGAAATCGATTAACATTTCGAAATTCACTCAAAAACAGCCTAAATAGGAAAAAATGCACAGTTCCAAACATCTAGATGTCAATCCAGACGTCTGGATTTGGTCTTTGGAAATATTCCAGAAAACCACCCAGACGTCCGAAACTTCAAATCAGACATCTGGACCGTTTTCAGACGTCTGAACCTATAATTCAGACATCTGAAATTAGTCACTACCGTTTTTATTTTCTGTCGTTTCTTCTTTTTCTCCAGATTGCATAACCAGACGTCTGAACCTTAATTTTAGACATCTGGATGCCTGGGCTAGGAAACAATTTGCGTAGGCTATGATGGCCAAAATGATTCGGGAGCGATCGAGCGAGCAACGACGACTGGGGATTTACGCCAAGCGACAACCCACCCTTACAGGCTCTTCGATATACCCCAAATAACATATCCAAACACCGTAGTAGGATTTTTATAAAATTGGACTTCAAAAACCAAAATTGAAAAATTCACCAAATCAATTCAAATCAAAAGCAAATGAACATGAATAGATGTTAGGAATTCACACCTAACAACAAAGAAAGTTATAGACATAGATGTGAGTTCAAAAACTCACCTTTAAACCCAAAAACACAAGTGAGAAGCTACAAAACAAGGCAAGATCAACCACTCTTCAATTTCAACTCAAGAAGCTTCAATCTAAGCTCATAAGAAAATATTTCTTAAGTTATGGTTTAGGAATTTCTGAAAATGGAAGAGGGTTTGAGATGGAGAAGATGAAGAGGATGCTTACCTAAGCTTCTCCTAGATTTCTAGAAACTAGAATTTGAATTTCCTAGCAAAACTAGGGCTTAGGAATTTCGAGTCTCCTTTTTTTCCCCTATTTTTATTTTTGCTTGAGAGTATTAGGAAATGAGAATGAATAAAGAGAAGAGGGGGTGGAGTGGTTAGGTTATTGTGTTGGGTTAGTGGGCGGAAACCCAAACCCAAAGCCCAATAGAAAAATAGCAAAATTCTACTGAACTCCAAACATATCGATGTTTATACTCAAAAAGGTCGCAAATGCCGTTTTGAACTCAATGGAAGTGGTCTCGAGTCCAAATTTGACAGTTTACAAAAATATACAGTTCGGACTTTAATCCGACTAACGGTGCTATATTTAAATATACAATCGTAAAATATGCGGGTTGTTAGAGACTCCCCTCCTTAAAGAAATTGCATCCTCGCAATACTTCAGAAGAAAACAAAGAGTAACAACCATAAAAGTATATCAACTCAAAAGTAGAAATTTTGAAATGAGAAGTTCACCTTAAGGAGCACGAAAGAGTAAGTCCAGATGTGTTCGCTCATAAATCAAATTAGATGGAACTTCAATTTCTTCAATAACACCGAACTCATGAATAGAATCGGAATCCCTAAGGAATTTCCATAGTTGAGAGACATGGAAAACGTCGTGAATAGCAGAAAATTGAGCCAGTAATAAAAGACGATAAGCCACAGAACCAATACTTTCGGTGATGGGAAATAGGCCAATATATCAAGGTGCCAACTTTCTCGATCGACTGAAACGCACAACACCCTTCATAGGTGAAACACGAATAAACACCAAATCCCCCACAAAAAATTTTAATTTCCTTCTTCGGTTATCGGAATAGGATTTTTGTCTACTTTGGGCTTCTTTCATCCTATGACGAATAAGGTCAATCTTTTCTTTGGAATCACGAATAAAATCTGGACCTAAAACTAGCTTCTCACTGGCCTCAAACCAACAAGAAGGAGATCGACATGACCTTTCGTAGAGTGCCTCGAAAGGTGCCATACCAATACTAGATTGGAAGCTATTATTATAAGAAAACTCAACAAGAGAAATATGATCTTTCCAACTTCCACTAAAATCAAGAACACATGCACGAAGTAGATCTTCAAGAGTTTGATTCACGTGCTCGGTTTGTCCATCGGACTGAGGATGATAAGCGGTGCTAAAATTAAGCTTTGTTCCTAAAGCTTTCTGAAGACTCTTCCAAAATCCAATTGTAAATAATGGATCACAATCACTAATAATAGAAGTAGGAACTCCATGCAATTTAACAATTTCTCTAACATAGAGTTTGGCCAAAAGAGGTATGGTCCGATTAGACCGAACGAGAATAAAATGGGTGGATTTTGTAAGCCTATCAAAAATCACCCATAAACAGTCATGGCCCGAAGGAGAACGGAAAAGACCATCAATAAAGTCCATGGGGACTTGATCCCACTTCTAAACAGGAATGTCTAAAGGTTGCAATAACCCATCAGGCCTTTGATGCTCGGCCTTTATGAGTTGGCAAGCCATGCAACGTTTAATGAAATTAGCAATATCAGATTTCATTCCATCCTAATAATAAAGTCGCTTCATATCCACGTACATTTTACTACCACCGAGATGAATTGTAAATTTAGAACGATGAGAATCTTCCAAAATGTCTTTACGAAGATCACTAATATTTGACACGATAAGTCTACCAAATTTTCAAATGCCGCCACGAGCATCGATTTCAAAGTCTTTCAAACCATCAATATTTCTATCCCTACAATTTTGGCTAAGATGATCCAATTCGGGATTATGCTTTTGAGCATCAATAATGCGGTCTAAAAGAGAAGGATGAGCCTCAAGGCTACATACAACAAGTGATAAACATGAATCGGATTCACGATCTCGAATCTCAGAAGCAGACAATGTCTCAAGATCATTCCATTCGGATATCATCATTGAAACAACCTCTTGTTATTTACGACTAAGGGCATCGGCGACATGATTCCCTTTTTCGAGAGTATAAAGAATACCAAGATCATAAGATGCAAGAAACTCGAGCCAATGTTGTTGTCGCAAATTAAGTTCCATTTGAGAAAATAAATACTTCAAAGATTTATGATCGGTGTAGAGAACAAATTTCTCTCCCAAAAGATAATGACGCCAAATTCGAAGGGCGAAAACAATAGCCGTGAGCTCTAAATTATGAGTGGCATATCTAGTTTAGGCAGGCTTTAATTACCTAGAAGCATAAGCAATAACACATTCCCTTTGCATGAGAATGACACCCAAACCAACACGACAAGCATCGGTATAAACAATAAAGTTTTGGTTCCCTTCGGGAATCACAAGAATAGGAGTATCAGAAAAGAGTTTTTTTAATTGATACTCTTTCCTGGAAAGCTAAGACTTGCAAAATTACAATTAACTTTATGTAATCATCTTCCTAGAAAAATTTACTTATTCCAAGTCAATTTACTGTGTCTGATTGTCTCATCATAGCGTTTAGGAGATTCCTATCGATAACGTTGATCAAGCGCATCGACCATAATTCTTAAAGCACTCAATTAGCAATACAACACAAAATCATCTTTTAATGATTAAAATATCTGTTAAATTTTTTACGAATATTCTTTGTTCGTTTTAAGAACAAAAACCAATTATACTTATAAATATCTTGTCAAAAAATTTGCAAATTTTAAATTGTTGTTTTCATCCATAATCAATGAATACAAGGATGGTCTCATCGAGATATTCGTAGAATACTCGATTCATAAGATGGATGAAATAAGCTGGACAACTCGAATGACATCACGAGTCACTCATAAGAATCATAACGAGTGCGGAATGCGGTAAGTGGAACGCTACCCTCCGCAACTCGTAGCTGATGAAAACCGGTGGCAAGGTCGAGCTGAAAAGACCTTAGCACCACTCAATAGAACGCTTAGGTGGTAATCCTAAGACAAGCTCAAAAATGCTGGAAAATTCACAAACTACATGAATGAAAGAAATAACATTGTCCTCATCAAGTGGGTTTAAAGAATAAAATGATGCCACCGAATTGGAATTGAAATCATTAAGAAAAATAGAAATCTTCTTAACAGATTGAGGATGTCGAAGATAGATAGTCCTCTCAAGACATTAGATATGGGCTTTATAACGGTTAAGCCAATCCATTCCCAAAATCATTCCGAAGCTTATGTAACACATAACATGGAAATCGTCTCGAAAAGAATAATCACATAAAATAAGCTTGACATCTTTACAAAGCAAACTGAGTGTTGCGTATCCACCAACCAGATTCGCAATTCTCAGTGAAGTCCTCAAAGCCATAACATTTAAAGAAATAGTATCAACAAGTTCTTTTGACATAAAAGAATGGGATGCATCGGTATCAAAAAGAACTCGAATAGGATGATCACGAAACATAATAATGCCATCAAGGATAGAATGAAAAATACCTTGACCAAGAGAAGGGTTACTAGGGGCTTGCACAACATTCAGCTTTTCCTTTCTCTTGCATTGAAGTATGGGACATGTAGATAAGTGATGACCCGAACCTTTGCAATAGCGGCAATAAAGGGATTTCGGACATTTAATTACATAATGGTCCTTAGAACCAAAATTGTAGCATTGTCCATGATTAAGGGTTGGAGTCTTTGCTACCAAAGTTGCCTGTCTCCCTTTCTTGTTGGGATTAGGGCTTTTGAACTTAATATGCCTCTTCTTGTTGTTGTTGAGGCTCTTTTTGAAACCTCCAACATCACTATCACTTCCTTTATCGGCCTCTTCTTATCGTTGAGTGATATCTGCAAGCTGATCGAAAGGAACTTCTAGTTTCAGAGGTAAAACCTTTTTAGGGTTCTTACTCAAAGCACAGATAAAACTTTGATTCTTTACAAGATCCAAAAGTTGTTGGCGGACATGAATACGCCATCCAGAGAAGGACTACTGGATTGGCCAGCGCTAGGACTGCCAGAAATAACCATCTCTTCTTCTTTAAGGAAAAAAGAAAGAAGAGGAAAAAGGTTATTCTAAAAATGAATATCAAACAATCATGATTGATAAAACAAGGCATCAAAAAAGAAAATAGGATAGAACGGGTTCAATGACTCGAATTAAATCCTAAGGCACGATTCCTAAGAGAGACTTAGGACGATAATCTTTGCTATAAAATTCTATATTGTTTCGAAGTTTGGCTCTAATACCAAGCTGCGACGCCCCAACTCTATACTCACACTAGCCAAGGACACTACGGGGTAATGCCGTCGACTAGCATGAAGAATAAGGCTGTTGAGGAGCGACCATCTGTGTAATTGCTTTGTGCGAGCACCGATATGCCAGATAGAAGGTCATGCCTTTCATTCAAAGAGGAAATCCGATAGATCAAGTACAAACTCAAAGCTACAATGTAGTGGCTATGAGGTCTTCGAAAACAAATATAAAATAAGCATAACACAAATCAGTCACAGATATTCATATAACTTAGGCAGAAATAGATATGAATATAACACATAAAAGTGTACTTCAAAGTAGTTGTCATGTAAGATCCACTACATCACAAAAGAATAGGTACAAGTGCTAGACAAATGAATATGTATACATCAAGGAGTCTCTATCTCGAATGTATACAACAAAAACTTCTAAGCCAAGTAGTTATCCAAAAGTCAGATGACAGACCATGATAAGGAGTCAAGAAGAAGCACCTGAAGTACCTCGGTTTGATCCGAGTATTATTTAAGAAGAAAATGGTAAAAAGATCAGTCTAGCAATAAATATCATATAAAATGAGATAGGATAAGAGATATATAAAAAAGTATGATAACAATAATGCCACACCGTTACAGGTATTATTAAATAACAACAAAAATCATACTATATCTCAAGAATCTCAAAACACCTAAAAGAATGTCATATTCTTTGTTTAGTTCACCAAACCACAAATATTAACAAGCACATCAATGCCAATCGCAAAAATTGGTGAAACACAAATTTTAGAAATCATCAATTAGAAATCCATAAATCAAAAAGGGGAGGCCTATCACAAATCGGAGCATGAAAACTCACCAACATGTGCATCACAAACGGATCGCTATCCCATGGTCGCTAACCATAAATTCGGAGCAACGACGTAGTACAATAACGGTACGTCCAATGAACCCTAAACTCAATTAATTCGGAACAACGACGCAGTACAATATCGGTACGTCCAATGAACCGAAACCCAAGTAATTCAGAACATCAACGCAGTACAATAACGGTATGTCCAATGAACCAAAACTAAAAAAATTCAAAACATCGACGCAGTACAATAACGGTACGTCTAATGAACCGAAACTCAAATAATTCAGAACATCGACGCAGTACAATAACGGTACATCCAATGAACCGAAAAACCGGGACATCGATGTAGTAAAATAACGGTACATCCGATGAACCCAACACCATAAAAGAACATGGGTCGCTAGACCATAAAAGAAATGAGACGAAGCTCAATAAAACAAGGTACAGTCCCTCATGTAGACAAAAAGACATTGCACATTGCTAGTCTAAACCATAAAATAATCATCATTAATCAATATGAAGTGTGAATTACACTAAGCTAGTAAATAAATGAGTTTAGCTTCATGTCCTATAACCAATGGCTTAACTTAAATATTTACGAACAAATTGTAGATTTTCACTCAAAAATTGTCATAAGAGTTTCAATCGAATAAGTCTAAGAATTAACCGACAAAGTAAACGTAAGCGTTTCATACCACTTGTTTTGCTAAGTCATTTAATCGGATTTCTCGAACGAATGAGATAAAGGTTTGTATATACTAATAGATTGGAATAAGGTTTTGAAAGCGGGTTTTATATTAAAAGTAAATGTTGAAATCGTTTTGATGAAAGAGTTTGAATATTTACTACTAGTATAGAAACCTTTGCATTTTAAAGTGACAAACCACAAAAATGATTGTAGAAAAAATCAATCACCAAAAATTCACATACGAAGACGTGAATTAAATCCAAAGAAATCGATACCAAATCCATCAAAATGGATATTCCCAAAAATCCAGAAAAAGAAGCCATCGAAGTCGATAAAAGTGATAACAGCTAATCAGATCAACCAAAATCAATTAACATTTGGAAATTCACTCAAAAAAATAGCCTAAACATGCAAAAATGCACAGTTCCAAACGTTTGGGGGTCGATCCAGACGTCTGGATTTGGTCTTTGGAAATATTCCAGAAAACCTCCTAGACATACGAAACTTCAAATCAGACGTCTGAACCCTTTACAGATGTCAGAACCTATAATTCATACGTCTGAAATTAGTCACTGCCATTTTTATTTTGTGTCGTTTCTTCTTTTTCTCCAGATTGCATAAGCTGACGTCTGAACCTTAATTTCAGAGTCTGGATGCCTGGTCTGGGCAATAGTTTGCCTAGGCCACGTGGCCAAAATGATTCGGGAGCGACTGAGCGAGCAACGACGCCTAGGGATTTACGCCAAGCGACAACCTAGCCTTATAGGCTCTTCGATATACTCCAAATAACATATCCAAACATCCATGGTAGGATTTTCATAAAATTGGACTTCAAAAACCAAAATTGGAAAATTCACCAAATCAATTCAAATCAAAAGCAAATGAACATGAATAGATGTTATGAATTCGTACTTAACAACAAAGAAAGTTATAGACATAGATGTGAGTTCAAGAACTCGCCTTTAAACCCAAAAACGCAAGTGAGAAGCTATAAAACAAGGCAAGATCAACCACTCTTCAATTCAACTCAAGAAGCTTCAATCTAAGCTCATAAGAAAATATTTCCCAAGTTAGGCTTTAGGAATTTCTGAAAATGAATGTAACGAACAGAATTTTCGACACCCAAAAATCGACATTAATACGTTTTACCGTATCAACTGCCGAGCAATTAAAGGCCGGAAAACCGAATTATTAGGGTTAAAGAAGAAGAGGTAGAAGAAGAAAGAAAGAAAAAGCAACAGAAACAATATCAGAATCTCACAATTGCAGCAGAACAACATATAATAGATAAATGAATAATCTTTAAATCCAGAGAACTGTACATTTTATACATTACATCATCAGAGTCAATATACAACATAACACAATAATGGACAGTTATATAAACCTGTCCTCACAACTGAATACACAGCGGAAAAGATAATATCATATACAAGTGATACGTCTCGCCATCCAGCTCGCCTCTTGATCTCCACAACACCTCCTGAATTCCAGAATATCCTAATAACCTGACTCTAAGCTGCCCGTGTAGAAAATGACGGGCACCCAGAGTTTAGGAAGGGAACAATAAACTCCAGGTCATTCATGAGACTGGTGTGAGAATTTAAAACAATTTATCTTTAAAACAAACAAAGAAATATTTTAAAATAGATCCGCAATGCTTTTAGAAAATGTAACTACCACAAGGCCTCCCACCACACACACCATGCAAACGCAGAATTGGAGGAGAATTATCCTTATGATAGTCAAACATGCTTGATAAGTGAATTTCTTTGATATTATTACTATAATTGCAAAGTGTAGAAAATATTTTGAAAGTATGATATAAATCTTAGCCAGCATAGACATTCCGAACCATGCCTACTATAGCTACCATGTTCAATAGCAGGTTACCGTTCCGTGATAGGTTATACAACTAAAACTGTACAGGGCTCGTATTGTTTCTTTGGATTTTCCAACAAATGGTCAGGCTAAGGAACTTCCTGGGCCATATGGGTATGCCTCTGGAGGGATGCCCCGAGAACCTAACCGGATCTTTGCCAACACAAAGCCGGGTTACCTCTGCAAAAATAGGTAACTACTAACACGGGTATGCCATCCCCTTGTTGTAAACAACCTTTATCTGAGGATCCTCAATACCAACTGTTTGCACAAAAAATGGGCAAACACCTCCAAGTCGTATGATTTAGTTGATTTTATGTTATTCTTATCGATTTGGGTGGTTTATACAAATATGTAAAAAGCAGGGACTAAACTGTAAAAGACACACAGATTTATAGTTGTTCGGCCAGAATGTGCCTACGTCCACTTTATATGTTATTCGCCTTTTCTGTTCAGATTACAAGTATAAAGCTTTGATTACAAGTGTATGAAAGTTGTTTGAAAGTTCCTTCCGTGCTTGAGCTCTCAAACTTGTCTACCATTGTTGTACCCCTATCCCTCTATTTATAGATTGAGGCTGAGGGTAAGGGTCCTGGATGTATATAGCTGCTGGTGGGCCTGGGCTGATGCGATCTGGCCCTATAGCGTCGGTCCGGTATGCCTTCCTCATGTTGGTTCGGTAGTGGTAGATGGTTCGGGCATTATAGGTGGGATGGTTTCTTGGTTCGGCTAGGCTTGGGAATGGAGTGGGATCGGTTGTGCTTGGATCGGTGGAGTTGGTCCGGTTGTGCTTGGAGTTGGACCGGTTGTGCTTGGATCGGTGGAGTTGGTCCGGTTGTGCTTGGAGAGGAGTTGGACCGGTGGTAGATGGAGTTGGCTCTGGTTCGGTGGGCAGGGAAGGAGGTTGATTCGGCTATGTGGGGAAGGGAGGTTGATTCGGCTATGTGGGGAAGGGAGTTGGCTCGGCAATGCATGGAGAGGGGATGGTTCGGTAGTAGGTAAAAACGTTCCCAACATTTGCCCCCCAAAGTAGGGCATATGCCTGTATATGGCGTGCTTTGTTTTGCTATCATTCGGTCTCTAGCCGAACCAACTAGTCCGCTTATTGTTTTTGCTTATAAATAGGGGCCTAATACTTTCGTTTCTCCTCATCAGCCGAATCAACTCCCTGTCTTTACCGGATCAACCCATCTTTTCTGCCGAACCAAACGTGTTAGCCGAATCAATCACTTATCCTTGCCGAACCAGGTGAGGCCATATTTTGCCGAACGAACTTTCGTTTTTAATTACCGAATGGACGCGGGGACCTCGTGTACCAAATGAATCTGAAGGCCTTGATTTACCGAATAAGCTCGGGGCACCCTAGTACCGAATGAATCTGAAAGCTATGATTTACCGAATGACCTTTTGTCCTTGAACTAATGTTTTAAGTTACAAGTGAAATCCCAGACTACATGGTTTATATGTTTTAACGATGTTCTTTCTTGTACTGCAGACAAATGTCTCATAAAGTGGAAACCCGATCAGATAAGAGGAAATCTATGGACAGAAGAGAGTCTCCCGCCGTGCCCCCAGTCCAGCCACAACCAGCGTGAAATGGACCTGCCCCGAGGTCATTAGTGGACGGATATGGCTCCCAAGAGCTTCTGAACTCTCCTCCCGATTGCTTTCCGAGCTCCCTTAAAGGAGGGAAACTTGATGTCATCGCTCGCTCCTTTGGGATTGACAAGGCGAGTATGCTATTGCCGGGAGATGGTGTGATGCTGTATGATCCTCCTGAAGGATATTTCGCTTATAGCCGATACCATTGCATGTGCGGGGCCATTCCTCCGATCAATGCGTGGATAGTCAGCTTCATTACCTATCTGAAGGTGGCTCCTTTCCAGCTTCAGCCCAACTCCTACGCCATCTTAGTGTGTCTATTCGTTATCTTCCAGAGAAGGTATGGGCGCCCTCTTCTAACCGGGAAATTCGATATTTGTATAATCTGAGGGGCTACAAGAAGGGGTCTCCGTACATTAGTTTAGAGTCGGCCGTGTCCTTTAAGCCGGTCCTGGACCTATACTCTAAGTTCACCATGTTTAAGAAGGAATGGTTCTTCGTCAAGGACGACTCTGTTTCTTTTCGCCTTTTTACTTCTGGCTGTAAGTTGAATTTCATTTGTAATTTCTTTGTCCCGACTGCAATGCTTCTTCTTATATGCTTTTATTTCTTGCTAGCGACAGGTGGCTTTGCGGTCGTGGAGAATGATCGCCTGGTACAGATGGCTGCGGAGATAGAGGACATCTTAGGAAGGGATATGTCAGCTTCTTACCTGATTAGGAATGCCACTCTTCTGGAGCACAACTTGATTCTGCCACGTCAATCTGTGGTTAAGCAGAGAGATACAGCGAGGAAAGGGCTGCCAAAGCTAAAGGCACGACCACGGCGAAGAGCAGCAAGAGGAGACCTTTCTCGGTACCTCCAGTCGTCGGGGGGAAGAAGCTCAAGAGATCCGATGGACCCTCCCCTAGCACATGCCCAGATGTTTCGGAGGAAGAGGACGTGGAGGAGGGAGAAGGCAAGGATGAAGGAGGCGAAGCGGAGGGGGGAAGTGGTAGAGAAGGTCATGGTGATGAGGGTGGCGAAGGGCAGAGCGGTGATGGCACCGGGGCTTTGTCTTCGGGGCAAGTAGGTGAGATTCAAGAGTGGACGGATGAGGCTTTCCACCAGGCTTTTGAGGGGTCGAAGGAAGGATCGGCCTTGGTGGAGAAGGCGAAGAAGGCGGGCAATGCCGGAACTGGTGCCGATCCACCTTCTAAGAGCCCTTCAGCTAAGGCAGCTCCGGCGATTCAAGGTGAATTTTTGACTCCTCTTTATTCTTCTTAACTTAACATTTTTCTCGGATTATAGTTTCATTCATGCTTATAACACTTGGTTTTTATTCCAGGAACGGGTAAGGTGGCCAAGACATCAGATATTCGGCACCGCCTCGAACAATTCAAACTACTCAAAGCTTCTGCTAAACCGAAGCCTTCGGCTAGCCGCCCCGAAGATGTAGTTGGCTATCGTCCTCTTCTCGAGGTCATTGAGGAGTATATCCAAAGGAAAAAGAGAGGCCGCTCCTCGTTTGAATCTCCATCTCGTCCTCAGCCCCCAACTTAGCCTCTCCAGGATATCGCAGAGGAGGATATTGAGTTCGTACTTTCCCCGCACCCGTCCGAAAACCATACTATTACCCCAATAGATCACTCCAGCTTGGCCCGCAACCCGTTCGCGGGTCATCCGGACCTGGACCCGAGCTCCCATGATCTTTCTTTTGATGAGGTTACCGACGAGCACCTCCTACCCCGCAATCCTATGGTAAGAGTGCTTGATGTGGCTATGTCTTTGGATCTCGACTTGTTGACCACTCGGATTGTAACTGTGGGGGATGAGGCCATGACAAACATCGATCGGGTGGTTGAGGAGACCAGGAAGCTGATGGCGCATCATGCCCGACTGGTCAAGGCTGGAGAGGAAATCGGAAGTGCTAACATCCAGTTATGGCTAATGGTTTCCGATCAGGACAAACAGCTTACGGATCAGGCCATCCAGATCTCCCAGTGTAACGACCCGTAAATTTTCGATAATTAAAATAGCTAATTTAATAAGATTTCGTGATTTAGTGTTAGAAAAAATTTGTAATTCGTTTAGAATAATTATAACTGGAATGAATTGCAACAATAATTATCCAAGTAATGAAAAGTAAAAGCTACTTAGTGAATGCCTTTGAAATCAAAAGTTGAATAGCATAATAAATGTTTAATTCATTGGGTAAGATAGAGTAATTGATTGATAAGTAAAATCGATTTAAAATCAAATATTGAATATTGAACACGTAAATTGTTTAAATTTAATATTTAAAACTTATATAATAATTTAATAATGGGAATTGAATAACCGTATAATGGAAATAGTTGTTTTATAATTTTAATTCGTTTCAAAAGTTAAATTTTATAAGTTAGTTTTGAATATTTCAAAAGATAGTTATTTAAGAATAATCAAATTTGTTAAATTTAATATTACGAATGTTTGAATAAATTAAATTTCGAATTTGATATGAATAATTTGATATTGAAATTTAATATATGAAAATAGAGTGAATATTTGAAATTTTATTTAATATGATTCAAATTGGTTTCCAAAGTGAATGTAAGTTATATTTGGATTTAATAGAGTTAATAAGATTTTAAAATTGGAATTTATTGGATAAATTGAGTAACGGGTTTAATATGATTAAAAATGATTTGTAAAATTTATTTTATCATATTAGAGTTATAGTGATGTTGTAGAACTTTTAAAACTGAATTTAAAATTTATTTGTGAAAATTGAATATTTTAATATTTAATTAGCGACTGATAAATAGCCAATTTTCGAACAGTCTCAGAATTGGACGAAACTAGTTCCATTGGATCCGTAATAGTTTGTTACTATCGGATTTCAATTTTCGTAGCAATCGGAGTTGTCGTTTGACCGTGGCAGCTCGAAACGCGTTGAAATTTTTTTAATATTAATTTGGCGAGTTAAAATAGTCATTTTTCAAACGGTCTCGGATTTCGACGAAACCAGTTTCATCGGATCCGTAAGCTGATATTATTGTAAGGTTTCAAATTTCAAGTCAAACGGATTTACCGTTTGTCTGGGGCGAGCCAAAACGCATAGAAATCGGTTTAATCGATTTAACTTTAAATTGATCGTTTATTGCCGTAACTCGCACAGATGATCGAATTAGCTTTCGAAACCTATTCCATCGTGTCCGGAACACGGGGTAAACCCTAGAAATGCCGGTCACCGCACGTAAATCGGAGTTCGAAAAAATTGGGAATGAATAGGGTTCGTCAGTTTTCTATAAAAGGACCCTTAATTCATTTCATTTGTTCAGAACCCTAATCTATCATCAGCCGTCGTCTCCTACAGTTCTAAGGCCTGAAAACACCCTTCTTTCTCCCTCGTTTTCTTCAAATCCATGCGTTAATTCAAAAACTTATCAACACGAAAGTTGTAGAGCACATCGAGTACTCCGCATCCAACGGCTATGATCTGAATCGGGGCCACGGATCGTCTGCAATCCTCATTTGAATGGTCGAGTTTCGCACGCATTTCTAGGGTGGTGGAGTTGACCGAGCTCGCCATGGCTCTGGGCGAAGGTGGAGTTGGTGATGGTCTTCAGTGTGGTGGTGGAGTGATGGAGTTTCATGCGACGTGGAAGGCGTGGCCTTAAGCCCTAGGTTTTGGAAGATGGGTTCTTCGTGCGTGATGGGTTCTGGAGACGAATGTAAAACGGGAGAGAGGAGGAAGCAAGGTGCGGCCCTGGTTAGTTTGGTTTAAAGTTAGAAAAAAAATTGTAAATAAAATTATATTATAAATCATGAAAACTTTAAAATATCGTATCTTTGTCATACGAGGTCGAAAACTGATGAGACGAAGTGCGTTGGGTTCGTATTGACGAATACTACGCAATGCAACTGGATTGGAAACATTTAGAGCTAGAGAAATTTTTTGAGTTAAATCGAACGTCGTTCGATTTGATTTAATATCGAAAAATCAAGGTGAGTGTTTTATAACGCTCACACCGTACTAAATATCTTTATGCTAGTTAAATTTGATATTATGAAGTGTTATGATTTTATTTGTCATTGTTTGATAAAAATTTAATTGTCTTATAGCTTGTCATTTGAATTACCGTTGAAAAATTAAATTGACAGTTAAATTGAAATCAAAATTGAATTGCGATTAAAGTACTTGACATTGATAACTATGAAATTGCCATGTATTGTATTGTCTATTGGATGCTGTATTTTGATGGACGTTATTGGTTGATATTTAAATGTTTGGATGTTTATTTGCTTATATATAACCTGTTATGCATACATATGATACTGTGATTTAATTTAAGTGATATATATTCATCCCTGACATTTAATTGAAATAAATAATTACTTGGCCATAGGATAGAAAATTTTATATGGACACCGAATTGGCTAAATTAATAATTTTAAAAATCGTCGATTTGAAATTTGTTTAAATGTTTTGATTTAAAAGTTATAAATAGAAATCAATTTATAAAAATTGAGTTTATCAAAATTTGGGTTTGGAATGTTGAAATTTATTTTGGTTGAAAGAAATTTTAAAAAAAGAATTAAGTGGAAACTTTGGAATTTAAAATCAGGATATGATCGAATTTCGAAATTGATTTGTTTAAGATTTAACCTTAATTCGAGCTTTGAATATTACTAAGTAAAAGTGATATAAAAATGATATTTTGAAATCGAGTTTGGAATTGAACCATATTTGAAATTTGGATTTAAACTCGAAAATTGATGGATAATTTTGTTAAGTGTTATAAATGGATATTTTGAAAACCCAAGCTCTAAATTGATATAAATTGAAATTGAATTAATTGAAAGTGAATATAAAAATTGAATAAATTGAAGTCAAAGTTGACATTGGTTTGAATTGAAATCGAAATTGAATCGGTAGAATGGAAATTGAAATTGATTTGAATTGGGAAGTTATAAATTGAAATGGATTGGTTTTGAAGCTATTTTATTTTGTTTTCCAAATTACTATGCTATATAAACCATTTTTGAATACTTAAACTGTTTTAATCTATTTTAAATCTACTTAACCCAATTTAAATTATTTTAAACTAATTTATCTATTTTAAATCCATTTTAATATTTTAAGTATTTTAACTATTTTAATTATTTAAATCTACTTTTAAACTCCTTAAAACTATTTTCTAAAATTCTAAGCTGGTCAATAAGGTGAAATGTTTATATTTAAATCTTGAATTTAAAGACGAATTGGATTAAATGAAGTTGCAACCTAAATTGAAATTCGAAATTATTTTGAAATCGAAATGAGATATTGATGCGAAAATTTATTTTTGAAACGGAATCTGACATTTTGATAGATACTGTGATATTTGATATGGATTTGATTTTTGAAACGAATATGATATTTTGATATCAATTATGAATCGACTTGAAATGTAAAAGAGCCAACAGTGTAATAATACGTAGTTATTAAAGAGACCGGGATCAGATATGGACATACTCTCAGTCGATACCGAACACCACTTTAATAACTATTATACGCGGAGTGTTGATCCAGAATGAAGTGGATGGTTTGGTGAACGCGTTGACTGAAGAAAGAGAACGATATTGGATGACCCCTGACATGACTAAAACAGGAGCCGCGCCGGGCCATTGAGGTTCGCCACCTCTAGCGGACACACTTCTTCGATACCATATCTATTACATTTGTGATTCGATTTGGGTGCACCCATTGATTTCGGAGTGTTGTTTTGCGGTGTTGGGGTAGCTGCTGGCTATGCCCAACACCAGTCCGGATCACGCAACTACTAGTATCCTAGTTGGTATCGCCTCATGTACCTTGTCATACCAATTATCCTATTCGCGACCACTACGTTTTGATTTGTACCTTGAGTATATGGATTGCCCTCTGGTGACTTCCGGTTTTGGGGAAACTACGGTCTTGTATATGCTTTTGGGAATATAAAATGTGTTAAGGGGGATTATGGTAACGCCTTAACGCTATTTTGATACTTTATATTACTGATAGGCATTATCTACTTAGCGGATATTACTACATAGTAGATAGTTTAACGGATCCTTGAGAGATGGAAAATCCCGTAACATCTCTTAAGTTATTGCACACACGTTGACACTGTATATGAGATGTCAAACCCCATAAACATCTCTGACGCCGTTACACTCATATTTATTTACGATTGATTTGACTTTCATAAGGATATTTTAGTCCTGACTCGAGTGTTTTGTCCTTTCATTACGCTCGGGTCAGTCCTGAGTTTTTCAGATTTTGAAGATCTATTCTGGAGGATGAAGACGAAGATTCGGTATACTATTACTATTATTACCCATGCATCATGTTATCTGCTGCATTATTTAATTGATCTGTTGTATATGTATAAACTCTGATAAATGTTGTATAAATAATTGTCAAAGTATAGTAGACAGCTTCATAAACTGTTTATTTGACTACTATATTTTATCGTTCCACTGCGAGATTCTGTGTTGTTTCATTTTCTTTATTTCTCTTTCTTTTCTTTTCTTATTTACCCCAATAACCATCTGCCCTTTTGAATGGTTTAGAATCGGCATGTGTATTTTATCGTCAGTTTAAACTGTCCAAAAAGGCGGGTCGTTACACCCAGCATGAGGCGGCCTCCAGACGACTGAAGAAAACTATGGAAGAGGCTAGCAAGGCAAAGTTGCGAAAAATGGAGGCCGCTTGCAAGAAACGAATTGATATGGCCATTGCAACGGTAGATGAGATTCGGAGGGCGGATCATGAGCAGGTAGAGGAGCTATCTGGAAGGCTTGAAGCCGTAGAGCTTGTTCAGGTCAAGCTAAAGGAGGAGATGGAGGCGATGAGGATATCCCTTCATGCTGACTGCTCGCGATACCGATTGGAGTGGGATGCTGCCGTTGCAAAGTTGTCGGCTTCTGAGGCCCGTATGAGGGAGTTTGAGGAAAACGAGGGGATGATGGATGATATGCTGCAGGATATGTACTGCCGTACTTGGAAGCAGGGCAACCTATCCTGGATGGACGATTATCCCCGGGTCATGGCTAGGGTATATCTTCGGGCCTTGGAAGAGGTTAAGGCTGAGGCGGATAGGGAGGGTGGTGTAATTTTCAGGATGGATGTGGTCACGGCCCAGTTTACTGAGGAGGAGAAAGTGGCGGTGAAGGAGGGCATGCGGCTGCTTACTACCGAGGAAGTGGGTGTGCAGCTAGAGGATGATGGTCAGGGAGTCAATGCTGGTAAGTCTTCCCTCACAATCTTTTCTTAACTTGGTTGCTTATTGTTTATCTAATAGATTCTTCTCCTGAACTGGACAAGTGGGACCTCTGGTCAGTATGCTGGGAGTCCCGATCCTGCGGCCAAGTAGATCCTGGAGGGCTAGCAGGACAGAAGCGAAGCCCCGCTGTAGCTGACTATTTTTGGTTTACTTGACATTCCAGAACATACTAGTCCAAAACATTACTGTACTTTTAAGCTGTAATTATGTAATTATGTTATTGTAACGAATGATTTTATCCTCAACATGTAATTTTATGATCATAAGCTGATTCTGTCATATTTGAATGCTTGATGTATTGCATAAGAAATATAGTTGTGTATATGCATGTGCTTTAATCGTGTTTGATGTTAAGCTCTTGCTTAAAGTATAATTTCATGTCTTGCAATGTTAGTGTGATGGGTGAATGAACTATGGCTACATGTTTATGTACAAGAAAAGAAAGTACCGCCCTTCATGCTTTAGTTGTAGACGGTAACTTTGAATGTCTTGTGTGACTGAGGATGGATTGTAGCTGAGTGACCTGTCATCCAGTTGTGAGTTCACATTTCCATCAGCGGGTGTCTCCTATTTCGTGTCCTGTACTTTAAGTGTCGTTATAGAGGATAGGAGGAAAGTTTTAAAGTAGAATGGAAATATAAGAAATAGTAAAACTTCCAATCATGGAAGGCCGTCGATATGCTTAAGTTCGTGGCAAACGGGTTTTGTAGTCACTTTCCCTAGCTGTGGGTCTTGGAGACATTTGTCACCCATCTTACGCCTCCGCGGGGAGTTTATCTTTTTTACCACAGCCGCACTTAAGACATATCGGAGCCGAGATCGCGCACAGTAACTACCCGGGCCATTATGGCCCGTAATCGTGGGTATTATTCGATTTACCGTGGCCGGCTAGCGTGGGTGCCGACCGTCAACTGTGAACTGCCCCTGGCTGGCTACACCTTATGTTGGGGCTTATAATCGGTTCACAGTTGCCGGCGAGCCGAACGCCGTAATGAGCTGCCAAGGCTATTTTCGGCCTCCTCGGTGGCTTATAATCGGCTCATTACAGTTGGCTTTGAGGGCTGTCGCGAGCAATGAGTTAACCCGCAGCAGAGGAATGCTGGAGCAAAAGTGTCTCATTGGCGAGGGCATAGATTCGTATAGTACCTGTTAAAGCTTGTCCAGGTGAAGTCATGGCGAGATGAGTCTTGAATGGAAAAGCCATTACATAGGATTTTGTTCCACAGAAAAGGATACAGCTAACAAGCAGCCAAGATATAAAGGAACAAGTTAAAAAGCGACAAGATTTTTAAAGTGGTTCGGCACGAAAATGCCTATGTCCACTGATTCTCTTTGTTAATTCACTTCATATGGGCAGTACAAGTTAAAAAAAGTATCGACGAAGGTGTTGGATGTTCCATACCCTTTGGAACACCTCTCTGTCCACTGTTGACAAAATATAAGCTCCGTTGTGGAGATCTCTATGAATTACATATGGTGCGTCCCAGATTGGATCTAGCGCTCCGGGGCGCGGGAAGAACCGCTTGAGGACAAGATCTCCTTCTTGTAAGCTGCGGTGCTTGACTTTGGAGTTGTATTGCGCTGCCACTTTTTGCTTGTGAGCTGCCGCTTTGAGTGCAGCATCATTTCTTCTCTCCTCAATTAGATCCAAAGACATATGAAGGAGTTATTCGTTCTCTTCTGGGTTGTAGTGGATCCTACAGTGAGAAGGCACTACAGTTTCAACTGGGAGCATGGCCTCCGATCCGTATGCCAAAGAGAAAGGAGTATGCCCTGTTGATGTTCTGAAAGATGTGCGGTAGGCCCAAAGTGCCGTAGGAAGTTCATCCACCCAAACGCCTTTTGACTTCTCGAGTTTCTTCTTGATTAGAGTTTTGAGAATTTAGTTGACAGCTTCGACCTGTCCGTTTTCCTGGGGATAAGCTACAGATGAGAAGCTTTTGTGAATTCCGTGCTCTTGGCACCAGTTGGTGAATTCCTCGCTGTCAAACTGAAGTCCATTGTCTGATATGATTTTGAATGGAACTCTGTACCTGCATAGGACATTTTTGATAAAGAAGTTAATAACTTTTGCCGAAAATATTTTATTTAGAGGTTCCGCTTCCACCCATTTGGTGAAATAGTCGACTGCCACTATAGCATATTTTGCCCCGCCTCGGCCCATTGGCAGTTCGCCAATCAGATCATTTCCCCATACTGCGAAGGGCCAAGGGCTAGTCATCTGAGTAATCTCGTTTGTCGGTAATCGAGGAATCTTAGCAAATTTTTGACATCTGTCGCATTTTTTGGCGAAGTCCAAGGCATCCTTGTTCAAGGTAGGCCAGAAATATCCATATTGTATTTTCTTTTCCAGAGTTTGCCTCCCAGTGTGGTCTCCGTAGCTTCCCTGGTGGATGTTGGATAGGATTTTTTTGGCTTCCTTTCCGACGATGCATCTTAATAAGGGGTTAGAGAAGCCGCGCCGGTAGATGATCCCTTCTTGTATTGTGTAGCGGGAAGCTTTCCTCAAGATTTTCCTGACTTTGCTACGCTCGCTGGGCAGTGTGCCATCCTGTAAGTATTTTCGGATAGGAGTCATCCATGTTTCCTCTTTGATTGCAGCTATCAGATCTTCTTGTTCGAAACTCGGGGCTAGCTGTTTTGAGATGGCTATTGTTCTGGAAATGGAGTTGTTCTTCATGCTAGCTTGCTTTGCCAATTCGTCGGCCTCTTGGTTCTCCTCTCAAGAAACCTGTTTGATTAAGTAGTGATCCAACTGATCGAGTAGCAGATTGGTTTTCTTTAGATATGCTGTGAGTCGTTCCGCTCGAGTCTGAAATTCTCCTAGTATTTGTTTTACAATAAGTCGAGAAGCACTATGAAGACATAAGGAACTGACTCCAATATCTAGGGCGAGTTCTAATCCAGCTATCACTACTTCGTATTCTGCATCGTTGTTGGTGGCAGAGAATTCCAGCCTTAGAGCATAGTGCAGCTTCCTTCCCCGGGGGGTGATTATCATAATACCTGCCCCCGAGCCTTGCTCGTTTGATGCTCCATCCACAAAGAGATTCCATTTGATGTCTTCTGCCATTTCAGATTGTCCTTTACCTTCGTTGGTAGTGAATTCGGCAATGAAATCAGCCATGGCTTGTCCCTTGATGGCGGTGCGAGGGTGGTAGGTGATATCATGTTGACTCGGTTCGATGCACCATCCGAATAGTCGTCCAGAAGTGTCGGGACGGTGGAGCACTTGCCTTAGCGGTTGATCGGTTAGGTCTCTGATGGGATGAGATTGGAAGTAGTGCCGCAGTTTTCGTGACGCGATTAGTAAACAGTATGCTAGCTTTTCGAGTTTAGGATACCGGGCTTCTGCCCCCGTAAACCTCTTGCTTACAAAGTATACTGGTCGTTGCATGCGGTTTTCTTCTCTTACCAAAGCGGCGCTCAGAGCGTGGGGTGACACTGCAAGGTATAGGTATAACTCTTCGCCTTCATTTGGAGTTGAGAGTACTGGTGGTCTCTGGAGCTGTTCGATTAGGTTAAGGAAGGCTGTTTGGCAGTCGTTGGTCCATTCGAACTTTCCTTTGTCTTTCTTTAGAGCTTCGAAGAAGGGGACACACTTGTTAGTTGCTTTAGAGATGAATCTGCTTAGGGCGGCTACTTTTCCGTTCAGGCTTTGCATTTCTTTTCGAGTGGATGGTATCTTGATGTCCTTCAGGGCTCGAACTTGTTCGGGGTTTGCTTCAATCAGTCTGGCATGGACAATGAATCCCAAAAACTTTCCTGACGATACTCCGAAGGAGCACTTTAGAGGATTCAGCTTCATTCCATATTGGCGAAGTACTTGAAACATCTCATCCAGGTGGCTTACATGATCGTCGGCTTTCCTTGATTTTACCAGCATGTCGTCCACATAGACTTCCATAGTCTGTCCTATCAGTTTCGCAAACATCTTGTTGACGAGGCGCTGGTAAGTGGCTCTGGCGTTTTTAAGTCCGAAGGGCATTACCCTGTAGCAATACAATCCCCGGTCAGTGATGAAACTAGTGTGGTCTTGATCGGAGGCGTGGATGGGAATTTGGTTATATCCTGAGTATGCATCCATAAAAAGATAAGAGATCATGCCCGGCCGTGCTGTCCACAAGTTGATCGATTCGGGGGAGTGGGAAGCAATCCTTTGGGCAAGCGTCATTTAAGTTGGAGAAGTCAATGCATGTTCGCCACTTCCCATTAGCCCTCTTTACCAGTAACGGGTTGGCGATCAATTCTGGATAGATGGCTTCTCGTATGAGGTTATTGGCAAGTAGGTTCTTTACTTCTTCCTCGAGGGCTGCCGATCGTTCTGCCCCCATACTTCTCTTTTTCTGCTTTACTGGCACCTTGGTAGGATCGATGTTTAGTACGTGGCATGCTACGTTTGGGGGAGATTCCAGTCATATCAGCGTGTGTCCATGCAAATACATCCAAGTTGTGGCGGAGGAAATCAATAAGCTGATCCTTCAATTCTGCTTTTAGCTGAGATCCGATTTTCAATAGTCTACTCGAGTCATGTCTGTCTACAGATACAAATTCCATAGCCTCTACAGGCTCGACGGTGGCCTCCTCCTCTTTGTCCTTAGGTTCTAATTCGTTGAAAGGATCACTGGTATATCGAAGAGGAGGGGCTTTCTTTAGTTGCTATGCTTCCAAGTTCTTCGTGCAGAGAGTAGTCTCTGCATTCTTCCCTTTACCCTTCCTGCGGTTGTTGCGAAGTTCAGTTATATAGCAATCTCGAGCAGCGTCCTGATCTCCCTCTACTTCCCCTATACCGTTGTCTGTTGGAAACTTCATCTTTAGGCACCATGGGGCCAGGACAATTTGGAAGTCGGACAAGGCTGGTCTTCCTAAAAAGGCGTTGTAGGCCAATTGGTTTTCTATCAGCACAAATGTTTGTTTCCGCACGACGGTGCGGGGGTGACTTCCTATTTCAACAAAGAGGTCCAATTGCCCGAGGGGCATCTTTGCATCTCCAGTGAAACCGTCTAGGGGTTTGTTGCAGGGAGACACATCCTTCATAGGTAGCTTCATTTTGTCGAAGGCATGTTTGAATAGAATGTTTACTGAGCTTCCAGTGTCCACTAAAACTCGAAAAACTTCGGCTGGACCGAACCATGCAGAGATGACCATAAGATCCATGTGAGGGTACTACCTTCCCTCTAGGTCACGTCTACTGAATGTGATGTCATCATTCTCTTTCCGCTTCGGGTGGCGTTCTTCTACAACGGAGTTAACGCAGTCTTCTTTGTTTCTAAGTGACTGTCCGTATCTCTCCATCTCTGCCCAGCTTCTGTCGGCGATGTGTGGTCCTCCCGATATGGTATGGACCACTATCTTTTCCTGACTGGAGCCACTGGTGTTGCGATTTCCTCTGCCCATCTCCTAGGGAGGTAGCCTTGGGTTTTCATTGGCAGGAGCTGGAGTCCTGTTCTGACTTTTCACATAGCGTTCCAGTTTCTTCCTTCTGATATGTTCTTCAATCAAGTCCCGGAGATGATGGCATTCATTGGTGTCATGCCCTTGAGATTCGTGGAAGCGGCAGAACTTTCAGACTTAATTGCATTTTCTGATTCCTTCTTGTGCGGGGGGCATTTGTATCTAACTTCATCTTGGGTGGCCAAGAAGATGTTTTCGATTGTTTCGTTCAAAGGAGTGTAAGAGTCAAATCTTGGTCCTGGCCGATATAAACGCTTTTCTCCCTTATTGCCCCCAACATTGTCTCTGGGGTCATTTCTTCGAACGTCCTTTGCTGCAGCGGGTGTGTTGCCGTGAGCCGCCTTGGTTTGTACTGTCTACCTTTCAGTGGCAGCGTCTTCAAGCCTCATGTACTTCCCAGCCCCATGGAAGAAATCGGGTAAAGTGGCTGGTTTCTCTTTCATTAGTCTTCTAGCAAACTTAGTATCTGGATGCACACCACTGTAGACGGCCATCAGGATAAGTTTCTCATCGGCATCTTGGACTGCGGCCGCTGCGGCATTGAATCGGGTTAGATACTGTTGCACTGTTTCTCCAGGTTTCTGTTTGATATTAGACAAGGAATAAGCGTCCTTGGGTTGTTCCACATGAATACGGAACTGGCTGATGAACTTCTCTTTCAACATTTCCCATGAGCTGATGGATCCCTGGGGTAGATGGCAGAACCAGGATGTAGCTAGATCTGCCAAGAATAGCGGGAAGCACTTGCACAACACTCCTTCTGTTGCTCCGCTCATGAGCATATGCTGTGTGTATCTCTGCAAGTGCACAATGGGGTCAGAAGTTCCCTTGTAAGGTTCCATTGTTGGCATTTTCCATTCTCGGGGGGTGATGGTAATTTCGATATTGCGGGTGAAGGGGCTGGTTACCCTAGCGCCTATCCCTCGATCTCTTTGATCCCGTCGGACACACTCTCTGAACAATCGTGCCATCCTCTCATCAGAACTTGGAGCGGATAGAAATGAGTTTGGTTCTTCTCTGCGGGATTGATTTCGTCCCGATGACCTATAGGGATGTTATCTCCTATCACTTCTAACGTTTTCCAGTGGTTGTCTCTGGTCTTCTAGGAGCATGCTAGGGTCAGCTATAGTTGGCCTTTGCCTGGATCTTCCCCTGCTGGGTTCTGCTCCAAACACTTCCTCGGGTCCAACTTCGGGCTGGACTCTAGCTTGGCCCTGTTCAGTAGTGTTCCTATGGCTAGGTAGCATGACAGGCTCAGCTACATCCGACCCTCGCCTGGTACCCCCCCTGTTAGGTTCGGTTCCAAGTGTTCCTTCGGGTCGAAATTCGGGCCGAGTCCGGGCTCGGCCCCTACCATTGCTGTTTCTGTTGTTAGCCTCTTTGAAGAAGAAAGACCTTTGTCGCCTCCCAGACCCTCCAGACTGGGACTCACCCCATGATTCGGTGTTGCGGTTGGATTCTTCAGCATCCCTTAAGCGTGACATGAGTTGGTCCACCAAGGCTTCTTGTTGGGATGTGAAGCGGGTAGTTACTTCAGCCACAACCCTATCCAGATCTGCCCTAGTAATTGGTTGCTCCGCCGAAGGGGCTGTCGGGTTTGCCTAATTTCCATTTGTTGTTGAAGCGGGATGATTCTCTTGATCTGTGATCACTGGATATGGGATATTGCTAGTTGCGATGTTCTTTCCCTTGCTAACATCTTTCCTTGGCCTGGGAGGCATGTTTTCCAAGCAATGAGCGATGTTGTTAGGAAAGAGGTTGAGTGGGAGAAGTCAAAGATTCTAGCTTGAGTTCTCAGTGAAAGCACCAAAAATGTTTGCACAAAAAATGGGCAAACACCTCCAAGTCGTATGATTTAGTTGATTTTATGTTGTTCTTATCGATTTGGGTGGTTTATGCAAATATGTAAAAAGCAGGGACTAAACTGTAAAAGACACACAGATTTATAGTGGTTCGGCCAGAATGTGCCTATTTCCACTTTATATGTTATTAGCCTTTTCTGTTCAGATTACAAGTACAAAGCTTTGATTACAAGTGTATGAAAGTTGTTTGAAAGTTCCTTCCGTGCTTGAGCTTTCAAACTTGTCTGCCATTGTTGTACCCCTGCCCCTCTATTTATAGAGTGAGGCTGAGGGCAGGGGTCCTGTATGTATATAGCCGCTGGTGGGCCTGGGCGGATACGATCTGGCGCGGTAGCGTCGGTCCGGTATGCATTCCTCATGTTGGTTCGGTAGTGGTAGATGGTTCGGGCTTTATAGGTGGGATGGTATCTTGGTTCGACTAGGCTTGGGAATGGAGTGGGACCGGTTGTGCTTGGATCGATGGAGTTGGTCCGGTTGTGCTTGGAGTTGGACCGGTTGTGCTTGGATCGGTGGAGTTGGTCCGGTTGTGCTTGGAGATGGAGTTGGACCGGTGGTAGATGGAGTTGACTCTGGTTCGGTGGGCAGGGAAGGGGGTTGATTCGGCTATGTGGGGAAGGGAGGTTGATTCGGCTACATGGGGAAGGGAGTTCGCTCGGCAATGCATGGAGAAGGGATGGTTCGGTAGTAGGTAAAAACGTGGCCAACACCAACAACCACAAAATAATAAATTTGCAGCAACCACATAGGTCAAGTATCTGGGCTCCATACCATGATACCACCTCTATCCAGAAGGAAATGAACATACCCTAAGGGGCGCTACCACCTAAAACCTTGCTGCATTCTTCCTGTTTCGACCATTCCGGGGTGTGAGGTCCGACGAAGTCTCGTCCACAAAGCTACGCTTTTCACAAAAGCCATGCTTCGATCAACAAATGATCAGCAGCACTTCGTATGCCACATTACCAATTTGAGAATGTATTACTGGTAACCATCAACTACATAACCTCTGAGCTCGTACGTCTCAGAGAAGGGTGTTAAGCTAAGAGGATAAATTCTCCGCCACCAACAGAAATGTATTTGATAGAAACCAGCTTTACATCTCAAATTGTAACGTCAGGCACACATCCATACATGTCCGTTCCGGGATCGAACGGAACCGAAGGCACTTCCAAAAGAAGCCTTTGCAATCCGGATATTCACTAATCACGTCCGAACCTCCCATCACAAAGGGTGATAAATTCTATATCGGAGATCAACCGATGCAGAGACATTCGACGGTAATCCTTCCGTTTTCGAAAATATCCGGTCTTCAACACCGGTCTTCAAATGCTATCCATTACGACGTATCACCATTCGGAATGGGATTTATGACCCAAAGGTCCTCTCCCGGCTAAACCGAATAACGAGCACTTATTTTAAAATAAGTGTATCATTCAAATTCAAGCAAATCACAACAAATACCCATTTAAAGGTAAATATTGATAGTCGGTTATTTAACTATCAATAAATATGCACAACATCACCAGATTCCAAATAATTTCCCAAATTATTTATTTTCCAAAAAACAAAAAATCTTTACAAGATATATTTTTCCACACTTCAACAATTTGAAAACAAATTTCAAATCACTTTTCACCTTTACAACTTTTGAAAACAAATTTCAAATCATTTTCCTTACGCGGAAACACTTCCAATTATTTATTCATTTTCACTGGAAATCTGCCGAGTTCAAATACTTTAAAATAATTTATAACACTTATCCAAAATATAATGGGAAAACACTTTGAAAGAAAACTATTTTTCTTTAAACACTTTACTTAAAATATTAGTTATAAAAATATTATACCAATATTACATATAACTTAAGTCTAAACTAATTTTCAAAATAAAAATTAGTAGATAGAGTATAACTATTTAAATAACTATTTTCTAAAATAATTATTGATTAAATCATAGAAATAATCATTTCTATATCAACTTAATAAATCTTTACTTAAAGGATTTAAAATAATTTAAGAAGTTAATTTCTCCAAAGTATACTTTTCAAAACCAATTCTAGAATTATATATATATATATGTATGTATGTATGTATGTATCTTTCAAAGCTATTCAGAAATTTTATTCAGCTTTCCAGAGAGAATACACTTTCATTTCAAAATGGTTCATTTAAACCAATTAAATAAATCCTTACCGATTTACTTTAAATTTACTTTCCAAATCGGTAAATTTATTTCCACACTTCAAAAATAAATCAATGTTTATTTTTAAAAAAATTTCAGTTTCCTTTATAAATTCCATCATGAATTTAAATTTCCAAATATCCACTGATATATGATTTTCAAATCGATTTCAAATATTCATTTTCAACAACAATTCCATTTTTCAATTGATTTCAAAAACAACTAAATCAAACTCCATATTGATTTTTCCAAGAAATTAAACACCAAGTGAATTTCATTCAAATCTCAAATTGAAATCAATTTCTACTAAACCCCAAATCAATTTTCAAATTTATTTCAAATTCTTTTCAAAACACCTAATAAATTTCCAAATGGATTTTCAAAAGATTTAAATTCAATCACCAAAAATCAATTCCCAAAGAGTTTCAAATTTTATTTCCATTTTAAAAATAAATTCCTTTTAAAGAAAACAAATTCTTTTATTTTTCAAACTCTTTAAAATCCGTATTTTGAATAAATTCTTCAAGCTTTGAATAATATTACCCGAAATCCATTTATTAAATCTTTTCCCATATTTTGAAATTTTATTCAATAAGATTAAGAATAAAACTTTATTATTTTAGAATTCCTTCTTTTAAATTTCCCAATTCTCAAAGATAAATTTAAAATATAAACCTTCAACCCGAATTTTCAAAAATCAAATTTTTATTTATTTCCGGTATCCAACGATACCAAAATTATACTCGGCTGAATTTTAGCCTTCAACGATTTCAATCACAAAGATAATCACACAGAGATTATAAATAATCAACACACAACATTGAAACAAATTCAATTATATGAGGAATCCAGTTGGATCCCTCCAACCCGTTTCCCTGCATCCACAGATGTTAGCACAGTACCAATCCCGTTTCTAGACGAGATATCGCGGTACATGGGTTTATATAAAATATCATCCGCTATTATGCGACGCAATAGGGTCTCATCCGCTATGTAATGCGGGAAATCAACTCCAAGTACATATATAATACCAATTCCATTTCAAGGTGGAATATCGCGGTATATGTGTTTAATAAAATAACCTCCGCTTAATATGCGGTGTATAGGGTCTATTTCAATACAACAGATAGCAATTTATCATCCAAGCATGCAATCAACACAATCAAGAAATTTTAAATCTAACTATTTAAAATTTAAATCAAAACAAATTCGATTGAGTAAGAAGTTCTCACTTTGCTTCCAATAACAGTTGTAGTGTTTCGTTTCGAATAAAATTAAACACGCCTTTAATTTTACCCAAAATTCCACTAGCTCAAATAAATCCCAATCCAGCTCCATTGCGTAGTGCTCGTCAATACAAACTCGATGCAACTCGTTTCGTGTGAAACAGACCTCGTATGAAAAAGTTACAGCATTTTAAAGATTGTACAATTTATAATATAATAAATTAACAATTTTATTTTTTATTTTTTTAAACCTAGAAATCATCACAGCCGCTCATTTCCTTTGCCCTAGATCCAGGTCGTCACTTTTGCTTCTTCCTCATCTAGTAATTCACGTACAAAGCAACCCATCGACCGCCTTTCCAACCCTTATTATCGCCACTCCATCGCTAGCCTACACGTCGATCAGCGACCACCGACCAAAAGGCCTTGCTCCCCTACACCCATGGCCAAAGGCCGGCCTCCCCACGATGTGTAGCAGCCACCAAATCTAGCTCGAACAGCCCCTAAAAACGCAGCCCTTAGCCCTCACATCGAGCGTCCATTTTAGATCTCCATCGTTGATCTTCTAGAGCTCGATTAGCTCTACGGCTTTCATGTTGAAACCGAAGCTTGAAAACGTATGGATTTGGAGATATTAGAGAAGAAAGATCGGTAGATTCTGGCCATTAAAAGTAAGGTGGTGGCTAGTGCTTGAAAATTAGGGTTTTTCAGTTGCAAATGTGAAATGTTGTGGCCTTATATAGAAAATTTCGCGACACTATTCACCCGAAATTTTCCGAACTCGAAACAAAGTGTGCCGCCTGGCGTTTTTAATGTTTTACCCCTATTCCGAACGCAATGGAATATATATCGGGAGCCAATTCGATCATATTTGAAAGATAAGCTTTCGAATCGACTTATTTAAATTTAAAATTCACTTAAATGAATTTCTATGCATTTTAGCTTGCCCCGACAAACTGTAAATCCGATTGACATGAAATTTGACATCTTACAATAATATAACATTACGGATGCAATGAAACTAGTTTCGTCGAAATCCGAGACTGTTTGAAAAATGACTATTTTTACTCGTCAATTAAATATTAAAATATTCAATTTCCACAAATTAACTTTTAATTCAATTTTAAAAGTTCTATAACATCATTCTAACTCCAATATGATTTAATACAACTTTACAAATCAATCTTAATCACATTAAAACCAATTTCCAATTATTTCTGTAATTTCAAATATTAAATTATCGATTTAATTATCTAATTAAATCTAGATATCCGAAATATAATTTATTCGACTTACAAATTTTTCTTGTTAATATTTAAAATCAATTAAATATACGAATTTCAATTGACAAAAATTTTGGGTCATTTCAATGAAAGAGGGATTGAGATGAAAAAGATGAAGAGGATGCTTACCTAAGCTTCTCCTTGATTTCTAGAAACTTGAATTTGAATTTCCTAGCAAAACTAGGGCTTAGGAATTTCGAGTCTCCTTTCTTTCCCCCATTTTTATTTTAGCTTGAGAGTATTAGGAAATGAGAATGAATGAAGAGGAGAGGGGGTGGAGTGGTTAGGTTATTGTGTTTGGTTAGTGGGTTGAAATCCAAACCCAATGCCCAATAGAAAAATAGCAAAATTCTACTCAATTCTAAACATATCGATGTTTATACGCAAAAAGGTCGCAAACGCCGTTTTGGACTCAACGGAAGTGGTCTCGAGTCCAAATTCGACAGTTTACAAAAAGTAGCATTTCGGACATTAATCCGACTAACGATGCTATATTTAAATAAAATATTTAAATATACAATCGTAAAATATGCGGGTTGTTACATCCAAAAACTCCAAATCTGTTCCATAACATAATGCTCATCGCCACATTTCCAATGCCGCTTGTTTCACCTAATTCCGACCTCGTACGAACAAGATACGCATTTTTAAAGTGTACGATAATTTAATTTAAATTAAACACTAATTTAATTTATTAAAACCCATACCCAAAAGATTACAGACCTGGCCTAAAATGAACGCTTTCTTCCTAAACGCCAAGCCTGCACACGAGAACACCCATGGCCGCGTGTACATATGTCACATACCACAAATGCCTCGACAAAACTCGAAACGAACAACACTACACGACTTCCCTTCTCGCTCTCATCTCAACCATGTTAGATTTTTCGAGCTCGAGCCCCTTATACAATTCACGACTTGACACTCCTCCCCTACAAATACTATAGCGACGCAAACGACCACCTACCACCGAGCTTCATGAAATCTTGGCTGGAGATGCGTCTCTCCATGCTAAACATGAATCCACTCTCCAAAATCAACATCGATGCATGAATTTTTCAAAACCCCAAACCCTAGCTCCATGACAGTTTGACATTCACCGTTGATCAACTCCACTCGATGCTGCACTTCCCAAAACAACCCAGATTGAAGCCTTAAGCAAAACTAGTTTTATAGAAATGGTTTTAGATTTATTTTTTTGAGTATTCAATTCGATGTGAATTTTTTTTTGAAGTTAGAATTTTTTTAGCTTCTTGCTGCTCTTTTGCGTGCTGCTCTAAATAAGAGAAAAGAGAGAAATGTACTGTAGAAGGAACGATCACATCTGATTGGATAGACTATATGGCTAGATTGACTTAAAACAATTAAAAGTATTATCTAATTTCAAATAACTTGTTTAAAGCAGCTTAAAATTTCGAATCACTATCGAGGCATGCCGCTAGGCATTCATAATATTATATCCCTATTCTAAACATAATGGAAAAGATTTTGAGCCCTAATTCGATCGTACAGAGAAGATAGCTTTTAGAACCCAATTATTATAAACAATTTTCGATATTAAATTCAACGCCTTTCTACCCCGCACGATCAAATGATAACTCCAAATTCTATGAAATTTGGAATCCGACAATAATACACTATTACGGACCCAATAGAACTGGTTTCATCAAAATTCGAGACCTTGTCAAAAATGGCTATTTATTACAGGTTAATTAAATATTAAATTTCCAATTTTTACAAATTTACTTTTAATTCAATTTAAAATAATGTTAACAATCTTCATCGTTGTATAAATAAAATTTACATCAACTTCCGATATTATTCTCAATCATATTAAATTTAGAATTCAATTACTTAAATAATTTCCAATATTAAATTTAAACAATTTAATTGTTCAATATTCAACAAATTTCAATATTAGATTTTAAATGAATTTTAGTTACCAATCAATTACTTCATTTACATCTAATGAATTCGACATTTATTATTTAATCCAACAATTGATTATAAACACATTCAATACATAGCATTACCTTTCAATACTTGTTATTACTTAGATCTTCGAAATTAGTTTATCTCAAAATTTTATTCAAGTTCATATCCAATAACTTACATTCAAAATCAATAAATTTTAATACTTAACCATTTTTATTTAATAATTATATCAAATCCATAATTTAAAGTGGTTTAAAATACGGGTCGTTACAGGTTTGAATCTAATGGTTGTGTCTACCCTTAAGATATGATATGATATTATATAAATTCGTGATTATAAGTTGTGTTTTATGTAAAAAATTTCAGAAAATTTTAATAGGAATAAAACCGATATTAGTAAGAACCAATTAAATAAGTACGTAGGTTGGACATAGATCATTTCCCTTTTCATATAGTTTTAATCTAAGGATTGAGTACATGACTTTGAGGTGTTTCACAATATTCAAAGTGAGGATCTATACTCGATTTTTGACAGCGACAACTTGATGAGCGTTTTTGTATGAGATCAAAGTTATCTATCATAGCATATGACTATGTAAGGAGTATAGAGGTTTTAAATCAACGAGCTTGATCGAAATCCGCATTAGAGAATCGGGAGATCGATATTATTTCGAAAGTAAGGTTATGTATTCAAATAGTGATTAAATTAGATTTTGTATATCAATGATCTATGAACATTTTACGGACTCATGAATGGTCTTGGGTATCCTTGGGTGATATTTTATGGACGAAATTACTTTTAAGGGGGTATGAAAGTGTAATAACCCAAAATTTTATCACTGTGGTTTTTTAAAATGTTTAATTGATTTTAAATATCAAATTTGTGATTTTAATATAAAAGAAATAAATTTGGGGATAAAATAATTGATTTCAAATAACAAATTTTTATTTGAGTATATAGAATTTTTCTATAATTTTTATTTCAGAAAAATACTTAAATTTCTAATGGACGTATTTTACGTGTACGTCAGTATTTTCAAAATTTAATGGGACTCGATATCCAGTGTGTTTCAGAGTTATTTTGAGATCACGTTGCAACGTTGTACGTGATCTTATTCTATTTTCGGTTATTCGTGGCTCATACATAAACGATGTGTTGTGTAGCGAACACACCAAACACATCGCTCATGGATTAAAATACAAAATCAAATCTACATTTTTATAATACTAATGGTGCAGCACATCTCCTCCATGAATGCATAGTACTTTTTCCATTCCTTTTCCATTTCTTACCCCATACCTTTCTTATTCTCAGCCTAGTTTTGTGCCACTAATTTTGGAGCTTGGACTGAGAGTTCATCCATTTGATTTGCCTCTATTATCACGTGATCAAGCAGTAATGCTGCCTCTTCTTCTTCTTCTTCTTCTTCTTCTTCTTTTCATTTGGGTTTCATTTTTGTTCTCTAACATTTTCAAATGAATGGAAAATATATCCACTACCACACTTCAAAAATCTATAGCTCCCAAAATATTCAAAATTAGCCTCTGGTTTCAAAACGAAAGTTGTGCATATCGATCTCTAGTATTTTTAAAATTGATGACCCGCGATTCCATCGAGCAATGTAGAAGATATCTAAATTTAACTGAAAGGGAAAAATATTGTTCATAGAGTTCAAAAATTGATTCCTCTTCATAGAGTTCAAAAATTAGTTCCTCTTAATTCGCAAGTAATTGAAAGGCAGCGTGTTTACCATTGATGTGTATTCGAAGTGCTGGTTTTTGGTGCAACTTCAACGACATTCTATGATGACGATCGACGAGCATCGAAAGTTAGAGTTTGGGTTACGGACAGTGATGATTGATTTGGAACCTGTGTTGTACTCAAGGAGGAAATACGCATGAATGGCATTTTGGTGGAGATTGAAGCATAAAGTTGCCACACTTTATTCGACCCGTATGCGACTTTTTTGGTCGACTGGAGGTAGGGAGGTGTGTGAAGTGATGTGACAGGATCCATTATGATGGGCATACGAAGAGAGACATACCGGTGGTCTTGGCTTCGGCGCTGGTGGCCTTAGAAGATCATGCACATGCATGTCGTGCACGGGAAGGATGAAACAGAGGAGGGAGTTTCGGGGAAGAAGGAACTATTTAAATTGGATATGGTTGAAGTCACGTTGGACTCCAGCCCAAAAATTTCATATGAGAAAATTTACTTTTTATTTGATTTGTTAAAATTTAAAATGTTTAAACTTTTAAATTCATATCCCGAAAATTTAAATCCAATTTACTCATAGATTTTTATGTTGGGTTTTAATGAAAAACACAACATTGTAGTGTAGCTTATTGATAGTTTTGGCCATGTATAAATTTATGACATACTAAAAGTGTGCTGAATCTAAATCATTAATAACACCATTTAAATTATTATACCTTAATTAATGATATTAGTTTGGCCAACTAAAATATCATTGAGATAAATTGAATTAAATGGGTAAGCGGAATAAAACACTGTTCGGCTAAATTAAATTAGTTGGATCCCCAGTTAGCAGGATAAAGCACCAATCTGCTATAATTAACTGTATAGGTTATAATTTGACATTTATTTAGCAGAATAACTTACATTTCTGCATTTACATTAGTGTAGATACTTATGTCCATACCAATTGATAAATCTTAGATAACTGTTGTGTTAATAATTAATTGATAATTATTGGATTTATTTACATATATCTATAGCCGTGTAAGTACCAAGTATTATAACTTGGAAGATTAAAATTGAATAAAATGGTAACTTGTTTAAGTGCCATATTGATGATTAAGCCTCTTTCTAATAGGAGGGGTTAATTATGGAATAAATGTTATTATAAAGCTAATTATTAATAATAAGATTTCAAAGGTAAATATTATTTATTAATAATTTTTCAAGGATAATAATTGTTATTTTAAAATAATGATTTAAAGTAAATCAATTTATCAATATGACTCTTAAAAATTGATTTAAGAATAATTAGTTATGGTTTAAATGTTAATTAATTATTTATTTAACATGTTTTAAATTATATTTTAATTATTAATAAAAGTTATTCAATTTTTGTGGCTTTAAGTTATATAATTATATTTAAAGGTTATTCAATTATCATATTCATATTATTTAGAAATTAATAATTTACTTCGTTTATATGGTTTTAAAGTTCGATTAATAATTATAGTAATAATGTTTTGAGGTTAATTTACTATTTACTTTATTAATATTGTTTGAAGTTAAATTATTAGTGTAATAATACCATTTAAAGCTAATTCAATATAATATTAATGTCATCCCAATAATTATTGGAATGAGGTTAAAAGATAATTAAATAAAGAACATGAAATAATGACTTGGTTGTTAAAGGCATTTTTAAAATGGCCCGTAAATTTATAACTTTTAAATGGAATATTAATTAACTTTAAATATTCAAATATAGAATTTTCAAACATAATAATCATGTTTTATGTGATAAATATGAATGGTGAACTTATTTTTAGAGCTGGTTTAAAAAATAAAGATTTTGGATTTTTGTCATAAAATTGGCAAAAGCCGGTTTTCAATAAAATTTAATATACGTTCGAATAACTGTTGTAAATGGTAAATAACCTTTTCAATGGTTATATAATGATATGAGAATGATATAAATTTTATTTATAATGATTTTATAAACATATATGCTTGTTTTATGATGAATAACAAATTTAGTCGCATTTTGGTAGATCGACGTCGTATTTTTATAAATGGATTTTATTATTATTAAATATGGGTTTATAACTCAAATGAACTTGTTTTAGTTATTTAAAAATGATCAGAAACTTATTTCTAAGTTTTTTTATATAAATATATAGTTTAACAAACACGTCAAAATATCACTGTTAAACGTTTTGTCAAAAAATCGAAGTTTTGTTCAACGGAAGTTGTCGTAATATTGTTGCACCTTTATTTACATATACTTGTACACATTATTTTAATATGGTGAGTATTAATAAAGTCATTAAATAAGATTGCTTTTTCTAAACAAGATTATAAAATTTTAGAAATTCATTAACAAAAGGTAAGCACAAAAGGACAAAACATATCAAATCAAATAAAACAAAATATTATTTTATTTTGTTAATGCTTAAATGATTAAGACATACAGTTGTAAGGTGAAGGAAAATGTTAAGTGTTGAAAAAATGGAGTTTATTTAAAGTTGAAGTAACGACTTGGAATTTTTGGATATTTGAAATTGCAATATTTAATTGATTTTAAATATTTAAAAGTTAATGTTTAACTTGAATTTCAAATATCACTGTTTATTGGATAATTTAAATATTGAATTTAATAATTGGAGATTGGAAAAGTTGTTGAATCTGGAGTTTGAGCTTGTCAAAAATATTTCAAAGGCTTATTAAATTTATATTGGCAATACTGAAGATAATAAAAGTGATAGAATCGAATTTAAAGGTGATTTGTTCAGTTTTGAAAATATATCATTTAAATCGATATTTAAAAATAGCATTCCGAGGTACGGTCTTGGATTTTAACGAAACCAGTTCCATTGGATCCGCAACAGTGTATTATTATCGGATTTCAAATTTTGTAAAGTTTGGGGTTGTCGCGTGGTCATATGGTATATAAACGCGCTAGATTTATATCGAAAATTTAACATAATAACTAGTCCAAAAAGCTATCTTCTCCATACGATCGATTAGGACTCGAAACCTTTTTCATTGCATTCGGAATAGGGGTATAACATTATAAACGCCTAGTGGCGCGTCGCGATAGGATGTCAAAATTTTAAGCTTCAATTTCGAGACCATTTGTGACGACCCGGAATTTTCAAGCATCTAAAATCTGAATGTTTAATTAATTTTAAATATCTAATAGAGTAATTTTAACTTGAATTACGAATACCACCATTTACTTGATAATTAAATTATTGAATTAAATAATTTGAAGTTGAATAAAATGTTGAATCTGTAATTTTAGGCCTATTAAAAATAATTCGAAGGCTTGTAAAATTTATATTGATAACACTGAAGATAGTAAAGGTGTTGAAATTAAATTTGGGAGTGTTTTGTTTAGTTTTGAAATTTGTATCGTTTAAATTGAATTTAAAAATAGCCTTCCGAGGGATAGTCTCGGAATTCGACGAAACCAGTTCCAATGGATCCGTAATATTGTGTTATTATCGGGTTTCAATTTTCGTTGCGATTAGAGTTAGTGTGTGAGTGTGCGATATAGTCACGCGCTGAAAATTTAATTGATAATAATTTAATGAAATTTACTTGGTCAAGCTTTCTTTTTACGCCACTTCTTTTAACTTAAAACCCTGTTTCCCTTTCTCTTCTAAAAGGACAGGCAAGTTCAATTCCTTTTGAAAATCAAAATCGAAAAATATATGTGATAAATAGATAAATAAAAGTAGCTTCTAGGGGAAGCTGTAGGCCGAGTATAAAGAAGGAAAGAGGCAACACCATTGGGGCCGAAACCCTTCTTCTTCGAAAAACCCAAAACACTCCGTGATTTCAGAAAAAAAATAAAATAAACGAAATGGCTGAATCGTTCGAGCGAGACTTAAAAAAAAATTATATATAGGGCGAATCCAGAATCGAACGCGACTTGTTATCAAGCTGGAATCGCGCATCGTTGTTTTGTTTTCACTCACGCATAGGATTTTGGGGACGATGTCGCCGCAGTTTAGTCGAGTTACACGAATTGAGTTGTACTAGAGCAGAGGGCCGAGACCGCATCGATGATCTCGAAGGTAATCAGTTTGTGATTCGATTCGTGAGGCTAGGGTTTAGGCCTCTCAAGGCTGCGATCATCGTTTATGGTTCGAGCTTCTCAGAAGACGTATCAGCATTTTCCCCTCTTCCTTATTCGACGCAATTGTTTTGGTCCTGCAATTGAAGGCCGCGATGGTTCATAGGTCAGGATTTCGTGAAAAAAAAAGGCTGATCAATTTGTGTTTTCCAATTCGATCTGAGGTAATTTGTTTTAACCTTTTCATTTAAATGATATTCAGGTATAAACTTTAAATTAACCTGTTGATCTATTTGCATGTATTAGTATAATGGGATTTGAAGGTTAAATTAAGTTAGGATTTAGCTTAGCCTGATTTCTTGAAATTCTGGTTCATTCAAGTGAACTAGGAGTTATTTAGAAGAAGAAACCGGGTTTGTTTTACATATATATGTATTGGAAAAATAAGGTATGGGTGATTTATGTGTTTAACTAATTAATTTTTTAGTATTAGTTATCGAAAAATTAATTAGCTTATGGGAATTAGTTAAAATAAATTTACTTGTTTAAAAATGAAATCACTGGTTAATAAAACTATAAATGGAAATTTAATTGTTCAAATTGACTCGAATGTTGATAAAAACAAAAATGTAATGTTTTTACAAGGTCTTAAACTGTGAAGGAAACAAGTCGGGTTGGATCAGATTGCAAATCAAAAATCAAAGGTGAGTTAATCTCACTCAGTTAATTTAAATTTAAATGTTTAAATTTAAATAATTGTTTGAATGGATGAAGAGTGATGTGATTTAGTATGATATTTTGGGATTGGCATATTATATTGTGCTAACATTTGTGGATGCAGGGAAACAGGTTGGAGGGATCCAACTGGACCCCTCACATTGATTTAAATTATTCCATATTCTCTGTTGTGATTATTTGATATCTTATGATGAGTTATATTGGTATATTGAATGTTATGGTTGATTGGATATTTGGGTATAATGAATTACCAAATTATATGAATTGGATTGTTGAAAGAAATTAAAAAGAAGTAAATTTGTAAGCGAAATAATTATAGAAAGTTTGAATAAATTAAGAATGAATTGTAAAGAAATAGAAGTAATGTGAAAATAATACTAAATAACTTCGAGTATGAAGAAAAATGGAATTTTGAATAAAATGAAATTGATGAATTGTAAACTTAAGTTATATCAATTAAAGGAATAAATAATTATTCTAAAATTTAAAGTTTAAATTTATTTAAAGGAATGAAGAAGTAATTGAGAAATCTAAAAATTGGAATCAAGAAATGAGATCTGAAATTAATAAATTCTGAATTTAAAGGGAATAAATTGGAAATCAATTTGGGAAATTGATTTAAGTGATTGAAGCTAGGATTTCACTCTGGATAACCAAGTACATGTTTAAATTAAATTCTTAAATAAATTTAAAGGTTTTAAAGATGTTGTAAAAAGCAAGTTTTAGAAAATTGATTATTTCTAATATTTAAATTCAATAGTAAGTATTTTTTTTCTCTAAATCTATTATAGTAGTAATTACTTAAAAAGTGACCTAGTATTTTGTTTTCAAAAGTGAAAATCTAGTTTTATATCCTATTAAGTAACTTTATTTTCAAATACTCATATAGCATGTATTTTTACAAAGTATTGAATTAATTTAACTTAAATTTAAAAGTATATATTTTCAAAGTAAAGTGTTTTAAATTATTTTAAAAATCTATTTTTGTGCTTGGTGATTTCAGAGGAGATAGAAATACTTGGGAAATTGTTTTCAAATGAGTCTTGAAACTTTGGAAATATATCTTGTAAAGATATTTGTGGTAAATAAATAATATGGGAATTATTTATTGTGTGATGGATGTTTATGGATGTTTATGAATATAAATTGATAGTTAAATCACCGACTATCAACATTGGACAACTGCGTTGATCGTTTCGAAGAGACCGGGATCGAGATTTATTTCTCGAAAACCACTTCGATCCGATTTGTACGTTTCGTGCGAGAAACGTGTTCGGAGTCGAAGATGGAGCAGGGAAGTGCAAGGGCTAGTCGGTACTAATCCTGAGGATATTTCCAAAATGGATGTAGTAGGAGTAGTGCCTTCGGTTCCGTTCGAACCCGGGACGAACTTGTATGGACGAATGCTTGCGAAACATCGTCAGGTGGGCAATGGGCATTCTAAGTAAAAACGTTCTAAAGGTAACGCTTAGCCTCAAGCCTCATCAACCGGGAATGACTGAAAATCAGGGGATATGCAGCAAGGTTAGGTGGGTCATGCCCGAGTAGGACAAGATATTTCCCCTGTCCAGATGTCCCTTATATATTTTCGGCTTAGTGGGTGGTTGGTCGCGCCAACCACGGGGTTTATCTTGTTCGAAACTGTTCAGTAAGGAATGGTTCCGGCCTTGTGTTGCAGGGGATGAAGGGAGTAATCCTCGGCACGGTGATCTAGGCCTCGTACTGTGACAGGTGGTACCCCAGTGCCTAGTCATTGTTGGAAATCCATTTTCCCTACGAGCCTTGTACGATTTTTGTTTGTATTACCCACTCTGTGGCTAGTAGCTGGAATTTAATAATGTAACAATTTCGGCTATTTTATAAGTATTTGTATATAGACCCTATTATAATATCAGAGGATTTCTATAAAAATTGTTTAGCTATCGTAAGGTAAAAACCCGACATGTTTATTTGTGGCGTGGTCTTACGAGATGCTTTTATTTTCAAAGGCTTTTTGAAACTTTAATAATCAATTGGGTGTGATTTTCTCACGCTGGTATTCCAGACTGACTCGGGTGTTATTTAACTGTAATGCTCGGGTCAGACCGTATATTATAGGATACAGGATATGATGCTGTGGAGCTCAGGAGACGAGCTGGATGACGATACGTATTCTCGTACTTGTTTATATATATATTTCCGCTGTGTTGAGTTGTTGTGTACCCATTGTATGTTATTGATGTGAGCTGTGACCGATGTACTGTGATGATGTAGTATATGTAAACTGATATATTTGATTTGAGTAAACATTTTTTATTCTCTATTATATTTTATTCCGCTGCGATGGTTAGATTCTGATGTTGATTTTGTTTTCTCTTCTTCTACCTCTTCTTCTTAAAACCAAATGGTTCGTATTTCTGTGCAACTTGAGTTGATTGTTGTAGAATAGTGTTGACTCAAGGGGTACGGATTTGCGGGTCGTTACACCATTTAAATTTAAATTAAGTATATATATTTTTATATATTAATCAGCTTTCAGCAGTAAATCTGTTCACATCAGAACATTTGATTTCAATCCAAATGTCACTGTAGCCATCACACAACCCATCAGCTCGAATTCAAACCACGTTCTTTTGTCCCCGTTCTCCTTTTAAAATATGTGATCAGTAATTTCATATTTTCAAAGATAATTTCGTTAAAAATTAATGGCCGAATAAATCTTCCTTCCCCTAAATTTTATTTCCCTCATCAGTTCATAAAAAAGGAATTGACTGATAAATAAATTCGCAGCATCCCTTTTATTCACAAACCAAATCAAATCGAAGAATCAAGTTCATTAGCGAATTCAACAGAGGCGTGGCCTCATCGATGGTGTCACACGCCGTCGCGTACAAAGGAGGCGTGGGGTCACGCGGCGGTAGGGTGGAGTTAGGTCGAGGTAGCGAGGGTGCGTACATGTGGGAGGCGGCGATGGAGATTGTGACGACCCGGAATTTCTAGATATTTGAAATTGAAATATTTGATTGATTTTAAATTTTTGAAAGTAGTTTAACTTGAATTTCAAATATAACTATTTATTTGGCAATTAAATTATTTAATTAAATTATTGAAAGTTGGGTAAAATATTGAATCTTCAGTTTTATGCTTGTTAAAAATATTTCAAAGGTTTTTAAAATTTATATTAATAGTACTGAAGATAATGAAAGCTTTAGAATTGAATTGGAAAGTGTTTTGTTAAGTTTTGAAAATATATCGTTTAAATCGATATTTAAAAATAGCCTTCCGAGGCACAGTCTCGGAATTCGACGAAACCAGTTCCATTGGATCCGTGATAGTGTATTATTATCAGATTTCAAATTTCGTAGTGTTTGAAGTTGTCTTGTGATCTACGGTAGATAAACGCGCTAAAATCTTTATCAAAATCTAATATAAATAAGTGGGTCCAAAAAGCTATCTTCTCCCTACGATAGAATTAGGACTCGAAACATTTTCCATTGCGTTCAAAATAGGGGTTTAACCTTGTAAACGCCTAGCGGTATGCCTCGATAGGAGTTCGAAAATTTTAAGTTGCATTTTCAAGACGATTTAAATTTAAACTCTACCTTTTTAAAACATTGAAGATAAGCATATATATATAGTTAATAAATTAAAGTAGTAATAACTCAAGTTAAAATGAAATAAAAATGTAAAAATAAAATATATAAATGCATTTGGACATTTGTTAGTTAAAGAGGACCTTGGTCTACAAGTGTCAAAATGATTAATAGTTGTCTTCGTTTAAAAATCAAAATAAAAACAAAAATCAGTCTCCTCTTCCCTTTTCGTTCGTAATCACGAAAAACATTTTTCCCCTTCAGTTTTTAATTCGCTAATCAAAAATCAAAATAAAAAGGAGAATGGCATCCTCTTTCAATTCTCGTTCGAACGGAGACAAACCAATTCGAATTCGAGCTAGGGGATTCGAGGCGGCAAGGTGATTAAAAGGGAGTGGAGGCCGGTGCGTTCGCAAGGGGACTTTCGATTTCGAGGCTTGGCGGGGCAGCATAGGCACGTTCGAGGTGATCCAGGGTTTTATCCTTGCAGCTAGAGGAGCGCGCTCGAGAAGTGGAGTTGGGAGAGGCATCGGCACGAGCTCACGTGGGTAGCGACAGGAAGAGGAGGCGTTCGACTAGGGCTAGGGTTCGTACGCAAGATGATGACCGTCGTGACATTGCATGCGTGCGTTGTTGTTGGGGTTGTCAGTGAGGTATAGCTTCTTTTTGTTTATTTATTTAATAAGGCATATATAGATTAGATATACATACATATATATATGTATATATATATATATGTATAATACATCTATTTAGTGTTTAAGAATTAAGAATATATACAGGGAACCAATATATATATATATATATATTATTACAGTAAAGTCATGTTTTATGTTAAAATATATATATATATAGATAAACAGCAGCAATATTTTTTCTAAGCAGCCCGTTCTTAATTTAAATGTATATATGGAAATACGAAATTATTTTATATTGATAAAATATGAAAAAAATTATATAGGAATTTTAAAATGTTGAAAGTTTATATAAAAATTGGATTTTAAAACCTATATAGATTGTTTTTATAAGTGTATAATTTCAAAAGGGAAATAAATGCATATATTTTCACTTAACTAGTTAACTTTAAAAATAATTTATTTAAGTGATAAATTTGTTTAATTTACTTATTTAATTATTTTAGAAATTGTTAAAGGAAAAACTAATTTAAAACTAAAGTATTAGTTAGTCAAATTTATTACATGAGATTTACTGTTAGATTATTTCAAAATATTAATAAACTGTAAATGTCTACACAAGGTCCGAAACTATGAAGAAAAAACAAGTCGAGTTGGATCAGATTGCAAATCAAAAATCAAAGGTAAGTTAATCTCACTCATTTGGAATACCATTAATTTAAATAGTTAAACTTTAAATTATTGGATTGATTTCTTGAATTTGTAATTTATTATCAATTGGTTGTGATATTTTATATATATATATATATATATATATATATATATATATATATATTGGAGTGATTGATTTCCCGTAGTATATAGCGGATGAGACCCTATGCGCCCTGCATAATAGTGGATGACCCTTTATACCGCGATATCCCCCTCGAAGTGGATTGGTATTTTTATATCATGTTAACATCTGTGGATGTAGGAAAAACAGGTTGGAGGAATCCAACTGGATTCCTCAAAATATTTGGATTGTTTTAATTTTATGTGATGTGATTCATTTGATAATCTGTGATAGATTATATTGGTAATGAAAAATATTGGATGCTATGCTTTGACTGAATATATTTTGGTATACTGAATTATCGAAAATATATAGATTGGATGTTTGAAGGGAAATAAAAGAGAGAATACTTAAGTAAATAATTATAGGGGATTGGGATAAATGAATAGGAAAAGGATAAAAGCTGATTTTTAAATTCTAATAAATAAATTCCAAGCATGTGAAAGGCTATTTTTGAATAAATGGGAATAAATGAATTTTTAAACTTAAGTGATATTATTTATAGGAATAAAAGATTTACTTTTTTCTAAATTCAGGATTTAAATGGTTTGAGAAGAAATAAAAGAAGAATTTTGAATTAAAGTATAAAATTGGTATTTTCAGTTTAAATAAGATTTTAAATCATAATAAAGAAGTGAAATCTGAAATTATTGGCTTTTGAAATAAAATTTAGTAAGCAAGGGAATATATTTTTAAATGGAGTAAATTCTGGTAATCGATGTGAAAATTGATTAAGCGTTTGAAACTGAGTTTTAAAAGGAAAATGAGACTATGGAATTTATAAACTGGGTTATAAAGTGAAATAAGATATCAGTGGATATTTGAAAGTATAAATTCACGGTGGGAATTTATAAAGGAATGGGTAGCTATTTTAAAATATAAATAGTGGTTTTATTTTTAAAGGTGGAAAGGAAAATTTACGGGATTGAGACGTAAATTAAACTGGAAATAAACCATGAAGGATTTATAAATGATTAGACAGTTATATTGAAATGGAAGTGAAATTTCTTGAAAAGCCTAGTGTATTTTCAAAGAAAGATTTTTAAGTACGAATTAGAAGTTTTAAATGTTTTAAGAAGAACGTTTTGTTTTGGAAGTTTATTATTTAAATTGCTTTAAGATTTTAAAGTAAATATTTATTAATTTAGTTGTAGTAGTAATTATTTTAAAGGTTTAACTAGTTTTATGATTTAAAAGATAATTATTTTATATTTATACCTTATAGAATAACTTTTATTTTTAATTTTTTTTGGCTTAAGTTTAACATGAAAAATTATTATTAAATTTCATAACTAGTATTTTAAATGGAGTGTTTTAAGTAGTATTTATTTTAAGTGTTTTAAAGTATATATTTTTGGATAAAGTGATTTAAATTATTTTAAAATCTAAAGTATTTAGACTTGGTGATTTGCAATGGAAATAAATAATAATTGGGAAATTTACTCCGTGAGAGAAAAGTGGTTTGGAAACTATTTTCAAAGGGTTGAAGTGTAGAAAAATATCTTGCGAAGATATTTCGAAATAAATAATTTGGGAAATTATTTAAATCTGATGGTTGTTTATGGACGTTATTAGATAGTAAAATAACCGACTATCAATATTGGCCAATGTGCTAATCGTTTCTAAGAGACCGAGATTGGGATTAATTTTTCGAAGACCACTTCGATCCGGTTTGAACGTTTTCGTAGGAAGACAAGAGTTAGGAGTTGAAGATGGAGGAGTGAAGTGCAAGGGCTAATCGCTACTAATCCTGAGGCTGATTCCAAAATGGACATAGTAGGAGTAGTGCCTTCGGTTCAGTTCAAACTCGGAACAAACTTGTATGGACGAATGCTATCAAAAAATCATTAGAAGGACGGTGAGCATTCTAAGTGAAAATATGCTAAAAAGGTAATGCATAGCCTCGAGCCTCATCAACCAGGAATGGCTAAAACAGGGGTGGTGCACGCAAGGCTAAGTGGCTAGCAACCAATTTGGATAAGGTCATCCCTGTCTAGATGTCCCTTTTTATTCGGCTGTGTGGGAATTTGTTGATCCCAACCGCGGGGTGATCTTATTCGGACTGTCCAGTAAGGGGCATCTCTTGTCTTGTGTAGAAGGGTATCAGGGTGGATCCTCGGCTGTGTAGTTAATGCCCCGATATTACCCCGCTACAACCTCGCTATATCTCATAGCGGATTTCTATCGCTACGATTTTTCCATATAGCCTCAGAGTATAGCCTTTCCGCTTTAATCCCCGCTATATCCCGTTATTTCCGCTATGTTTCGCTATTCCCGCTATATCTTTTCTAATAAAATGAATTGAAAAATTGTGTTTACACATTATAAAATTATGAAACTAATTTATTTGATTTAATTTTTAATATATTTTTAGAAATGAAAATGCTCTAATATTCTACCAAATTCAATTATGTTATATAACAGTTTTTCGTTTATTTAAAGCATATTCGCACATGTTTTTATTTAAAATTATTTATGTATTATTTATAATTCAGTTGAATGATAATTTTTCATTTAACTACCATTTATATATTTGTAAAAACATTAAGTACGAGTTTTATATGCTATTTTAGAGTCATCTGCTATATCCCGCTATATCCTCGCTGTATCCCCGCTATTATTTTTTGCACCTCCACCGCTTTGAATCTACCGAGCGCATTAACTGCACAGATCCTCGGTACGATGATCTAGACCACGTACAATGATGGACGGTACCCCAGTAGCTCTGTCATTGATGGAAATCCAATCTCAAATAAGTGCCTTCGGACTTGTTTGTATACCTATTATGCTGGAATTTAATGAATGTAACAATTTTGGCTATTTGAATAAGTATTTGTATTTAGACACTACTATAGTGTCAGAGGATTTGATACGAAATGTTTTGGTTATCGAAAGGTAAAAACCCGACATGTTTATTTGTGGCATGGTCTTACGAGATACCTTTGACTTCAAAATATTTTGAAACTTTAATAATCCAATTGGATGTGTTTTCTCATTCTGGCATTCCAAACTAACTCAGGTGTTATTTCGCTATAATGCTCAGGTCAGACCGAGTATTATAGAATACAGGAAAGGATGCCGTGGAGCTTAGGAGATAGGCTGGATGGCGAGACGTATCACACATATTTGTTATATATTCCGCTATGTAAGATTAACTGTATAGTCAGTTTTGTGAGGACAGGGTATGATAACTGTCCAGTTGTGTGTTATGAATTTTGTTGTAATCTGATGATGTAATTTATATAACAGATATAGTTCTTTTTGTTTAAAGATCAGTCATTTATCTATTATATATTGTTCCGCAGCGTTTGTGAGATTCTGATGTTGTTTTCTATTTCTTATTCTTCCTCTTTCTTCTTTAACCCTAATGGTTCGTATTTCCGCCCACTTTGAGTTGATATGATGGAGAATATCGTCGGCTCAAGGGGTATGGATTTGCGGGTTGTTATAGTGGTATCAGAGTTGAAGGTTAAGCAAGAACTTGGCTCTGGTGGGATTACTCATTGAAAATAGAGTCCGTAGTACTCTAGAATGAGTTTGAGTGTATTAATAGATATGAGCACGTATTTGTTAGTGAATATAAAAATTGTTTTTATACTGTGTTGACTTATCTGTGACGACCCGCCTCTCATTCCATAGAAAGACGTACATCATTAAGAAAGAAATAGGTAGAAAAGAATAGATACAAAGAAAGAAACAACATCAGAATCTCACAGCGAAAACGGAAAAACATATTACTTCACATAGATATTACATAGTATTCATAGTACATCAAAGTTATACAGTTACAACGACATCAAATTAGATAGTCGTAAAGACCTGTCGATGCATTATATCCCAACACAAACAGATGATACCAACACAATGGAATAGATATATATAGATGCGCCAAGTCTCCTGCTCCAAGTCCTTTTCCAAAATTCGTCAAGCCAACCTGATCACTTGGCTACTCATAAAAATTTGAGTACGCAAGAGTTTAAGAAAAATAGAAATAAACCCCGGGTCAGATATGGGTCTGGTGTGAGTAAACAGTTTTGTTTAACTTGAAAAACCTTTTGAAATAAAAGGTATCTCTTAAGACTCTCCGCAAATAAACACGGACAAGTTTTTCCCTTACGATAACCAAAACATTTGATAGGAAATCCAGTTATATTATAATAGTGTCTAGGGTTTTCAATTTAAAGTAGGAAATAGCCAGAATGCTTACATCTCACGTTCCAACATAGTTGGGCACAATCAAAACTGTACAGGCACTTATTGGAGATTGGATTCCATAAAATGGCAAGGCTACTAGGGTATCAATTGTTATAGTACTGTTAGCACCAAAATTGGTCACCAACACCATTAGAAAGATTGTGTAGAGAGATTAATGAAGAAAGTAAATTAAAATAGAGAACAATATATAAATTTAAATGCAGAGAACAAGAACACCAAATTTATAGTGGTTCGGCATAATTGCCTACATCCACTTTGAAGTTAATCTTTATTGGCTTCTCCATTACTTGAGTGCGGATACAATCCGTAAATCAATCACTTGAATACAAACTTGAATTAAAAATAATAGAGTATAAAAAATGGCAGAGTCTCCCAGTGTTCTCGAAAAAAGATCTTTTTCACTGTGCCCCTGCCACTCTATTTATAGACGAAGATGAGTTGGATTTCCTTGGTGGGCCTGGTAGCTGAATACCTCGGCCCTAATGGAGTGGTCTCTGCGCGTCGACCCGAACATGCCGAACGATCAAATGCCGAACCATCATCTTTGTGCCGAACGATGCGATGTGTTGAGTGAGGGGCGCATGCCGACCAAGAATTGATGTCGAACAAGGAAGAGGCCGAGTGAGGCTAGAATTCTGAATGGTCCAGGAACGCCGAGTGAAGCATGAATGCCGAGCGCTCTTCGCATGCCGAACGCAGTGGTGCCGAACACCTTGGATGCCGAGCGATATGGAAGCATGCCGAGTGAAGTGGAGCCGAACGCTTTGAATGCCGGACACCCTGAATGTCGAGCGTTATCAATGTTGGATGCTCTCCAGATGCCGAGTGCTCTTCCATGCCGTACCTACTTGTCTGCCGAACACTTCCCAATGCCGAATGCTTCTAAGTACCGCGCGCTTCTTTCTGCTGAGTGTCCCCTTATGCCGAGCGCTCCTAGATGTCGAGTACTTGTTGGACGCCGAACGTGACGATATGCCAAACAATCCAGTTGAGCCGAGTACCAAGTTGCCTGGTCAAATCTCCAGGAAACACTTATCCCCCAAAGTGTATCGCATGACCGAACGTGATGCACTTTGTACTACGTGTCCTTTGTGCTTTGCTTCGAACCCTAGCCCATCACTCTTGGTAGTTGTTTTCTTGTGAATACCAGTTATAGAGGTGTGTGCCGAACGTAGTGTAAACGCTGAGCGATACAGCCGAAGCCGAACATCCCGTGCATGCCGAACAGACCGAGGCCGAACGACATTGCTTTGACCGGTTCTACCGATCATTGTCGTTTCGCCTTCTTCTTCTTCCCTATAAAAGTCAGTATGTTCCTCCTTCTTCTCTTTTTACTTTTCACTTCCGCTACTTTGTACTTGCTAACCTCGTCTGTTAATGGATACTAAAGACTTAATTAATACTTCCCAAGCCCTCAATCGACTAACTAGGTACTGACTCCTTTATCTAAATCCTTTCCATGATTGAACAGTTTCAATGAGAGGCTTAAGTTCGTAAATTAGAACCGTAGCCAAGAGGGAATCGAAGCTCCATTAGGATATTTTTAGAGCAGACGATGTGGAGGAAAGGAAGGAGGAATTGGCTAGGGATGAACACACGAGGGAGTTGTTGGGTGATGTATTGTGGTTCGGCTTGGTTTCTTCGTGCCGAACGAGACTGGAAGAAAAAAGAATAAAGGAGGTGTAGGAGATGGTTAGGATGCCGAACGGCGTGGTCTGGCACGACTTGCCGAACGATCAGCCCTCGTTGCTCGGCGTGGATGGAGGAAGAGAGGAAAAAATTAAGGGCGGAGCGCCGAGCGTTGGGGCCCGGTGTGACTCTGGTTCGGCATGACTCATCACATGCTGAACAGTGGGATGGGAGGTTAGGGAGGAAGCGTGAATTAGCTGGGATGCCGAGTGTTGTTTCGGCCGAGCAGAATCTTGGCCGAATGATACTTTGCCGAGCGCTACCTAGGTCGAACGTTAGTTAGGCCGAACGAAAGTTTGGCCGAACAATATTCAGGCCGAACGATAGCTATGCGGAACGATAGTTTAGCCGGTCGATACCTAGGCCGAACAACTTTTAGGCCGAACCCTTATGAATGCCTAACCATCCTCTAACTTAGGCCGAGTACATATTTACCTTGCCTAATCATAAAACAAAACAAGGACAAGGACTCCAGCATACTAGCACATCGAACTGATTCAGACTGATAACTTCCTAGTTTTAGTAGTCACAAACCTGAACTTTAACCGACATAATCGGATAACTTCTTTTAACATTTTCTGAATCTGGGATTGTGAACATCATAAGGAAGGCTTTTGGTGACGGTCAGCGATGACGGTCTTCGAAGGCGATGGTTTGAAGCTCAATTTTGTACTAGTAACTTTTAACTTTTCAGCACTTGCACACGAACAATTGCACTAGTTCACACACCACACAGGGGGAAAAATTTATGTTGTTAAGTCTAACGCCGATTATTTTTCGACTACAGTTCAAACAAGTGCAAACTCAATATTTATTGGAAATGTCTAAGACATCTAGCTCCGCCACAATTTCAGATAGACCGGGACCATCCTCCCGACAAGAAGTCGCATATGTCTCAAATCCATCAACCTCCCGTACACATAACTTAGCTCCCGATGCCCTGGAGGCATCAATTTTCTTGGATAACCCCGTTGATTCACAGGCTTCGAAGGTCAATGAAGTTGCGCTCCGGCGAATATGCTCCATCCAAGGGATTCCTTTCGACGTCGTGTTGGTTCCTTCGGGGCACGATCGTCCACACTTGCCCCAGTTGGATACACGGCATGTAATAAATTCATGTGCTGGGTTGGCAGTGTGCCGCCGTTCAATTTGTTTCTTCGGGATATGCTGCAATACATTGACATTGCCCCGTCGCAACTGCACCCGAACGGCCACGCGTTTATCTACGGTACCTACATCCTCTTCATGACCGTCCTCTCTAGGCCCCTAACTCCGGGTGACATCAGATATATCTATATGATCAAGAAGCGGGAAGATAGCCCCTCTTACATGTTTCTTGAGCCATATTGCAAATGCCAAATCCTAACTGGGGCATGGAGCAAATTTGCCCTGTACAAACAGGAATGGTTCTATATGCGCTGCCCCCCATGTTTCGCGAGGAGATGGGTGTAAGGAAGTAGGTCTTCTCTCTGGATTGATATTCATATTTGGTCAATGCCATTCCTTTTCTAATTCCTTTCTTATCTTCTCATGTATCAATCAACGTCCCGACGGCCGCGGGTATTCTGAAGCCATTGAAGCCATTAGAACTCTTCCCGCCGAAGAACGAGACATCCGAACTCTTATTTCAAATGAGTCACTATCGAGGTTCGGACAGTTAGCAGAAGGTCGGCGGATTAGCCTTCCTGAGGGTGTCTCCCTACCCAGGCCGGCATCCGGTAAAGGGAAAAAATTAGCTGAGTCGTCATCACGCCACACCCCCGTCGTACAGGAAAAGGGGGAAATCAAAGAGGATGAAACACCCGAAGCACAAGGTGAGAATTTGGGTCCCGCTCGAGATCCTTAGTCGAAGTGCACGATATCGAAACATTATCTTCTCCTTCAAAGAGGAAAAAGGGGTTGACGTACAAGATTAGAAAGGAAAAGGTTGGCGGAATTTCGAAAGTTACGCTTATTCCGATGGAGAAAGAGGCTTCTTCACAGCACATAGAGAGTTCTTTAATGGGCCTATCGAACCTCTCCATTCCGGATGATCTGCTCAATTACGACTTTGACGATCCGGAGGCATTCAAGCTTCATTCGCCCAACAGAGGCGATGCGAGCGCTCTAACCCAAAGTCAGGGAGAGAAAACTCCTATTAACAAAGCGACTGGTCCATCGGAGGGAAACACTAGGACACACACGAACACTTGCACATTAATTTGCACTTAAATTTTTGTCATCACACTACTCTTTCTTTGCTAATTCGCTGTTATTTGAATTCTATATAGGTGGCATGGGGCGTCCACATGGATTCAATCGTCTTCGTGGTTCGTCTATTTTTTATCAGTCTGGACGGGACTCGGGTTCCGGGAGACGTCGAGATAGAGATGGTAACGACGATAAAGACTATCATTCCTGGGACTCGTCATCTCGGAGGAAGACTTATTATTAGCCAAAATACCTCCAGGATACGTCTTCTCGCCCGGAGCAAAGTAAAGACAAGCGCGGCCATAAGAGGTCGCAACCTGATGCTCCCCCGGACCAACACTCCGATTCCTCCTCCACTCGACAGGCCCGAGATTCTCATAGGAGAGTCGAACTTTCAAAGCCGTCTCCTCCTGCTCCTGCAACGGACCCATCAGTACCGGAGAGGCTGGTCGAGCTTAAAGATAAATTTCCAAAAATCTGCTTCGACGGCTTGAAATTCCTCCCGGCGATTCATCCTATCCCCGGGCACGTCAAGCAGAGCGTCATCACCTGTACAAACGACATCTATGTTCAACACGACACGTTTGTTCATTTGGCTGAAAAACTTTCTAAAGTCTCCATGGAGCGCCAACATGAAATCGATCGTCTGAAGCTTGAGGCTATCCACGACAAAGATATCATTAAAGCTCCAGACGAAGAGATTGCAACTTATAAATCTGAACTTGAGGTCGTCCATCAGAGCGCCAAGGACACTACCGAGGCCGTCACTCGCCTGGAATCAACTCATAAGAAAGAACTCGACGAGGCGGTTCAACGATGTAGGGCTTTGGCTCTAGAGAAGGACTTAGTTCAAAAGGAGAGGGATGCACTCAGCCTCTGAGTCAGGGAACTTGAGGAGCAGCTCTGCAGGGAGAGAGAAAAGAAAACGGCTTCCCAAGAAGAGTCACAACGATATTGTGACAAAATCGTTGCTACTCGACTCTTAAAAGAAAAACTTGACGCCGAGCTTTCCAAAGTTGAGGCGATAAAGAGTGAAGCCCGAGAAGAGGGCAAGAGTATAGCGTCCATGGATATCGACTCGCGTCTCGAGGCGGCTAGAGAAGAAGGCAGGGAAGAGGTCAAAAGCATGTTTGACACGCTAATCGCTGAATCGAGACTTGACTTTTTTGGGCGAGGGCTGTCTTGAATCTTTAGCCGAGGCATGTGAGGCTTTGATAGAAATTAGGACGGCCGAGCACGGCGCCGAAGAGATTGATGAGGGGGCCTTGATAAAAGAATATCTCAAGGGAAATGAGCCTTCGGACTTGTCGACGGCCAAAGCTATTTATTGCAAAGGCTCCCCCTCAAAGAAAGGGAAAGAAGTTATTACCGGTCCATCCGGGGTCATGCCTCTAGTTCATGTGCCTATTCAATCGGCCGATCGACCGGTACTCGATCCATTTGAGCAGCATATCGGCTATAATCCAGAGGATCCCGGCCTTGGCTTCCATATTTTGTCTCCCATTTCGGAGGGTGAGAATCCGTTGACGGATGAGAGCCTGCCGGAACCTGGTAGATAACCCTTCATTTTAAGATTTTGAAAGTTGTCATTCTTTATGAAGCACCATTGTATTCTAATGCTTGCTTTTCGTTATTTTGCACAGGCCGTTCTGATCCTGGGCCCACTCTGAGGAGCGATATCGCCAAGGAGGCAGAGAAGGAAACAAGTGAGGCCCCTCATGCAGGAGAGGCTCCCGGGCCTGATGCTTAGGTGATTGGAGCGCTGGATGAAGACAAATCTGAGACTTCTTCTCCCATCGAGGGGAGTTATGAAGTTGAAAATACAGGCGTCTCCGGGCACACATCCAAGCTGAGCATGAAAGATAGGCTTGAGAAAGAGAAGGAAGAGACGACCAAGATCAAGATCGAACCTCAAACCGTGGACCCCAACGATCCTTTGAACAAACCGTTGAAGATCATTCTCCCTGGCAGGTCCAAACCCATGGATGTTCCTCATACTTCTTCGGCTGTCACTCCTCCATCAAAGAAGGGTACCAAGGGTAAATGCGGAGGAGAGGAGTCATCTGAGAAGACAACAGAGGTGAAGAAGTCGAAGAAGCACAAGAAGTAATCATTACTCTCATTCAACGAGAGTTAGTATAGATTATGCAAGTGCTTTTGTTTTCTTAGTTTGTGTAAATAAACTTTTGATTCCAAGCATAAAAGGATTTGTAATGGAAAGTTATCTTTGATGAATAAAAATTAGTTTTCCTATCCCTCAATGGCTCCTATCATTCAAATTTCTTTGTGATTCAGATTGAAACGGTTGCGAATAACATAGGCCTCTCGGTTCATCTTCATATAGCTCGGAAATTTTTTGAGAGCCGTTTGTTTTTTCTTCCGCGCTCCAAGCACTTATAATATTTTCTAATACGTGCGCTGAAGGCTCGATGTATTCAAGTCATTTATATCCAGTCCGCCTTCAGGGGACCTGGTCATTTAAATCGTTTATACTTGAGTCCGCATTCTGAGGACTTAGAGTACTCCATTCCGCACTCTGGGGACTTGGATATTTGGAATCGTTTATACTCGAGTCCGCACTCCGAGGACTTAGAGTACTCCAGTCCACACTCCGGGGAATTGGAGATTTTGAATCATTTATAATCGAGTCTGCACTTCGGGGACTTAGAGTATTCCAGTCCACACTCCGGGGACTTGGAGATTTGGAATCGTTTATACTCGAGTCCGCACTCTGAGGACTTAGAGTACTCCAGTCCGCACTCCGGGGATTTGGAGATTTGGAATCGTTTATATTCGAGTCCGCACTCTGTGGACTTAAAGTACTCCAGTCCGCACTCCGGGGACTTGGAGATTTCAAATTGTTTATACTTGAGTCCGCACTCTGAGGACTTAGAGTACTTCGGTCCGCACTTCGAGGACTTGGAGATTTCTAATCGTTTATACTCGAGTCCGCACTCTGGGGACGTAGAGTACTCCAGTCCGCACTCCGAGGACTTGGAGATTTCGAGTCATTTATACTCGAGTCCGCACTCTGCGGACTTAGAGTACTCCAGTCCGCACTTCGGGGACTTGGAGATTTGAAATCGTGTATACTCGAGTTCGCACTCTGTGACTTAGAGTACTCGAGTCCGCACACCGGGGACTTGGCGAATCGTTTATACTCGAGTCCGCACTCTGGGGACTTAGGGTACTCCAGTCCGCACTCCTAGGACTTGGAGATTTCGAAACGTTTATACTCGAGTCTGCACTCTAGGGACTTAGAGTACTCCAGTCCGCACTCTGGCGACTTGGAGATTTCAAATCATTTATACTCGAGTCCGCACTCTGGGGACTTAGAGTACTCCAGTCCGCACTCCCGGGACTTGGAGATTTCGAGTCGTTTATACTCGAGTCCGCACTCTAGGGACTTAGAGTACTCCAGTCCACACTCCTGGGACTTGGAGATTTTAAATCGTTTATACTCGAGTCCGCACTCCGGGGACTTAGAGTACTCCAGTCCGCACTCTGGGGACTTGGAGATTTCGCGTCGTTTATACTCGAGTCCACACTCTGGGGACTTAGAGTACTCCAGTCCATACTCCGAGGACTTGAAGATTTTAAATTGTTTATACTCGAGTCCGCACTCCGGGGACTTAGAGTACTCTAGTCCGCACTCCGGGGACTTAGAGATTTTGAATCGTTTATACGTGTTCGTACGTCAGCCAGAATAATATGGTTTCGTTTGCCTGTCACAGGATCATCATACGCAGAAACATTAGTCATTTATGGAAAAGATGGCTTAAAGCCTTTATTAATGAGAGCTGAATTGTCTTACTACATGTCAAGAACTAAAAATAAAAGTGTACTGGAAATAAATGCGACTAATACACGAAAGAAACAGACTAAGTATAATAATACCGCAAGTGCTCCTATTCCATGCTCGGGGGAGTGTCGCACCATCGACGGTCGCTAGCTTGAAAGTTCCTACTCCGAGCTTCCATTCGATGACGTATGGACCTTCCCATGCAGGATTCATATAAGATGGGATCAGAAAAACTCGTTTCAAAACGAGGTCTCGCACACCAAAGATTCTCGGTCGGACCTTTTCGTTATAATATTTAGTGACTCTATGTCTGTATGCGGCCGCTTTTAAATTAGCTTCTTCGCGTTTTTCGTCAATGAGGTCCAATGATTCCAACAAAAGACTCTAGTTCGACTTGGGGTCGTAATAAGTTACCCGATATGATGAAACTTCAAGTTCCATGGGTATGACAGCTTCCGTGCCATATGCCAATGTGAATGGAGTATGGCCGGTCGCGGTCTTGTGGGTGGTCTTGTAGGCCCAAAGCGCTGTTGGAAGTTCATCCACCCGCTAACCTCTAGCCTTTTCCAGACGCTTTTTCAATATGGACTTGATTATCTTGTTCACGGCTTCCACTTGTCCATTGGCTTTCGGGTGACCAACCGCTGCAAACTTCTTTTCAATGCCATATTTCTGAAAAAATTCTTTGAACTTCTTGCTTTCGAATTGAGTCCCATTGCCTGTAATGATGGTCCGTGGAAGGCCGAAACGGCATATGATATTTCATACGATGAAATTAATAACCTTCTTGGTGGTTATTGTGGCCAGAGGCTCTACTTCTGCCCATTTGGTGAAGTAGTCGACCGCAACTATTGCATATTTCGCTCCACCTTTGGCTACGGGTAAAGAACCAACTAGGTCAATTACCCACATTGTAAATGGCTAGGGACTAACCATCTGTATGAGTTCTGCCGGCGAAGCTCTCGGGATTTTCGCATATATCTGGCATTTATCACATCTTCTCACATAGTCTGCAGCATCCCAATTCACAATTGGCCAGTAGTATCCATAATGGAGGACCTTCTTCGCTAATGTCTGCCCCCCAAGTATGGTCGCCGCATTCTCCTTCATGGACTTCCTTCAAGATTCGTTTTATCTCATCATGGGCAATGCATCGGAGTAATAGGGCCGAGATTCCCCTTTGATACATTACTCCATCCTGCATTACATAATGAGAAGCCTTGCGAAGGACTTGTCGTCTTTCGCTTTTTCCTTCGGGTAAGATCTCGAATAGCAAGTACTGCTTGATTGGGGTCATCCACGATTCCTTCTCGATTTTTGTTTCTAGCACGAAATCTACCTCCATCATATCTATACACGGAGCATGGAAAGGCTCAACAGGAAATAATCCCATTTATTGTGCATCATCCGTGCTTGCGAATTTTGCAAATGGAATGACTGCTTTTTTTTGGTCACGCGGGACATGTGAAATATCATAGTACTCGAGATTCATTAGCAGCTTCTGAACTTCGACTAGATATGGGGCGAGTCTCTACCCCCTTGTTGGGTAGTCTCCTCGCACTTGGCACACTACCAGCTGTGAGTCACTAAAGATTTCAACCAATTTTACTCCCAGTTCTTTGATGAGTCTCAAGCCGGCAATCAATGCTTCATATTCGACTTCATTATTCGTCGCTGTGAATTCGAGCTTCAAAGTATAGCAAACTGATCGGTTCTCAGGAGTTATAAGATATGCCAAACCCTGAACAACGGTTGTTAGAAGCCCCATCGGTGTACATCTTTCATCGAACGGGAGGTATGACATTGTGATCGTTTGATTTGTCTGTCATAGTGAATTCAGCAATGAAGTCAGCTAGCGCCTGTCCTTGTATGGCCCTTCGCGGTAGGTAGGTAATGTCGAACTGACTTAGCTCAATATTCCATTTTAACATCCTCCCAGATGTTTCCAGTCGTTGGAGTATCTATCGCAAAGGTTGATCAGTATAAACACTAACTGAGTGCGCCTGAAAATACGGGCGAAGATTGCATGATGCAATCACCAAGCAATAGGCTAGTTTTTCAATCTTTGGATAATTTCATTCTGCCCCCGTCAAGCGTTTACGAACATAGTAAACACGCTTCTGAACCCGGTCCTCCTCGCCAACCAGGGCTGTGCTGATAGCGTGCTGGGATACTGCCAAGTATACGTACAACATTTCGTGGTCTAATGGTTTTGACAATATCGGGGGACTTTCCAAGTGCCTTACAAGAGCTCGGAATGCTTACTTACAGTCGTATGTCCACTCGAAACTCCTCTTTCCTTTCTTTATGACATCCAAGAAAGGAATACACTTGTCTGTGGCCCTAGATATGAATCGGCTCAGCACGGCCACCTTTCCATTCAAGCTTTGCACCTGTTTTATGGTTCTGGGCACTTGTATATCTCGGATAGCCTAAATCTTCTCCAGGTTAGTCTCGATTCCCCACGCATTCACAATGAAACCTAGAAACTTTCCTGACGCTGCGCCGAATGAACACTTCAAAGGATTGATCTTCATTCCATAATGTCTGCGTATGTCAAACATCTCCGCTAAATCTCGGATGTGGTCGTTTGATTGCCGTGACTTCACGAGCATGTCATCCACATAAACTTCCATCGTTTTACCAATCTGGTCTTTGAACATCCGATTTACCAGACGCTGATAAGTTGCTCCCACGTTTTTCAATCCAAAGGGAATCACTACATAGCAATACAACCCAACGTTTGTGACAAAACTGGTACGTTCTTGATTTGGGAGGTGCATCAGGATTTGATTATATCCGGAGTATGCATCCATGAATGATAGCAGCTCATGTCCGGCAGTTGAATCGACCAACTGGTCAATCCTAGGCAACGGAAAACTATCCTTCAAGCATGCTTTGTTTAAATCAGAATAATCAACACAAGTTCTCCACTTTCCATTTGCTTTCTTTACCAGCACAAGATTAGACACCTATTCAGGATAGAGGGCATCGCGGACGAATCCATTGACTTTGAGTTTGTCCACCTCCTCTTTGAGAGCTGCGGACCTCTCCGGGTCCATACCTCTCCTTTTCTTTTTTACGGGGACGTACTTTGGGTCTATGTTCAACATATGACTCGCAACTGTTGGAGAAATCCCGCACATATCGGAGTGAGTCCAAGCGAAAACATCAAGATTCGCTCGGAGGAAGTCAGTGAGGTTCTCGGCCACCACGGGGTCGAGTTGTGATCCAATTTTAAGAATTCGTGACGGGTCATCCCGGTTGACCGGGATGTCAATTGTGAGTTCAGCCAGTGCTGCATTCATTTCCCTGGGTCTCCCATCATCGTCTCTCGGATCTATGTCTCTATAGATCCGAGAATGTTGCTCGAGCTAGGGCTCGGGCGCTACTTGTCAATCATCAAAATCTAGGATGCGGATGGAGCTGTCCGCAATCTTTCCTTTCTCTCTACGCCAAGCCTCTCTTAGCTCAGCCACATAGCATGCACGTCTGGTCGCCTGATCGTCGTGTACCACTCCAACACCACTGTCTGTGGGAAATTTTAACGTCAGACACCAAGGGGACAATGCTGCCCTAAATTCTGCCAAAGATGGACGTCCAAGAAATACGTTATATGGAGAGTCAACATCCAACACTCTGAATGGTAGGATCCGCACCCTCCTACGCTCGCCTTGTCCCAGTTCAACTGGTAACCCCACATATCCCACTACATCCGTTGCTGCACCGTTAAAGCCATGGATTTTGGCCTTGGATGGTTTCAAATCCTTACTCTCCAGCTTCATTTGGTCGTATGCCTTCTTAAAGATGATGTTAACGGAACTCCCACAATCAATTAGAATTCTCTTCATGAACGCCGGCTCGATTGTCGCAGATATGACCATGGGTCGATGGTAGGGGCCTCTACCTTATCCTTATCCTTAATTACTTACATTAATTAATTATCCTATAATTACTGATTAATTATCCTTTAATTATTAATTAATTATCCTTTAATTATTAATTAATTTACCTTTAATTATTAATTAATTCACCTTTAATTACTAATTAGTTAACCTTTAGTTATTAATTAATTAACCTTTAATTAATTACATCAATTAACCTTTAATTAATTACATTAATTAATGTCCTTTAGTTACTTACATTAATTAATTATCCTTTAATTAACTACATTAATTTATTATTCTTTAATTAACACATTAAGTAATTAGTTTTTAATTAATTAAGACCTTAATTAATTTAGGATAAACAATTTATTTTAATTAATTACTCTATAATCATTTATGATTACTTAAGACCTTAAAAGTTAAACTATTTATATTAAACATATACTTAATTACATCATTAAATTACATTTGAAAACACTTAGAGATTTAATTAAATAATTGACCTAACATAATTATTCAATTCAAATCAACTTAAATTTAATAAACATTTGACTTTAAAATTTTAAGTTTGAAACTTGTTTGAAAAATTTAATAAACATTATGAAACCTTGTTTAACCATTTGCATTTAAGAGCATTTGCTTAATGCTTTAAAACTTGTTATTTTCTTTTATTTTTAAACTTTGATATCTTTCAAAAAAACCCGAGTCCAACCTATAATTTCCCCGAGCCAACACTGAGTCAAACTCTCCTCTCTACTCTTCGATACCACTCGCGTGAAAACCCTATGCAACCTCCTTTCTTTACCGAGGTCAACACAGCACAGCGACAAAAAGATACCAGAGAAACTCCTACATTTGCACATGAGTTCACCGCCGCTCTGACCATCTTCACCGTCGCCTACAGGTCACCGATCTCCTCTCCAGTCGTCCCGACTACCCAGGAACTTCAACGACTTCGCCTATCGAAATCGAGATAGACGAGCACCTTTCTGGAACAAAACCAATCGGCGAAAATGCCACACGCCACTGCCTACGACCATATGAAACCACCCCATCACACCCCAACCTCTGCCGCAATCCCATGCTTCGATCCCCCTTGCTACGGTCAAGTCTGATTCACCCTCGATGACGAAATCAGCTCGTCATCATCATCGAACAAAACAAGCTATAAAACCCTAGTTCGTCGTCGATAAGCCACCACGGCGAACTAAAAGTTCTTCGAACATTTTCTCGTGATCCCCAGACATCCATCTTCCTCCAGCAACGATCACAATGACCATCTCTTCCCAAATCCCAAGAAATCAATGAAAATGCAATCCCTGTTCAACTCGAGAAATCACAATAAATACGAATCTAAATATCATGATATGATTATCAAAATTCATCACTTTCTAGTACTAATCTAATTATAAATTCAAAACATGAAATTAAGATCGTTGATTTTTCTGATTTAAAAGGATTTCACTGTAATTTCACATTTTCGAAATATTTACCAAATATTTCCACTTGAACCATTTTTAAAAATGATTTTACATTCTTTCAAACATTTTCCTTGTAATATTCATATCTTGAAAGGGATTGGAGCAAGAGAATTTGATTTTTTTTTGAACTGGGTTGGTCTGTTAACATCAAACAGAAACAAGCACATTCATATACTTAGACATGCATAGATATATATACATATTTATATACACGCAACACATTTTCATCCATACAAACATATCTACAACAAATTCTTCACATGCATCAAAGTATATACAAAGATTTAGTTTTTTTAAAAGTGTTTACTCACTGGAAATGTTAAGCATAGTATCTTCTTTGAAATCTGGAAATGCTTGATTTTGAAAACTGGAAATTGGTCTTGACTTTGAACTGATCTTGTTTAGTTGCTTGATGTTTGATTTTTCTTGATTTTGTTGGATCTATGCTTCAAGTTGAAATTGTAAAAGTTTGATTGTTGATTTCTTTACTTTGGTTTTAGCTTTCAGGTTTGGTTTAGAAAAAGATTTGAAAATAAAAGATAGAGGAAGAAATGAAATAGTAGAGATGTGTATATATATAGCCTTGATTTATTATCATTTTAAAAATAAAAAGAAAACTAAAAATTGACACTTGTTAAATTGCATGTTGAAATGTTTACACTTGTTAATTTGCATGCCTTTATGATTTAATATGTTTTTATAAACTTTTATATTATATTTTATATTTTTATTAATGCATTTCCTTTTATTTATATTTATATAATTTTAAAGAAAATGATTTTAAACCTAATTAAACACTAATAAAAATCATATATATACACTAGTTTTTAAAATATAGAGTTTTAAATCCAATTTATTTTTAAGATATTTATTTTTGAATTCCAAATCCAAAATTCTTATTTACAATCTACTATACGTACATATATATATACATATATATATATATATATATATATATAAACAAACACATATTTTATTTTATTTTAAAAGAATAATTTTCCACATTTAAAATAATTTATAAAAGAAGATTATCACATTATTATTGCCCAAAATTCTGGATTATCACATTCCTTCCTTATTAAAAGAATTTATAAAAGAAGAATATCACATTATTATTGCCCAAAATTTCGGGTTATCACATTCCTCCCTCATTAAAAGAATTTCATACCCAAAATTTAAAAGCAAAAGATAATCAAAAGTTTTATTTCAAACAATCAAGCATACATATTAGCCATATACTAACAACCAAAGCAAACAATTCATTCAAACAAACAATCCTAACTATCCTGACACAAACCCGGATAGGCTTTTCTAACACTATCTAGAGTTTCACAGGTACAATCTCTAGGATCCTCTCTCAACTGAATCTTCACCAGCTTCACCACTTTGTTTCTCAGCTGCTTCTCATCTCGATCTACTATCTGGACTGGATGTCTAACCATTGTTAAGTCTGGTTCGACCTCTAAATCTTCTTGTGCTGCCGGTTCCACAACTAGAGATGGGTCGTACACGTACTACCTCAGATGAGATACATGAAAAGCATTGTGAATTCCAGTCATCCGGTCAGGCAATTCAATCCTATAGGCCAAAGCACTAATTCTCTCAAGAACATGGAAAGGTCCAATATATCTCGGGGCAAGCTTTCCCGTCTTTCCAAATCTGATCGCTCCTTTTATTGGGGAAACCTTGACAAAAACCAAATCTCCGACTTCAAATTCCAATTGCCTTCGTCTCTTGTCTGCATAATTCTTCTGACGATCCTAGGCTGCCTTCATTCTCTTCTTGATTAGCCCCACCTTCGTAGATGCCTCTCGAATCAAGTCTGGAACAAGAACAAGACAATCTTCGGACTCTACCCAACAAGACGGTGATCTACAAGTTTTTCCATACAAAGCTTCATAGGGTGCCATCTTAATACTTGCCTGATAATTATTGTTGTACAAGAATTACACCAAGTGCAGATGGTCCTCCCAAGATCCGTCGAAATCTAGAATACAAGCTCTCAACATATCTCAAGAATGCGATTCAGCCTTTCTGTTTGACCTTCGGTTTGGGGATAATAAGTTGTACTTAAACTCAACCTTGTTCCTAGAGCTGTCTGTAGAGCTTCCCAAAATTTTCTGGTAAAGATTGGGTCACGATCACTTACTATGCTGATAGGAACTCTGTGCAACCTGATGATCTCTTTCAAGAAAATCTCCGCTAAAGACGCTGCAGTTGTGGTTGCATTAACTGGGATAAAGTAGGTGCTCTTGGTCAGCCGGTCTACGATTACCCACACTCCCTCATTTCCTTTTCTGATCCTTGTCAAACCATCGACGAAATCCATTGATATCATTTCCCATTTCCATTTTGGGACTTCCCGAGGTTGCAACAAACCCGCGGACTTCTGCTGATCACCTTTTACTTATTGACAGATCTCACATCCACTGACGAAGATATCAACATCCTTCTTCATTCCCGGCCATCAGAAAATTCTCTTCATATCCTTATACATCTTTGAGATCTCCGGATGGATACTTAACCTTGATTTGTGGCCTTCCAATAAACTTCTTGCCTCAATCCGTCCACATCCGGCATCACAATCGTCCATTGATCCTCAAAGCTCCTTGATCGTCTATCTTGAAATCCTAATATCGACCTTCCTTAGCTCCAAGAATCAATTTCTCAAAAGTTCTATCCTTCATCTGACTACTCATGATCCTTTCCTGTAGAGACCAAATAACTTTCAAAATAGACAAAACTGCATTCCTACTCAAAGCATCTGCCACTACATTCGCTTTCTCTCGAGTATAAAGAATATCCAGATCATATGATGCCAAAAAAACCACCCATCTTTGCAGCCTCAAATTCAGATCTTTCTGGGAGAAAAGATACTTTAAGGGTTTATGATCAGTGAAAAGCTAGAACTTCTCTCCCAACAGATAATGCCTCCATATCTTCACAACAAAGACAATAGCCAACAATTCCAAATCATTTGTAGCGTAGTTCTTCTCATGTGGATTCAACTGCGTACTCGAGTACGCAATCACTTTTCCATTCTGCATCAACACAGCACCAAGCCCTACTTCACAAGCATCAGTGTGGACTTCAAACTTACTCTTTCAATCTAGAATAGCCAAAATAGGTGTGCTAGTCAACCTTGCCTTCAAATCCAGAAAAGCTTCTTCACACTTAGGAGTCCATTTAAACATCGCTCCCTTCCTAGTCAGTTTGGTCAAGTGCGAAGAAATCTTAGAGTGGTCCCGGATAAATTTCCTGTAGTAACTCACCAAACCAAAAAAACTGCGAACTTCCATAGGAGTCTGCAATTGCTTCCACGCTTGAATAGCTGCTACCTTGGCTGGATCCATAGAAATACCTTCTCCAGATACAATATGCCCCAAAAATCTTACTTCTGACTTCCAAAAATGGCACTTCGAAAACTTAGCTTTTAGGACATGCCTCCTCAATGTCTCCAACATTATCTCCAAATGACGCTTATGCTCCTCCTCATATTTGGAGTAGATGAGAATGTCGTCGATGAACACGAGCACAAACTTGTTCAGCACATCCCGAAAGACACGGTTCATCAGATCTAAAAAATAGGCTGGAGCATTGGTTAGCCCAAAAGGCATAACCAGCCACTCATAAAAACAATTGGGTCCTCTAAACGCAGTCAAGGGTATACTGTCTTTAGCTACCCTTAGCTGGTGAAAACCCGAAGCTAGATCTAACTGGGAGAAAATAGAAGCTCCATGAAGTTGATCAAAAAGATCGTCTATACGAGGTAAGGGGTACTTATTCCTAATAGTCACCTTATTCAACTCCCGATAATCTACACGATCTTAAAGATCCTTCCGACTTGGTCACAAAAACTACAGCAGAACCCGAGCTAGAATAACAAGGCCGGATCAAACCTCTCTCTAAGACATCTTGAGTCTGCTTCACCAACTCTTCTCTCTCTCTCTGCACCATCCTTCTACTGGGTTGAACCATTGGTATCGCTCCTAGAACTAAGTCGATACGGAACTCTATCTCCCTATGCAGGGGCAAACCTTTGACTTCTTCGAAGACGTCTGGAAAATCTCTGACGACTTCGATGGTTCCAACTTCTTCTTGCGATGCCTCGATCACATGCAAAAGACTACTTAAATGAATCTCTGGACTATCGCAAGTCACTTTTGCAATCCTTTCCAACTCAGTTTCCAAATACACAATTCTCTCTTCACAAATCAAAACAGCTTATGCTTGTCCAGTCAATCCATTCCCAAGATAAGGTCAAATCCTTTAAAATCCAATACAAATGGGTCGCACGAGAAACTATGGGACATATAAGAAATTCTTAGGCCTCTACTGATCATATCTAACTTAGTCACTCCCCTTATAGGATTAGATACAAAATAGGGTGGTCCATGATAACAGGGGTAAGATGAAACTTCTCTACCATTTCCAAAGAAATAAAACTAAGGGAAGCACCAGAATCAAACAAACCTTAACCTAAATACCATCTAAAAGCAAAGTACCTCCAAGAACGCCTTTGCCTTTCCCATCTGAAGAAGTTGACGGTCCACCTTGAATAGCAAACATTTTAGTCAGTTGAGCTCTCTGAAGAAGTGGGCAAGTTTTCACCATATGCCCTGACTGTTGACAGTTGAAACACAAAGACTTCTGAACCATTATGGAGATCGGTCCACACTGACGCTGCTGCTACTGAGCTCTACCTCTAGGACTGTAACGACCCGTAAAATTTTAATTGTTTTAATAATATGTTTAGTTATAATTTTGTGAAATTTTAAATAACAAAATTTTTAATATAAATTTGATATTTGTAATATGTCTATCTAAACATAGCAACCGGTAAATTTTCATCAAATAATATGGAAGTTTATTTTTATTGTGTAGTTTTATTTAAATTTATATCAGTTAATATTTGAGAATAATAAAATGTTTTCCAAACTTGAATATTTTTCAATAGAAAAATAGTAAATCATCTTCTGAGCAAGATGTCATATTTCGTTCTTCAAATTTTGACTGTTATTGCTCCGTCGATCTTATTTTCGGCGAAATAACAGTTGAATTTAAAAATGTTCCGAAACCAAAATATGTCAACATGAGAAAATTTATTTAGAACACTCTGAATTAGGCTGTGAAATTCATTTCATCAAATTCGAACGTTTCTAGCTCCGTTTGGATTTTTCCGTGCGGAATAGCAACGTATATCGGTACCGATTATCGACTTTTGATCGACTGATCGTACCACTAATATCTATGTACTATTTTGATCGCTTCGTAAGGCTGATCTCCCCAGTATATTCATTTGTGTGTTTCGGAGTTCGGTACGCGACAAAATTGACAAAACGGCTAACTGTATCGGTACCGTATTGAAACTTTTTGTTTTCCCCTGTCCTTTCGTGTATTCTCAAGACAACCATTATATAGCAACCTTTAATATTTCCAAAAATTTAACTTTGACTTTTTCTATTCATATATTCAATTTATGTTGTTGTATTTGGTCACATGTCTGTCCATCTCTCTTGGTTGCTCTCCTTTATGCTTTGATTAGAATTTTTTTAATATATATATATATATACACACACACACATATATATGTGTGTGTGTGTGTGTGTGTTATAGTACAGGTGGTTCATGAAACCAACCTGTACACGTTCTTTTAGTCCTAACATAGCAAACTCTCCGCCCCTTCCTCTCCTTTATTTATTTTGTGGTTCGACCTTGCACATAAAAAAAACATTTTTAGCATTTCTACCTTGAGAAGCCAACTCACCTACTTCATTCTATATCTATTTATTTGCGTACAGGTTCAAAACTCTTCAATTCTTAGTTGGCTCATCCTCTTCCTCTTTTGATTATTAGATCTCTTCATCTTTTCATATGTCCTGTTAATAAAAAAATCCACTGAAAACAAGTATCGGCCTTCCTCAACCAAAGCACGCATGCCACAAGTCTCGGGCTCCTCAACACAGTCGACCACACACACACGCGACCGCCTCCATAGGCACGTGCGCCGCCAGCCAAACTCAACACGAGATCTGCCACCTCCACCAGAATCCACGGCTTCACCTGCAAAGCCAGCAACACCGCCCCTCTTCCCTCTGTCTCCCCCATCAATTTCGGCTTGGGCCGACTTCTACTTCACCGCCGGCTTCACATGCAGTTCCTTGCCGAGCCTCTTCGAGTCCCTTTTCTGGCAAGTATGTATTATTTTATAAAAAAATTATTATACACGTGTTTATATATATATATATATTTGTTAGTTTTAAGTTTGTTTATAAAGTGTATGTATATTATATAACATTTTACATTTTCTTAGTGGTATATTTTAAGTGTGTAGTTTTTTTCCTATATGCATGTTGTAGGCTTTGACCTGTAGCCTTGATTTCAATAGAAAAGGGTCTTATATAAATGTCTTTTTACAACTTTCTTTATCGTGTATTGTTTTAGATTATATATAGGTTATGTTATAGTTTGGGTTTAGGTTTTTAATAAAGCATGCACAGAGATGTATTTGCATATATAATGTATGGGTGAGTTTTGTATAAATGGTACCGTCTGCGTTTAGCTATTATAGGGTCGTTATGCGTGTATTTATATATTGGTCCACTGCATTTTTTTTACGCTAGTCTTAAACTTATATACTAATGTATGCCTATATATTTATTAATATATAGGGTCGGTCAGGTGCGTCTATTTGTTTGTATATGTTGTTTACAGTCTTCTGTTATATATATAATACTAGTTTATATATATATTTGGTTTAAAATGTAATTTATGGTTCATTTAAATATTATATAAAGAATTGTTATGGATATGCTATTTTGTATATAGTTTACAATAATAATAATAAAATATGCTTATGAAAGTTGTTGCATAAGTTGTGTAAGTACTACGTAATGTTACTTGTCTATATAAACATTTATGTTCTGAAGTGTTTACTTGAAACAGTTATATTTGTATACTAGTAATATTAGTTAGTAAATGATTTCACGTACTGTGTATATGTATGTAATATAATATATATATATATGTATATGTATATGTATATGTGTATATATATATATTTAAATTATATATGTTATAATAATAATGACATCAACTAGGCTTGTTTTATGTATATGGTTTTGAAATGTTGCTTTTAAACTATCTTGTTTTATATATGTATATATGTGCAAATAATAATAATGATTTTTAAATTTTATATATATATATATATATATTAGTTTAATATATTTTTTAATTTAAATATTGATTTAATAAAATAATCATAATAATAATAGTATATACATATATCTTGTTTCAGTTGTATCAAGATGGTGCTGATTTGTTCTCGTCAATTCTTGTATATCGGCTTTGATCATCGAACTTATTTCCATCGTGCTTTGCTTCGAAATTCGTGCCTAGATTCGTAACTCATTCCATTTATGACTACCTCTAGCCTCGAAAGGTGAGTAATCACTCAGATTAATGGTCTTATATTTATTAAATTTGATTTCAATTGAAACGACAATTGAAATATGCTGCTTTTTGTTATTTACATTGTTATAAATGTTGTTATCTGTATCTGTTCACCTGTGACATCTGACACCATTATCTGTTATTTATATTGATGATATATGCTTGTTATATTATTACCATATCTGTTATCACTCTGCAAGTTCCTTATTAGTATACAATTCACTATGGGTTTAAATGATATAAACCCGAACGGACTTTAGAATTGGGGAAAATCATTATGGGTTGAAATGTTAGACCCAAGCGATTTTCATTCGAATTGAATTTGGGATTGTGGGTTGAAATGATATATAACCGTATAAATTTAAATTGCGGATTGAAATGATAAATATCTGTATCACTTGACCATAGGATAGAAAATTATATACGCGGTTTATATATAAAAGTATTTTGAAATGATTTCTATGTTTTGGAAGAAATATATGGTCTTATATAAATATTGGTTTTTGATATTATAAAAATGTTATTTTATATAATAAAATTCTTGATTTTAAGCTATTTATGGATTTGTTTTAATATAAATAAGTAGAGTAATAAAGGTTGATTTTATTAAAATATAATATGGTTAAGTGTTTATTTAAATTATATTTTAATATAGAGTTATAATGATTTAAATAAATTAAGGTTGGAAGATAAATTTGAAATTGACTTGAAATTGAATTTATTTGAGAATTAAACTCAAATAAGTTAATTTGAAATTTATAAAATTTGAGATTTTAAAGGATATGATTTTCTAACTAGATTTCGGTTTAAGGTGATTTAAGTGAATATATCAAGTTTCAATAATTGAAGGAATATTCAGTTATTTGATGTTTAAAGGTTTTATTTAAAGGATATTGGACTTATTAAGTAAATATTAAAAAATTTAAATAATCGTAAATTGAATATGATATATGAAGTTATCAAATTTAGTTTTGAAATTATGAGATATTTAAAGCTTTGAAATATATATATTTTGAAATGGCTTATTTGTGGTTCAAATCCATTTTTGAAGTTGATATAAATTTTTAAATAGTTTATTTAGAAGCTAAATTGGAATTAATAATGTTGATTTAATTTGAATTTTGGAATTCGAGCTGATTTGAAATTAATTTGTGAAATTGAAGAAGCTATTTTATTATACAAAGTATTTCTATGTTGAAGACATTTAAGTGGTGGAAGTTATATTTCAAAGTTATGAATTTCAAAGTATCATGTTTTGAAAGTATTATAATTTCAAGTGTTTAGTTTCGTAATATTACAAATTTGAAAATGTTATGGCTTTGGAAAATAGATATATTTGAAATATAAATGATATCTCATATGGTTTTGAAAAGGAAATGATAATTTGGTTTTAAAGTATAAACTATTTTGAAATGACCGCGGTGTTACAATAACAATTGGTTATAAAAGAGACCGGGATCGGAAGTTGTCATATTCTCTGCCAACTCCGAAAACCACTTTAATAACCGTATACGCGGTGGAGATTCCAAAATGAAGTAGGATGGTGGCGACGTCCTTTGAGGTATATAGGTGGACCCAACTCCCGTGAGTTGGCATAAGGTGACTAAAACAGGAGAAATTGATGGGCTAATGAGGTCGCTCCTCTGATCGGACACACTCCTTCGCTATTATATTCTGACTTTGAGATTATTTGGTGGCCACTTTTGATTCTTTTGATTTGGGGGTGTGGCTCGAGGTGGGCGGTAGTAACTGCTATGCGTTACCACCGGCCCGGAAATGTAATTGGTATATCTACCCTGGAATTTCCTAGTTGTGCCGTGTCACCTACCATCGCGCACCTTGTACGAGTTTGGATTTCTCTCGTAGCCCATGGAGTATTTATGGTAGTCTCCAGATTTGGAGATGCGCTGATACTGGATGGACTGCTGGGACTATTACGTATTAAGGTGGAAAAATGTAAAGCCTTAACGCTATTTAAAAGTAAGTTTATTTCTATAGACATTATTATAAATATTATTATAAAATAAATAGTTTAACGGATCCTTAGAGGATGGTTATCCTAACATCCTTTGAGTTACTTGTATTTCTATTGTTATTTCACTTGAGTTGGATTTATTGATATAAGAATGTTAATCTTGCCTCAAGTGTTTTGTGTGTTGCTTTACGCTTGGGCCAGACCGAGTGATACAGCTTTTGAGACTCACCGTTGGAGTTGGAGCTTTGCTTGGAGATCTAGCTATCTATCCAGCTTTCAAATATTCAGTTGATTCTAGTGATGTATTCTGGTCTTGCATTTGAATATTGTATTTGAACTTCTATTGTACCTTGTTTAACTCTGATGTATTTATATAGTAGCTTCATGAATTACTATTTCTTTGTTTCCGCTGCATTATCTTACTCTGTGTCCGTGATTCTGTGATTATTTTATTTACTGCATATTCTGAGTTTTGCCAAATTTATTTTTTACAATTTGATATTTTGAGAAATTCAAGTCTAACATGTGCGGATGCGAATGGTTGAAAATATCAAGTCGTTACAGTTGGTATCAAAGCTTTGGCTCTAGGCAAACCTAGCATATATGGTAAATATTTACAGAATCACTTTCGTTCGAGCTTGAATTTCTTTCTTTTGACTCGATTTCCTTTGAACTTTGTAACATTCCCTACGATTTCAAAACCCATTCTTGTCTCTTCCTATTCGTATTCTTTTGATTCTGGAGTATCCCATAACTCCACTTCGATTGATCTTTATAATGAATCGGCGGTCTCGCTAATCTTTGAATGATTTGTAAAGGAGTTAAACTACTTTACAATAAACATTGCTTTACCGAAGATTTCTATATCCTCGGTTTACGATGCTATCTATCTCCTTCTATGCATGAATTCCATCCCTTGAGATCTAATGTCGATTTGCCTCGGAGTTCTGCATCAATCTCATTCTTGAAGTCATGGTCGACCTGGTTAAGGTTGCCCGCGATTTATATAGGTCTGTCCATCTTCCTTGTTTGAAATCCAATTATTTTTTCTCCCATTCGAGCTTATTTATTTGTTAGAAATTCTATTTTATTAGGACCCCTCGAATTTGAATCTCCATCCTTGTTTTGAAACTCTTCTGTATTATCGAGTGAGAGAGTGTATTTATAATTAATATAATTATATATATATATATATATATTGTGTTGTTTGAGTTATTAATGTTGATTTGGATATTCGATCGATTCGTCTGATCAACTCTATCGATAGGATTTCCAAAACACTTGAACAGAGCAAACTGACACAATATTGTTTTCAAATTTGATAAATGAAATAAATTTTGTATGATTTTATTTATATAAGTATAAATCTTTCTAGAATTTAATAGTTAATTAAATTGGTTAACAAAATGATAATATTTGATTTTCAATTATTATTTTGTAAACCATTGACTTTTATCTCATAAATATATAAATAATTGAACTATAAAACATGATTTATAAATTGATTTAGAATTTAAATGAATTTAAATTAGAATTTGAGAATCTAATTCCCGATGATTTCAAACTTTGGTTTTAAAGCTTTAAAATTTTATATTATTCAAAGTATTTTCGAATACAAAGAAATTTAAACTGTTTAAATCAGTGCTCTCCTATCTTGTCGCTAGAAAATAATTTCGGTGATGGCGACCACATCATCGACATTCATTTTCGAGTTTAAGAGTGGAGAGATCATTCTGTAGCTTTGCTACAGTTTGTTTGGAAATCAAATTGATCTAAATTTCTAAAGTATGGATTGATTTATAATATATATATATATATATATATATATATATAGGTATATGATTACGGATTTGATTTGATGCCTATAGCATATGTATAATTATCTCAAAGTTGTTTGAAGTTAATCGGAAATTGATTCTTAAAATTTTGATTTAAGGATGATTTTCAATGAAGCCAAATTTTTCGAATAAATACTTAACTTGAAATAAGTGAATTGTAAAATTTTATTTGGACAATACTCGATTGCATTATATATAACTTACCTAAATTTTCAAAAGTTAACTGTGTAATTGAATATTATACAATATAAAATGTTAAAAAGAATATATAAATAAATTTGAGTAGTTATAATAAGTGTAAATATACTTAATATATGTGATAAGATATATTAAGTGGAATAAACTAAAAACTAATTTGGAATAAAGAAGAATTAAATATTTTGAATAAAATATGATTATAATAAATGACTATTCAAATTTATGATTTTAGAAAATTATTAATAGAGGATAATTGGATAATAAGATAATAAATAAATATAAGTTTAGAAATAATTAAGATGGAATTATAAGCTAAATTTAATTTGAGTGAAATCAAATGGATTTACTAAAAGAGATAAATAAAATTTTGCTTTGAAGGAATTAATAATTTGACATCAAATCAACTTAATGAAATGCGAACTTAAAATCCATTATCAAGAATTAATTAATTTAAATTGAAATTTATATGGTTTTAAATTAATTGTTTATTTGTTTTCAATCTATTTTCTTTCTAGTTGGTTCCATTCTCCTACTTTCTTCCTTTTCGAGGACGAAAAGTTTTGAGTGGGGGAGAGTGTAACGGCCCGTAAATTTTTTAATTGTTTTAATAATATATTTAATTGGAATTTTGTGAAATTTTAAATAATAAAATTTTGAAATATAAATTTGATATTTGAAATACGTCTATTTAAACATAGCAACCGGTAAATTTTCATCAGATAATATGGAAGTTTATTTTTATTGTTTAATTTTATTTAAATTTTATCAATTAATATTTGAGAATAATAAAATGCTTTCCAAACCTGAATATTTTTCAGTAGAAAATTTTTAAATCATCTTCTGAGCAAGACGTCATACTTCGTTCTCCAAATTTTGACTGTTATTGCTCCGTCGATCTTATTTTTGGAGAAATAACAGTTGAATTTAAAAGTGTTCCGAAAACAAAATATGTCAACATGAGAAAATTTATTCAGAACACTCTGAATCAGACAGTGAAATTCGTTTCATGAAATTCGAACATTTCTAGCGCCATTTGGATTTTTTCGTACGGAATAGCAACGTATATCGGTACCGATTATCGACTTTTGATCGGATGATCGTACCACTGATATCTGTGTACCGTTTTGATCGCTTCATCGTGTTGATCTCCATAGTATATTTATTTGTGTGTTTTGGAGTTCGATACACGACGAAATCGACAAAACGGCTAACCATATCGGTACCGTATTGAACCTTTTTGTTTTCCCGTGTCCTTTCGTGTATTCTCAAGACAACCATTACACAGCAGCCTTTAATACTTCCAAAAATTTAACTTTGAATTTTTCTATTCCTATATTCAATTTATATTATTGTATTCGGTCACATTTCCGTTCATGTCACGATCCAAATTCCAGCGTTCGAGAATCGACATCCGTACTCCACTGTACTTGAATGCCGCAGATTCAAACGTTGAAATTCGAGTCGTGCCGGAGCCTATAACACATTAAGTACAACGCAGTAGAAGAAATAGAATATATATTTGATATACAACATGATACAATATCTGATACAACAGAATGATACAATGAATAGACATCAGAGATATGATACAAGAAAATAGCAGCGGAAAGAAAAGATAACATCAGCAGCGGAACAAAAATCTCCAAGGTGATCTTCAAGGAAGAACTCCATCTTCAAAACACCAATCCAGCAATAGCTCGCACTCCCGATCACGATGCACACAGATGAACCAGTGCGGTTCAGATCCAAAGACTGAACTAGCTCCAGATAATTTACTAAACCTGACTATCTGAAAAACCCAACTCTAGACTGCCCGTGTAGGAAAATAGTGGGCACCCAGAGTTTAGGATAGGAACAATAAACTCCAGGTCAGTCATGGGACTGGTGTGAGAAAACAAAAGCAATTGGTCTTTTAAAACAAACAAAAGAATTTAAATTTGAAATCCGCAATGCTTTTTGGAAAATGAAACTACCATAAGGCCTCCCGCCACACACACAATGAAAACGCAGAATTGGAGGAGATTTCTCCTTATGATAGTCAAATATGCTTGATACGAGAAATTTCTTTGTATTATTACTATAATTGCAAAGTGTAGGAAAATCTTTCGAAAGTAAGATATAAATCATAGCCAACATAGACATTCCGAACTATGCCTACTATAGCTACCATCTAAACAGTGGTAACCACCATAAGTAAATGGCAGGTTCTACAACTAAAACCGTACAAGGCACGTATTGGATGAATGGATTACCAACAAATGGTCAGGCTAAGGAACTTCCTACTGTCTATGGGATCGCCTATGGCGGGACGTCCCGAGAACCTAACCGGATCTCTGCCAACACAAGGCCGGGTTACCTCTGTAACTAGGTAACTAACACTCGAGCATGCCATCCCCCGGTCCTTTGGGACCTTTATCCGAGGTACCTCTAATCCAACAACCACAAAGAAATCACAAAGTAATAGATCTGCAGTATCCACATGAGTAAGCATCTGGGCTCCATACCATGATACCACCCTTTACCAGAAGGGAATGACACACCCTAAAGGGCGCGACCCTCATAACCTTGCCGCATCTTTCCTATTTCGACCATTTCCGGGGTGTGAGGTCCTGATGCAGTCTCGTCCACAACGCTATGCTTTATACAAAAGCCATGCTTTGATCAAATGATCAACAAATGATCATCAACACACAGCAGCACTTAGCATGCCACACTTCCAAATTGGGAATATATCACTGATAAATATCAACTACATTACCTCCGAGCTCGTACGTCTCAAAGAAGTGTATTAAGCTAAGAGAATAAATTCTCCGCCACCAAGCATAAATGTATTTGATAGAGATCAGTTTAATATCTCAAAGTGTAATGTCGGACATACAACCATACAAGTCTATTCCGGGTTCGAACAGAACCGAAGGCACTTCCGTAGAAGCCCTTGCAAATCCGGGTATCCACAATCCCGATCAGACTTCCCATCACTTAGGGAGAACTCTATACCGGAGCAACTCAGTGCAGAGTCAAATCGACAGGTTATCCTACCACTCTCGAAGACACCCGGTCTTCAACACCGGTCTTCAATTGCAATCCATAACGTCGTATCACTATTCGGAATGGGTTATATGACACATGGTCCTCTCCCGGCTAAACCGAATAGCGAGCGTGATATTTTTAAAACATATGGATATGGGATTTCAGTTAAGTCACAACTTATAAAACCCAAAACCTTTCTTTTAAATGGTTAAACAAATTACCATTCTAAATCTTTAAACAAAAAGATTTATTCCATAAAGTTCACGTAGTTTCACAAAGATCTATTTATAGATTTCCAAAACAATTTCCATTTCAACTGGATTAACTCATTTAAATCTTTAAATTAAAGATCTCATTTATAGCTTTCAACCCATTTCCAAAGTTTTATCTATAACTTGGAGAACCATTTTATTTTAGACTTGAATTCCTTTTAACATCCATTGGAAATTCATTTCTTATGTGAAAGCACTTATTATTTGAAAACATAAAGTTTTCAGTTTCAGAAAAATCCAATTATATTTATACAAGTTAAAATCTTTGGTTTAAAATTTAAATTCCCAACAACACTTTTAAAATGGTTTAAAAACCCATTTATAAGTTGAATAACCCTTTTTAAACCCTAGTTCCTAAATCATAGAATTCAATTCAAATACTGAATTCCAATTTAAACCCAATTATTTAAATTTCAAAATTCAATCAAGTTATTCAAAATAACTTTATCTTTGAAATTCATTTTCAAAAGATTCAATTCTAATTCCAAAACTATTTTGGGTTCAAAAATTCAATTTTTAAAACTATTTCAAAAATCTGTGACTTAACTCATCTCCACGTGCAATCCATATTTGTGTGTGTATAAGTGTGGTCTAGGGGTTTTACACAATAAAAGTGCCACACCATCAATCAGCACGGATTCAAATATAGCAATATATTTAATAAGCGGTATAAACTATAACGCTTATATTTGATAAGCGGTACCAACCAATTGTAACGCTTATCTTTTATTCACAGATCATAAGTATATATCACAGATAATAAATTCCAGTAAACATAGCTCAAATCAAAACAGAGCATCACAAACAGGGATATCAGACAATTCAACCATCCTATAGAATCCAAACCTACATAAATAAGGTCGGTTAATTATCTGATTAATTCAAATCAGATTAACTACTTATGGATTACTAATCCTAGTTATTTAATATTAATTACAAATCATTTTGATAATTTTTTTTATCATTTACCAATTGACCATTAATAATAAATTAATTGACCTCTAATTATGATTTATTGATCTTTTTTTTTACAATTAACCTTTAATTATTTAATTCACCATCTAATTAATCATCTTTAATTAATTAGTTAACCCTTACTTAATTAATTATCATTAAATTTATTATCTCTAATTAATTAATCATCCCTAGGTTAATTAATTGTCATTAAGTTAATCATTCTTAATTTGTTATGATAAGTGACTTCAATGTTAAACACTTGATTTATCCACTTTTAATTATAAATTAATTACTTTTAATTATGTAATTACCTTTAAGCAATTAATTGATTTCATTAATTAATTTTCATTACTTAATTGCATTAAATCCATTTAGCCCTTAATTATAGATTTATTAACCTTAACTTAAAATCAAATAAACCACCCCTTACTTGCTTTCACAAATTCTCCTAATTCATCATCTTAATTAATTTATCCTTAATTGTTAATCGTTTAACTCTTAATTGATTAACTTAACTTTAAAATAAACATTTTCCCTTTATTTCAAAAACTAAGATACAACTTCATTTCTGTACCCAGATTTACAAAAACCTGGTTTAGATCTTACTTCTATTTTCAAAATTCATCTTAAGACTCAAATCATTTAAAATCTACTTAAAACATTTTAAACTTGTTTAAACATTTAAATATATAAACTTATTTAATTCAAAATTAGGATACAAAGTAAAATTTGAATTCATATTTAAACTTGATTTAACTTTGTCTAAATCTTGTGTTTCAAATTTAATTTATTTTAAATTTAAACTCTGTTAGATTTTTGAAACAACCTTACAGGTTTTTTTTTTTTGAAACCTGTAACAAATATCATTCCGAGGCTAATCCATTTGCTTCGAGTTAAGACTCGAGCTACACCATATCTTCCCGAGACATGTTTCGATTCGCCTCCCTCTTTCCCCAAACACCAAAAAAAAAGTACCTAATCCCACTGATGCACGGATTTTTGTGCGTGCATGTGCACGATCGACGCGGCCACCTCCATTCGATGCTCCGATCATCAAGAGACCACCCATCATCCCTTGAGTCACCACGACAACCCAGAACGTCGAAATTGACCACGAATTGAAATCGAGTGGTTCAATACCCAGATTGAAATAGTACCGAACCACCATAACCACACCGTCCTCTCGCCTCTGGCCATCGGAGGCCATGGAAACTTCACCGAAGCCTCCTCTTGACCACATGCTGCAATCCCCACCGGACCGATCGCCGATACTTCATCCATTTCGACGAAAATGCTCAAAAAACCCCAACCTTAAAAACTGTTGCATAAACCCTAGAATCACGTCGCTTGATCACCACATTGATCAAGAATTTAAACGAGTATTTTTCTAACAATCTATGACCATCCCAGCACCTCCACGCCGAGTTTCGCCAAACATTACCACGCCGATCACCAGATTTTGACAAAACTCCCACCATTGATCAACTCGAAAATTTCCATCAATTTCAAGTTTAAAAATTCCAATATTATTACCAAAATTCATAAATTTCGAATACGAATCCAATCATATAACTGAAACTAGAAATTATAACACTTGAATTTTCTGATATAAATGTTTATCACTGTAATTCTAAAGTTTTAGAATGTTTACTGCATAAACACATTCGAAAATATTTTTAGAATTAGTATTATACTAATATGATCAACTTTCATTTGGGAATCATCATCTAAATCTATTTAAAATATGAGATATAATTTTTTCTTCCTCTGGAGTTTGGTTATCCTGTTACTAACAGACCCCTATCAAAAGCATGCACATCCATTTTATACATATACACCCCTATTCACATGCATACCAAAGATTTTCACAGTATCTATATCAAGCATCCATCACAACCTATAAATAACAGGATAGTTTGCTCACAGTGATGGGTTTGGGATTATAGAACAACAGAGAGTTGTTCATGTGTAAGCACAAACATGACCGCAGTACTTCACACACATACATGCAGATATATCCATACGATTTCACAAGCCTATATTCCAAACACAATCTAAACATTCAAAATATAGAACAGGTCAAGCTTGCTCACCCGATGATTTGCAGCAGAGACAAGAATAGAGACAGGAAAGATTGTTTTGAGTTTGCAGGCTTTTGATTTTTCCTTATTTTGATTTTGATTTGTCTTGCCTGAGGCTGGAGTCTGGAACTCGTGAATAAAAACTTTTGTTTAATCACTGTTGTATTTGTTCATTTAATTCATCAAACCCAACAATTTTAATTCTACTTACTTACAGTTTGAATTTGTTCTAAAGCTTCAAACTTGATTTATTTTCCAAGCTGCAGACTTCAATTTACATTTGCTTTCAAGTTGAATCTGCATTTTTTTTTGATTTTGTTTCAACTGTTTTAAACTTATGATTTATCATTGATTAACAATATTAAATTCAAAGCTTTAAGGAAATCTACTTATCTTTATTTAAATCCCAGAGAGAACTGCACTGCTCTAATGCATTTCAGGTTGAAGCCTTTGCATTCTTGGATTTTTTTACTTTTCACTGCAAATTTTATCTTCTGGTTAATAGCTTCCTGACTTTTGATTTCCAACTAGAATATACTATCAGGCCTGGAGCATTGACATTGATATTGCCTGATTATGGGCATTTGCATGCTTCAGGTTGAAGTTGCTTTGTTGAAGCTTTTGTATTCTTGAAATTTTTAACTGCAATTCTTATTTTCTGGTTGAACTTTTGCTTGCTCAAATCCTTTTTGAACAGATTTTTTTCTTATCTGTTGCTGCCTACAGGTTTGAGATTTTTGAATCTTTGTTTCATAATTATTTTCTTTGAGATTTTGAGAAGAGAAGAGAATGGCAATCTTTTTGATTGATTTTTTTTTCTTGGGGTTTTAGATTTGAGATACCCAAATCTTTGTCACTGTTGTTTCAGATTTGCTAAGATATTTAACAATCTCATATGGGAAACTGAAAAGTTTTTCATAATTTTAAATTCCATTTTTTTATTCAATCAAATAATTTGAATGCCATTTGTAAAGAGGAATTGATTATGGAATATATGCATGTTGATTTGCTTTCTTGTCTACTTTTATGTATGTTTACATTTGTTTACTCCATCCCCTTATGTATATATTTATCATTTGCAATTTTACAAGACAAAGGATTTTTTCTTTTTATTTTATAAATTTTTATATTTATATTTACATAACAAAATTTTATTTCAATTATTCTCTTACATTTAATTTTTTGTTCATAATGTTTATATACTTGTTTATTTTTACAATTTTCATTCACACATTTTTTTTATTATCTATTTATTTTGTACAACTTTTAAAAGAAAAGAGAAATGTAAAAATTTCATATTAACAATCAACCACCTTTGTTCATGTATGAAAATTTAACATAAAAATAACATTTTTGAAAATGAGTACACTAATTTTTTTTCTTTTTATTACAACTTCCAAGTATTAATAAAATTTAGAAAACAACTATCATTATCTTTTTATATTAATCTCAAGCTTTTAATTTCTATTTTTGTTTTTTGATACATTATATTTTTCTAAATCCAGTCTTTATTTGTAAGCTACTTATACTTAAATTTCTGATCAAATTTTCTATTTATAATCAAAAATTATTCATTTATTCTAGGAATGTTTAATTAATTCACAATTTATCTTCAAAAATTAATTTAATTTCCAAATTAAACTTGATAAAATCCCAGGAATGTTACAAATTTCCCCCCTTAAAAAAATTTCGTTCTCGAAATTTGCAAAGGAGACAACAGAGAATAGACAAAAGATAGAGGTATCTTTCCAATTCAGACTGCGTAACAATTCTGTATTTGGCTTACCAAATCAGAATATCAACAATATGAGAATAAACTCATACAATTATTTCACAAGATATTTGGGTCCATCGGTCTACGAATATGCAAGGGCATTGATTAGTTCGAAGGGATAACTAATCATTCATAGAATATATCGGATCCCTGAGAATAGATAAATGGATTTAATCTTCCATAATTCTCAAACACTAGATATTGTTTTATTGATACAACTCAAATTTAGCCTTGTATTGGTTAACCAATTTACTTAATTTTTAAATTTTCCAATTTATTTAAAATTTCCAATATTCAAATTCATTAAAGTTTAGAACGAAAAGCTGATAAGAAACCGATGAAGATACGAAGAAAGAATTCTCTACGACGATACGTAGGGCCACCATCGCACCGAAACTTCTTCCTGGAGCTGATACCAAGCAATCAAAAGAATTTCGAAATCGAATCAAAGGAGATTGATAGATAAAGTTGTTTCTGCTATTGCAGGGTATTGGCCATTTATAGTGGTTCTCTCCTGTCCCCTATCTCGTCCTCTTCTCGCAGTCATACTTACTATTAGTGGATAGTAAGAGAATTTACTGAGGCATTCGAACGGATATCTTAGGGATTACTCATTCTAGGATATACTTCACCCTATCTCTAATGAGCTACTTAATGTGTTATACTCCTGAGCTAAAGTTTTAACCCTCAGCTCTGATACCAAAATGTCACGATCCAAATTCCAGCGTTCGAGAATCGACATCCGTACTCCACTGTACTTGAATGCCGCAGATTCAAACGTTGAAATTCGAGTCATGCCGGAGCCTATAACACATTAAGTACAACGCAGCAGAAGAAACAGAATATATATTTGATATACAACATGATACAATATCTGATACAACAGAATGATACAATGAATATACATCAGAGATATGATACAAGACAATAGCAGCGGAAAGAAAAGATAACATCAGCAGCGGAACAAAAATCTCCAAGGTGATCTTCAAGGAAGAACTCCATCTTCAAAACACCAATCCAGCAATAGCTCGCACTCCCGATCACGATGCACACAGATGAACCAGTGCGGTTCAGATCCAAAGACTGAACTAGCTCCAGATAATTTACTAAACCTGACTATCTGAAAAACCCAACTCTAGACTGCCCGTGTAGGAAAATAGTGGGCACCCAGAGTTTAGAATAGGAACAATAAACTCCAGGTCAGTCATGGGACTGGTGTGAGCAAAGAAAAGAAATTGGTCTTTTAAAACAAACAAAATAATTTAAATTTGAAATCCGCAATGCTTTTTGGAAAATGAAACTACCATAAGGCCTCCCGCCGCACACATAATGCAAACGCAGAATTGGAGGAGATTTCTCCTTATGATAGTCAAATATGCTTGACACGAGAAATTTCTTTGTATTATTACTATAAGTGCAAAGTGTAGGAAAATCTTTCGAAAGTAAGATATAAATCTTAGCCAACATAGACATTCCGAACTATGCCAACTACAGCTACCATCTAAACAGTGGTAACCACCATAAGTAAATGGCAGGTTCTACAGCTAAAACCGTACAAGGCACGTATTGGATGAATGGATTACCAACAAATGGTCAGGCTAAGGAACTTCCGACTGTCTATGGGATCGCCTCTGGCGGGACGTCCCGAGAACCTAACCGGATCTCTGCCAACACAAGGCCGGGTTACCTCTGTAACTAGGTAACTACTACTCGAGCATGCCATCCCCCGGTCCTTTGGGACCTTTATCCGAGGTACCTCTAATCCAACAACCACAAAGCAATCACAAAGTAATAGATCTGCAGTATCCACATGAGTATGCATCTGGACTCCATACCATGATACCACCCTTTACCAGAAGGGAATGACACACCCTAAAGGGCGCGACCCTCATAACCTTGCCGCATCTTTCCTGTTTCGACCATTTCCGGGGTGTGAGGTCCTGATGCAGTCTCGTCCACAAAGCTACGCTTTATACAAAAGCCATGCTTTGATCAAATGATCAACAAATGATCATCAACACACAGCAGCACTTAGCATGCCACACTACTAAATTGGGAATATATCACTGATAAATATCAACTACATAACCTCCGAGCTCGTACGTCTCAAAGAAGGGTGTTAAGCTAAGAGAATAAATTCTCCGCCACCAAGCAGAAATGTATTTGATAGAGATCAGTTTAATATCTCAAAGTGTAATGTCGGACATACAACCATACAAGTCTGTTCCGGGTTCGAACAGAACCGAAGGCACTTCCGAAGAAGCCCTTGCAAATCCGGGTATCCACAATCCCGATCGGACTTCCCATCACTTAGGGAGAACTCTATACCGGAGCAACTCAGTGCAGAGTCAAATCGACAGGTTATCCTACCACTCTCGAAGACACCCGGTCTTCAACACCGGTCTTCAATTGCAATCCATAACATCGTATCACTATTCGGAATGGGTTATATGACACAAGGTCCTCTCCCGGCTAAACCGAATAGCGAGCGTGATATTTTAAAAACATATGGATATGGGATTTCAGTTAAGTCACAACTTATAAAACCCAAAACCTTTCTTTTAAATGGTTAAACAAATTACCATTCTAAATCTTTAAACAAAAAGATTTATTCCACAAAGTTCACGCAGTTTCACAAAGATCTATTTATAGATTTCCAAAACAATTTCCATTTCAACTGGATTAACTCATTTAAATCCTTAAATTAAAGATCTCATTTATAGCTTTCAACCCATTTCCAAAGTTTTATCTATAACTTGGAGAACCATTTTAGTTTAGACTTGAATTCCTTTTAACACCCATTGGAAATTCATTTCTTATGTGAAAGCTCTTATTATTTGAAAACATAAAGTTTTAAGGTTCAGAAAAATCCAATTATATTTATACAAGTTAAAATCTTTGGGTTTAAAATTTAAATTCCCAACAACACTTTTAAAATGGTTTAAAAACCTATTTATAAGTTGAATAACCCTTTTTTAAACCCTAGTTCCTAAATCATAGAATTCAATTCAAATATTGAATTTCAATTTAAACCCAATTATTTAAATTTCAAAACTCAATCAAGTTATTCAAAATAACTTTATCTTTGAAATTCATTTCCAATAGCTTCAATTCTAATTCCAAAACTATTTTGGGTTCAAAAATTCAATTTCTAATACTATTTCAAAAATCTGTGACTTAACCCATCTCCACGTGCAATCCATATTTGTGTGTGTATAAGTGTGGTCTAGGGGTTTTACACAATAAAAGTGCCACACCATCAATCAGCACAGATTCAAATATAGAAATATATTTAATAAGCGGTATAAACTATAACGCTTATATTTGATAAGCGGTACCAACCAATTGTAACGCTTATCTTTTATTCACAGATCATAAGTATATATCACATATAATAAATTCCAGTAAACATAGCTCAAATCAAAACAGAGCGTCACAAACAGGGATATCAAACAATTCAACCATCCTACAGAATCCAAACCTACATAAATAAGGTCGGTTAATTATCTGATTAATTCAAATCAGATTAACTACTTATGGGTTACTAATCCTAGTTATTTAATATTAATTACAAATCATTTTGATAATTTTTTTTATCATTTATTAATTGACCATTAATAATAAATTAATTGACCTCTAATTATGATTCATCGATCTTTTTTTTTACAATTAACCTTTAATTATTTAATTCACCATCTAATTAATCATCTTTAATTAATTAGTTAACCCTTACTTAATTAATTATCATTAAATTAATTATCTCTAATTAATTAATCATCCCTAGGTTAATTAATTATCATTAAGTTAATCATTCTTAATTTGTTATGATAAGTGACTTTAATGTTAAACACTTGATTTATCCACTTTTAATTATAAATTAATTACTTTTAATTAAGTAATTACCTTTAAGCAATTAATTGATTTCATTAATTAATTTTCATTACTTAATTGCATTAAATCCATTTAGCCCTTAATTATAGATTTATTAACCTTAACTTAAAATCAATTAAACCACCCCTTACTTGCTTTCACAAATTCTCCTAATTCATCATCTTAATTAATTTATCCTTAATTGTTAATCATTTAACTCTTAATTAATTAACTTAACTTTAAAATAAACATTTTTCCTTTATTTCAAAAACTAAGATACAACTTCATTTCTGTACCCAGATTTACAAAAACCTGGTTTAGATCTTACTTCTAGTTTCAAAATTCATCTTAAGACTCAAATCATTTAAAATCTACTTAAAACATTTTAAACTTGTTTAAACATTTAAATATATAAACTTATTTAATTCAAAATTAGGATACAATGTAAAATTTGAATTCATATTTAAACTTGATTTAACTTTGTCTAAATCTTGTGTTTCAAATTTAATTTAATTTAAATTTAAACTCTGTTAGATTTTTGAAACAACCTTACAGGTTTTGTTTATTTTTTTTTATTTTTTGAAACCTATAACAAATTTCATTCCGAGGCTAACCCATTTGCTTTGCGTTGAGACCCGAGCTACACCATATCTTTCCCGAGACATGTTTCGAGTCGCCTCCCTCCTTCCCCAAACACCAAAAAAAAACTACCTGATCCCACTGATGCATGGATTTTTGTGCGTGCATGTGCACGATCGACGCGGCCACCTCCATTCGATGCTCCGATCATCAAGAGACCACCCATCATCCCTTGAGTCACCACGACAACCCAGAACGTCGAAATTGACCACAAATTGAAATCGAGTGGTTCAACACCCAGATTGAAATAGTACCGAACCACCATAACCACACCGTCCTCTCGCCTCTGGCCATCGGAGGCCATGGAAACTTCACCGAAGCCTCGTCTTGACCACATGCTGTAATCCCCACCGGACCGATCGCCGATACTTCATCCATTTCGACGAAAATGCTCAAAGAACCCCGACCTTAAAAACTGTTGCATAAACCCTAGAATCACGTCGCTTGATCACCACAGTGATCAAGAATTTAAACGAGTATTTTCTAACAATCTATGACCATCCCAGCACCTCCACGCCGAGTTTCGCCAAACATTACCACGCCGATCACCAGATTTTGACAAAACTCCCACCATTGATAAACACGAAAATTTCCATCAATTTCAAGTTTAAAAATTCCAATATTATTGCCAAAATTCATAAATTTCGAATACGAATCCAATCATATAACTGAAACTAGAAATTATAACTCTTGAATTTTCTGATATAAATGTTTATCACTGTAATTCTAAAGTTTTAGAATGTTTACTGTATAAACACATTCGAAAATATTTTTAGAATTAGTATTATACTAATATGATCAACTTTCATTTGGGAATCATCATCTAAATCTATTTAAAATCTGAGATATAAATTTTTCTTCCTCTGGAGTTTGGTTATCCTGTTACTAACAGACCCCTATCAAAAGCATGCACATCCATTTTATACATATACACCCCTATTCACATGCATACCAAAGATTTTCACAGTATCTATATCAAGCATCCATCACAACCTATAAATAACAGGATAGTTTGCTCACAGTGATGGGTTTGGGATTATAGAACAACAGAGAGTTGTTCCTGTGTAAGCACAAACATGACCGCATTACTTCACACACATACATGCAGATATATCCATACGATTTCACAAGCCTATATTCCAAACACAATCTAAACATTCAAAATATAGAACAGGTCAAGCTTGCTCACCTGATGATTTGCAGCAGAGACAAGAACAGAGACAGGAAAGATTGTTTGAGTTTGCAGGCTTTTGATTTTTCCTTATTTTGATTTTGATTTGTCTTGCCTGAGGCTGGATTCTGGAACTCGTGAATAAAAACTTTTGTTTAATCACTGTTGTATTTGTTCATTTAATTCATCAAACCCAACAATTTTAATTCTACTTACTTACAGTTTGAATTTGTTCTAAAGCTTCAAACTTGATTTATTTTCCAAGCTGCAGACTTCAATTTACATTTGCTTTCAAGTTGAATCTGCATTTTTTTTTGATTTTGTTTCAACTGTTTTAAACTTATGATTTATCATTGATTAACAATATTAAATTCAAAGCTTTAAGGAAATCTACTTATCTTTATTCAAATCCCAGAGAGAACTGCACTGCTCTAATGCATTTCAGGTTGAAGCCTTTGCATTCTTGGATTTTTTTTCTTTTCACTGCAAATTTTATCTTCTGGTTAATAGCTTCCTGACTTTTGATTTATAGCTTGAATATACTATCAGGCCTGGAGCATTGACATTGATATTGCCTGATTATGGGCATTTGCATGCTTCAGGTTGAAGTTGCTTTGTTGAAGCTTTTGCATTCTTGTAATTTTTAACTGCAATTCTTATTTTCTGGTTGAACTTTTGCTTGCTCAAATCCTTTTTGAACAGATTTTTTTCTGATCTGTTGCTGCCTACACGTTTGAGATTTTTGAACCTTTGTTTCAGAATTATTTGCTTTGAGATTTTGAGAAGAGAAGAGAATGGCAATCTTTTCTGATTGATTTTTTTTTTCTTTTTTTTTTCTTGGGGTTTTAGATTTGAGATACCCAAATCTTTGTCACTGTTATTTCAGATTTGCTAAGATATTTAACAATCTCATATGGGAAACTGAAAAGTTTTTCATAATTTTGAATGCCATTTGTAAAGAGGAATTGATTATGGAATATATGCATGTTGATTTGCTTTCTTGTCTACTTTTATGTATGTTTACATTTGTTTACTCCATCCCCTTATGTATATATTTATCATTTGTAATTTTACAAGACAAAGGATTCTTTCTTTTTATTTTATAAATTTTTATATTTATATTTACATAACAAAATTTTATTTCAATTATTCTCTTACATTTAATTTTTTGTTTATAATGTTTATATACTTATTTATTTTTACAATTTTCATTCACACATTTTTTTTATTATCTATTTATTTTGTACAACTTTTAAAAGAAAAGAGAAATGTACAAATTTCATATTAACAATCAACCACCTTTGTTCATGTATGAAAATTTAACATAAAAATAACATTTTTGAAAATGAGTACACTAATTTTTTTTCTTTTTATTACAACTTCCAAGTATTAATAAAATTTAGAAAAAAACTATCATTATCTTTTTATATTAATCTCAAGCTTTTAATTTCTATTTTTATTCTTGATACATTATATTTTTCTAAATCCAATCTTTATTTGTAAGCTACTTATACTTAAATTTCTAATCAAATTTTCTATTTATAATCAAAAATTATTCATTTATTCTATGAATCTTAAATTAATTCACAATTTATCTTCAAAAATTAATTTAATTTCCAAATTAAACTTGATAAAATCCCAGGAATGTTACAGTTCATCTCTCCTGGTTGCTCTTCTTTATGCTCTGGTTAGAAATATTTTTTAATATATATATGTTATAATACAGGTGGTTCATGAAACCAACCTGTACCCGTTCTTTTAGTCCTAACATTAGCAAACTCTATGCCGCTTCCTCTCCTTTATTTATTTTTTGGTTCAGCCTTGCACATAATTTTTTTTAGCATTTATACCCAGAGAAGCCAACTCACCTATTTCGTACTATGTCTATTTATTTACGTACAGGTTCAAAACTTTTCAATTCTTAGTTGGCTCATCCTCTTCCTCTTTTGACTATTAGTTCTCTTCATCTTTACATATTTCCTGTTAATAAAAAAAATCCTCCGAAAACAAGTATCGGCCTTCCTCAACCAAAGCACACATGCCACAAATCTCGGCCTCCTCAACACAACCGATCACACACACGCGCGACCGCCTCCACGGGCACGTGCGCCGCCAGCCAAACTCAACACGAGATCCGCCGCCTCCACCAGAATCCACGGTTTCGCCTGCAAAGCCAGCAGCACCACCCCTCTTCCCTCTCTCCCCCCATCAATCTCGGCTTGGGCCGACTTCTACTTCACCGCCGACTTCGCATGCAGTTCCTTACCAAGCCTCTTCGAGTCCCTTTTCTGGAAAGTATGTATTATTTTATATAAAAAATTATTATACACGTGTTTATATATATTTGTTAGTTTTAAATGTGCAGTATGTTTATAAAGTGTATGTATATTATATAACATTTTACATTTGCTTAATGGTATATTTTAAGTGTGTAGTTGTATGCCTATATGCATGTTGTAGGCTGTGATCTGTAGCCTTGATTTCAATAGAAAAGGGTCTTATATAAATGTCTTTTCACAACTTTCTTTATCGTGTATTGTTTTAGATTATGTATAGGTTATGTTATAGTTTGGGTTTGGGTTTTTAACAAAGCATGCACAAAGATGTATTTGTATATATAATGGATGGGTGAGTTTTGTATAGATGGTGCAGTCTGCGTTTAGCTATTATAGGGTCGTTATGCGTGTATTTATATATTAGTCTACTGCATTTTTTTATGCTAGTCTTAAACTTATACACTAATGTCTGCCTATATATTTATTAATATATAGGGTCGGTCGGGTGCGCCTATTTGTTTGTATATGTTGTTTACAATCTTCTGTTATATATATATATATATATATATATATAATACTAGTTTATATATATATTTGGTTTAAAATGTAATTTATGGTTCATTTAAATATTATATAGAGAATTGTTATGGATATGCTATTTTGTATATAGTTAACAACAACAATAATAATAAAATATGTTTATGAAAGTTGTTGTATGAGTTGTATAAGTACTACATAATGTTACTTGTCTATATAAACATTTATTTCCTTAAGTGTTTACTTAAAACAGTTATATTTGTATACTAGTAATATTAGTTAGTAAATGATTTCGCGTACTGTGTATGTGTATGTAATATAATATATATATATATATATATATATATATATGTATATGTATATACATATTTAAATTATATATGTTTAATAATAATGACACCAACTAGGCTTGTTTTTTGTATATGGTTTCAAAATGTTGCTTTTGAACTATCTTGTTTAATATATGTATATATGTGCAAATAATAATAATGATTTTTAAATTATGTATATATATATATATATATTAGTTTAATATTTGTCTTAATTTAAATTTTGATTTAATAAAATAATCATTATAATAATAGTATATGCATATATCTTGTTTCAGTTGTATCAAGATGGTGCTGATTTGTTCTCATCAATTCCTATTTATCAACTTTGATCATCGAACTTATTTCCATCGTGCTTTGCTTCGAAATTCGTGCCCGGATTCGTAACTCATTCCATTTATGACTACCTCTAGCCTCGAAAGGTGAGTAATCACTCAGATTAACGGTCTTATATTTATTAAATTTGATTTCAATTGAAACGACAATTGAAATATGTTGGTGTTAGTTATTTACATTATTATATATGTTATTATCTGTATTTGTTCACCTGTGACATCTGACACCATTATCTGTTATTTATATTGATGATATATGCATGTTTTATCATTACCATATCTATTATCACTCTGCAAGTTCCCTATTAGTATAGAATTCACTAAGGGTTGAAATGATACATACCCGAATAGACTTTAGAATAGGAAAAAATCGTTATGGGTTGAAATGATAGACCCAAGCGATTTTCATTCGAATTGAATTTGGGATCGTGGGTTGAAATGATATATACCCGTATAAATTTAAAGGATTGAAATGATAAATATCTGTATCACTTGACCATAGGATAGAAAATTATACACAGGCACCGCGGTCTATGTATAAAAGTATTTTGAAATGATTTCTATGGTTTTGGAAGAAATATATGGTCTTATATAAATATTGATTTTTGATATTATAAAAATGTTATTTTATATAATAAAATTCTTGATTTTAAGCTATGTATGGATTTGTTTTAATATAAATAAGTTGAATAATAAAGGTTGATTTTATTAAAATATAATATGGTTAAGTGTTTATTTAAATTATATTTTAATATAGAGTAATAATGACTTAAATAAATTAAGGTTTGAAGATAAATTTGAAATTGAATTTATTTGAGAATTAAACTCAAATAAGTTGATTTGAAATTTATAAAATTAGAGATTTCAAAGGATATGATTTTATAACTTGATTTTGGTTTAAGGTGATTTAAATGAATATATCAAGTTTAAATAATTGAAGGAATATTCAGTTATTTGAAGTTTAAAGGTTTTATTTAAAAGGATATTCGATTTATTAAGTAAATATTAAAAAATTTAAATAATCGTAAATTGAATATGATATATGAAGTTATCAAATTTAGTTTTGAAATTATGGGATATTTAAAGCTTTGAAATATATATTTTGAAATGGTTTATTTGTGGTTCAAATCCGTTTTTGAAGTTGACATAAATTTTTAAATAGCTTATTTAGAAGCTAAATTGGAATTAATGATGTGAGATCTGATTTAATTTGAATTTTGGAATTCGAGCTGATTTGAAATTAATTTGTGAAATTGAAGAAGCTATTTGATTATATAAAGTATTTTAATATTGAAGACATTTAAGTGGTGGAATTTATGTTTCAAAGTTTTGAATTTCAAACTACCGTGTTTTGAAAGTAATACAATTTCAAGTGTTTAGTTTTGAAAAATTACAAATTTGAAAATGCTATGGCTTTGGAAAATAGATATATTTGAAATAGAAATGATATCTTATATGGTTTTGAAATGGAAATGATAATTTGGTTTTAAAGTATAAAGTATTTTGAAATAACCGCGGTGTTATAATAACAGTTGGTTGTTAAAGAGACCGGGATCGAAAGTTGTCATATTCTCTGCCAACTCCGAAAACCACCTTAATGACTATGTACGCGGTGGAGATTTCAGAATGAAGTAGGATGATGGCGACGTCCTTTGAGGTATATACGTGGACCCAACTCCCGTGAGTTGGCATAGGGTGGCTAAAACAGGAGCAATTGACGGGCTAATGAGGTCGCTCCTCTGATCGGACACACTCCTTCGCTATTATATTCTGACTTTGAGATTGATTCGGTGGCCACTTTTGATTCTTTTGATTTGGGGGTGTAGCTCGAGGTGGGCGGTAGTAGCTGCTACGCGTTACCACCAGCCCGGAAGTGTAATCGGTATATCTACCCTGGCATGGCCTAGTTGTGCCGTGGCACCTACCATAGCATGCCTTGTACGAGTTTGGATTTCTTTCGTAGCCCGTGGAGTATTTAGGGTAGTCTCTCGATCTAGAAATGCGCCGAGACTGGATGGGCTACTGGGACTATTACATGTTAAGGTGGAAAATATAAAGCCTTAACGCTATTTAAAAGTAAATTTATTTTTACTATAGACATTATTATAATAGTGAAATATTACTACATAGTAAATAGTTTAACGGATCCTTAGAGGATGGTTATCCCAACATTCTTTGAGTTACTTGTATTTCGGTTGTTATTTCACTTGAGTTGGATTTACTGATATAAGAATGTTAATCCTGAGTCTAGTGTTTTGTGTTTTACTTTACGCTGGAGTCAAACTGAGTGATACAGCTTTTAAGACTCACCTTTGGAGTTGGAGCTTCGCTTGGAGATCCAGCTATCTATCCAGCTTTCAGATATTCATTTGATTCTAGTGATGTATTCTGGTCTTGTATTTGAATATTGTATTTGAACTTCTGTTGTACCTTGTTTAACTCTGATGTATTTATATAGTAGCCTCATGAACTACTATTTGTTTGTTTCCGCTGCATTATATTACTCTGTGTCTGTGATTCTGTGATTATTTTATTTACTGCATATTCTGAGTTATGCCAAATTTATTTTTTACAATTCGGTATTTTGAGAAATTCAATTCCGACATGTGCGGATGCGAATGGTTGAAAATATCGGGTCATTACAAGGACACTACTTAGCCAAATGACCTTCTTCCTGGCACACATAACACTTCCGAGCTCCATTGTTGCCTCCTGGTTTCCCTTTACCTTACTTCTTCCAATTCGGGTTGAATTTCCTTTTATTTTATTTGAAGAATTCCCACTCGGTGCTGCCACAGATGCCAAAGGTTTCTTTTCCATCAGCTCCTCATATCTCAATGCCATGTCTATCAATTCTACAAATGATCCTTTGAGATGTGCCGTCATCTTCTCGTGAAATTTGGATCTCATTCCAAGCATAAACATCTCGTTCTTCTTGAGGGGTGTGTCAATAAGACATGGTCCATAGCGGGGTAATTCGTTGAACTTAGTCTCATATTCTGATACTGACATACTTCCTTGCTTCAGAACCAGAAAATTTCTATACAGATGAGTCTTCCCTGCTGTAGGCGTAAACTGTTCCTCAACCAATTCCTTAAACTTGATCCAAGAGATATCATCCATGGAAATATTCATGGTAACTGCACCCTACCATGCAGCTGCTCCTTCTTGAAGTTGCCAAGATGCCATTACTCTCTTCTACTCATCTGACAAATCCAAACTCTTAAAAATCCGCTCACACGAGCGCAACCAAGCTTGAACTTCATTGATGGACTCAGTTCCTTTAAAGGGCTTTCCTCCAAGATTGGTAAAATCCTTGCACAATGCTGCAAAGCTCAATCGAGGCGGTATTGGGTTTACACCCTCGTCAGTTACCCTTCCTCCATCAACATTCGGACCTCTTCCATTCGTAGTCCTCGTGCTGCTCACACCTCTACCTCTTCTTCCTCTAGAACTCATGTTGGCAACCTGGACAGGTAACCCAACAATTCAGATAGGTATACAAATATATATATAAAATTACAAGTATGCTCTCTCAGGACAGGTATTAACCCAAAAGAAGCCTAGGTATTTTCTCAACCTAGTGCTTTAATACCAGCTGTGATGACCCACCTCTCATTCCATAGAAAAATGTACCATCGTTAAGAATGAAGTAGGTAGAAAAGAATAGATAGAAAGAAAGAAACAACATCAGAATCTCACAACGGAAATGGAAAAATATATTACTTCACATAGATATTACGTAGTATTCATCATACATCAGTGTTATACAGTTACAACCACATCACATTAGATAGTCGTGAAGACTTGTCGATACATTACATCCCAAAACAAACAGATGATAACAACACAACGGAATAGATATATATAAACACGCTAAGTCTCTTGCTCCAAGTCCTTTTCCAAAATTAGTCAAGCCAACCTGATCACTTGGCTACTCATAAAAATTTGAGTACCTAAGAGTTTAGGAAAAATAGAAATAAACTCCGGGTCAGACATGAGACTGGTGTGAGAAAATGGTTAAGTTGTTTAACTTGAAAACCTTTTGAAATAAAAGGTATCTCGTAAGACTCTCCACAAATAAATACGGACATGTTTTTCCCTTACGATAACCAAAACATTTGATAGAAAATCCAGTTATATTATAATAATGTCTACAGTTTTCAATATAAAGTAGGAAATAGCTGGAATGATTACATCTCACGTTCCAACATAGTTGGGCACAGTCAAAACCGTACAGGGACTTATTGGAGATTGAATTCCATACAATGGCAGGGCTACTGGGGTACCGGCCGTCATAGTACGTGGTCTAGATAACTGTACCGCGGATCCGCCCTGATCCCCTGCTACACAAGACTGAAGCTACCCCTTATTGGATAGTCTGAATAAGACAACCCCGTGGTTGTGGCCAATAACCGCCCACAAAGTTGAATAAAGGAAACTCTAGACAGGGGAAAATCTTATCCTACATGGGTGCTACCTACTTAGCCTTGCTGCACCTAACCTGTTTTAGCCATCCCAATTGATGAGGCTTGAGGCTATGATTACCTTTTTAGAACACATATCTTGGAATTCTCATCGTCCTCCATTGAGGATGGCCTGATAGCATTCGTCCATACAAGTTCATTCCGGGTTCGACCGAAACCGAAGGCACTATCTCCGTTACACTCATCTTTGAATCACCCTCAGAGTTAACGACAAATAGCCCTTGCACTCTGAATCTTCATCTCGATCTTCACTTGAGATTTCATGACCTATCGTTTAACTTGGATCGATGTGGTTTTCGGTAACCATTTGGAATTCGATCCTGGTCTCATCGAAATCCAAACGCCGTCTTAAAGGCCAAGTTGTTTAAGTAAAACAATTTAATTCAATTTAGAACATTATATTCACAAAGCAATTCATCACAGATAAATAACTCACATTTATCATAGCTCAATACAAAGCAATTCATATCACAGAATATTATAGATTAACATACCAGGGATATTAATCAATCCAAGACATTTAATACAAATTAATCATCCATGAGCAAGATTAATTAATCACATAATTATAATTAATTTAATTAATTTCAAATTAAATTAATTACTTATGAATTAATTACTTAACACTGCTTAATTAACGTTAATTAACTATAAATCATTTCTTATTAGTTTAATTAATTAATGAAATTAATTAATCATCCTTAATTACTTACATTAATTAGTTATCCTACAATTACTGATTAATTATCCTTTAATTGTTAATTAATTATCCTTTAACTATTAATTAATATACCTTAAATTATTAGTTAATTAAACTTTAATTACCAATTAATTAGCCTTTAATTATTAATTAATTAACCTTTAATTACCAATTAATTAACCTTTAATTACTAATTAATTAACCTTTAATTACTAATTAATTAACCTTTAATTACTAGTTAATTAACCTTTAATTACTAATAAATTAACCTTTAATTAATTACATTAATTAATGTCCTTTAATTACTTACATTAATTAATTGCCCTTTAATTAATTACATTAAAGAGTTATTCTTTAATTAATCATATTAAGTAATTAGCCTTTAATTAATTATGACCTTAATTAATTTAAGATAAACCGTTTATCTTAATTAATTACTCTCTTATCATTTATGATTACTTAAGACCTTAAAAGTTAAACCATTTATCTTAAACACTTGCTTAATTACATCATTAAATTACATTTGAAAACTCTTAGATATTTAATTAAATAATTGACCTAATATAATTACTCAATTCAAATCAACTTAAATTTAAAACACATTTGACTTTAAAATTTTAAGTTTGAAACTTGTTTGAAAAACATGATAACACTTGTATTTTGAAACCTTTTTTAGCAATTTGCATTTAAACTTGCATTTTCTTAATGCTTTAAAACTTGTTATTTTTTATTTTTAAACTTGTTATCTTTTAAAAAAATGAAACCCGAGCCCAGCCTATAATTCCCCCGAGCCAACACAGAGTCAAGCTCTCCTCTCTACCCTTCGATACTACTAGCATGAAAACCTGATGCACCCTCCTTTCTTTCCCGAGCTCAACACCAACACAGAGACAAACAAATACTAGCGAAACTCGTGCACGTGCACACGAGTTCGCTATCGCTCTGTCCATCTTCGTCGTCGCCTATAGGTCACGGATCTCCTCTCCAGTCGTCTGGACCACCCAGAAACTTCAACGACTTCGCCTATCAAAATCGAGATAGACGAGCACTTTTTTGGAGCAAAACCCATCGGCAAAAACGCCACACGCCGCCACCTACGACCATCTGAAATCACTCCATCGCACCCGAACCTCCACCGCGATCCCATGCTTCGATCCCCTTGCTCCGGTCAAGTCTGATTCACCCTCGATGACGTAATCACCTCGTCATCATCATCGACCAAAACAAGCTATAAAACCCTAGTTTGCCGTCGATAAGCCACCACGGCGAACTAAAAATTCTTCGAACATTTTCTTGTGATCCCCAGACATCCAGCTTCGTCCTACAACGATCACGACGACCATCTCTTCCTCGATCGCAAGAAATCGACGAAAATGCAATCCCCGTTCAACTCGAGAAATCACAATAAATACGAATATAAAAATCATGATATGATTATCAAAATTCATCACTTTCTAGTACGAATCTAATTATGAATTCAAAACATAAAATTAAGATCATTGATTTTTCTGATATAAAAGGGTTTCACTGTAATTTCACATTTTCGAAATATTTACCAAATATTTCCACTTGAAACCATTTTTAAAAATGATTTTACATTCTTACAAACATTTTCCTTTTAATAATCATAACCTAAAAGGGATTGGAGCAAGAGAATTTGATTTTTTTGGACTGAGTTGGTCTGTTAACATCAAATAGAGACAAGCACATTCATATACTTAGACATGCACAGATATATCTACATATTTATATACATGAAACACATTTTCATCCACGCAAACACATCTACAACATTACTTCACAAATTCTTCACATGCATCAAAGTATATACAAAGATTTAGTTTTTAAAAAAGTGTCTACTCACTTGAAATGTTGAACAGAGGATCTTTGTTGAAATTTGGAAATGCTTGATTTTAGAAACTGGAAATTGGTCTTAACTTTGAACTGATATTGTTTAGTTGCTTGATGTTTGATTTTGTTGAATCTATGCTTCAGGTTGAAATTGTAAAAGTTTGATTGTTGATTTCCTTACTCTGGTTATAGCTTTCATGTTTTGTTTAGAAAAGGTTTTGAAAATAAAAGATAGAAGAAGAAATGAAAGAGTAGAGATGTGTATATATATAGCATTGATTTGTTATTTTTTTAAATAAAAAGAAAACTAAAACTTGACACTAGTTAAATTGCATGCTGAAATGTTTACACTTGTTAATTTTCATGCCTTTATGATTTAATATGTTTTTATAAAATTTTATATTATATTTCCTATTTTTATTAATGCATTTCCTTTTATTTATATTTATACAATTTTAAAGAAAATGATTTAAAACCTAATTATACACTAATAAAAATCATATTATATATATATATATATACACACACACACTAGTTTTTAAAATATGGAGTTTAAAATCCAATTTATTTTTAAGTTAATTTTGAATTCCAAATTTAAAATTCTTATTTACAATCTACTATACATACATACATACATACATACATACATACATACATACATATATATATATATATATATAAACAAACACTTATTTTATTTGTTTTTAAAAGAATAATTTTGCACATTTAAAATAATTTATAAAAGAAGATTATCACATTATTATTGCCCAAAAACTTGGGTTATCACATTATCGGTCGAGTGTTTATGGATTCTGGTCGATATGTGGGACGCCATGTCATCGATAGGGGTTTCTAAACTCTTAAACAAGAAAAACCGACACAGTATGGTTTTACAATAGGGTAAATGAAATAATTTTACCAAAATTATTTCTGTATATAAAAGAAATAATTTTTCGTAAATTATTATAGTATATGGTTGCTTGGTTGTTAGAAAGTGATAATATTAAATTATTATCATTGTTGTGTGGAAATTGAGCTAGGAATTAAAATTTATAACCAAAGGTTAAGGAATAAATTTATATAACAAAAATGAGATTTGTAAATGTGAATCATAAATATGCTTTATAATTGAAAATAAAATAAAATTTCCAGAGTAATATTTGAATATGAATTGAAAGGATTTGGAATTCAAAATTTTGGAAATTAAATTCCTTTGAGTTTGAAAATGATTTCCAATGGTTTTTGAGAAATAATGGTGATATTATTTCGAAAATATTTTTGGATCGGATTTGAAATCTGGTGAGATTTGGAATTTAAAAATATTTGAAGGGGTTTTAAAGAGATAAAAGCATTGAACTTTTTTCGGTCACTGGAAAATAACTTCGGTGATGACTGCAGCATCATTGATGTTTGTTTTCGATTTTTCAAGGGAGGAATTGCTGCCAAAATATTTTGAATTGGTGTTTGTTTGGAAAGATTGGATTTGATTTTAGGAATTCAAGGAATAATTTGGTTTAGGTATATATGATTTCAAAAATGTTTTGAATGTTTAAGAAATTATTTAAAATCTAGAAGTTTAATTAAAAAATTTTATGGAAATATAAATGGGTTTGATAACTAGTAAAATTTGAAAATTTCTAGTATAGAAAAAGTTAACTTAAAGAAGAATTGAATTAAAACAAGTGTGATGGCGAAATAAGTTAGAAAGGTAAGCTGATTAGGTGAAGTAAAATTTAAAAGGTTAGTGAATGAAATGAGAATAAGTTGGAAAAACTTATAGAAGTTAAAAATTTGAATTAATTTGGAATGTAAGTGAATTAAGTTAAATAAGAGTGAGCCCTGAGGGAGTAATTATTGAAAATAAGTTTATTAAAATGTAAACAAATGCATAGAGGAATAAATTAATTTAATTCGAAAGTAATTTGGAATTGAATATTGGAATAATATTTAGTTTAAAGTGAAATCGAAAAATTAGTTCGAATGGCAAAATAAAATGAAAGGTTTGGAAATGAAAATTTATTGAGATATAGATAAATGAGTTAATGGAACTAATTAAGGGAATTAGTAAATTAAATATGGTTTGAGAAAAGAGTTGGTAAAATTCAATATTCAGAATTTGAAGGAAAAATTGAATTCAAATGAATTTGAAAATGAGAATTTCAATAAAAGTAAATTTATTAAGATTTGAAATTAATTAGTAAATTGAAGGTAAACTGAAATTCAAAGGGAATTGGGAATTTAACGAAATAGATGTGAAAGCTTAAGTAGTAAAGTGAAAATAGTTATAAGAAGAATATAAAATATTTATATTGAACCTAAGAAATGAATGTTGAAATTCTTAAGTAAATTTAGTATTACGAAAAATATTCTAAGTTAATATTAGAAAGAAGGTTTAATAAGGGTGTGTGAAATGATAATGATGAATAAGTAAATGGAAATCAAAATAAATGTGAATAAAAAGAATTGATATAGATAATAATCCATGGAGATAAATAAGTAGGATGTACGTATATTATTTTATTCGCATAACGATTTGATCCAGATTCGAGAACAGAATTTGAGATAGTTAAATCAATCCGAGTTGGGATTTTTCACTCGATTTTCGATGACAAACCCTGGATATGGATTTTTGATTGATTCTGAAAATTCTCTATCGTAGTTTGTGTCTATGCAAAGAAAATGACGGTTTCTGATCAAGAAACTAGATTTGAGTCCGCACTAAGGAGTCGGGTGAACGATACTAGCTCGGAAGTGGAATTGTGTGATCAAGTGAGCGATCAGATTAATATTGCGTACGGATGATCTATGTACATCGTACGGGCTTGAATGAAATAGGTATTGAAACTTTTGTAAAAGGGAATTCATAAAATGATTTTGAAAGCTATGATTGGATATTATTGCTAAGTAAGATATACAGGTGTTTAAAAAAAAGCAAAAGGAAATTGGGATTTTTGATTTCAGAAGATAAATTGAATTGTTCGACAAAAGGTATGTATTTAAATTTTTGTATGAAATTTGATGATTTTATGGTCTAGCCACTTGGCATTTTATTTTTTTTTGAAATATGGAGGCCCGTAGAGGCATTTTGTAGTTGTACCGAGCTAGCCGCGCAAAGTAGACACTGGCGAAATTTTTCGAAAATTTTGAGAGTTAGAAAACATTTTGATAATTTAGAATTTGGCTTTAAATTTAAATTTGAATTGTTGAGTAAATAATATTGTTTAGAAGTTACTGATGAGTTTAGGAAGTTAGTAAGAATGATAGTGTGTCTTTAATAAAAAGAATGTGTTGGGTAAGTTGTTTGAAACTGTTTGGGTTTAGGAAATAGTTAACGGGTTATGGACCATTCCTCTTAACTAGTAATTTCGAGGACAAAATTCTTTTAAAGGGGGAGGAATGTGACGATCCGGAATTTCTAGATATTTGAAATTGGAATATTTGATTGATTTTAAATATTTGAAAGTAGTTTAACTTGAATTTCAAATATCGCTATTTATTTGGCAATTAAATTATTGAATTAAATTATTGAAAGTTGGGTAATATATTGAATCTTCAGTTTTATGCTTGTTAAAAATATTTCAAAGGTTTATAAAATTTATATTAATAGTACCGAAGATAATGAAAGCTTTAGAATTGAATTTGGAAGTGTTTTGTTAAGTTTTGAAAATGTATTATTTAAATCGATATTTAAAAATAGACTTCCGAGGCACAGTCTCGGAATTCGACGAAACCAATTCCATTGGATCCATGATAGTTTATGATTATCCGATTTCAAATTTCGTAGTACTGTGAGTTGTTGTGTGATTGTACGGTAGATAAACCCGCTAAAATCTTTATCGAAATCTAATATAAATAACTAGGTCCAAAAAGCTATCTTCTCCATACGATCGAATTATGACTCGAAACCTTTTCCCATTGCATTCGAAATAGGGGTATAGCCTTATAAATGCCTCGATAGGAGTTTGAAAATTTTAAGTTGCATTTTCAAGACGATTTAAATTTAAACTCTACCTTTTAAAAAATTGAAGATAAGCATATATATATATATATAGTAAATAAATTAAAGTAGTAATAACTCAAGTTAAAATGAAATAAAAATGTAAAAATAAAATATATAAATGCATTTGGACATTTGTAAGCTAAAGAGGACCTTGGTCTACAAGTGTCAAAATGATTAATATTTGTCTTCATTTAAAAATCAAAACAAAAATAAAAATCAGTCTCCTCTTCCCCTTTTCGTTCGTAATCACGAAAACCATTTTCCCCCATCAGCTTTTAATTCGCTAATCAAAAATCAAAATAAAAAGAAGAACGGCGTCCTCTTTAAATTCTCATTCGAACTGAGACCAACCAAATTCGAACTCAATTAGGGGATTCGAGGCAGCAAGGTGATTAAAAGGGAGTGGAGGCTGGCGCGTTCGCAAGGGGACGTTCGATTTTGGGGCTAGGCGGGGCAGCGTAAGCTTGTTCGAGGCGATCTAGGGTTTCATCGTTGCAGCTAAAGGAGCGCGCTCGAGAAGTGGAGCTGGAAGAGGCATCGACGCGAGCTCACGTGGGTAGCCATAGGAAGAGGAGGCGTTCGACTAGGGCTAGGGTTCGTACGCAAGACGATGACGGTCATGACTTTTCATGCGTGCGAGTTGCTGTTGGGGTTGTCGGTGAGGTATAGCTTCTTTTTGTTTATTTATTAATAAGGCATATATAGATTAGATATATATATATATATATATATATATATAATACATATATTTACTGTTTAAGAATTAAAAATATATACATGGAACCATATATATTATTAAAGTAAAGTCATGTTTTATTTTAAAATATACATAGATAAACAGCAGCAATATTTTTTCTAAGCAGCCTGTTCTTAACTTAAATGTATATATGGAAATAGGAAATTGTTTTATATTGATAAAGTTTGAAAAAAATATAGGAATTTTAAAATGTTGAAAGTTTATATAAAAATTGGATTTTTAAACCTATATAGATTGTTTTTATAAGTGCATAATTTCAAAAGGGAAATAAATGCACATATTTTCACTTAACTTGTTAGTTTTAAAAATAATTTATTTAAGTGATAAATTTGTTTAATTTACTTATTTAATTATTTTGGAAATTGTTAAAGGAAAAATTAGTTAAAAACTATAGTATCAGTTAGTTAAATTTAATACATGAAATTTACTGTTCTTTTTTTCAAAATATTAATAAACTGTAAATGTCTACACAAGGTCCAAAACTATGAAGAAAAAACAAGTCGGGTTGGATCAGATTGCAAATCAAAAATCAAAGGTGAGTTAATCTCACTTATTTGGATTATAGTTAATTTAAATAGTTAAAATTTAAATTATTGGATTGATTGCTTGAATTGATAATTTATTATCAGTTGGTTATAATATTATATAAAGTATATAGTATGTATGTATATATGTGTGTGTGTGTGTATATATATATTGGAGTGATTGGTTTCCCGCATTATATCGCGGATGAGACCCTATGCGCCCCCGTATAATAGAAGATCACCTTTTTTACCGCGATATCCCCCTCGAAGTGGGATTGGTATTTTTATATTATGCTAACATTTGTGGATGCAGGGAAAATAGGTTGGAGGGATCCAACTGGATTCCTCAAAATATTTAGATTGTTTTAATTTTCTGTAATATGATTCATTTGATAATCTATGATAGATTATATTGGTAACTAAAAATATGGATGCTATGGTTTGATTGAATATATTTGGGTATACCTAGTTATCAAAAATATATAGATTGGATTTTTGATGGGAAATAAAAGAGAGAATTCTTAAGTAAATAATTATAGAGGATTTGGATAAATGAATAGGAAAAGGATAAAAGTTGATTTTTAAATTCTAATAAATAAATTCCAAGTATGGGAAAGGAGATTTTTTAATAAATGGGAATAAATGAATTTTTAAACTTAAGTGATATTATTTAAGGGAATACAAGATTTTTTTAAAATTTAGGATTTAAATGGTTTGGGAAGAAATAAAAGAAGTATTTTGAAATAAAGTATAAAATTGTTATTTTCAGTTTAAATAAGATTTTAAATCATAATAAAGAAGTAAAATCTAAAATTAATGGTTTTTGAAATAAAATTTAGTAAGTAGAGGAATTTAATTTTAAATGGAGTAAATTCTGGTAATCGATGGGAAAATTAATTAAGTGTTTGAGATTATGTTTTAAAAGGAAAATGAGACTATGGAATTTATAAACTGCTTTTATAAAGTGAAATAAGATATCAGTGGATATTTGGAAGTATAAATTCACGGTGGGAATTTATAAAGGAATGGGTAATTGTTTTAAAATATAAATAGTGGTTTTATTTTTAAAGGTGGAAAGGCAAATTTACGGGATTGAGACGTAAATTAAACTGGAAATAAACCAAGAAGGATTTATAAACGATCAGATTATATTGAAATGGAAGTGAAATTTCTTAAAAAGCCAAGTGTATTTTCAAAGAATGATTTTTAGGTATAAATTAGAAGTTTTAAATGTTTTAAGAAGAATGTTTTCTTTTGAGAAGTTCATTATTTAAATTGTTTTAAGATTTTAAAGTAAATATGTATTAATTTAGTTGTAGTAGTAATTATTTTAAAGGTTTAACTAGTTTTATGATTTAAAATATAATTATTTAATATTTATACCTTATAGAATAACTTTTATTTTTAAATTTGTTTTGGCTTAAGTTTTACATGAAAAATTATTATTAAATTTCATAACTATTATTTTAAATAAAGTGTTTTAAGTAGTTTTTATTTTAAGTGTTTTAAAGTATATATTTTTGGATAAAGTGATTTAAACTGTTTTAAAATCTAAAGTATTTAGACTTGGTGATTTTCAGTGGAAATAAACAATATTTGGGAAATTTATTCCGTGAGAGAAAAGTCATTTGGAAACTATTTTCAAAGGGTTGAAGTGTAGAAAAATACCCTGCGAAGATATTTTAAAATAAATAATTTGGGAAATTATTTAAATCTGATGGTTGTTTGTGGATGTTATTGGATAGTTAAATAACCGACTATCAATATTGGCCAATGCGATGATCGTTTCGAAGAGACCGGGATCGGGATTAATTTTTTGAAAACCATCTCGATCCGGTTTGAACGTTTTCGTGAGTAAGACATGAGCTAGAAGTCGAAGATGGAGCTGTGAAGTGCAAGGGCTAATCGCTACTAATCCTGAATGTGATTCCAAAATGGATATAGTAGGAGTAGTGCCTTTGGTTCTGTTCAAACTCGGAATGGACTTGTATGGACGAATGCTATCAGAACATCGTCAGGGGGACAGTGAGCATTCTAAGTGAAAACATGCTAAAAAGTTAATGCATAGCCTCGAGGCTCATCAACCAGGAATGGCTAAAACAGGGGAGGTGTAGGAAAGGCTAAGTGGCTAGCAACCAATTAGGGTAAGGTCGTCCCTGTCCATATGTCCCTTTTTATTCGGTTGTGTGGGCGGTTGCTGATCCCAACCATGGGGTTATCTTATTCGGACTATCCAGCAAGGGATAGCTCCGGTCTTGTGTAGTAGGGGATCAGGGTGGATCCTCGGTACGGTGATCTAGACCACGTATTGTGACGGGCGGTACCCTAGTAGCCCTGCCATTGATGGAAATCCAATCTCCAATAAGTGCCATCGGGCTTGTTTGTATATCTATTATGATGGAATTTAATGAATGTAACAATTTTGGCTATTTGAATAAGTATTTACATCTAGACACTACTATAATGTCAGAGGATTTGATAAGAAATATTTTGGTTATCGTAAGGTAAAAACTTAGCATGTTTATTTGTGGTGTGGTCTTACGAGATACCTTATATTTCAAAAGATTTTGAAGCTTTAATAATCCAATTGAGTGTGTTTTCTCACTCTGGTATTCCAGACTGACTCGGGTGTTATTTCGCTATAATGCTCAGGTAAGACCAAGTATTATAGAATACGGGAAAGGATGTTGTGGATCTTAGGAGACGAGCTGGATGGTGAGACGTATCACACGTATTCGTTATATATTCCGCTATGCATGATTAACTGTATAGTCAGTTTTGTGAGGACAGGGTATGATAACTGTCCAGTTGTGTGTTATGAATTTTGTTGTACTCTGATAATGTGATGTATATAAAAGATATAGTTCGTTTTGTTTAAAGATTAGTCATTTATCTATTATATATTGTTCCGCTATGTTTGTGAGATTCTGATGTTGTTTTCTATTTCTTCTTCTACCTATTTCTTCTTTAACCCTAATGGTTCTTATTTCCATCCACTTTGAGTTGATATGATGGAGAATAACGTCGACTCAAGGGGTACGGATTTGCAGGTCGTTAAAGAAATCGCGAGCTCGATCTGTGTTAAGCTGGGTGGAGGGCAGCTGTAGTTGGTCGACGCGAGCACGGTTGTAGTCGTGCAATAGCGCAGGCGCGCGTCTGGTTGAGATAGTGGAAGAGATGAGGAGGGGCAACATAGAGTTTTGGGTGAATAGATGGAGGGTCGTGTGCATGCAGTGGCATCGCGATGGTCATTGGGTTCTCAGTTTCAGGTGAACGAGGAGGGATGAGGTTTCGAGAAGCCTGTAGGCTAGGTATGCTCGAATCGATCGAATCAGTAAGGTATGTAAACCAATTTGTTTTATTTAAAGATTTATACATATATATATGTATATACAGTAAAATAAACTGCCGTTGTTATTACAGAAAAAAACAGTAAAGTTAAAAGTGATTTTTAAAAGCATGAATTTTAAAGGCTGGTTTGGAAAGTTAAAATATATATATATACATAAGATTTAGAAATATAAATTTTGAATGGTAATATAGACTATAAGTATATACATATGTAGTTTCAAAAAAAAAAATATACATATACACATTTTTTTAACTTACTAGTCTAGTTTTTAAAATAATGAATTATGGTGATTAATTTGTTTAGTTAACCTATTTAATTATTTTAGTTACTAAAAATAATTTATTAAAGGAAATTTAATTCTAAATTTAATTACTAGTTAATTCAATCTATTAAATGGAAATTAATTATTCAATAGTTCGAATATTAATAAATCCTATAATGTTTATACAAGGTAAAAAATAGTGGAGAGGCAAGGCAGTTTGGGTCGGATTGCAAATCAAGCATGAGTTAATCTCACTCATTTGGATTACCGTTTAAATTTAAATAGTTAATTTTAAATTATTGGTTGATTGCTTGAATTGATGATTTATTATCAGTCTGGATGTGATATTACATACAATATATATATATATATATATATATATATATATATATATATATATATATACTTATATTGGAGTGATTGATACTCCCGCATTATATAGCGGATGAGACCCTATGCGCCCCGCATCATTGCGGATGACCATTTATACCACGATATCCCCTTCGAAGTGGGATTGGTATTTTTATATTGTGCTAACATATGTGGATGCAGGGAAATAGGTTGGAAGGATCCAACTAGATTCCTCAAAATGTTGGAATTTATTTTCACATTCGGTGATATGTTTTATTTGATAATCTGTAATAGATTATATTGATTATATTGGGAATTGAAAATATTGAATGCTATGGTTTGACTGAATATATTTTGGGTATATTGAGATATCAAAAATATAAAGATTGGATTTTTTATAAGGAAAATAAAAGAGGGAATTCTAAGTAAAATAAATATAGTGAAATTGGATAAATTAAAAGGATGAATTTGGGAAAGGATAAAGAGTTTGATTTAAAATCCTATCAAATAAATTTCGAGTATGGGAAAAGAGGTTTTTGAATAAATGGGAATAAATGAATTTTGAAACTTAAGTGATATTGTTTAAAGAAATAAAGGATTTATTTTTAAATTCAAGGTTTTAAATGGTTTGGGAGAATTTAAAAGGAGGAAATTTTGAAATGAAGTGTGAAGTTGATAATATCAGATTTAAATAAGATTTTAAATCGTAATAAAAGGATGAATATGAAATTAATGGGTTTTGGAATAAATTTGGGTAAGTAAAAGAATTTATTTTAAAATGGAGTTAATTTTAGGAAATCAATTTGAGAACCGACTAAGTGGGAACTATGATTAAAGGAAATGAGATTGTGGAATTTATAAATAGGGTTTATAAATAAAGTGAAATATTTCTCAGTGGATAATTTGGAAGTATAAATTCATGATTAACAATTAAAAGAAAAGGGTGGTATGTTTTTAAAATAAATAGTGATTTATTTTTTAAAAAAAAAGTGTGGAAAGTAAATTTACGGGTTTGAGACGTAAATTAAATTGGGATAAATCGAGAAGGATTTATTAACTGATTAAATGGACTATATTGGATTGGAAGTGTATTTTCCTAAAAAATCCAAGTATGTTTTCAAAGCAGATTTTTAAGTATAAGTTAAAAGTTTTAACGTTGTTTTAAAAGAATGGTTTTTTGAGAAATTTATTATTTAAGTTGTTTAAAATTTTAAAGGTAAATATTTATTAAGTTAGTTATAGTAGTAATTATTTTTTAGGTTAAGTTGGTATTATGATTTAAAAGATAATTAATAAATATTATATTTTATAAAGTAGCTTTATTTTTAAAAGTAGTTTGGCTAAAGTTTTTATTTGAAAAATTAGTATAGAATTTCATAACCTTTATTTTGAATAAAGTCTTTTAAGTAGTTTTATTTTAAAATGTTTTAAGTATATATTTTTGGATAAAGTGATTTAATTTGTTTAAAAATCTAATTCAATAAGATTCGGCGTTTTTTGTGGAAATAAACAGATGGTTGGAATCTGTTCCGTAAGAATAAAAAAAGATTTGTATCTATTTTCAAAGTGTTGAAACGTGAACATAATATCTTGGGTAGATATTTTTTTGATAAATAATTTAGGAAATTATTTAAATCTGATGGGTGTTGTGGATGTTATTTTATAGTTAAATAACCGACTATCAATACTGGCCAATGCGCTGATTGTTTCGAAGAGGCCGGGATAGGATTCAATTATTCGAAAACCACTTTGTTCCAGTTTGAATGTTTGCGAATGAAGACCGTGAGGATGATGAAGACAGTGATTCGGCTTGTCCAGAACCAAGGTATGATGACCCGAACTCGATGGCCGACAAACGACATCGATATCCGTATCGCCAGAGCTTGCAACAACATTAGATGGTAAACAATACAGTGAAAGAAAAAGATGATTATGTTGATATACAATATAGATACAATGTTAGTTACAACATGATACAACAACCCAACACCATCAGAGAATGTATAGAACACAACACAACACAACACAACACAACACAACACCGAAAATATATCGACATTAGCAAAGTCTTCAAGAGAATCCAATACTGCAACTCCAAAACAAAACTCCAAAGCCAAGCTCTAAACTTCAAGCTCGAACCATCTTCAAGTTCAATTTGTAACAAATGCGATCCCAACCACGATTGCCAAACCATAAACTTCAAAGATCCAAAGTTTGAAGAAGATCTCCAAATGCTACCAAACCAAAGACTTCAAAAGCTATCAAACCTACACCTATTATTTGATTATCTGAAAAACCCAACTCTAGACCGTCCTTGTGGAAAATTGTGGGCACCCAGAGTTTAGGAAAGGAACAATAAACTCCAGGTCAGTCATGAGACTGGTATGAGCAAACAAAAACATTTGGTTTGAACAAAAGAAATTAAAATGAAATCCGAAATGCTTTTTAGAAAATGAAACTACCATAAGGCCTCCCGCCGCACACACCATGCAAACGCAGAATTGGATGAGATTTCTCCTTATGCTATTCAAACATGCTTGATACGCAAGAACCATTTTCATATTATTATTTGTGCATAGTGGAAAACATTTGCAATTATAATATTAATCTTAGCCAGCACTGACATTTCAAACTATGCCTATTATAGCTACCATCTAAACAGTGGTGACCACCATAAGTAAATGACATATTATACAACTAAAACAGTACAAATCGCATAGTGGATGATTGGATTTCCAACAAATGGTCAGGCTAAGGAACTTCCTATTGCCACATAGGAACGCCTATGGAGGGACGCCCCGAGAACTTACCCAGCCCTCTGCCAACACAAGGCCGGTTTACCCCCTTCTCGGGAGTAACACCTAAAGATATGCCATCCCCGGTCGTTTGCGACCTTTATCCGAGGATCCTCAACCACAAAGCAACATTACACAGTAATAAATTTACACCATCCACATGAGTTAAGTATCTGGGCTCCATACCAAGATACCACCCTTTTTTAGAAGAAATGGACATACCCTAGGGGCACGACCCCTGACAACCTTGCTGCATCTTTCCTGTTTTGACCATTTCCGAGGTGTGAGGTCCTGATGCAGTCTCGTCCACAAAGCTATGCTTTTTCACAAAGCCATGCTTCGATCAACAAATGATCAGCAGCCTTCGTATGCCACATTAACAAATTGGGAATGTATCACTAGTAACCATCAACTACATAACCTCTGAGCTCGTACGTCTCAGAGAAGGGTGTTAAGCTAAGAGAATAAATCTCCACCTCCAAACATAAATGTATTTGATAGAAACCAGCTTTACATCTCAAAGCGTAACGTCAGACACACATGCATACAAGTCTGTTCCGGGTTCGAACAAAATCGAAGGCACTTCCAAAGAAGCCCTTGCAATCCGGGTATTCACAATCCCGATCGGACTCACCATCACATATGGAGATCTCTGTACCATAGCTTCTCAGTGCAGAGTCATTCGACGGGTAATCCTTTTGTTTTCGAAAATACCCAGTCTTCACCACTGGTCTTCAAATGCTATCCACAACGTCATATCATTATTTGGAATGGGTTATATGACACAAGGTCCTCTCCAGGCTAAACCGAATAATGAGCGCAATATTTAAAAACATATAGATATTGGGATTTCAGTTAAGTCACAACTTAAAAACCAAAACTTTTCTTTCAAATGGTTTAAACCAATTACCATTTTCAAATCTTTAAACAAAAAGATTCACTTCACAAAGTTCACTCATCTTTCACAAAGATAAATTCATTGCTTTCAAAACTATTCGCAATTCAAATCTTTTAAACAAAGATACGTCTTTAAGATCCGCTTATTTTGGAAACAAAGTTCACTAAGGTTCATTAATAGCGTTAAAAACAATTTTCATTTCAAACTTGAAATCTTTTCAACACAAATTGGAAATTCTTTCCTTATACGTAAGCTTTTATTATTTGAAAACAGATAGTTTTCGTTTCGGAAAAAATCCTATTTCATTTATACAAGTTAATGTCTTTGGGTTAAATTCAAATTCCTAAAAAAATACTTTTAAAATGGTTTAAATTCATATAAACACATTTATAACTTGTTGTTAGCGCCAAAAGTGGTCACTAACACCCTTAGAAAGATTGTGTAGAAAGATTAATGAAGAAAGTAAATTAAAACAGAGAAGAGAATGTAAATTTAAATACAGAAAACAAGAACACCAAATTTATAGTGGTTCGCCGTAGTAGCCTACGTCCACTCTGAAGTTGATCTTTATTTCTTTCTTTTATACTTGATCACAGATACAATCGGTTCCTAAGTACTTGAATACAATCGCTGAATAAAAAGCTTAAGACTTGAAAGAGGGTTGAATGTGGCAGAGTCTCCCCCGCATTCTCTAAAATCTCCCTCTTTTTTCAGTTCCCCTGCCCCTTTATTTATAGGCGAAAGTGGGTTGGACTTCCCTGGTGGGCTAGGTATCTGAATATCTTGGCCCAAATGGGACAAGCCCTATGTGTCGAACGAAACAGGCCGAACGGTCGAGTGCCGAACCATCCTCTTTATGCCGAACGACACGTTTGTTGTGTGGGAAGAGTAGGCCGAGCAACAATTGGAGCCGATCGTGCTGAGGAGAATGTCGAACCATCTTTGATCGCCGAACGTCTTGGGTGGCCGAACGAGACTCATGTTGAACGTCTATCGAATGACGAACCTTCATGGGTACCGATCGTTCCCTGATATGCCGAACGGTATTATGCCGAACGATCTGGATGCCGAACGAGGCCCTTGACGCCGAGTGCTATTCCATGCCGAGCGCTCTTGTTTGGCCGAACGGTATTCAACACCGAACGTTTCTCAATGCTGGATGCTCCTAGGTGTCGAGCGCTATTCAATGTCGAACGATCTTATGATGTCTAACGATGCGCTCTTGCCGAATGGTCTTAACGTGCCGAACGCTCATTGATGCCGAACGTTCCATAGACACATCCTAAGCTTGGACGTCGAGTGCTTCTTGGACACCGGACGTGTCATCTTCCGAACGACAATTTGACCGAATGATGGGGAGGCCGAACGATCTTATGCCAAGCGTTCTTCTTCGGCCGGACGGTATTCAATACCGGATGCTTCTTAATGTCGAATGCTCCAACTTGACCGATCGATAGGGGAGGCCGAGTACTAAGTTGCCCGGACAATTCCCCAGGAAACACTTGCCCCCCCAAAGTGTATCGCGTGATCGGACGTGATGCGCTTTGAATTACGTGTCCTCTGAGCTCCTCTTCGATCCTTGGTTCACTTCTCATGACAGGATTATGGCGCATGCCGAACATAATGTGTATGCAGAACGATGCAGCCGAGACCGAACACTTCTCGTGTGCCGAGTGGCTTTGTGAGCTAAAACCGAACGATGCGGTCGAAGCCGAACGTTCTGTGTGTGCCGAACGGTACCTTCTTGACCGGCTCTACCGGTTATAGCCTCTTCACCTTCCTCTTCTTCCCTATAAAATTTGGCATCCTCCTTCTCCCCTCTTTTCCACTTTTATTTCTGTTATTCCTCAAGAACTTGCTATCCTTTCCTGTTAATCGAACACAAAAGAAATACCTAATCAATCCTACCCCAGCTTCGATCTAACGACTAGGTATTATCCCTTCTATCTAAATCCTTTCCACGATTAAACAGTTTCAATAAGAGGCTAAGGTTTGTACACTAGAACCGTAGCTAAGAGGGTCACGCGGATGGAGGAAGAGAACCTTGGTTAGGATATCGTTATGGCTGAGTGATGTGAGGTGAGGAATAATGACCAGGGGTAATCCCACGTTGGAGTTGTTGGGTGACGTGTTGTAGTTCGGCTTAGCTTTTTCATGCTGAACGAAAACCGGGAGAAGGGAAAGAATAGAGGAAGTGCTGGAGGTGGTTAGGATGCCGAACGACATGATCTGGGATGACTCGCCGAGTTACCAGCTCTTGTTGTTCGGCGTGGATGGAGGAGGAGAGGAATGGAACCGTAGTCAAGAGTGGAGTACCGAACGTTAATGCTCGGCATAATTCTGGTTCGGTGTGACTCACCACGTGCCGAACGGTGGGATGGAAGGTTTGGGAGGAAGCATGAGTTAGCGGGGAGGATGCTGAGTGTTGTCTCGGCCGAATGGAATTTTGGCCGAGCGTCATTTTGTCGGGCGCTAACTAGTTCGAGCGATAGTTAGGCCGAACGAGAATTTGGCCGAACAAGTTTTAGGCCGAATAGTAGCTTTGCCGAATGATAGCTTGGCCGAACGGCAGTTAAGCCGAACGATATTTTGGCCGGACGATAATTTGGCCGAACGACCTTTAGGCCGAGCCATGTTGAATGCCGAACCATCTTCTAGCTTAGGCCGAACACTTAAACTACCTTGCCTAATCATATAACAAAATAAGGACAAGGACTCTTACATATCAGCATATAGAACTGATCCGAACTGATAACTTCCTAGCTTCAGTAGACATAAACCTGGACTTAAATCGACATAACCAGACAGCTTCTTTTAACGTTTTCTGAATCTGGAACTATAATCGCCATAAGGCAGGCTTTTGGAGACGGTCAGCGATGACGGTCTTCGAAGGCGATGATTTGAGGCTTAATTTTATATCAGTAACCTTGTGACTTTCAAATTTTCAATGCTTATAAACGATTGATTGCACTAGTTCACACACCACGTGGGGGGAATATTCGTGTTGTTAATTCTAGATCATTTTTCAAGTATAGTTCACACATGTGTTTTGCCAGATCCGCTATTTATTGAAGATGTCTAAAAAATCTAGCTCCGCCACTATCTCAGATAGGCCCGGGCCATCTTCCATACAAGGGGATCCAGATGTTTCAAAATTGTCGACGTCCTCCGCTCATGACTTAGCCCATGATGCCCTGGAGGCATCGATTCTTTTGGACAATCCGATCGATTCACAGGCTTCAAAGGTTAACGAAGTCGCGCTCCGACGAATATGCTCTGTCCATGGAATTCCTTTCGCCGACGTGTTAGTTCCATCGGGGCACGATCGCCCACACCTGCCCTCGGTAGGATATACTGCCTGTAATAAGTTTATGTGCTCGGTGGGCAGCGTGCCTCCATTCAATCTATTTCTTCGGGACGTGTTGCAATACATGGACCTCGCCCCCTCGCAGCTGCACCCGAATGGCCATGCATTAATTTATGGGACATACCTCCGCTTTATGACCATCTTTTCTATGCCTCCAAATCCTGGCGACATCAGATACATTTATATGATCAAGAAGCGGAGAGATAGCCCCTCCTTTGTGTTCCTCGAGCCGCACCATAAATGCCAAATTTTAACCGGGGCGTGGAGCAAATTTGCTCTATACAAACAGGAATGGTTCTACGTGCGTTGCCCCCTGGTTTCGCGAGGAGATGGGTTGAAGGAAGTAAGTCTTTAATGATGCTCATGTTGTGACCGAGGCTACACTTTTTATAATTCTTGTTATCTCTTTTTAGGTATCAATCCATGCCCTGACAGCCGCGGTTATTTTGAGGCTGTTGAAGCTATTAGAGCCCTTCCCATCGAAGAATTGGACATCCGAACTCTCATTTCAAGTCACTGTCAAGGTTCAGTCTGTTAGCAGAATGTCATCGGGAAGGCCTTCCTGAGGGCGTCTCCATTCCCAAGCACGCATCCGGTAAAGGGAAAAAAATTAGCCGAATCGTCATCACGCCACACCCCCAATGAACAGGAAGAGGGGGAGATTAAAGAGAGCGAAGCTCTTGAAACACAAGGTGAGAATGTGGGCGTTACTCAGTGTCCACTGGTCGAAGTGCATGATATTGAAACGTCATCTTTCCCTTCGAAGGGGAAAAAGACGTTGACGTATAAGATCAGAAAGGAGAAGGTCGGCGGAACTTCGAAAGTTACGCTTATTTAGACGGAGAGAGAGGCTTCTTCGCAGCATGTAGAGAGTTCTTTAAAGGGTTTGTCGAATCTCTCCATCCCCGATGATCTTCTTAACTACGACTTTGGCGATCCGAAGACATTCGATTTCCATTCGCCCATCAGAGGCGATGTGGGCATTCCAACCCAAAGTCAGGGAGAGAAAACCCCTAGTAGCAAGGCTACTGGTCCGTCCGGGGGAAACACTAGGACACACACGAACATTTGCACTTCAATTCACACTTATATTTTTGTCGTCACATCTCTCTTTGCTAATTCGTTGTTATTTGAATTTCATGCAGGTGAAATGGGGTGCTCACATGGATTCGATCGTCTCCATGGTTCTTCTATTTTTCATCCGTCCGAACGGGACTCGTGTCCCGAGAGGCGTCGAGATAGAGATGGTGATTGTGATAGGGACCATCATTCCCGGGACTCAACATCTCAGAAGAAAACGTATTATCAGCCCAAGCATCATCGACACCCCTCTTCTCATTCAGGGCAAAGTAGGAATAAGCATGGCTACAAAGGGTCGCAATCTGATATCCCCCGAGACCAACGCTCTGATTCCTCTTCCACTCGACAGTCCTGAGATTCTCATAGGAGGGCCGAACTTTCAAAGTCGTCTCCTCCTGCTCCTGCAATGAATCCAACAGTATCAGAGAGACTGAGCGAGCTCAAGACTACATTTCCAAAGATCTGCTTCGATGGGCTGAAGTTCTTCCGGCGATTCATCCTATACCTAGAGATGTTAAGCAAAACGCCATCGCCTGTACCAACGACGTCTGTGTCCAACATGACGCGTTCGTTCATATGGCTGAGAAACTTTCTGAAGTCTCTGTGGAGCGCCAACATGAAATCGACCGTCTGAAGCTTAAGGCTACCCACGATAAAGACATCATTAAAGCCCAAGACGAAGAAATCGCCACTTACAATTCTGAACTTGAGGTCGCCCATCGGAGTGTCAGGGACACTGCTGAGGCCGTCACTCGCTTGGAATCAACTCATAAGAAAGAATTTGACGACGCGGTTCAATGATGTGGGGCTTTGGCCTTAGAGAAGGACTCCGTTCAAAAGGAGAGGGATGCGTTTAGCCTCCGGGTCAAGGAACTCGAGGAGCTTCTCCGCAGAGAGAAGGAGGAGAAAACGGATGCTCAAGAAGAGTCACAGCGATACTGTGATGAGATTGTCGCCACTCGACTCTTAAAAGAAAAACTTGAGGGCGAGCTTTCTAGGGTTGAGACATTGAAGAGCGAGGCCCGTGAAGAGGGCAAAAAGATGGCGCATGTGGACATCGACTCCCGTCTTGATGCAGCCAGGGAAGAAGGTAGAGAAGAGATCAAGACCGCGTTCGACCCACTCATTGCCGAGTTCAACGCCCGCGTGCTCATGCACTGGGACTTAACTTTTCTAGGCGAGGGCTATCTTGAATCTTTGATCGAGGCATGGGGGGCCCTAATTCAAATCAGGACGGCCGAGCAAGGTGTCGAAGAGGTTGATGAGGGGGCTTTGATAAAATAATTTCTGAAGGGAAACGAGCCTTCAGATCTGTCAGCGGCTAAGGCCCTTTATTGCAAAGGCTCCCCCTCGAGGAAAGCGAAAGAAGTTGTTGCAGGTCCATTCGGGGTTGCGTCTCCTGTTCATGTGCCTACCAAACCGGCTTTGAACAACGCATTGGCTCTGATCCGGAAGCCCCCAGCCTGGGTTTTCATGTTCTGTCTCCTATCCCGGAGGGTGAGACACCCTTGACGGCTAAAAACCAGTCGGAACCTGGTAGGTAATCCTTTTGCTTTAAAATCCCAAGTGTTTCCCTAGAAGTGGGCGTATTCTAACACTTGTTTTTCATGATTTTATGCAGGTCATTCTGATCCTGAACCAACTCCGAGGAGCGATGTCGCCAAGGAGGCGGAGAAAGAAATAAGCGAGGCCCCTCGTGCTGGAGAGGCTCCCGGTCCAGAAGCCCAAGTAATCAGAGCGCTTGACGAAGATAAGTCTGATTCCTCCTCTGAGAGTTATGAAGTAGAAGTCACGGGTGCCTCTGAGCATATGTCTGAATTAAGCATGAAGGAGCGGCTTGAGAAAGAGAGGGAAGAGACGGCCAAGGTTAAGGTTGAGCCATGAGTTGTGGATCTAGATGATCCCTTGAACAACCCGTTGAAGGTCATCCTTCCTGGCAGGTCCAAGCCCATGGGCGTTCCCCCTACTTCTTCAGTTGTTACCCCTCCATCGAGGAAAGGTTCCAAGGGTAAACGCTCTGGGGAGGAGCCGTCTGGGAAGAAGTTGAAGAAGCACAAGAAGTGATTACTATCCTCGTTCAACAAGGGTTAATCTAAGTTAGGTAATAATTTTTTGTAATTTTTGTAGATAGACTGTTGACTCTGAACTTTAGAGTGCTTGTAGCAGAAAACTTTTCTTGAATAAAGTTTAGTTTCCTTTTCTGTCTTTTCGAAAGATTCTTATTATTCAGTTTTCTTTTGTGATTGTGATTGGAATCCACGCCGTTGTGCGTAACATAGACTTCTTGGTTTGTCTTCGTATAGCCCGTTGATTCTCTTAGAGTTATTCGTTTTCCTTCCATGCTTCAAGCACTTAGAACATTTTTTAATCTGTACAACAGGAACTTAGAATATTCCAGTCCGCATTCCGGGGACTTGGAGAATTTTAACCGTTTATACTCGAGTCCCAGCTCCGGGGACTTCAAGTACTCCAGTCCGCACTCCGGGGACTTGGAGATCTTTATCATTTATACTCGAGTCCACACTTCGGGTACTTCGAGTACTTTAGTCCGCGCTCTGGGACTTGGAGATCTTTAGTTGTTTATACTCGAGTCCGCATTCGGGGGCTTAGAGTACTCCAGTCCGTACTCCGGGGACTTGGAGATTTTTATTCGTTTATAATCGAGTCCGCACTCCGGGGACATTGTGTACTCCAGTCCGCACTCCGGGGACTTGGATATTTTTATTCGTTTATACTCGAGTCTGCACTTCGGGGACTTAGAGTTCTCTAGTCCGCACTCCAAGGACTTGGAGATTTTTAATCGTTTATACTCGAGTCCGCGTTTTGGGGACTTCGAGTACTCGAGTCCGCACTTCGGGGGCTTAGAGATTTTTAGTCGTTTATACTCGATTCCGCACTCTGGGGACTTAGAGTACTCCAGTCCGCACTCTGGCGACTTGGAGGTTTTGAATCGTTTATACTCGAGTCCGCGCTCCGGGGACTTAGAGTACTCCAGTCCGCACTCCGGGGACTTGGAGATTTTTAATTGTTTATACTCGAGTTCACGCTCTGGGGACTTTGAGCACTCCAGTCTGCACTCTGGGGACTTAGAGATTTTTAAGTCGTTTACACTCGAGTCCGTGCTCCGAGGACTTAGAGCACTCCAGTCCGCACTCTGCGGACTTGGAGATTTTTAATCATTTATACTCGAGTCCGTGCTCCGGGGACTTCGAGTACTCCAGTCCGCACTCCGGGGACTTGGAGATTTTTAAGTCGTTTATACTCGAGTTCGCGCTCTGGGGACTTTGAGTACTCCAGTCCGCACTCCGGGGACTTGGAGATTTTTAAGTCGTTTATATCGAGCCGTGCTCTCGGGACTTAAAGTACTCCAGTCCGCACTCTGGGGACTTCGAGGTTTTGAATCGTTTATACTCGAGTCCACGCTCCGGGGACTTAGAGTACTCCAGTCCGCACCCGGGGACTTGGAGATTTTTAATCGTTTATACTCGAGTCCACGCTCTGGAGAGTTCGAGTACTCTAGTCCACACTCCGGGGACTTGGAGATTTTTAAGTCGTTTATACTCGAGTCCACGCAACGGGGACTTAGAGTACTCCAGTCCGCACTCCGGGGACATGGAGATTTTTAAGTTGTTTATAATCGAGTCCGTGCTCCGGGGACTTAGAGTACTCCAGTCCGCACTACGGGGACTTTGAGGTTTTGGATCGTTTATACTCGAGTCCGCGCTCCGGGGACTTAGAATACTCCAGTCCGCACCTGGGGACTTGGAGATTTTTAATCGTTTATACTCGAGTCCGCGCTCTGAGGACTTCGAATACTCTAGTCCACACTCCGAGGACTTGGAGATTTTTAAGTCGTTTATACTCGAGTCCGCGCAACGGGGACTTAGAGTACTCCAGTCCGCACTCCGGGGACTTGGAGATTTTTAAGTCGTTTATACTCGAGTCCGTGCTACGGGGACTTAGAGTACTCTAGTCCGCACTCCGGGGACTTGGAGATTTTTAAGTCGTTTATACTCGAGTCCACGCTCCGGGGACTTAGAGTACTCCAGTCCGCACTCCTGGGACTTGGAGATTTTTAATCGTTTATACTCGAGTCCATGCTCCAAGGACTTAGAGTACTCCAGTCCGCACTTCGGGGACATGGAGATTTTTAATCGTTTCGAGCGTTCGTACACCATCCAAAATAATATAATTTTAATTTCCTGCCACAGGATTATCATACGCGGAAAAATTAGTCATTCACGAAAAAGATGGCTTCACGCCTTTATTAATGAAAGCAAGCTAAATTGTCTTATTGGATGCCAAGGACTAGAAAGGAAAATGTATTGGAAATGAATGTAACAACTGCATAAAGGAAATAAACTAAGTGTAATAACGCCACACTTGCTCGCTGTTCCATGCTGAAGGGAGTATCGCACCATCGACGGTCGCTAGCTTAAAAGTTCCTTCTCTAAGCCTACGTTCGATGACGTATGGACCTCCCCATGCGGGGTTCATATGAGATGGGACTGGAAAAACTCATTTCAAAACGAGATCTCCCACGTCAAAGATTCTTGGTTGGACTTTTTCATTATAATATCTAGTGACTCGATGTCTGTATGAGGCCGCTCTCAAATCAGCCTCTTTGCATTTTTCATCAATAAAGTCCAATGATTCCAATGAGAGATCCCGATTCGATGTAGGGTCGTAGTAAGTTACCCGATGTGATGGGACTTCAAGTTCCACGGGTATGACACCTTCCGTGCCATATGCTAATGCGAATGGAGTGTGGCTAGTCGCGGTCTTATGGGTAGTTCTATAAGCCCAAAGCGCCGTTGGGAGTTCATCTACCCACTTGCCTCTAGCCTTTTCCAAACGCTTTTTCAATATGGACTTGATTATTTTGCTTACGGCTTCTACCTGTCCATTCGTCTTTGGGTGAGCGACTGCTGCAAACCTTTTCTCAATGCCATATTTCTGATAAAATTCTTTGAACTCCTTGCATTCGAATTAAGTTGCATTGTCTATTATGATGGTCCGTGGAAGTCCAAAACGGCATATGATATTTCGTACAACGAAATTAATGACTTTCTTGGTGGTGATCATGGCCATAGGCTCTGCTTCTGCCCATTTGGTAAAGTAATCGACTGCTATTATCGCATGTTTCACACCACCCTTAGCTTTGGGTAAAGAACCAATTAGGTCGACCGCCCACATTGCAAATGGCCAGGGGCTAACCATTTGTGTGAGTTCCGTTAGCGGAGCTCTCGGGATTTTTTCATATATTTGGCATTTGTCACATCTTCTCACATAGTCTGCAGCATCTCGATTGACAGTTGGCCAATAGTATCCATAACGGAGGATTTTCTTTGCTAACGTTTTCCCCCCAGTATGGTCACCACACTCTCCCTCGTGGACTTCCTTTAATACTCGTTTTATCTCATCATGGGCCATGCACCAAAGCAAGAGGGTCGAGAATCCCCTCCGATACATTATCCCGTCATGTACTACATAACGCGAAGCCTTACGAAGACTTGGCGTCTTTCGCTTCTCTTTTCAGGCAAATCCCCTTGTAGCAGGTACTGTTTGATTGGGGTGAACCACGATTCCTTCTCAAGTTCGGTCTCTAACATGAAATCTATCTCCATTGTGTCTATACTTGGAGCATGGAGGGTCTCAACAGGGAATAATCCCATTTGCTGTGCATCGCCAGTGCTTGCGAACTTTGCCAATGAATCGGCTTCTCTATTTTGTTCGCGTGGGACGTGCGAGATGTCGTAATATTCCAGACTCGCCAGCAGATCTTGAACCCGAGCAAGATAAGGAGCCAGTATCTGTCCCTTTGCTTGATAGTCTCCCCGCACCTGATATACTACCAGCTGTAAGTCACAGAAGATTTCGATTGACTTCACTCCCAGTTCGATAACAAGTCTTAAGCCAGCAAGCAATGCTTCATATTCGTCTTCGTTATTTGTTGTTGCAAACTCGAGCTTCAAAGCGTAGTGGATTGATCGGTCTTCAGGTGTTACGAGGACTATACCCACCCCCAAGTAACGGTCGTTAGATGCCCCATTGGTTTACATCTTCCATCGAACGGGGGGTATGACTCTGCGACTACTCGGTTCATCTAGCACAGTGAATTCAGCAATGAAGTCAGCTAGTGCTTGTCCTTGTATGGCCCTTCGTGGTAGATATGCAATATCAAACTAACTAAACTCAATATTCCATTTTAACATCCTTCTGGAAGTTTCTGGTCATTGGAGTACCTGCCGCAAGGGTTGGTCGGTGTAAACACTGATTGAGTGTGCCTGAAAGTAGGGGCGAAGCTTGCGTGATGCAATCACCAAGCAATAGGCTAGTTTCTCAATCTTTGGATAGTTTCTTTCTGCCCCTGTCAAGCGTTTAATGACATAGTAAACTGGCTTTTGAATCCGGTCTTCCTCACGAACCAAGGCTGTACTGATAGCATGTTGGGATACCGCCAAGTATACGTACAACATTTCGTGGTCTATTGGTTTCGACAGCACCGGGGGGCTTTCCAAGTGCCTTACCAGAGCTCGGAAAGCTTCTTCACAGTCGGTTGTCCATTCAAATTTTATCATTCCTTTCTTTATAACATCAAAGAACGGAATACACTTGTCTGTAGCTCTGGACATGAATCGACTCAGCGCAACCACTTTTCCATTCAGGCTTTGCACCTGCTTTATGGTTCTGGGTACTTGTATATCTCGGATAGCCTGGATCTTCTCCGGGTTAGCTTCAATTCCCCGTGTGTTCACAATGAAACCCAAGAACTTTCCTGAAGCCACGCCGAATGAACATTTCAGAGGATTGATCTTCATCTCGTAGTGTCTGAGTACATCGAACATCTCTGATATATCTCGGATGTGGTCGTTTGACTGCCATGACTTCACAAGCATGTCATCCACATAGACTTCCATTTTTTTTACCAATCTAATCTTTGAACATACGATTCACCAGACATTGATAAGTTGCTCCTGCATTCTTCAATCCAAAGGGCATTACTACATAGCAATACAGCCCGACGTTTGTGACAAAACTGGTGTGTTGTTGGTTGGGAATGTGCACTGGGATTTGATTATATCCAGAGTATGCATCCATAAAGGACAGTAACTCATGTCCGGCTGTTGAATCGACCAGTTGGTCAATTCTAGGTAACGGAAAGCTATCCTTCGGGCATGTTTTCTTTAAATAATCAACACAAGTTCTCCATTTCCCATTTGCTTTCTTTACCAACATTGGGTTAGATACCCATTCGGGGTAGAGGGCCTCGCGGACGAACCCATTGGCTTTGAATTTGTCCACTCCTCTTTGAGAGCCGCAGACCTCTCCGGGTCCATGCCTCTCCTTTTTTGTTTCATGGGTACATGCTTCGGGTCTATGTTCAACATATGACTTGCAATTGTAGGAGAAATTCTGCACATATCAGAATGTGTCCAAGCGAAAACATCTAGATTTGCTCGGAGGAAATCAGTGAGGTCCTCGACCACCACGGGGTCGAGTTGTGATCCAATTTTAAGAACTCGTGATGGGTCATTGCGGTTATCTACGATGTCAACGGTTAGTTCAGCCGGTGCTGCATTTGTCTCTCTGGGTTCTCCATCATCATCTCTCAGTTCTATGTCTCTATGGATCCGAGAATGCCGCCCGAGCCAAGGCTCGGGCGCTAGTTGTCAATCGTCAGAACTTTGGATGTGGACAGAGCTGTCTGCAACCTTTCCTTTCTCCCTGCGCTGTGCTTCCTTGAGTTCGGCTACATAGCATGCACGACCGGTTGCCTGGTCACCGTGTACCACTTCAACCCCTTTGTCTGTTGGAAATTTTAACGTCAAACACCAAGGGGCCAAAGCTGCCCTAAATTTCGCCAGGGCTGGACGACCCATAAATACGTTGTATGGGAAATCAACATCCAATACTATGAATGGTAAGATTCGCACCCTCCAGCATTCACCTTGTCCCAGTTCAATTGGTAACTCCACATATCCCATTGCGTCAGTCACTGCGTCATTAAAGCCATGGATTCTGGCTTTGGATGGTTTCAAATCCTTGGTCTCCAGCTTCATTTGGTCGTATGCCATCCGAAAGATGATGTTAACAGAACTTCCGCAATCAATCAAAATTCTCTTCACGAAAGCCGGCCCGATGGTCTCAGATATGACCATTGGGTCGATGGTAGGGGCCTCTACCTTATCCGCATCTCTGCTCCTGAATACGATATCATCATTCATCGTGCGCTGCTGCTTTGCAGGAGTCCCATCCTCCATATTCGAACAACACTCATACTCCGCATGTCTTAAAGAGTTAGCATATCGCTCCATCTCCTACCAATTCTTATCCGCAGGATGAGGTCTACCAGCAATCGTGTTAATAACCAATCTACCCACAGTTCGAGTAGGTTGTTCCGGTTGGTGTAGGGCGGGCCCACGTCCAAGGTCCGATATTTCTTGCACCCCGTCCTGTGGGTCTTTGACAAATTCCTGCAGCTTCTTCTATCCGATTAGCTTTTCTATAGCATGATGGAGGTGTCTGCACTCCTCTGTGTTGTGCCTATAAGACTCGTGAAAACGACAATACTTCCCGGTCTGCTTCTGCTCCTCTGTCGATTCCTTTGGGCGTGGCTTTATATACTAGAAAGTGTTGCAGGTAGATAAATAGATGTTCTCAAGAGATGCGTTCAACGGGGTGTATTCACTGTAGGTCGGGATCCTTGACTTCCATCTCCCTGTTTCTTTTTTATTTCCGGGGTTTCCACCTCCGGATCCTTTAGACTGCCAAGGCTTGTTTTGGATGTTAACTTGAGTTTTTTCAGAATTATCGCCGGTTTGCTTCACGGCGATGTTGCTTTTCACAGACTCCTGAACAGGCCCTGGTGCCTTGTCTTGTCTTGTCCACCGAGCTTCCTCCCTCCTCATAAACTGATGAGCTTTCGAATAAAAATGCTCCAGCGTAGCTGGGGGCTTTCCCGCCAACCAGTCTCCAAATTCAGAATCTGTATCCACTCCACGCGTTACTGCCATCAAAATCGCGTGGTTGTTAGGATTGCTCATCTCGGTAGCAGCAACATGAAACCTTTGCAAGTATGCTTTCAATGACTCTTCCGGAGCTTGGATTACGCTTGATAACGACATCATGTTCTTTGGGCGTGTGGTGTGTATCCTGAATCGTTTTATGAATTTCATCGCTAATTCGTCGAAGCTGAATATAGATCGAGGTGGTGTCGAGTAAACCGCATGGTGGCAAATTCGGACAACGTAATTGGGAAGCACCTACACTTGGTCGCATCATTGGCTCTTGCAGAATCCATCATCCATCCATACCTCATCACATGTTATCTAGAATCGGTCTTTCCTTCATAGGCTGGAATGGTGGGCATGCTAAACTTTCTTGGGTATTCAGCCTGTAGAATGGTATCCGTGAAGGGAGTATGACTCTTAGACATTCCCGTCTTCGTTAGTTAGACCTTGGTTCTCTTTCATCAACTGCGGGAACATAGCTGTCAAATCCGGGGTTTGTATGGAAGATGGGAGGTTAGGTTCCGTTCCACGGGACCGTGCAGGTTGATGTCCCGTCCAATTTGGGCCTTGGAGATCCCGGCGTCCGGTCTCTTCACGGGCTTGGTTTCTAGTAGATCGATCAGTGGCACCTGCTTGTGCATCTTCATCCTTACGGCATCTACGCCTAGGAGGTTCATCAGCTGAAGTCGTACTATCATCTTCAGAGTAAGGGACAGGGCTACCACCAGCATTCTGATGCTGCTGCTGAGTAAGATGAGTTATGAGACCAACGTTGGCTTGCATTTTCTCAGCAAGTTGTTTTCTACTTTCCTTAAGTTCTCTTATCAAGTCATTGAATTCTGCTCGGGAAACAAATTCTGCTTGGTTTTGGTTGGAGGGCCCTGCGCCTCGAACTGCTTGTTGATTGCTAGGTCCAAGTTGTTGCACACTAGCAGTTTTGTGGACATCTGCATTTTGAGAGGCTGATCTAGTTCGTGGTCTTCCCATGGTAGAGTTGTTGGTTGTAACTCTGAGTAGAATCAACAGATGCCATATGAATGATTACGGATCTCCGTCGGGGGATTTATGCAATCCAGTAGCTGCAAAGTAGATCCTAATAGCCTGAGAATTCAATTCTCAGTGAAAGCACCAAAATGTTAGTGCCAAAATTGGTCACTAACACACTTAGAAAGATTGTGTAGAGAGATTAATGAAGAAAGTAAATTAAAACAGAGAAGTGAATGTAAATTTAAATGAAGAAAACAAGAACAGCAAATTTATAGTGGTTCGGCGTAGTAGCCTACGTCCACTCTGAAGTTGATCTTTATTTCTTTCTTTTATACTTGATCACAGATACAATCCCTTCCTAAGTACTTGAATACAATCGTTGAATAAAAAGCTTAAGTCTTGAATGAGGGTTGAATGTGGCAGAGTCTCCCTAGTGTTCTCTAAAATCTCCTCCTTTTTTCTATGCCCATGCCCCTCTATTTATAGGCGAAGGTGGGTTGGACTTCCCTGGTGGGCCAGGTATCTGAATATCTTGGTCCAAATGGGACAAGCCCTGTGTGCCGAACCGAACAGGCCGAATGGTCGAGTGCCGAACCATCCTCTTTATGCCGAACGACACGTTTGTTGTGTGGGAAGAGTAGGCCGAGCAACGATTGGAGCCGATCATGCTGAGGAGTACGTCGAACCATCTTTGATCGCCCGACGTCTCGGGAGGCCGAACGAGACTCATGTTGAACGTCTATCGGATGCCGAACCTTCATGGGTACCGATCGTTCCCTGATATGCCGAACGGTCTGGATGCCGAATGAGGCGCTTGACGCCGAGCGCTATTCAATGCCGAATGCTCTTCTTTGGCCGAACGGTATTCAGCACCGAACGTTTCTCAATGTCGGACGCTCCTAGGTGCCGAGCGCTATTCAATGTCGAACGATCTTATGATGCTGAACGATGCGCTCTTACCGAATGGTCTTAATGTATCGAACGCTCATTGATGCCGAACGTTCCATAGACACCTCCTGAACTTAGACGCCGAGTGCTTCTTGGATGCCGGACGTGTCGTGCTGTCGATCGACAATTTGACCGAACGATGGGGAGGCCGAACGATCTTATGCCGAGCGTTCTTCTTTGGGCGGACGGTATTCAATACCGTATGCTTCTTAATGTCGAACGCTCTAACTTGACCGATCGATAGGGGAGGCCAATTACTAAGTTGCCCGGACAGTTCCCCAAGAAACACTTTTATAACCTTTTTAAACCATAATTTCCAAATACAGGATTCAATTTCAAATCTTGAATTTAAATTCAAATCAAATTATTTAAATTTCAAAACTTTATCAAGTTATTCAAAGTAACTTTTATCTTCAAAACTCCTTTTCAAAAGCTTTTCACTTTTAACCCAATTCCATTTCCAAAATCATTTGGATTCAAAATTCAATTTTAAAAATTTATTTTCTAAAATATGCGACTTCACCAATTTCCTCGTGCAATCCATATTTGTGTGTGTATGGTGTAGTCCAGGGGTTTAACACAATAGTGCAACATCATTCAATCATCGCAGATTCAAGCATATCAATATTGATAAGCGGTATATTCCTGTAACGCTTATCTTCCATACATAGATTCATAGATAAATAATATACATTTATCACAGATACACAGCTCAAATTAAAAAAATTCATATCATAAAGCATCACACAGTAGAGGTATCAAACAATTCACAGCATTCAATAGAAATCAAACATCCGTAAGTAAGGTTAATTGATCATCTGATTAACTAGAACCAGATTAATCACTAATCTAGGTTAATTAACATTAATTAATTACAATTAATGTAAATTAATTATCCTTTAGTTATTTATTAATTAACCTTAATTAATAAATTAATCATCCTTTAATTATTAATCTTAATTATTTAATTACCCTTAATTAATTATCCTTAATTAATTAATCAATAAACTAGTTAACCCTTAATTAATTATCATTATAATTAATTATAAGTAATCAACCCTAATTACTTAATTAACTTTAACCATTAATTAATTGCTTTTAACTAAGTAATTATCTTTAAGTAATTAAATACCTCTGATTACTTATATTAATTAATCTTCTAATTAATTAATTATTCTTAAATTTTGAAATTAATTAACCTTAATCAATCTTTGATTAAGTAATTATCCTTAAAATTTTCTAACATTAAATAATTATCTTTAATAACTTAAATCAAGTAATTAATCTTTTAATCACTTAAGACTTTAATCAAATCAAAAGATAATTCCTTTAACTTAAATTAATTTCTTTAAATATTAAAGGTTATTTTTAAATATATTTAAAACACTTTTTAAACTTAATAAATTTTAAAATAATTTATATTTAAAACCTTTTATTTAATACAAAAATAAAGACGAATTGTATAAAAGAGTTTATTTACAAAATTCGTTGAAACTTAATTAAATTTTATAAAACTTGTTTGAAGATTTTAAAGTTAAAAAACTGTTTTATTCACAAAACTCAAACCCCGGGAAAACCTTAAGTTTCCCCGAGAAAAACTTCGGGTTCCCCCCAGACTTCATCTGCTTCGGGTTATCCTCGCGAGAAACTCGAGCACGAACCCGAGCGTTCATTTTCTTCCCCAACACTTTAACCATCCAGACACATTCATGACTGCGTGCACGTGCACCAGAGATCGACGCTGCTCTGATCGCCGCTCCGATCACCAACACATCATCGGTGACACCCTCAGGCACCACGAACACCTAAAAGTACGATTCTGACCAAGATACGAAATTTGACCATTTGTTTGAAATACTGGAACTAAATCAATCACCAGAAAATGCCTCGCCCTGATCATCTCGATCATTTGACGCCCCGTCTCCACATCCACAACCTCGCCACACACCCACGAGCCAATCCCCCTCTGTGCGATGGCCTTATACTCAATATCGACGCTGCAGTAATCGCTGAAATTCAAGCAATCCTAAAATAAAATCGAACCCCAGTTTGAGGTCCACCCGCCGCCACGTTCACCTATAAACGCTTCCACTATTTTTCCCTAGGTTGGCCTGTAAGCGTGCTCCAGACTCAACCCCATGACCACCGGAACTCTCGATCGCCTGAATTCGACCAAAACTCACCTTTCGTTCATCTCGCATATTCTATCCAAATACTTACTTAGAAATTTTGATATTGTCATCAAAATTTATAAAATTCAAGTGCGAATCCAAACATATAACTGCAATTTAAAATCTTGATACTTGGATTTGTGATAAAATTTGCTTATCACTGTAGTTTTTAAATTTTAAAATATTCATTCCATAAATACATTTGAAACTATTTTTATAATCATCTTTATACTTCATAAAACAATTTTCATTTAAATGTCAAATGTTAATACTGACTCGACTAAGAGATTTAAATTTTTGAAATTAACTTGTGCCTGTAACCTCTAAACAGAGGTGAATACAGACATGCACACACCCATTTCTACGTGTATACATGCATATTTGCATACACACAAACATATTTACAACTTCACTTCAACATTCATCACAAAATTAGATCGAAGATTAGAACAAAGGCAAGTTTTCTCACCTGGAGTTTGACAAAGAAGAGAACTAGAATGATGTTTGAGAAGATTTGATCTGGACATGCTTTAGCTTAACTATTGTTCGTTGAAAGCTTTACTTTGCTGATAAAGTTGAATTCAAATTTGCATGCTTGATTAAGGTTTGTTGAAGACTTAATATAGGTTGATAGCTTTGATACTTCAGGTTTTGATTGCTGGAATGCTTGATTACAGGCTTAATTTCTTGAATCCTAAAGCTTGTTCTTGTTTTGCTTCAAAGCCTGGCTTAATTGCTGCTTAGGTTTTGATTTCTCTTATTTTATTTTTTTTTTAATCTGGTGATCTTCAGGCTTGAAAACTTAATTTTCCAGGCCTTTGTTTGTTGAAGTTTTGATCTGTGTTTTGTTTTAATATTGAGATGATTTTTGTTTCTTTTTTTCTTTTTATTATTTCAGTTTTGATGTTGAAGATAAAAAAAATGAATGTAGTTTATAAATTTTTAATTTATTTCAAGAAGAGATTATTGCCACTTGTAATTATTGTCAACACTTGTAATTGCATATTTTAATTTTTTTACAAATGTCCTATGTGAACTAAATTTTGTTTATATCCTTAATTTAAATTATTTTATAAAAAAAATTTAACCCGTTATGGATTTATATTTTCATATCTTATAATATGTTTTTATTTTAAATGTTTATGTCTTTACCTTCTTAAATATTTTCATTTGCGCAAATTAAATTTATCTCAATTTTTTTTCATATTACAATCTTAATTTAGTTTAATATTTTTTTTTAACATCTTCCATTCATACATTTTCTATCATTTATATTTGCACAACGTTTTAAAAGAGAATGATTTAAAAATAAATAATCACACATATATATATATAAGAGAATTCAACTTAATATAATCTTTTGAAAATTATTACACTAATTCTAAAATTACATCTTCCAAATATTAATGGATATTAATATTAGAAAAGAACATTTATTAAGTTTAAAATAAAAACTTTAAATTTCTATTTTATTTCCAATACATTTATTTTGAAGTCCATTTTTATTTATAAAATACATATCCTTAAATTTCAAACCAAAATTCTATTTATAATCTAAAAAATTTTATTCTGGAAATTTTCTAATTAGTTCACAAATAAATTCATAATTTAATTCCAAAATCAAATAAATTGTCCAATTAAACTTGGCTAAAATTCGAGAATGTTATGATTCCCCCCTTAAGAAAATTTCGTCCCCGAAATTTGCCAGGGAGATAACAAAGAACAGATGAAAGATAGAGAAATATCTTTCCAGATCAAACAGAATATTTATTCTGCATTTGGCTTACCAAATTAGAATATCAACAATAGATATGAAAACAACTTTATTCAATATCTCACAAGATACTCGGGTCATCAGGTCTATGAAATATGCAGGGACCTCAGTTAGTTTGAAGGATAACTAACTATTCGTAGAATATATATCGAAACCCAAATGAAACAGAAAAAAATAGGTTCGACTACGATCTCAAATTCAAGATTTAACTTATTTACGATTTGCTGAGAAATAAAACTATGTGTAGCTTCCGTGTAGAAAAAACTCAAAAAAAAATTATCGTAAACGAGAAGGTTACCTTCTAAAATTCCTTTTCCTTTATCATCCTTTTGAGGTTGAAGGATCATCTTTGATTGCATACACTCTCGCTACTTAAGCTTGCTTCAGTGCTGGGCAATCCTTGATTCTATGCCCAGGCTTGTGGCAGTATTAGCATTCCCTAGATTCCTTTTCTAGCTTCATAAATTGCTCCCTCTTCCTTGCTTCCAAGGTTCTCACAACTGTTCGAGTAATGGTCTTTCTCCAAGCAATTGAAACAAGTAACATCTTTCACCTTGTTATTCTGTGTATTCTTCTTTTCATTGCCTCTCCACGGTTTCTTTCCACTGAACTTCCTTTTCCTCCAATTCGGATTGCTTGTATTCCCTTTCTCCTCCGGAACATCCTGCTTATCCAGAGTAGCGTATCTATAACCCATATCGATCAATTCGGATAAAAGATTTCTTTACGTGAGTAGTCATTCTCTCATGAATTTCTTGTTCATTCCCCGAATAAACTTTTCATTTTTCTTCAAGGGTGTATTCACTAACTCCGGACCAAACCGAGATAATTCGTTGAATTTGTTCAAGTATTCCTCAAATGATGAACTTCCCTGCTTCAAATCCGTGAACTCCTGGTACATTCTGGAGATACCAGCAGACGACATATATCGCTACTTGAACACTTCCTTGTAACGACTCCAAGTAAACTCATCCGCCGGCTCATCCAATGTGATAGTTTCCCACCATACTAAAGCCTCTTCCTGGAGTTTCCAGGAAGCTATCAATCACATCTAATCATCTTCCAATTTTAGTCCTTTGAAAATCCTTTCGCACGATCGAATCTAGGCTTGTGCTTCGATAATGGTTTCCTTGCTTATGAATGGCTTTCCACCAAGTCTGAAGAAGCTTCGTTATAAATTAGCCAGATTTGGCTGAGTTTGAGTGGGAATAACTGCTTCCGTTATTGCGGTGCCTTGACCAATTAAAGTGGTACTTCCCTGTCACCTAACTCGTCCTCTTCTTCCACTCATTCTTACTATCTATAAATAGTAAGAAAACTGATTTAGGCATTCAGACGTTAGGGAATAACAATAGTTAAAGATAGACAGAGTAATTTGGGTTTTCGGTTTCATGGGTTGTACTCATTCTAGGGTATACTCCACCCTATCTCTAATGAGCCATCCAATGTGTTACACTCCATAGCTAAAGTTCTTGCTTAACATTTAGCTCTGATACCACTTGTGATGACTCAAATTCGACGCCCGACAAACGACATCGAAATCCGTATCGCCGGAGCTTGCAACAACATTAGATGATAAACAACACAGCGGAAGCAAAAGATGATTATATATATAAAATATAGATACAATGTCAGATACAACATGATACAAACAACCCAACACCATCAGAGAATGTATACAACACAACATCACAGTGGAAATATATCGACAATAGTAAAGTCTTCAAGGGAATCCAATACTGCAACTCCAAAACAAAACTCCAAAACCGAGCTCAAAACTTCAAGCTCGAACCATATTCAAGTTGAATTTGTAACAAATGCGATCCCAACCGCGATTGCCAAACCAAAAACTTCAAAGATCCATAGATTGAAGAATGTAAAGATTTCGAGATTTTCGACTTTCGAAAATCGACATTAATACGTCCATTGTATCAACTGCCGAGCAACCAAAGGCCGAAAAACCAAATTGTTAGGGTTAAAGAAGAAGAGGTAGAAGAAGAAAGAAAGAAAAGCAATAGAAATGATATCAGAATCTCATAGTCGCAGCGGAACAACATATAATAGATAAATGAATAATCTTTAAATCAAAAGAATTGTACATTTTATACCTTACATCATCAGAGTCAATATACAACACAACACAATAATGGAGAGTTATACAAACCTGTCCTCACAATTGAATACACAACGGAAAAGATAATATCATATACAAGTGATACTTCTCGCCATCCAGCTCGCCTCCTGCTCCACAGCCTCCTGAGAATCCAGAATGACCTAATAACCTGACTCTAGGCTGCCCGTGTAGAAAATGATGGGCACTCAGAGTTTAGGAATGGAACAATAAACTCCAGGTCAGTATGGGACTGGTGTGAGAACTTAAAACAGTTACTTTCGCAAAGAAATAAAAAGAATCCGCAATGCTTTTGGAAAATGAAACTACCATAAGGCCTCCCGCCACACACACAATGCAAATGCAGAATTGGAGGAGATTTCTCCTTATGATAGTCAAAGATGCTTACTATGTAGGATCATTTAATTATTATTATTATTAGTGTATAGTGTAGAAAATATTTCAAAAGTTTAATATTAATCCTAGTCAGCATAGGCATTTCGCACTATGCCTACTATAGCTACCATCTAAACAATGGTGACCACCATAAGTAAATGGTAGGTTCTACAACTAAAACCGTACAAAGCACGTATTGGATGATTGGATTTCCAACAAATGGTCAGGCCAAGGAACTTCCCATTGCCATATGAGTACGCCTCCGAAGGGATGCCCCGAGAACCTAATCGGATCTCTGCCGACACAAGGTCGGGTTACCTCTGCAAAAATAGGTAACTACTGACACGAGTATGCCATCTCCCGGTTGTAAACAACCTTTATCTAAGGATCCTCAATACCAACAACACATAGTAATAAATTTGCAGCAACCACATAGGTCAAATATCTGGGCTCCCTACCATGATACCACCTCTATCCAAAAGGAAATGAACATACCCTAAGGGGCGCTACCCCCTAAAACCTTGTTGCATTCTTCCTATTTCGACCATTTTCGATGTGTGAGGTTCGACGAAGTCTCGTCCACAAAGCTATGCTTTTCACAAAAGTCATGCTTCGATCAATTAATGATCAACAGCACTTCGTATACCACATTACCAAATTGGGAATGTATCACTAGTAACCATCAACTACATAACCTCTGAGCTCGTACGTCTCAGAGAAGGGTGTTAAGCTAAGAGAATAAATTCTCCGCCACCAACAGAAATGTATTTGATAGAAACCAGCTTTACATCTCAAATTATAACATCAGACACACATCCATACAAGTCCGTTCCGGGATCGAACGGAACCAAAAGGCACTTCCAAAGAAGTTCTTACAATCCAGATATTCACTAATCACGTCCGGACTTCCCATCACAAAGGGTGATAAAATCTCTATATCGGGGATCAGCCGATGCAGAGACATTTGATGGTAATCCTTATGTTTTCGAAAATATCCAGTTTTCAACACCGGTCTTCAAATGCTATCCATTACGACGTATCATAATTCGGAATGGGATTTATGACCCAAAGGTCCTCTTCCGGCTAAACCGAATAACGAGCGCTTATTTTAAAATAAGTATAGCATTCAAATTCAAGCAAATCACAACAAATACCCATTTAAAGGTAAATATTGATAGTCAGTTATTTAACTATCAATAGATATGCACAACATCATCAGACTTCCAAATAATTTTCCAAATTATTTATTTTCCAAAAATATCTTTACAAGGTATATTTTTCCACACTTTAACCATTTGAAAACAAATTTCAAATCACTTTTCACCTTTACATCTTTTAAAAACAAATTTCAAATCATTTTTATTACGCGGAAAAACTTCCAAATATTTATTCATTTTCACTGGAAATGTGCCAAGTTCAAATACTTTAAAATAATTTATAACACTTATCCAAAATATAACGGGAAAACACTTTGAAATAAAACTATTTTTCTTTAAACACTTTACTTAAAATATTAGTTATAAAAATATTACACCAATATTACATATAACTTAAGTCCAAACTAATTTTCAAAATAAAAATTTGTAGATAGAGTATAGCTATTTAAATAACTATTTTATAAAACAATTATTGATTAAATCTTAGAAATAATCATTTCTATATCAACTTAATAAATCTTTACTTAAAGGATTTAAAACAATTTAAGAAGTAATTTCTCCAAAGTATCCTTTTCAAAACCAATTCTAGAATTATATACATATACATATACATACATACATATATATATATATATATCTTTCAAAGCTATTCAGAAATTTTATTCGGCTTTCCAGGGAGAATACACTTTCATTTCAAAATGGTTCATTTAAACCAATTAAATAAATCCTTACCGATTTACTTTAAATTTACGTTCCAAATCCGTAAATTTATTTCCACACTTCAAAAATAAATCAATGGTTATTTTTAAACAAATTTCCCTTTCCTTTATAAATTCCATGGTGAATTTAAATATCCAATTATCCATTGATATACAATTTTCAAATCAATTTCAAATATTCACTTTCAACAACAATTCAATTTTTCAATTGATTTCAAAAACAACCAAGTCAAATTCCATATTGATTTTTCCAAGAAATTAAACACCAAGTGAATTTCATTCAAATCTCAAATTGAAATCAATTTTTACTAAACCCCAAATCAATTTTCAAATTGATTCCAAATTCTTTTCAAAACACCTAATAAATTTCCAAATGGATTTTCAAAAGATTTAAATTCAATCTCCAAAAATCAATTCCCAAATGGGTTTCAAATTTTATTTCCTTTAAAAAAATAAATTCCTTTTAAAGAAAATCAATTCTTTTATTTTTCAAACTCTTTAAAATCCGTATTTTAAATAAATTCTTCAACCTTTGAATAATATTACCCGAAATCCATTTATTAGAGCTTTTCCCATGTTTTGAAATTTTATTCAATAAGATTAAAAATAAAACTTTATTATTTTAGAATTCCTTCTTTTAAATTTATCCAATTCTCAAAAATAAATTTTAATATAAACTTTCAACCTGAATTTTCAAAAATCAAATTCTTTTATTTATTTCCGGTATCCAACGATACCAAAATTATATTCGGCTAAATTTTAGCCTTCAACGATTTCAATCACAAAGATAATCACACAGAGATTATAAATAATCAACACCCAACATTGAAACAAATTCAATTATTTGAGGAATCCAGTTGGATCCCGCCAACCTGTTTCCCTGCATCCACAGATGTTAGCACAATACCAATCCCGTTTCAAGACGGAATATCACGGTACATGGGTTTATATAAAATATCATCCGCTATTATGTGGCGAAATAGGGTCTCATCCGCTATATAATGCGGGAAACCAACTCCAAGTACATATATAATACCAATTCCACTTCAAGGTCGAATATCGCGATATATGTGTTTAATATAATAACCTCCGCTTAATATGCGGCGTATAGGGTCTATTTCAATACAATAGATAACAACCATCATTCAATCGCATAATCAAGCAATTTTAAATTTAACTATTTAAAATTTAAATCGAAACAAATTCGATTGAGTGAGAAGTTCTCACCTTGCTTCCATTAACAGTTGCAGTGTTTCGTTCCGAATAAAATTAAACACGCCTTTAATTTTTCACAAAATTCACACTAGCTCCATCGCATAGTGTTCGTCAATACGGACCCAACGCAATTCGTTTCCTATGAAACGGACCTCGTACGACAAAGTTATGCAGTTTAGAAGTTTATACAATTTTTAATATAATTAATTTCACACTTTTAATCAAAATTTCAAACCGTAACTTGCATCTGGACCGTTCACCTTGCATACTCCAATCCAGGCCGTGCATTAATTCTTCTTCTTCCCAGTGAAAAACGCGAGCATCAAACCCATAGCTCGGTCGAAACCCTAGCTAGCCGCTCCCTCTACGTTGATCGAGACGTCGATCGAACCACGGCGTCACGAGCGCCATCACGCCCTATACCCCCAACTGCGAGCAGGTCAAGCTCGGTTGCCATCTCACCTCGCAAATCACGTACGAACGCACGTCCTTCGAATGCCAATTGCAACCAATCCATAGCGTATTTTTCGATCGTAGCCATTGATTTCAAAGTTCTCGCGATTGTCTACAACATTGTAGTTGAAAACTTTTCAAATAGATTTATGGATTTGAAGAAATCGAAGGGGAAAGATTGGAAGTTTCTGGCCGTGTAAGTTATAATGGCTGCTAGACCGATCTAGGTTTAGATTTTGTGAAAAATAGAAAAAATTAGGTCCTTTTATAGAAAATTCGCGACACTATTCACCCGAATTTTTTCCAAACTCCAAACGAAGCGTGCCGCCTGGCATTTATAATGTTTTACCTCCATTCCGAACGCAATGGAATATATATCGGAAGTCAATTCGATCGTATTTGGAGGATAGGTTTTCAAATCGACTTATTTAAATTTAAAATTCACTTAAACCGATTTCTACGCATTTTAGCTTGCCCCGGACAAACCGTAAATCTGATTAACACGAAATTTGATATCTTACCAAAATATAACATTACGGTTCCAATGAAACTGGTTTCGTCGAAATCCGAGACTGTATGAAAAATGACCTTTTTTACTCGTCAATTAAATATTAAAATATTCATTTTCCAAAATTTAACTTTTAATTCAATTTTAAAAGTTCTATAACATCATTCTAACTCCAATATGATTTAATACAACTTTACAAATCAATTTTAATCACATTAAACCCAATTTCTAATTATTTCTGTAATTTCAAATATTAAATTATCGATTTAATTATCCAATTAAATCTAGATATTCGAAATAAAATTTATTCGACTTACAAATTTTACTTGTTAATATTTAAAATCAATTAAATATACAAATTCCAAATGACAGGAATTCTGGGTCATTACGAACTTGCTCCCTTAAAAGAATTTCGTCCTCGAAATTGCCAAGTAAGAAAAAGTCTTGAAATCCATTAACTTTTCAAAACCATTTGTTCAAATTAAATTTCAAATTCATTTAAACATTTTAACTTTTCCACCATCCATAGTTAAACTTCTTACAATAACTTTTCTAAGTTTTCAAATCATACTTAGTTATCTTTTCAAAACCAACTATACCGTTTAACTTTTCACTCCAAAATCAAAGTTATAGTTTTCAAAAAATTTCAATTTTCTCAAAAATATTCTAACGCCTTAAATTTTCAGAAAATTTCGCCATAACCTCCTTTGCGCGGCTCGATCCGAAAAAAATGGCAATATATATATATATATATATATATATATATATATATATCACAAATATACATCTCATCAAAGTAATGAGGCATCCCACAGGGAAAAAGGTAAATGTACGATTTGTAATCCGAGATATGTACCTTATATATTATGGGCGAGCTTATATGGCTAATAGAGCGCGAACACGAGCTCCAAATGTGAAGCAAGTGCAATCTGTACCTACTAAACACTCAACAATAATGAGAAACATGCATATATAGAAGTAATATCAATGCACAACATATACCACTACAACAACTATATATGCCACTATAGCAAATGTAACAAAAACAACAAATCCACTCATCAACCAACTATCATCCAACTAATATCCAACAAATCCATATCAAATCAATGTACATTCACTTCTCATTAATATTTAATGAATTGGTTTTTTTTCATTTAATCACATTTGATTCATTAACATTGGACTTTACTAACATTCATTTATTCATTTACAATTAGTTTATATTCACTAATTTACATTCAAGTTAATTCACTTCCACATTCAAATCAAATTACATAGCTTTCAATTTTATCAATTCAACTTCATATGAATTTCTATACAATCAACTAATAACAATCTAACAATCAATGTATATTCAATACAACCAAATTTATTAAATTTACATTCAACAACTTTAATTCGGTTTAACACTTTTAATTTCCAATTGGTTTAATATCTAATTGACTTTTCTTTCAATTATTCAATTTTTTTTCAACTTCATTAGCTTCTAATGAATTAACACTTACATTCATTATTCTATATCAATTCTTTTACATTCGATTGATTAATATTCAATTCATTAGTTCAATTCAATTGCTAATTCATTTAACCACAAAAGTTGAATTTCATTACATAACTCAAGTTCATATTCATCACTTCACTTTATTAATTTACCAAAATCTACTTCATTCAACATTACTTAAGTTATATTCCATTTCAAACATCATTTTTTTAACTTAACTTAAATTTCCCCTTATAAATCCAATTTATATTCCAATTCTAAAGTAAATTCTATTTAACTTTTACCAAAGTCAAATTTCGTCACTTATTCAAATTCATATCTCGTTTTGCTTAACAAAATTGTTTAACCATTTTATCATTTGGTTTCACTTACATTTTCACATTTAATAATTTATACAACTTACATATTTAAACTTCCAAATCATATTAAATAATCACCTATCTAATCCAATTCAATTTATTTAACTTTCCTTTACTTAAATTTCACATCATATATTTACTATGCTAACCCAAATTCTTTAACTTTACCAAAGCTAAAATCTTTATTATTTCATATTATAAGTTCAAAACTTGATGACTTATATTCAACAATTGCAGCTTGGATTTTTAATTCAAATCCGATTATCACAACCAAACTTCAATTTTCCAATTTACTATTGTAGCAAATCTATCACATAGAAACTCGAAAATGATACTGATGATGCTGCAGTCATCACCCTTATTATTTCCCAGCAACAGTAGCGAATCCAATGCTTTAAATTCTTTCAAAAAATTTCCTTTTACTTATAATTCACATTTATAAGTCTTTTTCTTAAAGAATTTTACTATTCCACTTCACTTACATAAGATTATTCCAAATTGATTTACCTTACTTAATAACATCTTTAACTTTGAAAAACAACTTTCAAAATAAACGGTATTCAAAACTTTCAAATTCATAGTCCAAATTCATTTTTATTTACAACTCATATTTGTAAATATATTCATATAGTTTCACTTCTTATATATATATAAGATTATTTCACAATTGTAAATCATATTAATTATAATTCCATACTTTATAATTCATTTGCTTATATAATTTATTCTTTTAGATTATTCAAACATCTTTTAGTTAACTTATATATATTCTTACATTTTTAACAACCAAACAATCAATTTATATACACTTTACTAATTCTGAAAAATTATATCCTTTATATGTAAAATATAATCGAGGTAAAATTATTTCATTTACCCAATTTAAAATGATACTATGTCGACTTGCCTCGTTTAAGTGTTTAGAAATCCCTATCGATAATATGGCGTCCCACATACCAACCAGAATTCACAAACAGCTCAACGGATAAGCAAACACAATATAAAACATTTTTTATATTCACTAACAAATACATGTTCATATCTATTATTACACTCACACTCATTCTAGAGTACCACTAGCTCTATCTCTGATGAGTAATTTCCAACAGAGCCAAGGTTGTCGCTTAACCAAATGCTCTGATACCACATGCGACGATTTCGAGATTTTCGACTTTCGAAAATCGACATTAATACGTCCACTGTATCAACTGCCGAGCAATCGAAGGCCGAAAAATCGAATTGTTAGGGTTAAAGAAGAAGAGGTAGAAGAAGAAAGAAAGAAAAGCAACAGAAACGATATCAGAATCTCACAGTCGCAGCGGAACAACATATAATAGATAAATGAATAATCTTTAAATCAAAAGAACTGTACATTTTATACATTACATCATCAGAGTCAATATACAACACAAAACAATAATGGACAGTTATATAAATCTGTCCTCACAACTGAATACACAGCGGAAAAGATAATATCATATACAAGTGATACTTCTCGCCATCCAGCTCGTCTCTTCTCCACAGCCTCCTGAGAATCCAGAATGACCTAATAACCTGACTCTAGGCTGTCCGTGTAGAAAATGATGGGCAACCAGAGTTTAAGAAGGGAATAATAAACAACAGGTCAGTCATGGGACTAGTGTGAGAACTTAAAACAGTCACTTGCACAAAGAAATAAAAAGAATCCGCAATGCTTTTGGAAAATGAAACTACCATAAGGCCTCCTGCCACACACAGAATGCAGACGCAGAATTGGAGGAGATTTCTCCTTATGATAGTCAAAGATGCTTACTATGCAGAATCATTTGATTATTATTATTATTAGTGCATAGTGTAGAAAACATTTCGAAAGTATAATATTAATCTTAGCAACATAGGCATTTCGCACTATGCCTCCTATAGCTACCATCTAAACAGTGGTGACCACCATAAGTAAATGGCAGGTTCTACAACTAAAACCGTACAAAGCACGTATTGGATGATTGGATTTCCAACAAATGGTCAGGCCAAGGAACTTTCCATTGCCACATGGGTACGCCTCTGGAGGGACACCCCGAGAACCTAACCGGCTCTCTGCCAACACAACGCCGGGTTACCTCTGCAAAAATAGGTAACAACTGACACGAGTATGCAATCCCCCGGTGGTAAACAACCTTTATCTGAGGATCCTCAATACCAACAACCACAAAGTAATAAATTTACAACAACCACATAGGTCAAACATCTGGGCTCCATACCATGATACCACCTCTATCCAGAAGGAAATGAACATAACCTAAGGGGCGCTACCCTCTAAAATCTTGCTGCATTCTTCCTGTTTCGACCATTTCCGAGGTGTGAGGTCCGACGAAGTCCCGTCCACAAAGCTATGCTTTTCACAAAAGTCATGCTTCGATCAACAAATGATCAGCAGCACTTCGTATGCCACATTACCAAATTGGGAATGTATCACTAGTAACCATCAACTACATAACCTCTGAGCTCGTACGTCTCAGAGAAGGGTGTTAAGCTAAGAGAATAAATTCTCCGCCACCAACAGAAATGTATTTGATAGAAACCAGCTTTACATCTCAAATTGTAACATCAGACACACATCCATACAAGTCCGTTCCGGGATCGAACGGAACCGAAAGGCACTTCCAAAGAAGTTCTTACAATCCGGATATTCACTAATCACGTCCAGACTTCTCATCATAAAGGGTGATAAAATCTCTGTATCGGGGATCAGACGATGTAGAGACATTCGACGGTAATCCTTCCGTTTTCGAAAATATCGGGTCTTCAACACCGGTCTTCAAATGCTATCCATTATGACGTATCACTATACGGAATGGGATTTATGACCCAAAGGTCCTCTCCCGGCTAAACCGAATAACGAGCGCTTATTTTAAAATAAGTGTAGCATTCAAATTCAAGCAAATCACAACAAATACCCATTTAAAGGTAAATATTGATAGTCGGTTATTTAACTATCAATAGATATGCATAACATCACAAGATTTCAAATAATTTCCCGAATTATTTATTTTTCAAAAATATCTTTACAAGATACATTTTTCCACACTTCAACCATTTGAAAACAAATTTCAAATCACTTTTCACCTTTACAACTTTTGAAAACAAATTTCAAATCATTTTCCTTATGCGGAAACACTTCCAAATATTTATTCATTTTCACTGGAAATCTGTCGAGTTCAAATACTTTAAAATAATTTATAACACTTAACCAAAATATAACGGGAAAACACTTTGAAATAAAACTATTTTCTTTAAACATTTTACTTAAAATATTAGTTATACAAATATTATACCAATATTACATATAACTTAAGTCCAAACTAATTTTCAAAATAAAAATTAGTAGATAGAGTATAACTATTTAATAACTATTTTCCAAAACAATTATTGATTAAATCATAGAAATAATCATTTCTATATCAACTTAATAAATCTTTACTTAAAGGATTTAAAACAATTTAAGAAGTTAATTTCTCCAAAGTATCCTTTTCAAAACCAATTCAAGAATTATTTATATATGTATATATCTTTCAAAGCTATTCAAAAATTTGATTCGGCTTTTCAGGGAGAATACACTTTCATTTCAAAATGGTTCATTAAACCAATTAAATAAATCCTTACTGATTTACTTTAAATTTACATTCCAAATCCGTAAATTTATTTTCACACTTCAAAAATAAATCAATGTTTATTTTTAAACAAATTTCTCTTTCCTTTATAAATTCCATGGTGAATTTAAATTACCAAATATCCACTGATATACGATTTTCAAATCGATTTCAAATATTCACTTTCAGCAACAATTCAATTTTTCAATTAATTTCAAAAACAACCAAATCAAATTCCATATTGATTTTTCCAAGAAATTAAACACCAAGTGAATTTCATTCAAATCTCAAATTGAAATCAATTTCTGCTCAACCCCAAATCAATTTTCAAATTGATTCCAAATTCTTTTCAAAACACCTAATAAATTTCCAAATGGATTTTCAAAAGATTTAAATTCAATCGACAAAAATCAATTCCCAAATGGGTTTCAAATTTTATTTCCTTTAAAAAAATAAATTCTTTTAAAGAAGACCAATTCTTTTATTTTTCATACTCTTTAAAATCCGTATTTTGAATAAATTCTTCAACCTTTGAATAATATTACCCGAAATCCATTTATTAGAGCTATTCCCATATTTTGAAATTTTATTCAACAAGATTAAAAATAAAATTTTATTATTTTAGAATTCCTTCTTTTAAATTTATCCAATTCTCAAAAATAAATTTTAATATAAACTTTCAACCTGAATTTTCAAAAATCAAATTCTTTTATTTATTTCCGGTATCCAACGATACCAAAATTATATTCGGCTAAATTTTAGCCTTCAACGATTTCAATCACAAAGATAATCACACAAAGATTATAAATAATCAACACCTAACATTGAAACAAATTCAATTATTTGAGGAATCCAGTTGGATCCCTCCAACCCGTTTCCCTGCATCCACAGATGTTAGCACAATACCAATCCCGTTTCAAGATGGGTATCACGTTACATGGGTTTATATAAAATATCATCCGCTATGCGGCGAAATATGGCCTCATCCGCTATATAATGCGGGAAATCAACTCCAAGTACATATATAATACCAATTCCACTTCAAGGTGGAATATCGTGGTATATGTGTTTAATATAATAACCTCCGCTTAATATGCGGCGTATAGGGTCTATTTGAATACAACAGATAGAAATCATCATTCAATCACACAATCAAGCAATTTTAAATTTAACTATTTAAAATTTAAATCGAAAAAAATTCGATTGAGTGAGAAGTTCTCACCTTGCTTCCAATAACAGTTGCAGTGTTTCGTTCCGAATAAAATTAAACACGCGTTTAATTTTACCCAAAATTCACGCTAGCTTCAATCAACTCCAAACTGGCTCCATAGCGTTGTGTTCGTCAATACGGACCCAACGCAATTCGTTTCCTGTGAAACGGACCTCGTACGACAAAGTTATGCAGTTTAGAAGTTTATACAATTTTTAATATTATTAATTTCACACTTTTAATTAAATTTTCAAACCGTAACTTGCATCTAGACTGTTCATCTTGCATACTCCAATCCAGGCTGCGTTTTAATGCTTCTTCTTCCCAGTGAAAAACACGAGCATCAAACCCATAGCTCGGTCGAAACCCTATCTAGTCGCGCCCTCTACGTTGATCGAGACGTCGATCGAACCATGGCATTACGAGCGCCATCACGCGCTACACCCCCAGCTGCGAGCAGGTCGAGCTCGGTTGCCATCTCACCTCGCAAATCACGTACGAACGTACGTCCTTCGAATGCCAATTGCCACCAATCCGTAGCGTATTTTCCGATCGTAGCCGTTGATTTCAAAGTTCTTGCGATTTTCTACAACTTTGTAGTTGAAAACTTTTGGAATAGATTTATGGATTTGAAGAAACCGAAGGGGAAAGATTGGAAGTTTCTGGCCGTGTAAATTATAATGGCGGCTAGACCTAGCTAGGTTTAGGTTTTGTGAAAAATAGAAAATTTTAGGTCCTTTTATAGAAAATTCGCGACACTATTCACCCGAATTTTTTCCGAACTCCAAACGAAGTGTGCCGCCTGGCGTTTATAATGTTTTACCCCCATTCTGAACGCAATGGAATATATATCGGAAGCCAATTCGATCGTATTTGGAAGATAGGTTTTCAAATCGACTTATTTAAATTTAAAGTTCACTTAAACCGATTACTACGCATTTTAGCTTGCCCCGGACAAACCGTAAATCCGATTGACACGAAATTTGAAATCTTACAAAAATATAACATTATGGATCCAATGAAACTGGTTTCGTCGAAATCCGAGACTGTTTGAAAATTGACTATTTTTACTCGTTAATTAAATATTAAAATATTCAATTTCCACAAATTAACTTTTAATTCAATTTTAGAAGTTCTATAACATCATTCTAACTCCAATATGATTTAATACAACTTTACAAATCAATTTTAATCACATTAAACCCGATTTCCAATTATTTCTATAATTTCAAATATTAAATTATCGATTTAATTATCAAATTAAATCTAGATATTCGAAATAGAATTTATTCGACTTACAAATTTTACTTGTTAATATTTAAATTCAATTAAATATACGAATTTCAAATGATAGAAATTCTGGGTTGTTACAAAGAAGATCTCCAAATGCTATCAAGCCAAAGACTTCAAAAGCTATCGTATCTACACCTATTATTTGATTATCTAAAAAACCTAACTATAGACTGCCCATGTGGAAAATTGTGGGCACCCAGAGTTTAGGAAAGGAACAATAAAATTAGGGTCAATCATGGGACTGGTATGAGCAAACAAAAACATTTGGTTTGAACAAAAGAAATTAAAATGAAATCCGCAATGCCTTTTAGAAAATGAAACTACCATAAGGCCTCCCACCGCACACACCATGCAAATGCAGAACTGGAGGAGATTTCTCTTTATGATAGTCAAACATGCTTGATACATGAAAACCATTTTGATATTATTATTAGTGCATAGTGGAAAACATTTTCAACTATAATATTAATCTTAGTCAGCATAGACATTTCGAACTATGCCTACTATAGCTACCATCTAAACAGTGGTGACCACCATAAGTAAATAGCAGGTTATACAACTAAAACCGTACAAGGCGCGTATTGGATGATTGGATTTCCAACAATTGGTCAGGATAAGGAACTTTCTATTGCCACATGGGAACGCCTTTGGAGGGACGCCCGGAGAACTTACCTAGCTCTCTGCCAACACAAGGCCGGTTTACTCCCTTCCTCGGAGTAACACCTAAAGATATGTCATCCCCGGTCGTTTGCGACCTTTATCCGAGGATCCTCAACCACAAAGCAACATCACACAGTAATAAATTTACAGTGTCCACATGAGTTAAGTATCTGCGATCCATACCATGACACCACCCTTTTTCAGAAGAAATGGACGTACCCTAGGGGTGCGACCCCTGACAACCTTGCTACATCTTTCCTGTTTCGACCATTTCTGGGGTGTGAGGTCCTGATGCAGCCTCGTCCACAAAGCTACGCTTTTTCACAATGCCATGCTTCGATCAACAAATGATCAGCAGCACTTCGTATGCCACATTACCCAATTGGAATGTATCACTAGTAACCATCAACTACATAACCTCTGAGCTTGTACGTCTTAGAGAAGGGTGTTAAGCGAAGAGAATAAATCTCCGCCATCAAACAGAAATGTATTTGATAGAAGCCAGCTTTACATCTCATAGTTTAACGTCAGATACACATCCATACAAGTCTTTTCCGGGTTCGAACAGAACCGAAGGCACTTCCAAAGAAGCCCTCGCAATCCGGGTATTCACAATCCCGATCGGACTCCCCACCCACATATGGAGGCTTCTATACTGTAGCTACTCAGTGTAAAGTCATTCGACGAGTAATCCTTCATTTTCAAAAATACCCGGTCTTCACCAACGGTCTTCAAATGCTATCCATAACGTTGTATCATTATTCGGAATGGGTTATATGACCCAAGGTCCTCTTCCGGCTAAATTGAATAATGAGTGCAATATTTAAAAACATATGGATATTTTTGGATTTTAGTTAAGTCACAACTTAAAACCCAAAACTTTTCTTTCAAATGGTTTAAACCAATTACCATTTTCAAATCTTTAAACAAAAAGATTCACTTCACAAAGTTCACCCATCTTTCACAAAGATAAATTCATAGCTTTCAAAACTATTCGCAATTCAAATCTTTTATACAAAGATACGCCTTTAAGATCCGCTTATTCTGGAAACAAAGTTCACCAAGATTCATTAATAGCTTTCAAAACAATTTTCATTTCAAACTTGAAATCTTTTCAACACAAATTGGAAATTCTTTCCTTATACGAAACCTTTTATTATTTGAAAACAGATAGTTTTCGTTTCGGAAAAAATTCAATTTCATATATCCAAGTTAAAGTCCTTGGGTTAAATTCAAATTCCCAAAACAATACTTTTAAAATGGTTTAAATTCATATAAACACATTTATAACTTGTATAACCTTTTTAAACCATAATTTCCAAATACAGGATTCATTTCCAAATCTTGAATTTAAATTCAAATCAAATTATTTAAAATTTCAAAACTTTATCAAGTTATTCAAAGTAACTTTTATCTTCAAAACTCCTTTTCAAAAGCTTTTCACTTTTAATCCAATTCCATTTCCAAAATCATTTGGATTCAAAATTCAATTTTAAAAATTTATTTTCTAAAATCTATGACTTAACCAATTTCCTCATGCAATCCATATTTGTGTGTATATGGTGTAGTCCAAGGGTTTAACACAATAGTGAACATCTTTCAATCATCACAGATTCAAGCATATTAATATCGATGAGCGGTATATTCCTATAACGCTTATCTTCCATACACTGATTCACAGATATATAATATACATTTATCACAGATAAAATAAATTACATTCATCACAGCTCGAATTAAAACAATTCATATCACAAAGTATCACACACTAGAGATATCAAACAATTCACAACATTCAATAGAAATCAAACATCCACAAGTAAGGTTAATTGATCATCTGATTATTTGAAACCAGATTAATCACTAATCTAGGTTAATTAACATTAATTAATTACAATTTATGTAAATTAATTATCCTTTAATTATTTATAATTAACTTTATTAATAAATTAATCATCCTTTAATTATTAATCTTAATTATTTAATTACCCTTAATTAATTAATCAATAAATTAATTAACCCTTAATTAATTATCATTATAATTAATTATAAGTAATCACCCCTAATTACTTAATTAACTTTAACCATTAATTAATTACTTTTAACTAAGTAATTATCTTTAAGTAATTAATTATAATTACTTATATTAATTAATCTTCTAATTAACTAATTATTCTTAATTATGAAATTAATTAACCTTAATCAATCTTTGATTAAGTAATTATCCTTAAAATTTTCTTACATTAAATAATTATTTTTAATAACTTAAATCAAGTAATTAATCTTTTAATCACTTAAACCTTTAATCAAATCAAAAGATAATTCCTTTATCTTAAATTAATTTCTTTAAATATTAAAGGTTATTTTTTAATGTATTTAAAACACTTTTTAAACTTAATAAATTTTAAAATAATTTATATTTAGAACCTGTAATTAGTACAAAAATAAACACGAATTGTATAAAAGAGTTTGTTTACAAAATTCATTGAAACTTAATTAAATTTTATAAAACTTGTTTGAAGATTTTAAACTTAAAAAACTATTTTATTCACAAAATTCAAACCCCAGGCAAATCTTAAGTTTCCCCGAGCAAAACTTCGGGTCCCCCCCAGACTTCATCTGCTTTGGGTCATCCTCACGAGAAACCCGAGCACGAACCCGAGCGTTTGTTTTCTTCCCCAACACTTTAACCATCCTAACATATTCATAATTGCGTGCACGTGCACCAGAGATCGACGTTGTACTGATCGTCGCTCCGATCACCAACACATCATCGGCGATACCCTCAGGCACCACGAACACCCAGAAGTACGATTCCGACCAAGATACGAAATTTGACTGTTTGATTGAAATAATGGAACCAAATCAATCACCAGAAAATGCCTCGCCCAGATCATCTCGATCATTTGACTCCCCGTCTCCACGTCCACAACCTCGCCACACACCCACGAACCAATCCCTCTTGGTGCGATGGCCTTAAACTCAATATCGGCGTTGTAGTAATCGCCGAAACTCAAGCAACCTCAAAAGCAAATCGAACCCTAGTTCGACGTCCACCCACTGCCATGTTCATCTATAAACGCTTCCACTATTTTTCCCTAGGTCACTGGCCTGCAAGCATGCTCCAGACTCAAACCCATGACCACCGGAACTCTCGATCGCCTGAATTCGACCAAAAATCACCTTCCGTTCATCTCGCATATTCTATCCAAATACTTACTTGAAAATTTTGATATTATCATCAAAATTCATAAAATTCAAGTGCGAATCCAAACATATAACTGCAATTTAAAATCTTGATACTTGGATTTCTGATAAAATTTGTTTATCACTGTAGTTTTCAAATTTTAAAATATTCATTCCATAAATACATTTGAAACATTTTATAATCATCTTTATACTTCAACAAACAATTTTCATTTAAATATCAAAGGTTAATACTGACTCGATTGAGAGATTTAAATTTTAGAAATTAACTTGTGCATGTAACCTCTAAACAGAGGTGAATACAGACATGCACACACCCATTTCTACATATATACATGCATATTTGCATACACACAAACATATTTACAACTTTACTTCAACATTCATCATAACATCAGATCAAAGATCAGAACAAAGGAAAGTTTGCTCACATAGAGTTTGACAATGCAGAGAACTGGAATGATGTTTGAGAAGATTCGATCTGGATATGCTTTAGCTTAACTGTTGTTTGTTGAAAGCTTTGCTTTGCTTGATAAAGTTGAATTCAAATTTGCATGCTTGATTCAGGTTTGCTGAAGACTTAATATAGGTTGATAGCTTTGATACTTCAGGTTTTGATTGCTGGAATGCTTGATTACATGCTTAATTTCTTGAATCCTGAAGCTTGTTCTTGTTTTGCTTTGAAGCCTAGCTTAATTGCTGCCCAGGTTTTTATTTCTCTTTTTTTTTCTTTTTAATCTAGTGATCTTCAGGCTTGAAAATTTTATTTTCCAGGCCTTTGTTTGTCGAAGTTTTGATCTATGTTTTGTTTTAATATTGAGATGATTTTTGTTTCTTTTTTTTTTCTTTTTCTTATTTCAGTTTTGATGCTGAAGATATGAAAAAAATGAATGTAGTTTATAAAATTTTAATTTATTTCAAGAAGAGATTAATGCCATTTGTAATTATTGTCAACACTTGTAATTGCATATTTTAATTTTCTTACAAATGTCCTATGTGAACTAAATTATGTTTATATCCTTAATTTAAATTATTTTATAAATTTTGTTTTAGCCCTTTATACATTTATATTTTCATATCTTAAAATATTTTTGTGTTTTAAATATTTGTGTCTTTATCTTCTTATATATTTTCATTTGCACAAATTAAATTTATCTCAAATGTTTTTCATATTACAATCTTAATTTAGTTTAAATTTTTTTATATCTTCCATTCATACATTTTCTATCATTTATATTTGCACAACTTTTTAAAAGAGAATGATTTAAAAATTAATAATCATGTTTATTTATATATATATATATAAGAGAATTCAACTTAAAAAAATCTTTTGAGAATTATTACACTAGTTCTCAAATTAAATCTTCCAAATATTAATATATATTAAAATTAGAAAATAAATTTTATTAACTTTAAAATAAAAACTTTCCGATGATCATCTGGACCTTAGATGCCTTCATTGCATTCCTTCTGGTGATTCCTTAGTTCTTCATATGGATGGTCTGTATGCGAGATCGCATGCTGTCATGCTAGCTGATTCTTCTTGGGATCATTCCTTTATTTACTCTTCTGATGTTATGGCCTATGATCCTTGTCTAGCTAGCCTTTTCCGCCCCTATGCTGGTTTTTTTGGGAATGTCCCTTTGGACTCTTCCCAGGTGTCTACGGAAGATGGTGATTCTTCCTCTTCGGAGGAGACCCAGTCTTGGTGTTATTTATAGTAACTGTGGCATGTCGGTCACATTCCTGTGGTTTGCTTTCCTATTTAGTAGTTAAGGCGCTTTTGCGTTTCTCCTGTACTTCAAATTTTTATTACGTTCGTAATAAAAGGTGGACGGTCCACTATAAAACCGGCTGGCCTTGCCAAAAAAAACTTTAAAATTCTATTTTATTTCCAATACATTTATTTTTAAACCCAATTTTTATTTATAAAATACTTATCCTTAAATTTCAAGCTAAAATTCTATTTATAATCTAAAATTTTTATCTATGCTGGAAATTTTCTAATTAGTTCACAAATAAATTCACAATTTAATTTCAAAATCAAATTAAACTTGGCTAAAATTCGGGAATGTTACACATGGCAACTTGTATGGACGAATGCTATCAGAACATTGTCAAGGGGGCGATGAGCATTCTAAGTGAATGTGTGCTAAAAAGGTAACACATAGCCTCGAGCCTCATCAACTGGGAATAGCTAAAACTTGGGAGGTACAGCAAGGCTAATTGGCTAGCAACCAATTAGGGTAAGGTCATCCCTGTCTAGATGTCCCTTTTTATTTGGCTGTGTGGGCGGTTGCTGATCCCAACCACGGGGTGATCTTATATGGACTATCCAGTAAGGGGTAGCTCCGATCTTGTATTGTCGGGGATCGGGAGTGATCCTCGGTACACTGATCTAGACCAGGTATTGTGATGGGCGGTACCCTAATAGTCCTGCCATTGTATGGAATCCAATCTCCAAAAAGCGCCTGTATGGTTTTTATTGTGCCCAACTATTCCTGGAACGTGAGATGTAAGCATTTCAGCTAGATTCTATTTTACTTTCAATAGAAAATATTATAATATTAGACGGATTTGATAAAATGTTTTGGTTATCGTAAGGTAAAAACTAGGCATGTTTATTTGTGACGTGGTCTCATAAGATACCTTTGATTTCGAAGGATTTTGAAAACTTTAATAATACGATTGAATGTGTTTTCTCACGCTGGTTTTTTAGATCGACTCAGGTAGGGCTGTCAATTTGCTACACGACCCGAAACCCGCACGGAAATTAGCAGGTTAACCCGACCTATTTAATTGGCGGGTCATTTTCGGGTCAACCCGAATTTGACCCGTTTATAAACGGGTGGGTTTCGGGTTGACCCGCTAACCCGAAAATGACCCGTTAACAACCCGTTTATACAGTATATAGGTTGAGCCGACCCGTTTACGACCCGCTCCGACCCGTTTATGACCCGTTTGTACCTTATACGGGTTATACGGGTTGACCCGATCCGTTTAAGACACGTTCTGACCCATTTACGACCCAATTATACCTTATACGGGTTGACCTGACCCGTTTACGACACGTTTATGACCCGTTTACACCTTATACGGGTTGACCCAACCCATTAACGACCCGACCCGACCTGACCCGACCCGTTTATAAACGGGTTACACGGGTTAGGTCGGGTCAACCCGTTTATAAACGGGTCGGGTTCGGGTTGAGCTTTTTCGACCCGTTTAATAAACGGGTTGACCCGACCCATTTAAAATCAACCTGAACACGACTTGACCCGCCCCAAACCCGACCTGACCCGACCATTGACAGCCCTAGACTCGGGTGTTATTTCACTATAATGCTCGGGTTAGACCGAGTATTATAGGATATTGGATAGGGGGTTGTGGATCTCAGGAGACGAGATTTATGGAGAGATATATCACACGTACTTGATGTATATTCCGTTGTGCAGTATAAGCTTTGTATCCAGTTTGTGGGGACAAGTTAATTTAACTATCTAGTATTTTGCTATTGATTTTGTTGTACTCTGATGATGTAATATATATAATAGATGTAGTTCTTTTTGTATAAATATTAGTCATTTATCTATTATATATTGTTCCGTTGTGATTGTGAGATTCTGATGTTGTTTTGTTTCCTCTCCATCTATCTCTTTCTTCTTTCCCTTACGGTCTGGTTTTTCGGCATTCGATTGTTCGGCATTTAATATAGTGGATGTATTGATGTTGATTTTTCTGGCGTCGAAAAATCGAGTCGTGAGAGTTGGTATCAGAGCTGAAGGTTAAGAGAGAATCTTGGCTCTTGTGGGAATTACTCATTAGAAATAGAATCAGTAGCACTCTAGAATGAGTTTAAGTGTATTAATAAAAATGAGCACGTATTTGTTAGTGAATATAAAATGGTTTTATATTGCATTGATTGGTTTATTGAGTGGTTTATGGATTCTGGTCAATACGAGTAATTAACGTTATTGATAGGGATCTCTAAACACTTGAATAGAACAATTCGACACGGTATGGTTTTTAAATAGGGTAAATGGAATAATTTTATCCAAATTATTTAATATATAAAAGGAATAATTTTCAGAAAATTATTATAGTTATATATGATTGCTTGGTTGCTAGGAAATAATAATATTAAATTATTATCATTGTTGTGTGGAAATTGAATGAGAAATTGGAATCTTAACTAAAAGCTAAGAAATTAATTCATATACAAAGGGAATTCATAAATATGAATTATAAAGGTGATTTATAATTTGAAATAAAATTCCAGAGTAATATTTGAATATAGATTGAAAGGATTTGGAATTCAAAATTTTCGAAATTAATTCTTTTGAGTTTGAAAACGATTTTTCAAAGGTTTTGGAGAAATAATAATGATACTATTTCGAAAATATTTTTGAATTGGATTTGAAATCTCATGAGATTTCGATTTTAAAAATATTTGAAAAGGGTTTTTAAAGAGATAAAAGCATTGAACTCCCTTTGGTCGCTGGAAAATAACTCCGATGATGATCACGGCATCATCGGTGTTCATTTTCGAGTTTCCAAGGAACGAATTGTTGCTTGGAGATTTTGAATTGGAGTTGTTTGCAAAACTGGGTTTGGGTTTAAAAATCAAAGGATGATTTAATATGCAAATGAATTACGTATAATATTGATTTCAAAATGATTTTGAAATGTTGAGTAACTTTTTAAAGGACTTTGAAATCTTATTTAAATTGTTTATTTGATATAAATAAGTCTGGACTTATAATGTTTGGAAATTTGCATAGAATGGAATTAACCATGGGTTAAATAATGGAAGGTATGACAATAAAGCAAAGAGGTGAGTAAACCAATTAAATGAAGTAAATTGAAAAAGATTAGTGAATGGAATGTAAATAAGTTGGAAAAAACCTAGTTAAATAAAAGTGAATTTGAGGAAAATTCTAAGTAGACTAAATGGAATGGTTATTGAAATAAAATTTATTAGTTGGAAATAAATTTGTGAATGAACAAATGAATCTACAATTGTAAGTAGATGGAATTGAAACTGAATATTGAAATCCAATTTAATTTGTGGAAAATAAAGTGAAATGAAAATTTAGTCAAGTTGGACTAGATAAATTAAAGGTTTGGAAATAAAATCCATTGAGATTTAAAATAAATTAGTAAGTGGAACTAATTAAAGAAATAATTAATTAAATATGGTTTGAGATGAGATGAATTGAATTCAATATTTAAAAATGAAAGGTAAATGAACTCATATGGAAATTGGAGATCCAATTTGAATAGAAGTAGATATAAACTAATGTGGTGAAGTGAAATAAATATATAAGTATGTAAGATATTTATATTGAACTTAAGAAATGGATGGTGAAATTCTTAAGTAAAATTTTGTATTGGGAGAATATATTAAGTAAGAATTTGAATGAAGATTTAATAAAGGTGTGGGAAATGATGAGTGTGGATAAGTGAATAGAAATTAAAATAAATGTGAATAGAAGAGAATTGATATAGCTGATAATCAATTGAGATAAATACGTAGGACGCACGTATATTATTTTATTCGCATAGCGATTTGATCTAGTTTCGAGCACAGAATTTCGAGATAGTTATATCGATCCGAGTTGCGATTTTTCACTCGATTTTCGACGGCAACCCTGGATGTGGATTTTTGATTGATTCTGGAAATTCTCTATCATGGTATGGCTATACAAGAAGAATGATGGTTTCTGATCAAGGAACCAGATCTGAGTCCGCACTAGGAAGTTGGGTGGACGATACTAGTTAAGAAGTGAAATTGTGTGATCAAGTGATTGATCAGAGTTGGTATTGCGTACGGATGATATATGTGCATCGTACGACTTAAGTAAAGCAAATATTGAAAATTTTGTAAAGAAGTGGATAAAATGATTTTGGATTCTATGATTGGATAATTATGGCTAAGTAAGATATACAAGTATTTTTAAAAGCAAAAAGGAAATTTGGTGTTTTTGATATCAGAAGATAAATTTGATTGCCCGACAAAAAGTTATGTATTTAAATTGGCATATGAAATTTGATGATTTTCTGGTCTAACCACTTGGCTTTTGTTTTCTTTGAAATTTGGGGGACCGTAGAGGCATTTTGTAGTTGTACCGATCTAGCCGTGCAAAGGATATACTGGTGAAATTTTTCGAAAATTTAGAGAGTTAGAAAAATTTTGAGATAATTTTGATAATTTGAAATTTAGTTTTAAATTATAATTTGAATGGTTGAGTCAGTAATATTGATTGTGATCTATGAATGAGTTTGGAAAAAGTTAGTGAGGGTGATAGTGTGTCTTTAATAAAAAGATTGTTTTGGAAAGTTGTTTGAAACTGTTGGTTTTGGGAAATAGTTAATGGGTTATGGATCATTCTTCTTAACTACCAATATCGGGGATGAAATTTTTTTAAGGGGAAGGAATGTGACGACGCGAAATGTAACGTTCTGGATTTTCGACGCTCGAAAATCGACATTAATACATCCACTGTATCAACTGCCGAACAATCGAATGCTGGAAAACCGAATTGTTAGGGTTTAAGAAGAAGAGGTAGAAGAAGTAAGAAAGAAGAAGCAAACGAAACAATATCACAATGTCACAATCGCAGCGGAACAATATATAATAGATAAATGAATATCTTTAAAACAAAGAACTATATCAGTTATTACATTACATCACATTACATTACATTATCAGAGTGTACAACAACAAACAGCAGAAAAAAAATACTATATACTAGTTCATACGCCATGCCATCCAGCTTGCCTCCAGATCTCTACAGCAACTCCTGAATTCCAGAATATCCTGATAACCTAACTCTAGACTGCCCGTGTGGAAATTGGTGGGTACCCAGAGTTTAGGAAGGGAACAATAAACTCCAAGTCAGTCATGTGACTGGTGTGAGAACTTAAACAGTTTATCTTTTAAAAAAACAAATAAAGAAATATTTTAAAATAGATCCGCAATGTTTTTGGAAAATGAAACTACTGTAAGGCCTCCCGCACACACACAATGCAAGCGCGGAATCGGAGGAGATTTCTCCTTATGATAGTCAAACATGCTTGATACGCAAATTTCTTTGATATTATTACTATAAGTGCAAAATGTGGAAAAACATTTCGAAAGTATGATATAAATCTTAGCCAACATACGACCATTATCGTATGTCTACTATAGCTACCATCTAAACAGTGGGGCACCACCATAAGTAAATGGCAGGTAATACAACTAAAACCGTACAAGGTTCGTATTTGATGATTGGATTTCCAACAAATGGTCAGGCAAAGGAACTCCCCAAGTAAAATAGAATGCCTCTGGTGGGATGTTCCCGGATCCTAACCGGATCTCTGCTAGACAAGGCCGGGTTACCACTGGCTAGGTTACTACTGACACAAGTATGTCATACCCCAGTCGTTTGCGACCTTTATCCGAGGATCCTCTCAACCAACAACCACAAAGTAATAAGTTAGCATCAACCACAAAGTAAGTATCCGGGCTCCATACCATGATACCACTTATAGTCCAGAAGGGAATGACATACCCTCAGAGGGCGCTACCCTCAAATAACCTTGCTGCTACGATTCTTGTTTCGACCATAACCGGGTTGTGAGGTTTGACGAAATCTCGTCCACAAAGCTACGGTTTTTACAAAAGCCACACTTTGATCAACAAATGATCAGCAACACTCAGCATGCCATATTACCAAATTGGGAGTATATCACTGATAACCATCAACAACATAACCTTTAAGCTCGTACATCTCAGAGAAGGGTGTTAAGCTTAGAGAATAAATTCTCCGCCACCAACGGATATGTATTTGAAAGAAATTAGCTTTATATCTCAATTTGTAATGTCAAACATAAAATCCATTCAAGTCTGTTCTAGGTTCGAACAGAACCGAAGGCACTTCCAAAGAAGCCCTTGCAATCCGGGTATTAACAATCCCGATTGAACTTCTCATCACAAAGGAAATCTCCATACCATAGCTATCGGTGCAGAGACAATCGATAGGTCATCCTATCGCTCTCGCAAATACCCAGTCTTCGCCATCGGTCTTCAATGCTATCCATATACGTCGTATCACTATTCGGAACGGGTTATATGACACAAAGGTCCTCCCCCGGCTAAACCGAATAACGAGCGCTTATTTTACAAATAAGTGTAGCATTCAAATTCAAGCAAATCACAACAAATACCCATTTAAAGGCAAATATTGATAGTCGGTTATTTAACTATCAATAGATATGCATAACATCACCATATTCCAAATAATTTCCCAAATTATTTATTTTCCAAAGATATCTTTACAAGATATTTTTTTTCCACACTTCACCAATTTGAAAACAAATTACAATCATTTTGCACCTTTACAACTTTTGAAAACAAATTTCAAATCATTTCCCTACACTGGATATATTCACAAATATGTATTCATTTTCATTTCAAAATGGTTCATTTAAATCAATCAAATAAATCCTTACCGATTTATTTTAAACTCACGTTCCCAATTCGTAAATTTATTCCCACACTTCAAAAAATAAATCAATGTTTATTTTTAAACAAATTTACCTTTCCTTTATAAATTTCATGGTGAATTTAAATTTCCAAATATCCACTGATATACGATTTTCAAATCGATTTCAAATGTGCACTTTCAATTTATCTTTAAAAGATATAATCTCAAAACATTCACTTCATATTGGAAAACATTTGCATACTTATTTAATAATAAATAATTCACAAATCTATTTATTTTCAACATTTGGAAAATATTCAATATACTTAAATCACAATTAAGTATATATTTTATTCTTTAAGGAAAATATCCTCTTAAACATATTTATTTGAGTCAAAACGGATGTTGCGTAAAACATCGTTACGACAACCCAAAATCAATAGTATAGGGATTCGAAATTAAGATAGATATATAAATCCCAATACTATATAAAACATTTCCTTTCGAAAATCATTTACTATAACAACAGTGTTATAGTCCACCATTTCTTTTTATTTCTCGAAAACGTCTATTCCAACAATGAATGTTGAAATCTATGGTTTCGATACTTAATACATTTTAAAACATCTTTAAATCGTTTTAATTCTATTTAAAATATCACTTCCCCAAAACATATCATCTTTAATATATTATTCACTGTCCAAAATTGTGAATATACTTCTGTAACGACCCAAAATTTTCGAACCCGAAAATTCCAGATATTTATGAAAAGAAGAAAGAGATAGAAGAAGAAAAAGAACAGAACACCAACATCTCACATTCACAGCGGATAAAATATAATAATCAAATAATAACTGTTTACAAAGAATACTATATCTGTCGATTACATTTAATATACATCAGAGTTTCACATATAAACAGTCACTGAATATATACAATTATCATGTCTCAGATTAACAATAATATAACACATGGAAACACTCCATACGCTATTGCCATCCAGCTAGCCTCCTGAACTCCAGAACGTACCTACCAGAAAATCTGTAATACTCGGTCTGAGCCGAGCATTACATCAAAGTAACACCCGGGTCAGGCTGGAAACCAGCGTGAATAAACCCAACTAACATGGAATACCGATACAATCAACTTATATAAACCCGGGGTAACATATGTCAATTTATCCAATTCAAAATTTGCTATTGACAACACTTATTTCACATATCAATTTCTAAGTACCAAACTTAGATAAAATAATTCAATTCACTTAAATCATTTTATTTCAGCCTATTGATTTCACACATCAATTTATTTTTAATTCCGAAGTGGTTTTCGGGTATTTCCTAATACCCGACCCCGATCTCTTCGAAACTCATGTTATCCTAACCCAAGTTATCCAAATGAAATACACAACATTTTATATCAGAGATATCAACTCATGCAAACATCCGATACTATTCCATCATCCATACGTAAAGCTTAATCACATACAACCATTTCAATAGATTCAAATTGCATTTCAAACTTCAATCACTTAGCTTCATTAATTAATTGCACAACAATTTATTGGTCAACCCATCATTTTCCACCTTAATTAATCGCCCTGGATTAATTTTCTTTCAATTCCATTCAAGTAATTAACTTTAATTAATTTCATGACATTAATTACCAAAATCAATAAGTAATCTTAATTACTTCATGAATTGGTTAACTATTTTAATTACATTAACCCTTAATTACATATCTTGATTAACGTCTCTTAAGTCACTTATTTCTGATTAATTTATCTTAATTAAATTAATTACTCCTTAATTAATCACTTTAATTAATCTCTTGATTAATTCCACAAAGTAATTATATTTATTAATTACATTAAGTAATTACTTGTCAAAACATTCACCGATTATTCAGAATTACTTAAACTTAACTAATTAACTCCAAACTTAATTAATTAATCCAAACCCTTCATTACTAGATTAATTACCCCAAATCATTAATTAATTTAATTAATTATCTATTTTAGTCAACTCACTAATTAAATGAATCGCAAATCGTTAATCCCTTATTAAGGTGAAACATTTCCTTATTTATGACTTAAGTCTACAACAATTTTAAAATCCAAATACTTCGAGTCAAACCATAATTAACTTGTGAACCAACCAAAATCAAAGTCACATCATCATTAGTGCACATCCAACCAATTTAATCATTCAACTAAATATTTAAATTTAACCATTTAAATTTAAATAAAAACCCAACAGAGTGAGATTTACTCACCTTTGCTCCTTAAGTTTGCAATCCACTTCATTCTCGATTTGATTCCACGATTTCAAAACCTTGAATAACATTTTTAGTGTTTTTTCAATATTTGAACACATCAACAATCTATTTCCATTTATGGTTCAATTTATTTAACTAGTTTTATAATAATTTACCAACCTAATTTACATTTGATATAAATACCTGTGATATCAGTGAAAAAATAGTTTATTCACTTAATTTTAATTATAAAATAATTATGGTTGATAATGATCTTCTGAAATGGTATAATTTTTAGATAAGAATTTCCAGACATGTACTTCCTGAAATAAATTATTCCATCACCCCTTTATTATTCTAAACAAATTTTGAATCTTACCTATATACACTTACATTCTAATAACTTAAAATTACCCAACCCTATTAAATTAAACGACTTTATATAATTTTTTTTCTAACTGTAAAACTTTTCTACAATATTTTCTATATTAATATTATCTTAAAAATCTATAAATGTAAATAATTATTAATTCAAGATTAAAATGAATAATACCTCACTGGTGAACTATCCAAAACATTCCCTTTCCCTCAAACATCAGCTACAGATCACAATGCTTCCACGTCTAGAAACCAACTGTTATCCACCAAAAAAGTAGAAGAACAACCCATCTCCACATATCAACCGACCACTTCAGTAGCCTGTACAACACCAACATCGGCATCGGCGTTAACCACCTCCTCGTCCACGCACTTAATTGTCTTATGGCTCTCTGTAACAGATTGGGGTATCGAAGATGACAAGGATGATGTCTTTAACTTGCCGACAACCCTCCCCTCTCCTTGTGTGTGCGAGCGCGTAGCTTCACCTGTCGCGATTCAAGTTGACGACCTCCCCTTGAATGCTCGCAAGCCACGTGAACTCCAACGGTACCGAGTCGCCCCAAAATCAAGTCGCGCGAACTCTACTGTTCGCTAGCACCAACTATCTGAATGCGATAGTGCTCATGTCTCTCCAGGACGTATGGATGCTCCAGGTTGCCTCGACTTGCTCCCTCCGTCGCGCAATAATTTTTTTTTAGTGAAGCTGTGATTTCGATGGTGATAGAGAAGCTTGGCTTGGTTCGAACGGAAAGAGGAAGAGGGGAAATCGATTTGGAACGACCATTCTTCATTTTCTTTTTATAAGAGTTTGATTTCGATTTTCTGCTGTGTGATTAGAGAGAGGAAGACGTGGATAGGATATAGGCTTGGGGATGGCTTCCTGCGTACGCTTGATTATATTGTAATTAAATATGAAAATATCTCGTGTTCCATAACGCGAAATCCCGAACCCCGAATCCCGAATCAAACATGCCGACTGACGATTATAAGGTTTTATCCGCATTGCGAACATAATGGAACGTGTTTCGGAGGCTAATTTGATCGTACGCGCGAGTTACGGAAGTAAATAATCAATTTAAAATTAAATCGATTAAAATAGTTCTAAGCGTTTTGAGCTGCCAGGGTCAAACGACAACTCCGATTGCTACGAAAATTGAAATTCGATAATAACTAACTATTACGGATCCAATGGAACTGGTTTCGTCGAATTCCGAAACTATGTCTCGGGTGACTATTTTTAAATGTCAATTTAAATGACATATTACTAAAACTGAACAAATCACCTTTATATTAAATTCCAACCATTCTATTATCTTCAGTACCATCGTTATAAATTTTATAAGCCTTCAATTATTTTTAACGGCTCAAAACTCCAGATTCAATAATTCACTCAATTTCAGTTTATTAAATTCAATATTTAACTATATAATTCAAATGATTTAATTATCAAGTAAATATTGATATCTTGAATGCAAGTTAAAAATTAACCTAAATCAGTTAATTATTCCATTCTAAATTGTTAAGAATTCTGGGTCGTCACATTCCTCCCCCCTTAAAAGAATTTCGTTCCCGAAATTACTAGTTAGGAAGAATGGTCCAATACCCGTTTACTTTTTCCCAGACCCACAATTCAACATCCTATCAACTATCTTTTATTAAAGACCCACCATTACTTCAATCAACTTCCCAAAATCTTACATAGTTTCACCTACAACATTATTCTTTTGCTCAACCATTCAGATTTCAATTTAAAATCAAATTTTGAATTATCAAAAATTTTCTAACTCTATAAATTTTCGAAAATTTTTGCCAGCGTCTCCTTTGCGCGGCTAGCTCGGTACTACTACAAAAGGCCTCTACGGGCTCGCAAATTCCAAAAAGAAAACAGAAAGCCAAGTGGCTACATCAAAAAACCAATCCAATTTCATACAGAATTTTAAACACGTACCTTTTTGACGGGCAATTCAAAATTATCTTTTGGAACCAAATCCAATTTTCTTTTCCCTTTATAATACCTGCATATCTTACTTAGCAATAATATTCAACTACAACTTATCAAATTATTCTATATATTTCTTTACATAAGTTTCATATCTATTTCAAATTAGTCTTCCCCATTTCCATATGGTTTCAATTTGCCTTCAATTCTGAATATTAAATTTTATCTTCCATTTATAACTGATTCACATTAGTTTCATCTATAAGTTTACTTTAATTCCCAATTTGTAATCGTTTTATCGTTAACAAACATTTTCCCAAAAAATTTCAAAAAAATTTCTAACTCCCAAAATTTTCGAAATTTTTTGGTAGAGTCTCCTTTGTACGAAGGAGCTTTTGCAATTTGACAATATATATAAATATGTATACATCGACCCACACGGTCGGAAAAAGAAAAAACAGTTCATATTTCCTATTTTTATTCTGTAGGCGCGCCTTATTTAGCATTTTAAGCAAGCTGCTTATTTATTTTAGCAATTAGCATACCCCAAATCTAGTCAAACGGCTTCCCTGTACCTGTACTTACTCAATTTAAATATGTAAGTGTCATATATAAAATTCTACTAGCATTTCACTTACTTTTAATGGCTAAACACAAGCAATTCAAAAGCAACAAGCACCAAACGTTTACCATAAGCGATTTATATAATTTAAAGCAAATCCAATAGCTTCCAACTAAATTCATAAGACAATCATTTAATTTTAAGGGTTTACAACACAATTGCTTACATTCATTCCATTTTTAAGCAAAACAAACTCATATTCATATCAATTGGTTCAAAAATCAATTATATTTGCTTCCACTAATTCATAGAATTTAATTAAATCTCGTTTACGTTAAACGACAATTATTTCTACGCAATTTGATAATATCCATGTGAATAAATAGTTACTTAAGTTTTATAACCAAATAAAATTGATTCCAACTCAATTTTATTTAATTCAATACCATTTTAATTTATTCACAATCATTTTATTTAGCTCGACACATTCCATGCTTGTATACTACTAACCATTCCCAAATTAATTTAAACCTAGCTTTTATTTAGTGGCTTTTACCCTTATTCGAAACCAAGCTTCCATAAATTTTGAACTTACATTGATTTATTTTAATTTATCCCAATATCAATCTAAGTTTACTTCCATTCAATTTGATTCTAATTCGGTTAGCCCATCTATTTCATTTTATGCAAATTCGGCGATACTTGCTTAATAGAGTGTCTATTTTAGTTTATAAATACTTCAAATTAATTTCAACTCATCCTGTATTTAATTCCGTTTCATTACTAATTCATTCTCCAACCATACATATACATTTAATTTTATATATAACAAGGCCATTCTCAATTCATTTCTATCCACTTGGGTTTTGTTTGCAACTCAAACCATGTCCATTATAATTCAATTTCATTTCATTCGGCCCCACTTCCATCAAATCAAATTTGCTTGCAAATTTTATTTAATATTATTCAAATCACACTTGAATTTTATTTGTAATTCAAACCATCTCTTCTTATTTAATTCATTATCAAATCCAAGTTGAATTCTATTTATAATTCGAATTCATTTTCCAACACCCCATTATTAACTCACAATCCATTTTATTTAGCCGAGCTAAATTTTATTAATATACTCTATCAGTTAATTATTCAGTTAATTAGCTTACTTCCAACCCTTAAATCAATATTTGATTTTATTACAAAAATCCACTTCATTAAATTTTTCTGAGTTCAATTTTTTTTCTTTTTATTTTATAATCCCAATTTGGATTTCTTTCATTTTCCATAGGAATACTTTTAAATTCACATATTACTATTAAAATAGCATTTTATAAAATACTTCTTATAACTCGATGTCTCAACCATTCCATCCTTGCTCTCATAGAAATTCAGTCACACGTTGATCAGGCGTAGGACTGAAAATCTATAAGTACTTGGTAAACCCGTTTTCAACACCCAGTGAAAATACTTGGAAGATAATTTTATTGAAAATATCGAAAACAGTTTTTGAAAATAGAGGAAATATCTTTAGTGAGGTGCTCTGGAAATCATCACTCCCATCCATGGTCGCAATTAACCCGATGGTTACGTTGCCGTCCCGACAAAATCCATAGATTAACTGTAGGCCTCCGCGCCCCTCAATTACGCCATGGAAATCCGCTACAGATCACAGCTACAACTGGGGTTACGTAGCTATCACAGCAAGAATCCGTATAACTGTAGGCATCAGCGCCCTCGAATTCACTGCCAAAAGAATGAAACTCCTCCACTCGACCATAGATCGCAGTCTACCGATGTTGCGTTGCCTTCCCGGCAAAATCAAGTGTAGACTGTTGGCACTCATCCTCCACACGATTTCGCTATGGTCCCCACAGTAGATCGCAGCGACATCGAGTTACACTGTCGTCACAGCATAACCCAAATGCCTCCGTAGGCATCAGCGCCATCGACTTTCGCTACCCAATAATCCTCAGGAACTAGTTTTTCCGGACTCCTTACAGGATCAACTTTAGAACCCCCCTTGGGGCTCAAGGCAGCACCACCCAGTGGCACTCCTGAGAAGTTCATCCAAGGGAGCGCCTTTTTTCCCAGAGCCATCATCGAAAACACTTTATACTATACATATAGTATCTTTCAAATCATACACCTAGTATGATCTCATACAAGACTCCTTTACACTAAATCGATTATTCCAAAATCGATAATTCTCAAACTAGGCTTTCCAAATTCCAATATTGATTTTACCCAAAAATCAAAAGCCTTTCCAAAACCAAAGGTTATCAAAACCTTTTCCAAAATCCTCATAAGATCCTTTATATATATACAGACATATATAATTTTTAAAACTTTGGATCATTTTTAACTTGTATAAAACTCCTTTTATACTTCAAACGCTTTCAAAATCTCCTTTCTTCCGGCAATAGATTCAACAAGGGAGATTTATCTTATATAACAAAGATATTCAACTTTGTTTATTCAAAACCAAATATCCCAATTTGATTTCTCTTTCCAATATCAATTTCATTCAAATCCGTACGATGTACACATACCATATGTACGCTATATCAACCTGATCGCTCACTCGATCACACAATTTCATTTTCGAACTAGTATCATCCACCCGACTTCCTAGTGCGGACACAGATCTGATTTCTTGATCAGAAACCGTCATTCTCCTTGCATAGCCATAACTATGATAGAGAATATTCAGAATCAATCAACAATCCATATCCAGGTTCGCCGTCGAAAATCGAGTGAAGAATCCCACTCGGATTGATATAACTATCTCGAAATTCTGTGCTCGAATCTGGATAAAATCATTATGCGAATAGAATAATATACGTACACCCTACGTATTTAACTTCATTGATCATTAGCTAAATCAATTTCCTTTCTATTCACATTCCCTTAAATTTTCGTTCACTTATGCACATTTGTCTTAATCCCCATTTGGATTATCACTTCAATTTTTACCTCAGTTGGGCATTTAAATCAATAACAGTTTGAACTCCGTCCAGTTTATATTTAGGAAATAGCTTAAAAAAATTTAAAAATAGATAAGTAGTTGAAGAATAATTATTAGTTTGCAAAATAACCGTAAAATAGTTGGAAAATAGTTATAGAAATCTTAGATAATTGCAAAGTAGTTGTAAAATAGTAATTTATTTGTAAAATAGTTGAAAAATAGTGATTAGTTTATAAAACAGTTGAAAAACATTTAAATAGCTCCAAAAATAATTGTAAAACAAGTATAAAATATTTGACTTTAAGAAAGAAGAGTTGTATATATGTAATAGCTTGGAAAATAAGTTTATATTAAAACAATTTATATTGAAAATAGTCCAGAGCCAAAACTGTTCACTTTCCCAACTTCCAATTTAAATAACTTCAATTTTCACTGAAATTGGTTTAACCCCAATTCAAATTGAATTAATTCTCAATTTCTTTCCGAATTTAAATCAAATTCCATTTTAAATTATCTTTACTTACTTATTTCAAAATTTTCATAAGAGTTCAACAATTTTATTTTGAAATTTTAATTTATTACCCAATTTTATCTTCTAGTTTGAAACCAATTCTTAAACAAGTTTAATTTACAAATTCAATTATTCAAATTTTCAGTTCAAAGTAATTCTATATCCTTAATTTCAAATTAAGGTTAGATTTTTTTTCTTTTATCTCAATAATGGATATATTACCTCACTTCATTTCTCATCCACTTAAACAAATCCAATCCACAATTTAAAGATTTTTAACAACAATAGGATGGTATCATCCAATTTATTTTAAAACATTCATTCATTTTCAATTTCCAAATCTCAAACCCATTTTAGATCACATAAATTCCCAATTCAAATTACCACTTAACTATCCAAGTTAAATCTCAATTTCATCTTGAAATTTCCAATTCAAGTGGTTCATTCACACTTATTTAACTTCTCCCAAGTTAAATTTCAATTTGCTTAATCCAATCAATCTTACTCAATTTGAATTCCCACTTCAAATTTCAAAATTCTTTCCCTCTTATAAGTTCAACACTTATATCACTTTGGGTTTTCCATCACACTTCAGGGAAAATCAAAACTCAACATTTAGAGTTTATTTCAAATTATCCTTGATATCATGTATATCCATACATATATACATATTTATTTCCTTTACACACTAGATTACCTTTAAATTTTAAACCACCCTGGGTTTTAATTACAAAACAAACCCCTTAAAAATCTTCCAAACATTCCTTGTCTTACAATAAGACTATGTTCAATTTCAATCTCACTTTTAAACCATCTCGAACTATACAAATTCGAGTTGAATTCTCAAAGGTTGGTTTAACTTTTTAAACCAAATTAACTTTGTTCATTTTTAAACAATTTAATTTCTGAGTCCTAATCCCAGAATTTCTTTCTTAATTAAATTTAATTTTAATTTGGTTGTATTTTCTGTTACCACTTAATTTAATTCCAATTCAAGATTTCAATTTGGTTGTATTTTATATTAATTCTTAATTTGATTCCAATAATTTAACAACCAATCACCTAAATATTTATTAGAAGGAAATATTGCTTTATATATCAAAATATACTTTTATATAAAATCATTTAAAACCTTTATAAGAAAATAACAAGTACGCTCTCACATATATATACTCAACTCATTCTAGAGTACTACGGACTCTATTCAATGAGTAATCCCCACCAGAGCCAAGGTTCTCGCTTAACCTTTCAGCTCTGATACCAACTGTAACGACCCGAAATTTTCGAAACCGAAAATTCCAGATAGTTATGAAAAGAAGAAAGAGATAGAAAAAGAAAAAGAACAGAACACCGACATCTCACATTCGTAGCGGATAAAATATAATAATCAAATAATAACGGTTTACAAAGAATACTATATCTGTCAATTACATTTAATATACATCAGAGTTTCACATATACACAGTCATTGAATATATACAATTATCATGTCTCAGATTAACAATAATATAACACAGCGGAAACACTCCATACGCTATTGCCATCCAGCTCGCCTCCTGAACTCCAGAATGTACCTACCTGAAAATCTGTAATACCCGGTCTAACCCGAGCATTACATCAAAGTAACACCCGGGTCAGGCTGGAAACCAGCGTGAGTAAACCCAACTAACATGGAATACCAATACAATCAACTTATATAAACCCGCGGTAACATATGTCAATTTATCCAATTCAAAATTTGCTATTGACAACACTTATTTCACATATCAATTTCTAAGTACCAAACTTAGATAAAATAATTTAATTCACTTAAATCATTTTATTTCAGCCTATTGATTTCACACATCAATTTATTTTTAATTCCGAAGTGGTTTTCGGGTATTTCCTAATACCCAATCCCGATCTCTTCGAAACTCATGTTATCCTAACCCAAGTTATCCAAATGAAATACACAACATTTTATATCAGAGATATCAACTCATCCAAAAATCCAATACTATTCCATCATCCATACGTAAAGCTTAATCACATACAACCATTTCAATAGATTCAAATTGCATTTCAAACTTCAATCACTTAGCTTCGTTAATTAATTGCACAACAATTTATTGGTCAACCCATCATTTTCCACCTTAATTAATCGCCCTGGATTAATTTTCTTTCAATTCCATTCAAGTAATTATCTTTAATTAATTTCACGACATTAATTATTCTTACCAAAATCAATAAGTAATCTTAATTACTTCATGAATTGGTTAACTATTTTAATTACATTAACCCTTAATTACTTATATTGATTAACTTCTCTTAAGTCACTTATTTCTGATTAATTTATCTTAATTAAATTAATTACTCCTTAATTAATCACTTTAATTAATCTCTTGATTAATTCCACAAAGTAATTATATTTATTAATTTCATTAAGTAATTACTTGTCAAACCATTCAGTGATTATTCTGAATTACTTCAACTTAACTAATTAACTCAAAACTTAATTAATTAATCCAAACCCTTCATTACTAGATTAATTACCCCAAATAATTAATTAATTTAATTAATTATCTATTTTAATTAACTCACTAATTAAATGAAGCACAAATCGATAAGCCCTTATTAAGGTGAAATATTTCCTTATTTTTGACTTAAGTCTACAACAATTTTAAAATCCAAATACTTCGAGTCAAATCACAATTAACTCATGAACCAACCAAAATCAAAGTCACATCATCATTAGTGCACATCCAATCAATTTAATCATTCAACCAAATATTTAAATTTAACCATTAAATTTAAATAAAAACCCAACAGAGTGAGATTTACTCACCTTTGCCCCTTAAGTTTGCAATCCACTTCATTCTCGATTTGATTCCACGATTTCAAAACCTTGAATAACATTTTTAGCGTTTTATCAATATCTGAACACATCAATAATCTATTTCCATTTATGGTTCAATTTATTTAACTAGTTTTATAATAATAATTTGCCAACCTAATTTACATTTGATATAAATACCTGTGATACCAGTGAAACAATAATTTATTCACTTAATTTTAATTATAAAATAATTATGGTTGATAATGATCTCCTGAAATGGTATAATTTTTAGATAAGAAATTTCCAGACATGTACTTCCTGAAATAAATTGTTCCATCACCCCTTTATTATTCTAAACAAATTTTGAATCTTACCCATATACACTTACATTCTAATAACTTAAAATTGTCCAACCCTATTAAAGTAAACGACTTTATATAATTTTTTTTCTAACTGTAAAACTTTTCTACAATATTTTCTATATTAATATTATCTTAAAAATCTATAAATGTAAATAATTATTAATTCAAGATTAAAATGAATAATACCTCACTGGCGAACTATCCAAAACATTCCCTGTCCCTCAAACATCAGCTAAAGATCACAATGCTTCCACCTCTAGAAACCAGCTGTTATCCACCAAAAAAATAGCAGAACAACCCATCTCCACGGATCAACCGACCACTTCAGCAGCCTGTACAACACCAGCATCGGCGTCGGCGTTAACCACCTCCTCGTCCACGCACTTAATTGTCTTATGGCTCTCTGTAACAGATTGGGGTATCGAAGATGATAAGGATGACGTCTTTAACTTGCCGACAACCCTCTCCTCTCCTTATGTGTGCAAGCGCATAGCTTCACCTGTCGTGATTCAAGTCGAGGACCTCCCCTTGAATGCTCGCAAGCCACGTGAACTCCAACGGTACCGATTCGCCCCAAAATCAAGTCGCGCCAACTCTACTGTTTGCTCGCACCAACTACCTGAATGCGATAGTGCTCATGTCGCTCCAGGCCGTATGGATGCTCCAGGTTGCCTCGACTTGCTCCCTCCGTCGCGCAATATTTTTTTTTTTAGTGAAGCTGTGATTTCGATGGTGAAAGAGAAACTTGGCTTGGTTCGAACGGAAAGAGGAAGAGGGGAAATCGATTTGGAACGACCATTCTTCGTTTTATTTTTATAAGAGTTTGATTTCGATTTTCTGCAGTGTGATTAGAGAGACGAAGACGGGGATAGGATATAGGGTTGGGGATGGCTTCCCGCGTACGCTTGATTATATTATAATTAAATATGAAAATATCTCGTGTTCCATAACGCGAAATCCCGAACCCCGAATCAAACATGCCGACTGACGATTATAAGGTTTTACCCGCATTCCGAACACAATGGAACGTGTTTCGGAGGCTAATTTGATCGTACGCGCGAGTTACGGAAGTAAATAATCAATTTAAAATTAAAACGATTAAAATAGTTCTAAGCGTTTTGAGCTGCAAGGGTCAAACGACAACTCCGATTGCTACGAAAATTGAAATCCGATAATAACTAACTATTACGGATCCAATGGAACTGGTTTCGTCGAATTCCGAAACTGTGTCTCGGAAGACTATTTTTAAATGTCAATTTAAATGATATATTACTAAAACTGAACAAATCACCTTTATATTAAATTCCAACCATTCTATTATCTTCAGTACCATCGTTATAATTTTTATAAGCCTTCAATTATTTTTAACGGCTCAAAACTCCAGATTCAATAATTCACTCGATTTCAGTTTATTAAATTCAATATTTAACTATATAATTCAAATGATTTAATTATCAAGTAAATATTGATATCTCGAATGCAAGTTAAAAATTAACCTAAATCAGTTAATTATTCCATTCTAAATTGTTAAGAATTCTGGGTCGTCACAACTTCGTTAACCAAATTCAACATTTCTACACATTTTATTTAAAGGATTATGCAGTGTCCAAAATCGTGGATATATCTCCTTTAATAAGCTATAATAATTAACTTCTCAAAATAAGTCATTTTCGGATTTATAAAACAAGGTTTATAATTTCCATTAATATTTTTACAACAACTTCAACTTTTAAAAGCACTTTATTAACAGATTCCATCCATATCCCATTTACATGCCAAAATCCAAATTATAAGCAAATCACTTATAATTCTCTATTTACAAATTCATTCATTTTATAGCTTCATAAATCGTAGATTTTATTCTTTTATAAAAATCCATTTATTTTTCATTTTAAAACGTCTTTAAAACTCCTATATAATTCCATCACTTTGATTTATAAAAAAAAAATCCAATTTTATAAATCTTATATATAAAGCTTTTATAATAAATTCAAAATCTCTATTTAAACTATTTTATAAAATCATTAACTCCTTATTTCAGAAATCACATTTTCAACTATATTTCCCAAAAATCATAATTTTTATAATATTAAAATTATGACGTTTATTTATTTAAAATGAATCAATTCCAAAATTTAATAAAACGTGTACTTTCAAAAATCACTTTAAAAATCGTTTTAAAATTTGAAAATCATCACTTTAACACTTTTAATTATCCAAAATAGGCCCAATGCTGCAACATCACTAAATATAACAATCAAGGCATCCAAAAACAACATATATCATATGATAACAGAATATATCACAATATCTGTAAACAAATCCATACGGGTGAGGAATCCAGTTGGATCCCTCCAACCTGTTTCCCTGCATCCACAGATGTTAGCACAATACCAATCCCATTTCAATACGGAATATCACGGTACATGGGATTTATAAAATATTATCCGCTATTAATCGGCGCAATAGGGTCTCATCCGCTATATAATGCGGGAAATCAACTCCATGTACATATATAATACCGATTCCACTTCAGGGTGAAATATCGCGGTATATGTGTTTAATAAATAACCTCCGCTTAATATACGGCGTATAGGGTATATTTAAATACAACAGATAATAATTTATCATCCAGCATACAATCAACACAATCAAGCAATTTTAAATCTAACTATTTAAAATTTAAATCGAAACAGATTCGATTGAGTGAGAAGTTCTCACCTTGTTTCAAAAACAGTCGCAGTGTTTTATTTCGAATAAAATTAAACGCGCGTTTAATTTTACCCAAAAATTTCATTAACTCCAATCGATCTCGATTCAGCTCCATCACGTAGTATTCGTCCATACGATTCCAACGCAAGTCGTTTCGTCCAAAACGGACCTCGTATGAAAGAGTCACGGCATTTTTAAATTTGTACAAATATAATATAATTAAATTTACAACTTTCTTTTAATTTTTAAACCTCACTGCATCTGGGTCGTCCAAATCCTTTTACCAAATCAAGGTCGTGCGTTTCATCTCTTTCTCCCCAGGTTCATACGCGTACAACAACCCATCAAGCCGCCACTTAGGGTTAGATATCGCGGCCTCTACGATCGATTCCATATCGATCAACCACCGCCACATCGAAGCACGTGTCGAGTGTCACCATCGGCTGAAACAGCTTGAAGCTCGGCTCCCCTTTTCATTGAAAATCGTGCTCGACCGGTAGGAGGACGCGGCAAGATTTCTCCACATATGGTCGACGATTCGTCGACTTCCCCGTATGGATTTGAAGCTCTCGTGATCCTCTTCAAGTTTGTAGTTGAACGTTTTGTCTAATTATCGATGGATTGTGAGATGTTAGAGGATAAAGGAGATGAATTTTCGTCCATTAAAACTTATAGTGGCGGCTGAAGCTTTAGACCTAGGGTTTGTGTAATAGTGAATAATAGAGTTCCTTATATAGAAAATTACGCGACACAATTCACCCGAAATTTCTCCGAACTCCAAACGAAGCGTGCCGCCTTGCGTTTATAATGTTTTACCCTAATTTAAAACGCAATGGAATATATATCGAGAGCCAATTCGATCATATTTGAAAGATAGGTTTTTGAATCGAGTATTTAAATTAAAATTCACTTAAACCGATTTCGGTGCGTTTTAGCTTGCCCCGGACGAACCGAAAATCCGATTGACACGAAATGTGAAACCATACAATAATATAACATTATGGATCCGATGAAACTAGTTTCGTCAAAATCCGAGACTGTTTGAAAAATGGCTATTTTTACTCGTCAATTAAATATTAAAATATTCAATTTTCACAAATTAACTTTTAATTCGATTTTAAAAGTTCTATAACATCATTCTAACTCCAATATGATTTAACACAACTTAACAAATCAATTTTATTCACATTAAACCCAATTTCAATTATTTTTGTAATTTCAAATATTAAATTATTGATTTAATTATCCAATTAAATCTAGATATTCGAAATATAATTTATTCGACTTACGAATTTTACTTGTTAATATTTAAAATCAATTAAATATACGAATTTCAAATGACAGAAATTCTAGGTCGTTACAAACTTCCCCCCTTAAAAGAATTTCGCCCTCGAAATTACCAAGTAAGAAAAAGTTACAGAATCCATTAACATTTCAAAACAAATTGTTCCAACTTGATTTCAAATTCATTTAACTTCCTAACTTTGCCAAAATCCGATGGTTAAACTTCTTACAATAACTTTACTAAGTTTTCAAATCATACTTAGTTATCTTCTCAAAACCAACTATATTGTTTAACTTTTAACTCCAAAATCAAAGTTATAGTTTTCAAAAAATTTCAATTTTCCCAAAAATATTCTAACGCCTTAAATTTTCGAAAAATTACACCAGCGTCTCCTTTGCGCGGCAAGCTCGGTACGACTACAAAAATGGCACCACGGCCCCCAGATTTCAAAAAGAAAAGAAATTTACAATTGAATCTCACATCATCAATTTCATTTGAATTCAATTTACAATTTCAATTCTATTTAGATACAATTTACCTTTTGAATATTGAATTTTATCAATTATTTTTCATTCACAACTGATTCATCTTGCTATTTTAAATTGGTTTCTTTTACTAATTCATTACAAGTTCTAACTCATTTCATCTTGCACAATTCAAATTGGTTTTCGGTATTCAGTTTTCAATTTCAGTTTATAACCACGTATATTTAAACTGGATTTCAAATTCCATATGAATTTAATTTACCCTTTATTTATAAATGTTGAATTCAATTCATTTCAACCCATATTAAATTTGTCATTTCTTCAATTAGTTTTACTTACTAATTTTATTTTAATACTCAGCTTCATTTGATCCAATTTGACAAAATTTTAATTTACTTGCAATTTCAAGATGAAATTCAACATTTAGTTTCCAATTTCATTTACTCGCAATCGTAAATTCATTCATTCATAAATTTATTCCATAATTCAAACTCAATTTCAATTCATTTGTTTCAACCCAAAATTTATTTTCAACTTAATAAATTTTATTCCATAACTATTTTTTATCAGATTCCAGAGTCTTTCCAACATTTCAAAACCATTTTTGAAACCAATTCAAATTATCCTTTGAATTTCAAAACCCAAACCCAAATTTTCCAAAAAACTTCTATTTAAAACAACTTGGCAGCAATCCTTCTTTTGGAAACCCGAAAATGAACACCGATGATGCTGCAGTCATCAACGAAGTTATTTTCCAGCGATCGAAAAGAGTTTAGAGCTTTTAACTCTCCAAAAACATTTTTTCCAAACCCTTGAAAACCATTTTCAAACTCCAAAGAATTTAAATTTCCCAAATCTCAAAATTTTAAATTCTTTAAATTTATTTTCAAATATTTCTCTGGAGTTTCATTTTAAATTACAAATCGCATTTACAATTTATATTCTCTAATTCTATTTGTATGTGAATTTATTTCTTAACTTTGGAGTTACGATTCCAATTTCTTTTTCAACATTAATGATAATAATTTAATATCGTCACTTTCTAGCAATCAAACAATCATATATTATAAAAATGCACAGAAATTTTTCTCTTTTGTATACGAAAATAATTTAGGTAAAATTATTTCATTTACCCTATTTTAAAACGATATCGTGTCGAATTTGTTCTGTACAAGTGTTTAGAGATTCCTATCAATAACATTAATTACTCGTATTGACCAGAATCCATATACCACTCAACAAACCAATCATCACAATATAAAACAATTTTTATATATTCACTAGTAAATTCGCACTCATATCTATTATTACACTCACACTCATTCTAGAGTACTACTGACTCTATCTCTAATGAGTAACACCCAACAGAGCCAAGGTTGTCTCTTAACCAAATGCTCTGATACCAGATGTAACATCCTGGATTTTCGACGCTCGAAAATCGACATTAGTACGTCCACTGTATCAACTGCCGAACAAATCGAATGCCGGAAAACCGAATGGTTAGGGTTTAAGAAGAAGAGGTAGAAGAAGTAAGAAAGAAGAAGCAACAGAAACAATATTAGAATCTCACTATCGCAGCGGAACAACATATAATAGATAAATGAATATCTTTAAAACAAAGAACTATATCAGTTATTACATTACATCACATTACATTACATTATCAGAGTGTACAACAACAAACAGCGGAAAAAAGTACTATATACTAGTTCATACGCCATGCCATCCAACTTGCCTCCAGATCTCTACAACAACTCCTGAATTTCAGAATATCCTGATAACCTGACTCTAGACTGCCCGTGTGGAAATCGGTGGGCACCCAGAGTTTAGGAAGGGAACAATAAACTCCAAGTCAGTCATGTGACTGGTGTGAGAACTTAAACAGTTTATCTTTTAAAAAAACAAATAAAGAAATATTTTAAAATAGATCCGCAATGTTTTTGGAAAATGAAACTACCATAGGGCCTCCCGCACACACACACAATGCAAACGCAGAATCGGAGGAGATTTCTCCTTATGATAGTCAAACATGATTGATACGCAAATTTCTTTGATATTATTACTATAAGTGCAAAATGTGGAAAAACATTTCGAAAGTATGATATAAATCTTAACCAACATACGACCATTATCGTATGTCTACTATAGCTGCCATCTAAATATTGGGGCGCCACCATAAGTAAATGGCAGGTAATACAAATAAAACCGTACAAGGTTCGTATTTGATGATTGGATTTCCAACAAATGGTCGGGCAAAGGAACTTCCCAAGTAAAATAGAACGCCTCTGGAGGGACGTTCCCGGATCCTAACCGGATCTCTGCTAGACAAGGCCGGGTTACCTTTGGCTAGGTAACTATTGACACGAGTATGCCATCCCCTGGTCGTTTGCGACCTTTATCCGAGGATCCTCTCAACCAACAACCACAAAGAAATAAGTTTGCAGCAACCACAAAGTAAGTATTTGGGCTCCATATCATGATACCACTTATAGTCCAGACGGTAATGACATACCCTCGGAGGGCGCTACCCTTAAATAACCTTGCTGCTACGTTTCCTGTTTCGACCATAACCGGGTTGTGAGGTTTAACGAAATCTCATCCACAAAGCTACGCTTTTTACAAAAGCCACGCTTTGATCAACAAATGATCAGCATCACTCAACATGCCACATTACCAAATTAGGAGTATATCACTGATAACCATCAACTACATAACCTCTGAGCTCGTACGTCTCAGAGAAGGGTGTTAAGCTAAGAGAATAAAATCTCCACCACCAACAGATATGTATTTGAAATAAATTAGCTTTATATCTCAATTTGTAATGTCAGACATACAATCCATTCAAGTTTGTTCTGGGTTCGAACAGAACCGAAGGCACTTCCAAAGAAGCCCTTGCAATCCGGGCATTCATAATCCCAATCGAACTTCCCATCACAAAGGAAATCTCCATACCATAGCTATCGGTGCAAAGACAATCGATAGGTCATCCTATCGCTCTCGCAAATACCCGGTCTTCACCACCGGTCTTCAATGCTATCCATATACGTCGTATCACTATTCGGAATGGGTTATATGACACAAAGGTCCTCCCCCGGCTAAAACGAATAACGAGTGCTTATTTTACAAATAACTGTAGCATTCAAATTCAGGTAAATCACAACAAATACCTATTTAAAGGTAAATATTGATAGTCGGTTATTTAACTATCAATAGATATGCATAACATCACCATATTCCAAATAATTTCCCAAATTATTTATTTTCCAAAAATATCTTTACAAGATATTTTTTTTTCCACACTTCAACCATTTGAAAACAAATTTCAATCATTTTGCACCTTTACAACTTTTGAAAACAAATTTCAAATCATTTCCCTACACGGGATATATTCACAAATATTTATTCATTTTCATTTCAAAATGGTTCATTTAAATCAATCAAATAAATCCTTACCGATTTATTTTAAACTCACGTTCCCAATATGTAAATTTATTCCCACACTTTAAAAATAAATCAATGTTTATTTTTAAACAAATATCCCTTTCCTTTATAAATTTCATGGTGAATTTAAATTTCCAAATATCCACTGATATACGATTTTCAAATCGATTTCAAATGTGCACTTTCAATTTATCTTTAAAAGATATAATCTCAAAACATTCACTTCATATTGGAAAACATTTGCATACTTATTTAATAATAAATAATTCACAAATCTATTTATTTTCAACATTTGGAAAATATTCAATATACTTAAATCACAATTAAGTATATATTTTATTCTTTAAGGAAAACATCCTCTTAAACATATTTATTTGAGTCAAAACGGATGTTGCGTAAAACATTGTTACGATAATCCAAAATCAATAGTATAGGGATTCGAAATTAAGATAGATATATAAATCCCAATACTATATAAAACATTTCCTTTCGAAAATCATTTACTATAACAACAGTGTTATAGTCCATCATTTCCTTTTATTTCTCGAAAACGTCTACTCCAACAATGAATGTTGAAATCTATGGTTTCGATACTTAATACATTTTAAAACATCTTTAAATCGTTTTAATTCTATTTAAAATATCACTTCTCCAAAACATATCATTTTTAATATATTATTCACTGTCCAAAATCATGAATATACTTCGTTAACCAAATTCAACATTTCTACATATTTTATTTAAAGGATTATCCACTGTCCAAAATCGTGGATATATCTCCTTTAATAAGCTATAATAATTAACTTATCAAAATAAGTCGTTTGGATTTATAAAACAAGGTTTATAATTTCCATTTATATTTTTATAACAACTTCAACTTTTAAATGCATTTTATTAACAGATTCCACTCATATCCCATTTACACGCCAAAATCCAAATTATAAGTAAATCACTTATAATTCTCTATTTACAAATTCATTCATTTTATAACTTCACAAATCGTAGATTTTATTCTTCATAAAAATCCATTAATTTGTCATTTTAAAACGTCTTTAATACTCCTTTATAATTCCATCACTTTGATTTATAAAAAATCCAATTTTATAAATCTTATATATAAAGCTTTTATAATAAATTCAAAAATCTCTATTTAAACTATTTTATAAAATCATTAACTCCTTATTTCAAAAATCACATTTTCAACTATATTTCTAAAAAATCATTTATAATATTAAAATTATAACATTTATTTATTTAAAATGAATCAATTCCAAAATTTAATAAAATGTATACTTTCAAAAATCACTTTAAAAATCGTTTTAAAATTTGAAAATCATCACTTTAACACTTTTAATTTTTCGAAATAGGCCCAATGCTGCAACAGCACTAAATATAACAATCACGGCATTCAAAAACATCATATATCATATGATTACAGAATATATCACAATATCTGTAAATAAATCAATACGGGTGAGGAATCCAGTTGGATCCCTCCAACCTGTTTCCCTACATCCACAGATGTTAGCACAATATCAATCCCGTTTTAATATGGAATATCACGATACATGGGATTTATAAAATATTATCCGCTATTATGCGGCGCAACAGGGTCTCATCCACTATATAATGCGGGAAAATTAACCCCAAGTACATATATAATACCAATTCCACTTCACGGTGAAATATCACGGTATATGTGTTTAATAAATAACCTCCGCTTAATATACGGCGTATAGGGTCTATTTAAATACAATAGACAATAATTTATCATCCGAGCATACAATCAACACAATCAAGCAATTTTAAATCTAAGTATTTAAAATTTAAATCGAAACAGATTCGAATGGGTGAGAAGTTCTCTCCTTGTTTTAAAAACAGTCGCAGTGTTTTATTTCGAATAAAATTAAACGCGCGTTTAATTTTACCCAAAAATTTCACCGATTCTAATCGATCCTAATCCAGCTCCATCGCACAGTATTCATCCATACGATTCCAACGCAAGTTGTTCGTCCAAAACGGACCTCGTATGAAAGAGTTACAGCATTTTAAAGTTTATACAAATTATAATATAATTAAATTTACTACTTTCTTTTAATTTTTAAATCTCACTGCATCTGGGCCATCCAAATCCTTTTACCAAATCAAAGCCGTTCATATCATCATCTTCCTCCTCAGATTCATACGCGTACAACGACCCATCAAGCCGCCACTTAGGGTTAGATATCGCGGCCTCTACGATCGATTCCAGGTCAATCAACCACCGCCACATCGAAGCACATCTCTAGTGCGGCCATCGGTTGAAATAGCTTGAAGCTCGGCTCCACCTTTTCGTTGAAAATCGTGCTTGATCGGTAGGAGGACGCGGCAAGATTTCTCCACCTATGGTCGACGATTCATCGACTTCCCCGTATGGATTTGAAGCTCTCGTGATCCTCTTCAAGTTTGTAGTTGAACGTTTTGTCTAATTATCGATGGATTGTGAGATATTAGAGGAGAAAGAAGATGAATTTTTGGCCATTAAAACTTATGGTGGCGGCTGAAGCTTTAGACCTAGGGTTTGTGTAAAAGTGAATAATAGAGGTCCTTATATAGGAAATTACGCGACACTGTTCACCCGAAATTTTTCCGAACTCCAAACGAAACGTGCCGCCTGGCTTTTATAATGTTTTACCCCCATTCCGAACGCAATGAAAGATATATCGGGAGCCAATTCAATCATATTTGAAAGATAGGTTTTTGAATCGACTATTTAAATTTAAAATTCACTTAAACCGATTTCGATGCGTTTCAGCTTGCTCCGGACGAACCGAAAATCCGATTGACACGAAATTTGAAATCATACAATAATATAACATTACGGATCCGATGAAACTGGTTTCGTCGAAATCCGAGACTGTTTGAAAATGGCCATTTTTACTCGTCAATTAAATATTAAAATATTCAATTTTCACAAATTAACTTTTAATTCGATTTTAAAAGTTCTATAACATTATTCTAACTCCAATATGATTTAATACAACTTAACAAATCAATTTTAATCACATTAAACCCAATTTCAATTATTTCTATAATTTCAAATATTAAATTATTGATTTAATTATCCAATTAAATCTAGATATTCGAAATATAATTTATTCGACTTACAAATTTTACTTGTTAATATTTAAAATCAATTAAATATACGATTCAAATGACAGAAATTCTAGGTCGTTACACGAAATTTTTGGATATTTGAAATTGGAATATTGATTGATTTTAAATATTTAAAAGTTAAAGTTTAACTTGAATTTCAAATATCACTGCTTGTTGGATAATTTAAATATTGAATTTAATAATTGGAAATTGGGAAATTTTTTGAATATGGAGTTTGAGCTTGTTAAAAATATTTCAAAGGCTTATAAAATTTATATTGCCAGTACTGAAGATAATAAAAGTGATAGAATCGAGTCTAAAGGTGACTTATTCAGTTTTAAAAATATATTGTTTAAATCGATATTTAAAAATTGCCTTCTGAGGCACGGTCTTGGATTTTGACAAAACCAGTTCCATTGGATCCGTAATAGTGTATTATTATCGAATTTCAAATTTCGTAAAGTTTGGAGTTGTCATATGGTCATACGGTATATAAATGTGCTAGATTTATATCGATAATTTAATATAATAACTGGTCCAAAAATCTATCTTCTCCATACGATCGAATTAGGAGTCGAAACCTTTTTTACTGCGTTCGGAATAGGAGTATAACATTATAAACGCCTAGCGACGTGCCTCGATAGGATGTCAAAAATTTTAAGCTTCGATTTCGAGACCATTTAAATTTAAATTAAGTATATATATTTTTATATATTAGTCAGCTTTCAACTGTAAATCTATTCACATCATAACTTTTGATTTCAATCCAAATGTCACTATAGCTAGTTTCTTCACGCAACCCATCAGCTTGAGTTCAAATCACATTCTTTTGTCCCCGTTTTCCTTCTAAAATATGCGATCAGTAATTTCATATTTTCAAAGTGGATTTCGTTAAAAATTATTGGCCGAATAAATCTTCCTTCCCCTAAATTTTATTTCCCTCTGCAGTTCATAAAAAAAAGAAATCGACTGATAAACAAATTTGCAACCTCCCTTTTATTCACAAACCAAATCGAATCGAAGAATCAATTTCATTCGCGAATACAACAGAGACATGGCCTCGTTGATGGTGGCAAACGTCGTCCTGTACAAAGGAGGTGTGGGGTCATCGGCTGTAGCGTATGGCGTTAGTTCGTGGTAGCGAGGGTGCATACACGTGAGAGGCGGTGATGGAGATCGCGAGCTCGATCCGTGTGAAGCTGGGTGGAGGGCAGCTGTAGTTGGCCGGGGTGAGCACGGTTATAGTCATGCAATAGCGCAGGCGCGTGTCAGGGTGAGATGGTGGACGAGATGAGGAGGGGCGACGTAGAGTTTTGGGTGAATCAATGGAGGGTCGCGTGCATGCAGTGGCTTCGCAATGGCCGTTGTATTCTCAGTTTCAGGTGAATGAGGAGGGATGAGGTATCGAGAAGCCTATAGGCTAGGTGTGCTCGAATCGATCGAATCAGTAAGGTATGTAAACCTATTTGTTTTTTTTAAGATTTATTTATATATGTGTGTGTATACAGTAAAATAAACTGCTGTTTTTATTACAGAAGAAAAAAAGAAAGCAGTAAAGTTAAAAGTGATTTTTAAAAGCACGAATTTTAAAGGATGGTTGGAAAGTTAAAATATATATACTCATAAGATTTATTAATACAAATTTTGAATGGTAATATAGGTTTTTTATAAGTATATGCATATGTAGTTTCAAAATAAAAACAAATATACATATACACATTTTTTTTAAACTTACTGGTCTAGTTTTAAAAAAAATGAATTATGGTGATTAATTTGTTTAGTTAACCTATTTAATTATTTTAGTAACTAAGAATAATTTATTAAAGGAAATTTAGTTTTAAATTTAATAACTAGTTAATTCAATCCATTAAATGGAAATTAATTATTCAATAGTTCGAATATTAATAAATCCTATAATGATTATACAAGGTCAAAAAAATAGTAAAGAGGCAAGCCGGTTTGGGTCGGATTGCAAAGAAAAATCAAGCATGAGTTAATCTCACTCATTTGGATTACCATTTAAATTTAAATAGTTTAATTTAAATTATTGGTTGATTGCTTGAATTGATGATTTATTATCAGTCTGGATGTGATATTATATATAATAGTGTGTGTATATATATATATTGGAGTGATTGATATTCCCGCATTATATAGCGAATGAGACACTATGCGCCCCGCATAATAGCGGATGACCCTTTATACCATGATATCCCCCTCGAAGTGGGATTGGTATTTTTATATTGTGCTAACATTTGTGGATGCAGGGAGACAGGTTAGAGGGATGCAACTGGATTCCTCAAAATGTTGGAATTTATTTTCATATTTGGTGATATGTTTTATTTGATGATCTGTGATATATTATATTGATTATATTGTGAATTGAAAATATTGAATGCTATGGATTGACTGAATATATTTTGGATATATTGAGATATCAAAAATATAAAGATTGGATTTTTTTTAAAAGGAAAATAAAATAGGGAATTCTAAGTAAAATAAATATAGTGAAATTGGATAAATTAAAAGGATGAATTTGGGAAAGGATAAAAAGTTTGATTTAAAATCCTATCAAATAAATCCGAGTATGGGAAAAGAGGTTTTTGAATAAATGGGAATAAATGAATTTTGAAACTTATGTGATATTGTTTAAAGAAATAAAGGATTTATTTTTAAATTTTGGGTTTTAAATGGTTTGGGAGAATTTAAAAAGAGGAAATTTTTAAATGAAGCGTGAAGTTGATAATGTCAGATTTAAATAAGATTTTAAATTGTAATAAATGGATAAATCTGAAATCAATGGGTTTTGGAATAAATTTGGGTAAGTAAAAGAATTTATTTTAAAATGGAGTTAGTTTTTGGAAATCGATTTAAGAACCGACTAAGCGGGAACTGTGATTAAAGGAGAATGAAATTATGGAATTTACAAACGGGGTTTATAAGTAAAGTGAAATATTTCTCAGTGGATAAATTTAGAAGTATAAATTCACAGTGGGAAATTAAAAGGAAATGGTGGTATGTTTTTAAAAATAAATAGTGATTTTTTTTAAAAGTGTGGAAAGTAAATTTACGGGTTCGGGACGTAAATTAAATTGGGATAAATCGAGAAGGATTTATTAACTGATTAAATGGACTATACAGGATGGGAAGTGTATTTTCTTGAAAAAGCCAAGTAAGTTTTCAAAGCAGATTTTTAAGTATAAGTTTAAAGTTTTAAAGTTGTTTTAAAAGAATGTTTTTTTGAGAAATTTATAATTTATGTTGTTTAAAATTTTAAAGGTAAATATTTATTAAGTTAGTTATAGTAGTAATTATTTTTTAAGGTTAAATTGGTATTATGATTTAATTATTAAATACTATATTTTATAAAGTAGCTTTATTATTAAAAGAAGTTTGGCTAAAGTTTTTATTTGAAAATTTAGTATAGAATTTCATAACCTTTATTTTGAATAAAGTCTTTTAAGTAGTTTTATTTCAAAATGTTTTAAGTATATGTTTTTGGATAAAGTGATTTAATTTGTTTAAAAATCTAGTTTAATAAAATTTGGCGTTTTCTGTGGAAATAAACAGATGGTTGGAATTTGTTCCATAAGAATAAAAAAAAGAGATTTGTATCTATTTTCAAAGTGTTGAAACGTGAACATAATATCTTGGGTAGATATTTTCGTGATAAATAATTTGGGAAATTATTTAAATCTGATTGGTGTTGTGGATAGTATTTGACAGTTAAATAACCGACTATCAATATTGGCCAATGCGTTGATCGTTTCAAAGAGGTCGGGATTGGATTTAATTATCCGAAAACCACTTCGATCCATTTTGAACGTTTGCGAATGAAGACCGTGAAGATCATGTAGACGGTGATTCGGTTTGTCCAGACCCAGGGTAACTTGTATGGACCAATGCTATCAGAACATCGTCAGGGGGACGATGAGCATTCTAAGTGAATGTGTGCTAAAAAGGTAACGCATAGCCTCGAGCCTCATAACCGAAAATGGCTAAAATAGGGGAGGTGCAGCAAGGATAAGTGGCTAGCAACCAAGTAGGGTAAGGTCATCCCTGTCTAGATGTCCCTTTTTATTCGGATGTGTGGGCGGTTGCTGATCCCAACCGCGGGGTGATCTTATTCGGACTATCCAGTAAGGGGTAGCTCCGGTCTTGTGTCGTAGGGGATCGGGAGGGATCCTTGGTATGCTGATCTAGACGAGGTACTGTGATGGGCGGTACCTCAGTAGCTCTGCCATTGTATGGAATCCAATCTCCAATAACCGCCTGTATGGTTTTGATTGTGGCCAACTATTACTGGAACGAGAGATGCAAGCATTTCAGCTAGATTCTATTTTACTTCCTATAGATACTATTATAATATCAGACGAATTTGATAAAAATGTTTTGGTTATCGTAAGGTAAAAACTCGGCATGTTTATTTGTAGCATGGTCTTACGAGATACCTTTGATTTCAAAGGATTTTGAAAACTTTAATAATCCAATTGAGTGTGTTTTCTCACGCTGGTATTCTAGACTGACTTGGGTGTTATTTCACTACAGAGTATTATATGATAAAGGATAGGGGCCTGTGAAGCTCAGGAGATGAGCTCGACGGCGAGACGTATTACACGTACTAGATGTATATTCCGCTGTGCGGTATAAGCTCTGTATCCAGTTTGTGGGGACAAGTTAATTTAACTATCTAGTATTTTTCTATTGATTGTGCTGTACTCTGATGATGTAATGTATATAACAGATATAGTTCTTTTTGTATAAAGATCAGTCATTTATCTATTATATATTGTTCCGCTGCGATTGTGAGATTCTGATGTTGTTTTGTTTCCTCTTCTTCTACCTCTTTCTTCTTTCCCTTACGGTCTGGTTTTCCGGCATTCGATTGTTCGGCATTTAATACAGTGGACGTATTGATGTCAATTTTTCAGGCATCGAAAAATCGGGTCGTGACAGGGTATTTCGGTCATTTCACATAATAATATTTTATTCAAACTTTTTTTATAAATATATATCTCCTTCTTCACTTTAATACAGACTTTCCATTCTTCTTCTTCTTCTTCCTTTTCTAAGCTTTCTCCTTCTTCCTTTAAGCTTTAATAGCTTACATGCAAGCTTAAAATAATTTAAAGTAATAATAAAGTTCAGTCTTGAAATCGGAAGTTAATAGTCTGCTTAAGTTCTAAATCAAGATAGCGGAGCTATAGCGGATTTCAAGAAGTTTCTAGAAGTAGTAGTGAAGCTATAATCATATCTTTTGTAACAAAGTTCGATCAAAAATAAAAATTTTGTATGGAAACTCTACCTCTTTTCCACTTTTATTTTCTATGATGTTATGACATGCTTTTGTACTTGTTGTATTGCTTGATATTTTATTTAGATGGTTAATTAAATATTTTAAATTTTGGAAGTTAAATACATAATAGGTTAAGCGAAAACAGCTATTACACTTGTTTAATCTATGAGATCTAAGGAGACTTGGACGAGGGATGGAACATGTTGAAGGAAAAGCCTGGATGCTCCAAAATAAATATCAAACCATTTTAACCCAAGATGAAACTGGAAAGTGCTATAAATACTTAATAGAATGAAGCATTGATTGTCATTTGTTTTTGTGTTTATTTCATTCATTTATTGTTTAAATTAGGCTCGCTAAATTTATTAGTAGTTTACCTTCTTATATGCATGGGTTGGATGGACAATAAATTAAGAATGATTAAATACAAACATCTTGTGATTAGAATTTCACAGTTTGACTATAAGGTGTCCGATAAAAATATGGGTTAACCATGAATTATTATAAAATATGTTTATTATGATTTTGGAAATAAAAGATATTTTATCATTTGAAATGAAATGATTTCTCCTAAAATGTAATAGAAATGTTTTAAAAATAAATATTTTTGAAGGGGTTATAAAAATGGTTTATAAAAGTATTAAGTAAACAAAGAGAATTTCGAGGACTAAAAACCCAGTGTTTGAAAATGATTTCAAAAGATTTCATAAATGAAAATAATATTATTGAAAGTATTAATGAGTATTAGTGAAAATAATTTGTAACTTCGAGATGTAAAATGATTTGTTATATTACCAATGATTCGGTTAACCCGTAACTAATAATTGGGTATACATTTTTGGTATAGTCCGCCCTTTGAATAGAGGGATGTACTTATTTATCGATTGTATGAAGGCTACGACCCATTTTCCTTGTTATTGGAAGATACCTCCTGATCGGGTTGCACATATTTTTGATATGCTTTTACCGTAGTACTTTGAGATTTCCAAATAAATATTTTTGAAGTGATTTGTTTTAAAATCCCAAAGTAAAGTATAATTTGATGCAGAAGATGTATACATATTATTTTAAAGGGTTTTGAAATACAAAATCAAGAGTTTGGTCCAAAGAGATCATTTTCAAAAAGAATTCTATTTTGAAAATTATAAAGTTAATTAGGTTTGAAAATCTAAATTTGAAGATTATGCTTAAGTGGGTAGTTTTGGGAATTGCATATTTTTTGTTGCATTGTAGGCTCCATGAGTACTACTCGCGGTAGGTGAACTACGTTGGCTTGATCCTATATATAATTGGGCATCCAATTAGACAGGGGTATATAGGTTGTCCGAAGTGATGCAGCCTTAATAACAACGTGAAATTTTTCTTTTTATTATTTGCTATTTATCGTATATTGATGTATTGATATTGGAATTGTATCATGTACATTGAATAGTGTTGATTATTTATCAAATATTGTGCATTGAGTTGGTATTTTTCATTCGTAGTTTTTGGACGGATGGATTTTTGGCGATTTTTACTGGTCCTAAAATCTGGATCGTCATAGGTGGTATCATAACTTATGTTAGATGCCTAAGTAAAATTAGTCTACGTTAGTAGATCAACCTAGGAATCTTAAAATGAAATTAACTTAATTTGATAAATAAAATGGATAGGAAAAGGCACTGTACCTTCGACCAGGGTTTGGGTGATGTTTATTTTTATGTGTACTCAATTTTTTGGTTTCGTTATATTTTTCGGTCATTGGAAATTCAAAGACGAAATTCTTCAAAAGGGGAAAGTATGTAACAACCCGTAATTTTATTACTTTTAAATGAAATATTTATTTAACTTTAAATATTCAAAATTAGAATTTTCAAACTTAATTATCATATTTTATGTGATAAATAAGAATGATGAACTTATTTTTAGTATTGTTTTGCAAAAAATAGATATTTTGGATTTTCACTGTAAAATTGACAAAAGCCAGTTTTCGATAAAATTAAATATACATTCAAGTAATTGTGTAAATGGTAAATAACTCTTTTTAATGTTTATATAATGATATGAAAGTAAAAGAAATTTTATTTATAATGATTTATAAACATATGTGCTTGTTTTATAGTGATTGACAAATTTCATCGCATTTTGGCAGATCGACGTCGTATTTTTGTAATTGGATTTAAAATTATTAAGTATGGTTTTATAACTCAAATGAACTTGTTTTATTATTTAAAGATGATAAGAAACTTAATTTTAAGTTTTGTTTACATAAATAAATAGTTTAAAAAAAGTCAAAATATGACCATAAATCGTTTATTCAAAATATCAACTTTTTGTTCAACAAAAGTTGTCGCAACATTGTTGCACCTTTATTTACACATACATGCACATATTTTTAAATATGGTAAGTATTGATAAAGTCACTAAACAAGATTACTCTTTTTAAATAAGATTAGAAAATTCTAAAAATTCATTTACAAAAAGTAAGCACAAAAGGACAAAACAAATCAAATTAAATATAACAAAACTTTCTTTATTTTTCTTAATGCTCAAGGGATTAAGACAGAGTTGTGAGGTGAAAGCTAATGTTAAATTTTGAAAAAATGGAGTTTACTTAAAGTTGAAGTAAAGATGTTTCGGTCATTTCACATAGTAGTATCTTATTTCAAACTTTTTCTATAAATATTTATCTCCTTCTTCACTTTCATACACACTTTTCATTCGTTTTCTTCTTTCTTTTCTAAGCTTTCTCCTTCTTCTTCCTTATAGCTTTAATGGCTTCCATGCTAACTTGAAATAATTTAAATTAATAACGAAATTCTGTTGGAAAATTGGAAGTTAATAGTCCACTTAAGTTCAAAATTAAGATAGCGGCTAAAGTGGATTTCAAGAAGTTTCGGGAAGTAGTACCGAAGTTATAGTCAAATCCATTGTAACAAAATTATACCGGGTAGAGAAGTTTTATAAGAAAACTCTATCTCTTCTCTACTCTTATTTTATATGATGTTAAGACATGCTTTTATACTTATTGTGCTGCTTGATATTATTCTTGGATGGTTAATTAAGTATTTTAAAATTTTAGAAGTTAAATACTTAATGGGCATTCGGAAACAACTAGTACACTTATTTCGTCCGTAAGATCCAAGGAGACTTGGAAGAGGGATGGAACATGTCGAAGGAAAAGCCTAGAAGCTCGAAAATAAATATCAAATTGTTTTAACCCAGGATAAAGCAATAGGTTTTATAAATATTTGGTAGAATGAAGCATTGATTATCATTTATTATTTTGTTTATATCATTGATTGATTGTTTGAATTAGACTCGGCCAGTTTATGAGTAGTTTACTTTTTTATATGCACGGCCTGGGTAGGTAATAAACCGAGAATGATTATATACAAACACCTTGTGATTAGAATTTCATGGTTTGACTATAAGGTGATTGATAAATATATTGGTTGAACAGGAATTACTATAAAAGACGTTTATTATGATTTTTGAAATAAAAGATATTTTATATTTTGAATTGAAATGATTTCTTTTGGAAGGTAATAGAAATATTTTAAGAATAAATATTTTGATGGGGTTATAAAATGGTTTATAAAAGTGTTTTATAAACAAAGAGAATTTTGAGGACAGAAAACTCAATATTTGAAAAATGATCCAAAGGTTTTAGAAAATGAAAATACTACAATTGAAATTATTTGTGAATATTAGTGAAAATAATTTATCACTTCGATATAAAATGATTTACTATTTTACCAATGATTCAGGTAACCCCTAACTAAAAGTGGGCATGCAGTTTTGGTATAGTCTTGTGACACCCCACCTCTATACCCACGCTAGCCAAGAACACTACGGTGTAATGCTGTCAACTAGCACGGAGAATAAGGCTGTTGAGGAGCGACCCCCCGTGTAATTTCTTTGCGCGAGCACCGATATGTCAGATAATATAACATGCATTCTATTTCAAGAGGAAATCTGACATACCGACACAAACTCAAAGCTACTACACGGTGGCTATATAAATCCTTCGGAAACAAATATAGAAATAAACATAACATAAATCAGTCACATACAATTCATATCACAAATGCGGAATAAGATATGAATATTACACATAAAAGTGTACATCAGAGTAGTGGTCTAAAAAGATCTACAATATCACAAAAGAATAGTTTCACGAACTACACAAAAGAATAAGTATACATTATGGAGTCTATATCTCAAATGTATACTACAAAATAAACTACTAATCTAAGTAGTTAGCCAAAAGTCAGAGTAATGATCCTGGATGAGAAGTCAAGCAGAAGCACTTGTAAGGTATCGGTCTGACCCGAGCATTATTTCATAAGAAAATAATAAACGGATCAGTCTAGCTATAAATATCAGATGACATGATATAACATACAAGATATGGCATAAACATAATATCCATAATGGCATACTACTATAAGCATGTAAATGATAATCAAAAAAAGATTAATCAATATCACAAGGATCTTCTCAAAGATCCAAAGAGGGCATCATACCCTAAACCTGTACTCATAACAAGTCAATGATATAAATTCCAGAAATCAACACACGAAATCCAGAAATCACAAAAAGGTATGTGTGAGTGGAATCACACAAGTGGTGTCTAGGCTAACCGAAAAGGTATGTGCGAATGGAATCGCACAAGTGGTGTCTAGCCTAACCAAAAAGCAAAAAGGTATGTGTGAACGGAATCACACAAGTGGTGTCTAGGCTAACCGAAAAGGTATGTGCGAATGGAATCGCACAAGTGGTGTCTAGCCTAACCAAAAAGCAAAAAGGTATGTGTGAACGGAATCACACAAGTGGTGTCTAGGCTAACCTAAAAGGTATGTGCGAATGGAATCGCACAAGTGGTGTCTAGCCTAACCTCGCAAACAAAGAGACATCGCACATTGCTAGTCTAAACCACAAAAATGATCGTCATGATCAACGAGAAGTGTCAATTACACTAAGCTGGCAAATATAAAAGTTTAGCTTCATGTCCCATAACCACTTGCTTAACTTAAACATTTACGAACAAACTGTAAATCTCCACTAGAAAAATGTCACTAGTGGTTCAATCGAATAAGTCCAAAAAACCAACGAAGTAAACGCAAGCGTTTCATACCACTTGTTTTACTAAGTCGTTTAATTAGATTTCTCATACGAGTGAGGTAGAGGTTTGTATATACTAATAGATTGGAAATCGGTTTGAGAAAACGAGCTTTGTAATAAAATAGTGTTGAAATCATTTGAAGAAAGAGTTTTGATATTTACTACTAGTATAGAAAACCTTTATATTTTAAAGTGACAAATCATAGAAGTGATTGTAGAAACAATCGGGCATAAAAATTCACATTCGAAGACGTGAATAAAATCCAAAGAAATCGATATCAAATCCATCAAAGTGGATATATCTAAAATTCCCAAAGAAAAGGTCATCAAAGTCGATAATAAATGACAACAACAAAAGGGAGACAACACGAATCGATTAAAGTTGGATATTCAAACGAATTAGCAAAATAAGCTAATCTGGCAAATAGTAGCAGGTCGGTCGACCGGACTCCCTGAGTCGGTCGACCGAACCAGGGGTTGGAAGTGCTCCGGGCACCAGGTCGGTCGACCGGCCCAGGGGGCTGGTCGGCCGAAGCCTGTAACCAGCACTTTCAAACAGAGGCAAGAAGTGCCTGGACTACAGGTCGGTCGACCGGCCCAGGGGGCTCGGTCGGCCGAACCTGTATACTTGCACTTCCTACCCTATTTCAAAGGAGGTGCAAATCCCGACCAAATTGCAATCGCACGAGCAACGGCACTAAGGGTTTATGCCAATCGACTACCCGGCCCTATAAGCTCCTCGGTGCATCACCAAAAACATGTTCAAACATCAAAATTATGATTTCTAAAGAATTGAACTCAAAACACTAAAAATTGGAATATTCACAAAAGCAATCCAAATCAAAATCAAATGCACATGAATAAGTGTTAGGAATACATACCTAACAATAGAAGAGAATTATAAGCATAGATGTGAGATTAAAAATCTCACCTTTGCACTAAAATTTATGAAGATGAAGCTTGAAAGCAAAGGGGAATCAACCACTGTTCAAATCCAACTCTAGAAGCTTGAATCTAAGCTTAAAAGAGAAACATTTCCTAATTTAGGTTTAGGAATTTTCTGAAATCAAAGAGAGAATGAGTTGGAGAAGAAGAAGGAGATGCTTACCAATGGGTTCTCGTAGATTTTGGAGCAAGAACTTGGATTTTGCTATGGAACTAGGGCTTGGAGTTTTAATTTCCTCTTCCACTCTCCATTGTTGTAAAAGCTTGAGTATTAGGAAATGAAGAATGAAGTAATGAAGAGGAGAGGGGTTGGGACTGAATACATAAGTGAGGTTATTGGGCTCAGCCCAAACCAAAGCCCTAAGTAAAAAGTGGCAAAAATCAACTTTCTCCAAACATATCGAAGCTTATACTCAAAAAGGCCGCAAACGTCATTTTGAACTCAATGGGGGTGGTCTCGAGTCCCAATTCGACTGTTTGCAAAAGGTGGCTTTTCGGACCAAGATCCGACGAACGATAAAATATTTAAATAAAATATTTAAATATAAAATCGATAAATATGTGGGTTGTTACAAGTCTTCTCTTGGAATAGTTGGATGTACTTATTTATCGATTGTATGAAGTCTGGGACCCAATTGCTTTGTTATTGGAAGAAACCTCCTATAACGATCCAGATTTTTCGTCGTTCCATTTTGAATATTTAAATGATTAAATATTGGGTTTGGAATTTTAATTTAGTTAGTAAGATTTTAGAATTGTAATTTTAAGTGATTTCGGAATTTTCAAAATTGTCAATTTAATTGACGCATTAAAATAGCAATCTTGGGCACATTATCACAATTCGAAGAAACTAGTTCCATTGGGTCCGTAATAGTGTATTATTATCGGATTCCAAATTTCATAGCTTTTGGAGCTATTGTTTGATCGTACTAGATATAAACAAGTTGAAATTTATATCGAAAATTCAATATAATAATTGGGTCCAAAAAGCTATCTTCTCCATACTATCGAATTTGGACTCAAAACCTTTTCCATTGCATTCGGAATAGGGGTATAACATTATGAACGCCTAGCGTCATGCCTCAATGGGAGTTCGATATTGCGTAGTAGAGAATTCAAGATATTTAAGGAAAAAAATTAATTAGAGATAGTTAAATCAGATGAATAGTTGAGTCTCCTTCAACTTGAGGTTGCATGTCCCTTTTCCATCTGTAACATGCGACTCATATTTCTTTCTTTTTTAAGTAAAAGCCCGACCTCGTCTTCCTCGTCCAAATTTAAAATCAAGACTTTCTCTCTTTCTTTCTTTCGGAACCGAATGCAAACAAATCGAAATCGTAGGTCCGAACAAAAAAAAAGAATCCATGGAGCAGCTGACAAAGATTGGCCACGAGCTTGCCATGGGTTCGCAAGGTGGATGAAACCAATTCAAAGACTTCCTTGACTTCGTAAAGTCCATAGGGGAATTGCGCTCCAAATCTGAAGAGGACCATATAATCTTCTTCCAAATTGAAACCCCAAAGCATCAATTGAACGACCCAAGCATTTCCCGCCATAAGAAGAGGGAGTTCATGATCCGACTCGTCTACATTGAGATGCTTGGCCATGGCGCATCATTTGGGTTCATCCATGCCGTGAAGATGACCCACGATGATAAATATTCTGCTTAAGAGGTCAGGGTATTTTGGAATCATGTTGGAGAGGGCGACGTGATGGAGGAGATCGGCCGTGTTCTGATGGCCTCTTTCGATGGCGACGGCGGTGAGAATGACGTGCACGACGAATCTTTCTTCGTGCGTGTTCATGGGAGGGTAGCAGGATTTGGGAGGAAGGACGCATTGTTTTTCTGGAGCCTGAGTTCGTGTGCACGCTTATGTCAATGAAGTCAGGTGAGGCGGCAGTGTGAGTCTGGGTTCGAGGGGGTTTTGGGTGATGGTTCTCGTGTTTGTATATCGGCATAAGGAGAAGGTAGCGGTTGCATGTGGTTATCTGGATCACGATGGAGATGATATGGACTTTATAATTATGAGATTAATATTAATGAGGTAATTAACATTTTAAATTAGTTGGTTAAATTTAATAAATTAGCAAATTACTTATTTGATTAATCAAATCTTATAAAATTCGTAATTTGCTTATAAGAGGTATAAATCGAATGGAATATGTGCAGAAAAATATAAATTTGGGATGGATTGCAATAAAAAAATCAAGGTGAGAAAATTCTCACTCATGTGGACTACCAAAATTTAAATTTTAAATAGTTGAAATCAAATTTTGGATGCTTATTGAATTTATAAATTACTGTCTGTTGAATGATATAATATATATAGTAGTGTGTATGTATGTGTGTGTGTGTGTCTATATATATATATATATATATATATATATATATATATATATATATATATATATATTAGTAGTTGGAGTGATGTCTCCGCACATTATAGCGAATAAGACCCTATGTGCCTCGCATAATAGATGATGACCCTATATACTGCGATATCCCCCTCGAAGTGAGATTAGTATTTTTATGCTGTATTAACATTTGTGGATGCAGGGAAACGGGTTGGAGGTATCCAACTGGATTCCTCATAATGTTGAATTTAATTTCATATATTGTGATATATGGATTGTGTAGGATATTCTATTACAGATTATTGTGGTGATTGGAATTATTGGATGATGTTCTAGCACTGGCCTGAATTTTGATATTTTAAATACCAAAAAATTATTTTAAAAATTGAGGGAATAAGAGGAATTTTTGATATAAAAATATTTATATTGGAATCAGAGTTATTTCAAATAAAATGAGTTAGAAAAATATATTTGATTTTTGGATATACTTAGCTATTGTGCTTTATTAAATGAAGATTTTAAAAATGAATTATATAAAAGAATTTATAAATGGTATTCTGAATATATAAAAAGTAGTTGAAGTCGAAACTAATAATAGACTAGAAGTTATAAATGAGATTTATAAAGGAATGGATTTATGAAAAATGGAATTTTCTAAACGAGATTAGTTTTATAAAAAAAGGTGAAACTAAAAAGGGTTATAAAATTTATAAAATGATGTTTATAAATAAGGGAAATCCGTATCAGAAGATAGATTGGAAATATAAATTTTCACGGAGAATTTATGTTAGAATATAGGAATATGGTAAGAAAAAGAGTGATACCATTTTTGAAAGTGAAAATGGTTGAGGAGATCGGAATGGAAGTGATGTGACGTGATTCGAGGGGAAATTATAAAATTGAATTGGTTATTGAGGTTTTAAAAATATATTTTGAATTCTAAGAAGTTAGGTTTGTTTTTAAAAGGAATTTTTTTTTAAAACTGTGGAATTTTAAACTAGTTAGGATTGAAATACTTCGGTAAGTAGATTTTCAAATATTAATTCTAACTTTTTAAATTAGCTTTGAAAATCTATTTTTTTATCTAAAAATGGGCTATTGATGTTTATAAAAGTGTTTTCGATATTTTAAATAATATTTGAACATGCTTTAAAAATAAATTATTATCCTTTTTAAATACTTATTTTATATATATAGAGAAAGTTTTGAAGTGATTTAAACATTTTATTTGTAAATTCTCTCGAGTTTCGTAAATAGGGTTTTTAAATGGTTATGATTTTGACGGAAGGAATTTTATAGGGGATTTGGAGGAAATGGAATTTCAAAATGTGTGAACATGGAAATTTTGAAATGAAATCTTAATTTATAAATGAAGTTATAAATTGTTGAATGAGGTTATAAATAAGTATACTGGGTTTTGGAAAATTGGAAAAGGGAATTTATTAGTGATTCTGAAGCTTATGAGATAAGCTATGAAATATTTCTCTTAGATGTTGACATTTGAAAATATTTTGGAAAATAAGATTTATAATATTTTCGTAAGTATAAAAAATACTGAAATTTGGAAATATTTCTGAGTGTTGAGATGGCTTCAAAATATCCTATTATGGAATTAAGTATTTGAAATTGTTTTCAAATATTGGACTATGGAAAGGGATTTGGATATATATCTTAGTACAGATATTTTGAAATAAATGGCTGAAGAATTATAAAATAAGGCATAGTGTCTACTTATGGATGTTTTATTGATAGTTAAATAATCGACTATCAATATTGGCCAATTTTGTTAATCATTTCGAAGAGACCGCGATCGGATTTAATTATCAGAAAACCACTTCGATCCGGTTTGAACATAACAAATGAATATCGTGGAGATGATGAAGACGGTGATTCGGTTTGTCCAGACCCAGGACTACATGTATGGGTGAATGCTATCAGAACATCGTCATTGGAGGACGATGAGCATTCTAAGTAGAATTGTTTCTTGAAAGGTAACGCTTAGCCTCAAGCCTCATCAACCAGGAATGACTAAAACATGGGAGATGCAGCAAGGCTAAGTGGGTGGCACCCAATTACGATATGTTATCGCTTTTCTAGAAATCCTTGAAAACCTATATATATGATGGATATGGCTGTGCATGAAAGAAGGAGCGCTGGATTTGTAAGGGTGAGAACACCCAGGGTGATAACATATTCGGTGCATCCAGGTTAGGGGTAGACCGGTCATTTGTAGCAGGGGATCCTGACGAGGTCCTCGATACATTGTTCTAGAGGTGTACTGTGATGGGCGGTACCCCAGTGGCCCAATCATTGTATGGAATCTTTTCTTAAATACGAGCCTTTACGGTTTTGTTTGTAGAGCCTTGTAAGATGGAATTTAATTAATGTAACAATTTCGGCTATTTGAATAATTATTTGTACTTAGACACTATTCTAATATCACTGGATTTTCTATAAAATGGTTTGATTATCGTAAGGTAAAAACACGGGGTGTTTATGTGTGGCGTTGTTTTACGAGATACCTTTGTTTTTCAAAGGATTTTGATAACTCTAATAATTCAAATTGATTGTGTTTTCTCACGCTGGTTTTCCAGACTTACTCGGGTGTTATTTTATTATAATGCTTGGGTCAGACCGAGTATTACAGATTCAGGTTATAATGCTATGGAGCTTAGGAGACGAGCTGGACGAGGGAGACATATCCCCGTACTTGGTTATATTTCCACTGTATGAGGACAATTTATTATAACTGTCCATTTTGATGTATTGAGTTGTTGGACTCTGATGATTGTAAGTATATAAACTGTTGCAAATCAGCATAAGCGTGGTGCGCCCATAACCCATAAGTCCCAGGATCGAAACCTGGATCTGATACCAAATGTGACGACCCAGGCTCGACGTCATAAAATCAACATTCAATACATCACCCGTATTCGAATGCCGGAGATTCAAACGTTGGAGTCCGTATCGCTAGAGCTATAACACATTAGATGATAACAACATAGTGGAAACAAAACGATAATTTCATTGATCACAACATGGATTACAACATTTTACAACAAATGACCACCAACATCAGAGATCTATATACAACAGAATACGGCGGAAACAATACAACAACGGAAAAGATAACAACAACAACATGGGTCTTCAAAAGAATCCAACATAATGTGACTTCATTCCAGTAGGTTCTAGAGTTAGCTTGGTTAGTAGATATGGATCTGGAAGTCTTTTGATGCTTTTGGTTTTTGGAGCTTTTTGGTTTGGAGCTTTTATATAAAAATTTATTATTATATATTATATTTTGTTCCGCTGCGATTGTGAGATTCTGTGTTGTTGTTTATTTTTCTTCTATCTTTTTCTTCTTTTTTACTCTAGTTATTCGCTCTTTCGTACAATTTGGGTTGAATGGAAGTGAATTATTATCAACTCATAGGGTACGGAACTACGGGTCACAACATTTGGTATCTGAGCTGAAGGTTAAGCGAGAACCTTGGCTTCGGTGGGGATTACTCATTAGAGATAGGGTCAGTAGAACCCTAGAATTTGTTGAGTGTATTAATAGATATGGGCGCGTATTTGTTAGTGAATATAAATGGCTCTGTATTATGTTGATTTATCTGTTGAGTAGCATATTAATTCTAATCGAATAGTGGGATGCCACTAAATCGATAGGAGTTTTTAAATAGTTGAACGCAATAAACTGACACAGTATCGTTTTGAAGCGGGTAAATGAAATAATTTTACCCAAATTATATTTTGATATAAAAGGAATAATTTTCTAGAAATTATTATAGTGGTGTTTAGTTGTAATTATATAATCAAAATAAGATTATAAAAATTGGAAATGGTTTATATTACCAAATAAAATTTTACATAAGTATGAATTATACAAATGGATTATAAAATGGATTCAATCCAAAATTTGGAGGTTTAAAATCCGTGAAGCTTTGAGAAATGTTTTAAATGGGTTTGAACTAAGTATTGAAAAAAATTGAAATCTAGGAAGTTTAAAAATGTTTTCCCAAGGTGGTTGAAAGAAAAAAAATGGAGTCAAATTTGAGATTTTTGAAGAGAAAACTGTTTTAAATGGATTTTGGAAGTGATGAAGACTGAACTCACTTCAGTCGCTGAAAAATAACTCTGGTGATGACGGCCGCATCATCAGTGTTCATTTTCGAGTTTCTAAGTGACGGATTGCTACCATAGTAATTTGATATGGAGATTTTTGGGTGAAAACAAATGTCGTTTTAAAAATTCCAAGAGAATTTATTTTGGATAAAACTGAATTTGAGTTTAAAATTCCAACGATTGGTTTTTTGAAAAAACAAGAGTTATATATATGTATATAATTGATTTTAGAAGGTTTGAAATAAGTACCGGGTGCTTAAAAATTTTGGAATTTGAATTGGAATTACAAATTAAAATTAAGTAGGCTTAAATGGATTAAACAAATTGAAATTAACTTAGGCTAAGTTAAATAAGTTGGGAATTTCAGTATAAAAATTAAAATTTAACTTATGTAAGTTTAATAAATTGAATGAATTAAAAATAAATTTGTTTGGAGTGAAATTTAACTTTAATATGAATAACTCGAATATGGTTTTGAAATGTTGGTTAAAAGGAATTGAATTTATATAAAAAGGTGAATTTGATTTGAATTATATGGAATTAAATTAAATATGTAAATGTGAATTATAAAGAGACTATATAACTATAAGTTATAAAAGTTGGATTGAATTAATGTCTAGGTTAAGTAAATATAAAATTTAAGTTGTGAAATATTATATAACCATAAGGTATAAATCCTGAATGAAATAAAATTTGAGTGAAAATCTGGAATTGCGAATAAATAAATTGGAATAGCTTACAAAAATTGGAATTAATGGAATAGAAATATACTTAGGCTATCAATAAATGTATAATATCGAGTTAAAAATAAAATGTGAATATATTCGAGTATAGAATTGATGGAAATGTGAAAAATAAGTGTATGACTTATAAAATTGAGAAGTGGAATAGAAAACCCAAAATAAAAATGGTGTAATATTTTAAAGTGAAGAAATAAAGTCCAAACTTGAATTTTAAAACGAAATTGAACTTTAGTAAATTAAATGGAGTGATTTTTGGAATAAAAAGCTAATTTTGAAATGGAAAATGGAATTAACTAATTAGATGGATGAGTTAGTAGATTGAATATTGGAATTGAAACTTGGGTTATAAAGAGAGTTTGACTTAATAGTAAGAAAATTAAATATATTTAGAAATATCGTTGAATAAAATAGAAATGGATTGAAATAGTGATGACTTAAGTTACAAATAAATTCAGTTTAAAGTGTAAATAAATTAAATGTAGCCTTGGATACAAATTAAATAAATTCGAGAATGAATTCAAATAAGGAATTAAAATTTGAAGTGGACTGAGTGTAATTAAATAAATTAGTAAATGTAATGGAATTGATTGAATAAGATCAAACTGAAATGAAAATGGAATTTGATTGCAAATGGAAAAGAACTTAAGTTATATGGTTAAAATGAATTAACTTAAGTTAGTAGTCTTCGATAGAAGTTTGGCTTTAATAAATTTATGAAATGGTTCGTAAGTAAATTAGCATGGAATCAGTTTAAATAAAATGGATATGAATGTAATGAAAGTAGATGTGAATGGAATACAATTGAATTGATTGAACTTGAATTTGAAATAGAATAAAATTAAATATAAATTGATTTGGAATCAATTTAAAATAGCTATAAGCTTAAATGGTTATTCTATTAAATGAATATCACCAAAATTGCATAGAAAAATTGGCGTTTAGCGTAAACGGAAGTAAATAAAATTCTATGAATTAATAGATGTGAGTAACATTGATTTTTAATCAATTTGGAATGGATATGGTTTTTTTTGGTATAAAAATAAATTGAATGTGTGTAAAGTGAGTTCTACATAACTTAAATTGAATGAAATGGTCTATAGATTGATTGGAAGTATTTAAATTGGTGTTGGAACCTCATAACTGCTTATAAATATATGTTTAACAAACATTGCTTGTGAAGATTGTGTGTTTTAACTATCTGAATAAAGGAAATGTTCGTGAATTTCATATTTTGGACTTACGTGTTTAATGCTGAGCAAGTACAGGTACAGAGGGACTATGTGGCTAGATTTGGGTTGCGAAATTGCTTTTCAAGTAAATGCTTGCTTAATAATGCTTAAAAATTCTAAAATAAGGTATATTTTCAGATTAAATATTGCAATTTATAAATATTGGTATATATACTTTGTTTTCCGACTGCATGGCGATGTATATATATATATTTATCTCTCTTGTCATATTGCAAAGGTCCTCCGTACAAAGGAGACTCTACCAAAAAATTCGAAAATTTAGGGTGTTAGAAATACGATAATTTTATTTCGAATTGTAATTGAAATAAAGGGGTTTGGAATCAGAATTGAGAACTAATTGTTTTGGTTGGAACTAAAAGATTAGAAAAGTGAAATATCGAATTTTCATTAAGTTGTTTTTGAATAAATTAATGGGTTTGAAGCATTTTTCCTGCCTTAGCAATTTCGGGGACGAAATTATTTTAAGGTGGTGGGAATGTAACGACCTGAATTTTTCGTCATTCAATTTTGAATATTTAAATGGTTTAAATATTGGATTTGGAATTTTAATTTAGTTAGTATGATTTTAAAACTAAAATTTAAAGCGATTTCGAAAATTTCAAAATCGTCGATTTAATCGACGCGTTAAAATAGCGATCAGAGGCACAGTCTCGGAATTCGACGAAATCTAGTCCATTGGGTCCGTAATAGTGTATTATTATCAGATTCGAAATTCGTAGTGTTTGGAGTTATCATTTGATCGTACGGGATATCAATGCGTTGAAATTTATATCGAAAATTCAATATAATAATTGGGTCCAAAAAGCTATCTTCTCCACACGATTGAACTTGGACTCGAAACCTTTTCCATTGCATTCGGAATAGGGGTATAACATTATAAACGCCTAGCGGCATGCCTCGAAGGGAGTTCGCGTTTGCGCATTAGAGAATTCGAGATATTTTGCGAAAAAATTTTAATTAGAGATAGTTAAATCAGATGAACAGTTGAGTCTTCTTCAACTTGATGTAGCACGTCCCTTTTCCTTCTGTAACATGCAACTCATTTATCTTTTTTTAAAAACAAAAGCCCAACCTTGTCTTCCTCGTTCAAATTTAAAATCAAGACTTTCTACCTTTCTTTCTTTCAGAACCGAATGCAAACAAATCGAAATCGTGAGTTCGAACAAAAAAAAGAATCCATGGAGCAACTGACGCAGATTTGTCATGAGCTCGCCATGGGTTCGCAAGGCGGATGGAACCAATTCAAAGACTTCCTCGACTTCGTCAAGTCCATAGGAGAATCGCGCTCCAAATCTGAAGAGGACCATATAATCTCCTTACAAATTGAAACCCCAAAGCATCGATTAAACGATCCAAGCATTTCCCACCATAAGAGGAGGGAGTTCACAATCGGATTCGTTTACATTGAGATGCTCGGCCATGGTGCATCGTATGGGTTCATCCATGCCGTGAAGATGACTCATGATGATAAATCTTCTACTTAAGAGGTTAGGGTATTTTGGAATCGTATTGGACAGGGCGACGTGGTGGCGGAGATCGACCGTGCTTTAGTGGCCTCTATTGATGGAGGAAGTGGTGAGAATGACGTGCACGGCGAACCATTCTTCGTGCGTGTACATGGGAGAGTAGCCGAATTTGGGAGGAACTTCGCATCCTTTTTCTGGATCCTGAGTCCGTGAGTGGGAGGGTGCGTGCTTATGTCAATTAAGTTAGGTGAGGCGGCAGCGTGAGTCTAGGTTCGAGGCGGTTTTTGGTGATGGTTCTCATAACTGTGTATCGGCATGAGGAGGAGGTAGCGGTTGCATGTGGTTATCTAGATCACGATGGAGATGATTAGGACTTCATAATTCTGAGCTTAACATTAATGAGGTAATTAACATTTTAAAATTAGTTGGTCATTTTAATAAATTAGCAAATTATTTATTTGATTAATCGAATCTTATAAAATCCGCAATTTGCTTACGCAAGGTTTAAATAGAACTAAATCTTTGTAGAAAAATATAAATTTGGGACGGACTGCAATTTGAAAATTAATGTGAGAAAATTCTCACTCATTTGGATTACCAAAATTTAAATTTTAAATAGTTGAATTAAAATTTTGGATGCTTTTTGAATTTATAAATTATTGTCTATTGAATGATATAATATATATAGTAGTGTGTATATATATACACACACTAATAGTTGGAGTGATGTCCCTGCACATTATAGCGATGAGACCATATGCGCCTCGCAAAATAGCGGGTGACCCTATATACCCCGATATCCCTCTCCAAGTGGGATTGGTATTTTTATGTTGTACTAAAATTTGTAGATGCAAGGAAACAAGTTGGAGGGATCCAACTGGATTCCTCAAAATGTTGAATTTAATTTCATATATTGTGATATATGGATTGTGTAGAATAATCTATTATAGATTATTGTAGTGATTGGATTTATTGGACGCTATTGTAGCATTTGCCTGAATTTTGATATTTTAAATACCGTAAATATATTTTAAAAATTGAAGGAATAAGAGGAATTTTTGATATAAAAATATTCATATTGGAATTGGGGTTATTTCAAAGAAAATGAATTAGAAAAATATATTTGATTTTTGCATATACTTAGCTATTGTGAATTATTAAATGGAATTTTTTAAAAATTAATTATATCAAAGAATTTATAAATAATATTCTAAAATATAAAAGGATTTGAAGTCGATATTAAAAATAGACTGGAAGTTATAAATGAGATTTATGAAGGAACGAATGTATAAAAAAATGGAATTTTATAAATGAGATTAGTTTTATAAAAAAAAGATGAAACTGGAGAGGGTTATAAAATTTATAAAATGATGTTTATAAATAAGGGAAATCGATATCAGATGATAGATTGGGAATATAAATTTAAAGGGAGAATTTATATTAGAATATGTGAATAGAGAGAGAAAAATGGTGATACTATTTTTGAAAGTGAAAATGGTTAAGGAAATCGGAATAGAAGTTATGTGATGTGAATCGTGGGAAATTTATACTATTGAATTGGTTATTGAGGTTTTAAAAATAAATTTTGAATTCTAAGAAGTTATGTTTATTTTCAGGAAAATTTTATTTTTTTTAAATTAAAACCTATCGAATTTTAAACTAGTTAGGATTGAAATACTTCAGCAAGTAGATTTTCAAATATTAATTCTAAATTTTAAAATTAGCTTTGAAAATTTATTTGTTTACCTAAAAATGGGCTATTGATGTTTATAAAAGTGTTTTCAATAATTTAAATAATTATTTGAGCATGTTTTAAAAATAAATTATTACCCCTTTTAAATACTTATTATATATATAGAAACTTTTGAAGTGATTGAATTTTTTATTTGTAAATTTTGTCGAGATTCGTAAATGGGGTTTTTAAATGGATATGATTTTGACTGAAGGAATTTTATAGAGGATTTGGAGGAAATGGAAGTTCAAAATGTGTGAATATGGAAATTTTGAAATGAAATCTTAATTTATAAAAGAAGTTATAAATTGTTGAATGAGGTTATAAATAATTATACTGGGTTTTGGAAAATTGGAAAAGGAAATTTATTAGTGATTTTGAAGACTTATGAGATAAGCTACGAAATATTCTCTTAGGTGTTGATATTTGAAAAGATTTTGAAAAATAAGATTTATAATATTTTCCTAAGTATAAAAAAATGGAAATTTGAAAATATTTCTAGGTGTTGAGATGGTTTGAAAATATCCTGTTATGGATTTAAGTATTTGAAATTGTTTTCAAACATTGGAATATGGAAAGGGATTTGGATATATGTCTTAGTAAAGATATTTTGAAACAAAAGTTTGAAGAATTATAAAATAAAGCCTAGTGTCTCCTTATGGATGTTTTATTAATAGTTAAATAACCGACTATCAATGTTAACCAATTTCGTTAATCGTTTCGAAGAGATTGGGATTGGATTTAATTATTCGGAAACCACTTCGATCCGATTTGAACGTAACAAATGAATATCGTAGAGATGATGAAGATGGTGATTCGGTTTGTCCAGACCTAGGACAACTTGTATGGACGAATGCTATCAGAACATCGTCATTGGACGACGATGAGCATTCTAAGTATAATTTTTTCTTGAAAGGTAACGCTTAGCCTCAAGCCTCATCAACCGAGAATGACTAAAACAGGGAAGATGCAGCAAGGCTAAGTGGGTTGCACCCAATTAGGGTATGTTATCGCTTTTCGAGATATACTCAAAAATCTATAAATTATGGATATGGTTATGCATGAATGTAACGACCCGTAAATTTTGATAAATAAATTTGTTAATTAAATAAGATATTTTTAATTAAATTTAGAAAGAAATAAAAATCTTATAAATTATATCGGAACGAATGTTAGAAATTAGATGTAGCAATTGAAATTAAAATTTACAATTTAAAATGTATATTGCAATTAATTGAAATAATGTAAATTAAATAGAAACATAAGTTTATTTATAGGGCAGTAATTGATGAACAAAAAGTTTGAAACCAAGTAAATAAGTTTATGGAGAACATTTAATAGTAATTAATGTATATATTAGGCAATTTACAATTTATGGATTTGTTAAGATTGCAAAGTTATAATTGAGTGTAAATAGGAATATTTGATAATTAATTAAAATAAGAAAACGTGCAAATGTTATAACTTGGTTACATAATTTATATACGAAAGTGGATGTAAATATGAATTAATTAATGTGCGCATTAATTTATAATGGGATAAAAACTTAAATTAATGTAATAAGGATGATGCAGGTTGATAAGTATTCATAATGTTTGTGTTGATGATAAACGTTACTTTAATGATTGTAATATAAAATAATGGAAGTGTGAATGGGAATTAATAGAAACACAAACTTATTTTAAGGTAGTAATTGGATGTGATTTATGTAATGGAGTTAATGCAAATCAATGGAATTAATGAAGATGCATACGTAGCTACAAATTGAATATATCAAACAAAATGTAAGAATTTGATTAAATTAAGGAAATTAAATATTAATAAATGGTCATTTAATAAAACCAATGTTCTAGGAGTAATTATAATATTCGTTTGAAATACGTATAAACCTTGATTTGGAAATCAATTGGATTTAAAATAAAATTTGGTATTACATTGATGAGTTTAAATGTTATTTTATTTTGTAAAGTAATAAATGGTGTGATAAAGGAATGAAATCAAGATAAATAAATTTAATTGAGATTTTAACTATAAATAATGGGTGAAATAATAGGATGGATGGTAGTTGTTTGTGAAGAATAACCATGCAAGTATTATAAGAGTAGATTGGTGATAAATGGTTATTTCGAATAAAGGTAATTAAATATTACTTTAATGGATATAAATGTAGTAACGGATAGAGTGAATGAAATTAGCATTATGAAAATAAATGTTAACATTGTATTGTAAGCAATAAAAGCCTATTAATGTGACTGAATGTTAACGGTAACGATTATTGTATGTTACCTATGTATGTAGCTTTGAAATTTAAAACTTTGAAATTAGTTACCGTAATTATGATTTAATATTACGTCAATGTTAATTAATGTAATATTCGTAAGAATGGTAAGGTTATTCATATTGGACAATTTGTGAGTTATAAGGATCGGGAATAAAAATTTATTTATTTAAGTGAGATGGAAAATTCAATAATTGGATTTAATAGCAATTAAATGAAATTGAAATAGTCAAATAATACGTTATTTGAAATAAGATAATATGAGAAGTTTATGTAATAGTTTTGAATCCAATATTTAATCCATCTATTTGACAGGATTGAATGGAATAATAATTTATTTATTTAACTAAATGGAATTTGGGGAATTTTATTTATAATTTGTGAATTTAAGGGGATTAATTATTAAAAGTGAGGTTAACGTTGGAATTGATGAATTAATCAACTCTAATTTGACATTTAAATTTATTTAAATCAATGTAAATGATTTGGAAAATTTAAAATGGCAAAACTTGTCAATTATCGAATTGAAATTTAAAAATTAATTTAATTTGACTAATTTTTAATTTATTTAATTAATATAATAATAACCATTTTGGCCACTAACTCGGATTTCGATAAAACTAGTTTCATTGGATCCGTATCGGTGAATTATTGTAGGGTTTCAAGTTTCGTAGCGATCGTACTTCTCGTTTGATCGTACGAACGCGAAACGCCCTGAAATCGATTTAATTGAAATCAATTGAAATCAATTTGAAAAAAATATTGATTTTAGCATAACTTCTTCATACGATGCAATTTGAACCTGAAACCTTTTCCAGTGCATTTAAAATATTTTAAAATATCTATTTTGATATATGGGTTGACCCAATTTCGATCGGGAGTCGAAACGGGCTTTTTGGGCCACTTTGGAGTTAGCGCGTATATCCAACCTTATCCATCCATTTTAATTTCAGACCTACTTATATAAACCCCGTTATGAACCCTAGAAGCCCCTATTCCTCATTCCTATACGTAAATTCGTTCTATTCCTTCTCTTCCTCAATGGCGGACAAAATTCTATATTTCCAGATCCAATTGCAAATCAAATCCAAAGCATAAATTTCAAAGTCCTCACAAAATCTGGAAAAAATATATATTGAAGCTCTCAAGGAGAGTAATCTTCTGGTGGAATTCGTTTTTCAATTCGAGTTATCGTTTGCTCAGAAACTTGTCGTTTATCCTCGGCCGTTCGTATTGGGTTATTGGTTTCGACGGAGGATCTTCAACGAGGGTTCGATCGGGAAGTGCAGAATCGTAGAGGTCGATGAGCGGCTTGCATCTGTGTTATTGGTTCGTCGAGATGGTCACCGTAGTCGCTGGAATTGGGCATGTTCTCTTCCCGGTGGCGGGGGCGGCTCTGAGCAAGTAGGACCCGCACGCGCACCTACAAGGGGCTGCCTGGAGTGCACGTGTGGATGGCGGCCTCGGATCCTGGTGGAAGCGATCGAGTGGTCGGCAAAAATTGGGATTAGGGTTCCTACAAGCAGCGGATCAGTTCGATTTCGTGAGTAGGTTTGCGTGCATTTCGTTTACTGCAGTTGGCATATAGAGATGGTGACGTGGCACCCACTTGGAAGTGAGTTTGTTTTCTTTTTTATTTTTAAATTCAATCTAATTTCAACATTGTTTATCGCTATAACTCTCGCATACGAACTCCGTTTCACACGCGATTTTTTTTGATAGGATCGTAATAAAATTCCGGACACTTTGACGCTTGTTTGGATGAATTTGGAGACTGTTTCAATTTTGGATTTAAATTGGATTTAAATTCAATTTAAATTCAAAAGGTGAGTGTTTTAACCCATTCACAACTTCTAAAATTTCTTATGTTTGTTAAATTGATATATGATGTGATTTAAAATTTATTTATGCTTGTTTGGCATATCTTTAATCATCCTCTCAGTTAATTTCATTTATTTAAATTAAATTGCTATTTAATTTATTCGTTGCATTTAAACTACCAGTTAAATTGTTAATTAATTGTTCATTGCATATAAACTGCCAGTTAAAGAGTTATTTGATTTATTTTTTAATATAAGCTGCTATTTAATACCTGTTGTTTATTATACGTTATATATAGAGGCTATTTTTGAATTTGATGATGATTGCGATAAATGGTTGATGGTTGATATTGGATGAATGGATGTTGTATTTCATATTGTATAAACTGCAAGTTATTATGCATTTTCATCTCATTCGTGTTTGCGGTTTGAAATGATATATAACCGTAAATTTTTATTTATAAATTACGGATTGAAATGATAAATATCTGTATCACTTGACCATAGGGTAGAAAATTATATACAGACACCGTGGTCTATATATATATAATTATTTTGAAATGATTTTCTATGGTTCGGAAAGAAATATACGGTTTAATAAGTATTAATCTTTGATATTCTACAAATATTATTTTATATACATATAGTTAAATTCTTGAATTTAAGCTATTTATAAATTTGGTTTAAAGGATAAAAGAAGTTTAATAATATAGTTTAATTTTATTAAGATATAATACAGTTAAGTATTTATTCAAATGTATGTATAGAGTTTACAATGACTTAAATAAAGTTAAGGTTGGAAGATAAATATGAATTTGATTGAATTAAAGTATTTAAGAATTATCCTAGAATAAAGTTGATTTGAAATTTAAATAAATTTGAGATTTTAAAAGGTATTATTTTATAACTTGATTTTGGTCTAGAGGACATAAAAGAATATCAAGTCGATTTAAATGAATATTATCAAGCTAATTAAATAGAAAGAATATCCTATTATTTGAAGTTAAAAGTTTTACTTAAATGGTATTGGATTTATTTAGTAAGCATTTCAAATCTAAATAATAGTAATTGAATTTGATATGTTTGGAATTATAAAAATTTAGTTTTGAAATATTGAATATTTAAGCTTTGAAATATATGAAATTTGGAATGGTGTATTTGGAGATTCAAATCGGTATTGGAAATTTATTGGTGAAATTAAAGAAGCTATTCTATTATATAAAGTAATTTAATATTTGAACCCTTTAAGTATTTATAGTTATGTTTCAAAGCTATGGGGTTTAAGGTATATAGATTTGAAATTGCTATGATTTTTGGAAAGGGTTATAATTGAAATAAAAATGATATCATATTAATTTGGGTTTTTTTTAAAATAGAAATGATATCGTATTTATATGGGTTTGAAATATATATTATATTTTGGTTTTGAAAGTAAAATTATATTTTAATGGCCGCGGTGTTATAATAACGTTTGGTTGTTGAAGAGACCGGGATCGGAAGTTGTCATACTCTCTGCCAACTCCGAAAACCACTTTAACAACCGTGTACGCGGTGGAGATTCCAGAATGAAGTAGGATGGTGGCGGCGTTTCCTTTGAGGTAAATACGTGGACCCAACTCCCGTGAGTTGGCATAAGGTTGCTAAAACATGAGCGAACGACGGGTTAATGAGGTAGCACCTTTGATCGGACACATCCCTTCGATATTATACTCTGACTTTTGGATTATTCGGTGGCCACTTTTGATTTCTTTGATTTGGGGGTGAGGCTTGAGGTGGGCGGTAGCTGCGGCTACGTGTTACCACCGACCCGGATGCGTAATTGGTATATCTACCCGGGCATTGCCTAGTTGTGCCGTGTCACCTACCCTATCGCGCCTTATACGAGTTTCTATTTGTGTCGTACCTATGAATTATCCTTTGGTAGCCTCCCGATCAGGAGGTATTACAATACTGTATAGACTATTGGCATTATTTGTGTTAAGGGCTATATGGGTAACCCCTTAACGCTATTTAAAAGTAAGTTTATTTTACAATTAGACACTATTATAATAGCAAAATATACTACATAGTAAATAGTTTAACAGATCCTTAGAGGATGTGAATCCCGAGCATCTCATAAGTTACTGCACTCATATTTATTTCTGTTGATTTAACACACATAAGATATTTTAGTTCTGACTCGAGTGTTTTGTCTTTTCAATTCGCTCGGGTCTGCCTGAGCATTTCAGGATTTGAAGACTTTAGCTCTGGAGGACGAGGACGAAGATTCATATTACTATTATCTACTATATTATTCCACTACACCATTTAATTCCACTGCATTGTTATTATCCTTTGGTATGTGAACTCTGATGTTTATTGTATAAAGAAAAATCAAATGTTTTGTAAAACAGTTTTATGAACTGTATATTTGAATAATATATTTTATCCTTCCGCTGTGAGATTCTATTTTTTTTATTTCTTTCTTGTTTTTCTTATTTACCCTATAACAATCGCCCTTCCGTATGGTTTGAATTGGCACGTGTGTCGATTTGAAGCATGTTAAAAGGCAGGACGTTACATCTGGTATCGGAGCTTTGGTTTAGCGATAAACCTTAGCTTTGTGGGGTCTGACTCTTCATTAATAGGGTAGTAATACCCTATGGGAGTCGCTGAGTGTATATATATGAGAGAGCGTATTTGTTAGTATTATAAAAAGGTTTTAATATTGTGTTAATTTGTTCCGTTTTGTGTTTATAAATTCTGGTTGATGCATGGGACGCTATGACATCAATAGGGATTTCTAAACACTTAATAGGACAAACCAACATGATATTTGTTTTAATATAGGTGAATGAAATAATTTTTCCTATTATATTTTCTATATGTATAAAATAAATTTTTATAAGTGATATATATTTTGGTTGCAATATACTGGTTGTTAGGTAATGAAATTTGTAAATAATAGTTGATATAAGCTTTAAAATATAATAAATGAAAATTGGAAATTTTAGAACTTAAGTTCCCGGGTTTTGAAAATTTCTTTCAAAAGATTTTGAAATATAATAATAATATTTTAGAAGTATTTTCTGATATAAATAGTTCAATATAATTTGAAGAATTGTTTTAAAAAAAGAAACTTCAAAAAGTAATAAATTTTGTACTCCCCTCTCTGTCGCTGGAAAATAATTTCGGTGATGAGTGCACGCATCATCGATGTTCATTTTCGAATTTTGAAGTGGGAATGCCACTGTAGTAGTTTACTGCAGATTTGTTTTGATAAACCAAATATAAAATTTTAAATTGTTTTAATTATAATTGGATATATAAATTATAAGTATATATTTATCTAGTATTTTATAATGATTTTGAATAAAACCTGGTATTTAAATACTAAAGTTTCCGTTAATTAATAGTTTCAATTAAGTGTAGTAAAATGGAATTTAACTAATAATTGAAACCTCTAAATGAAATAAGAGATTAAATGCTAAGTTATAAATAAAATTAAAGAAAGCTGAAATTTGTAACTTATAAAATAAAAGATGTAATTATTGAACATTAAATTAAATTAAATGATGAGGTAAAACTTGTATAAGTTTGATTTGCATTCTTTAACATAAATATAACTAATCAAAAGATGTAAAAAGTTGAAATGTTAATGAGAAAATGTAATAGATATTATACAAGTAATAAAATTTGAGGTAATGAAAGTGATTGATGAAATTCTTAATAAATAAGAATTTGTTGTTCTAGTGGTATAAACTTAGGTATAATTGAAATTGCTTCTAATAAAATATAATTGAAAGATAAATAATATAAAGTAAAGATTATAAACTTAAGAACATGAAATTTAGCAGTGAATAAATGTATTTACGAATAAGTGAAATGAGATTTTGTTAGAAATGAATAAAAGTAAATGAAACTGTAAGAGAAAAAAATGAAAATGTAAAAAGATAAATTATTCTATGAATGAAATTAATAAAAATGAAATTAATCTATTGGGTGGAATTGTTGTTTGCTTGACTTATAGCTGTTTGGGCAAAGATACTCTAAAATTGTTTGGATGAATAAATAATCTATTTCGTTTCATCTAAGACTGTAGAGTAAATGGTGCACTAAGTAGTTTATTTTTCATTCTGTGCAATTCAAAGTTGAGCCGGAACAACTCTTTGTTTTGTTTGATATGAATGAATGATTGATTATGTTGATTCTGTATGATGGTTGTATGTGTGATTGCAAGTGATTGTTGTGTTTGACATTGCTTTGTTTGTTAGTGGATGAAACAAAAATAATATTTCATTTTATACAATTGTTAACTTTTTGGATTATATAAGTGAAATGCAGGTTATGGAAGCAATTGCTATTGCTTTTGGTTCCATAAAATAAGCGTTAGTTGCCCGAATAATAGGTACGTTTTCGGATTACAGTTTATAGCGTTATTATTATTTTACCGTGTTGGGATATATATTATTTTGAAATATATGTTGTATATTGTTATATTTGATATTATATTTTCTCCCGAGCCTCTCCGTACAAAGGAGACCCTGCCAAAATTTTCCGTAAATTTTGAACTTAGAAAATATTTTGAAAATGTTTTTCCAAACTTTATTAATTTGAGTATACAAAATTTAATGGTTATAAATTGATATATTTTATTTAAATTGATTAATTTTGCAATTTATTTGTTTATAAATTTAATATTTTAAAATAAGGTATATTGATTACTTAATTCTTCTTTCCCTTCTTTTCCTTTTCGAGGACGAAAAGTCTTGAGTGGGGGAGAGTGTAACGACCCATAAATTTTGATAAATAAATTTTGTTAATTAAATAAGGTATTTTTAATTAAATTTAGAAAGAAATAAAAATATTATAAATTATATTGGAACGAATGTTAGAAATTAGATGTAGCAATTGAAATTAAAATTTATATTGCAATAAATTGAAATGAATGTAAATTGAATAAAAACGTAAGTTTATTTATAGGACAGTAATTGATGAATAAAAAGTTTGAAACCAAGTAAATAAATTTATGGAGAACATTTAATAGTAATTAATGTATATATTAGGCAATTGACAATTTATGGATTTGTTAAGATTGCAAAGTTATAATTGATTGTAAATAGGAATATTTGGTAATTAATTAAAATAAGAAAAAGTGTAAACGTTATAACTTGGTTACAAAATTTATATATGGAAGTGGATGTAAGTATGAATTAATTAATGTGCGCATTAATTTATAATGGGATAAAAAAATTAAATTAATGTAATAAGGATGATGTAGGTTGATAAGTATTCATAATGTTTATGTTGATGATAAACGTTACTTTAATGATTGTAATATAAAATAACGGAAGTGTGAATGGGAATTAATAGAAACGTAAACTTATTTTAAGGTAGTAATTGGATGTAGATTTATGAAATGGAGTTAATGCAAATCAATGGAATTAATGAATATGCATAAATAGCTACAAATTGAATATATGAAACAAAATTTAAGCATTGGATTAAATTAAGGAAATTAAATATTAATAAATGGTCATTTAATAAAACCAATGTTCTGGGAGTAATTATAATAGTTGTTTTAAATACATATAAACCTTGATTTGGAAATCAATTAGATTTAAAATAAAATTTGGTATTACATTGATGAGTTTAAATGTTATTTTATTTTGTAAAGTAATAAATGGTGTGATAAAGGAATGAAATCAAGATAAATAAATTTAATTGAGATTTTAGTTATAAATAATAGGTGAAATAATAGGATGGATGGTAATTGTTTGTGAAGAATAACCATGCAAGTATTGTAAAGAGTAGATTGGTGATAAACGGTTATTTCGGATAAAGGTAATTAAATATTACTTTAATGGATATAAATGTAGTAACGGATAGAGTGAATGAAATCAGCATTATGAAAATAAATGTTAACATTGTATTGTGAGCAATAAAAGCCTATTAATGTGACTGAAGGTTAACGGTAACGATTATTGTATGTTACCTATGTATGTAGCTTTGAAATTTAAAACTTTGAAATTTGTTACCGTAATTATAATTTAATATTACGTTAACGTTAATTAAGGTAATATTTGTAAGAATGGTAAGGTTATTCATATTGGACAATTTGTGAGTTATAAGGATCGGGAATAAAAATTTATTTATTTAAGTGAAATGGAAAATTCAATAATTGGGTTTAATGGCAATTAAATGAAATTGAAATAGTCAAATAATACGTTATTTGAAATAAAGATAATATGAGAAATTTATGTAATCGTTTTGAATCCAATATTTAATCCATCTATTTGACAGGATTGAATGTAATAATAATTAATTTATTTAACTAAATGGTATTTTGGGGATTTTATTTATAATTTGTGAATTTAAGGGAATTAATTATTAAAAGTGAGGTTAACGTGGGAATTGATGAATTAATCAACTCTAATTTGACATTTAAATTTATTTAAATCAGTGTAAATGATTTGGAAAATTTAAAATGATAAAAATTGTCAATTATCGAATTGAAATTGAAATTTTGATTTAATTTGACTAATTTTTAATTTATTTAATTAATATAATAATAGCCATTTTGGCCACGGACTCGGATTTCAACGAAACCAGATTCATCAGATCTGTATCGATGAATTATTGTAGGGTTTCAAGTTTCGTAGCGATCGGACTTGTCGTTTGACCGAACGAACGCGAAACGCCCTGAAATCGATTTAATTGAGATCAATTGAAATCAATTTGAAAAAATATTGATTTTAGCATAACTTCGTCATACGATGCAATTTGAACCTGAAACCTTTTCCATTGCATTTAAAATATTTTAAAATATCTATTTTGATATATGGGTTGACCCAATTTCGTTCTGGAGTCGAAACGGGCATTTTGAGCCACATTGGCGTTAGCGCGTATATCCAACCTTATCCATCCATTCTAATTTCGGACCTACCTATATAAACCCCGTTATAAACCCTAGCAGCCCTTATTCCTCATTCCTATACGTAAATTCATTCTATTCCTCCTCTTTCTCAATGGCAGATAAAATTCTATATCTCTAGATCCAATTGCAAATCAAATCCAAAGCATAAATTTCAAAGTCCTCCGAAAAATCTGGAAAAAATATATATTGAAGCTCTCAATGAGCGTAATCTTCTGGTGGAATTCGTTTTTCAATTCGAGTTATCGTTTGCTCAGAAATTTGCTGTTTATCCTCGGCCGTTCGTCGAGATGGTCACCGTAGTCGCCGGAATTGGCCACGTTCTCTTCACAGTGGCGGGGAAGGCTCTGAGGAAGCGGGACCCGTGCGTGCACCTTATAAGGGGCGGCCTGGAGTGCACGTGTGGGTGGCGGCCTCGGATCCTGGTGGAAGCAATCGAGTGGTCGGCAAAAATTGGGATTAGGGCTCCTATAAGCGGCGGCTCAGTCCGATTTCGTGAGTAGGTTTGCATGCGTTTAGTTTGCTGTAGCTGGCGTATAGAGATGGTGACGTGGCACCCACCTGGATGTGAGTTTGTTTTCTTTTTTATTTTTAAATTCAATCTAATTTCAACATTGTTTATCACCATAACTCTCGCATATGAACTCCGTTTCACACGCGATTTCTTTTGTTGGGATCGTAATAAAATTCCGGACACTTTGATGAGGGTTTGGACGAATTTGGAGACTGTTCAAATTTTGGGTTTAAATTGGATTTAAATTCAATTTAAATTCAAAAGGTGAGTGTTTTAACCCACTCACAACTTCTAAACTTTCTTATGTTTGTTAAATTGATATATGATGTGATTTAAAATTTATTTATGGTTGTTTGGCATATCTCCAATCATCCTCTCAGTTAATTTCATTTATTTAAATTAAATTGCTATTTAATTTATTCGTTGCATTTAAACTACCAGTTAAATTGTTAATTAATTGTTCATTGCGTATAAACTGCCAGTTAAAGAGTTATTTGATTTATTTTTGAATATAAACTGCTATTTAATACCTGTTGTTTATTATACGTTATATATAGAGGCTATTTTTGAATTTGATGATGATTGCGATAAATGGTTGATGGTTGATATTGGATGAATGGATGTTGTATTTCACATTGTATAAACTGCAAGTTATTATGCATTTTCATCTCATTCGTGATTGCGGTTTGAAATGATATATAACCGTAAAAAAAAAATTAAATTACGGATTGAAATGATAAATCCGTATCACTTGACCATAGGGTAGAAATTATATACAGACACCGTGGTCTATATATATATAAAATTATTTTGAAATGATTTTCTATGGTTCGGAAAGAAATATACTGTTTAATAAATATTAATCTTTGATATTCTATAAATATTATTTTATATACATACAGTTAAATTCTTGAATTTAAGCTATGTATAAATTTGGTTTAAAGGATAAAAGAAGTTTAATAATAAAGTTTAATTTTATTAAGATATAATACGGTTAAGTATTTATTTAAATGTATGTATAGAGTTTACAATGACTTAAATAAAGTTGAGGTTGGAAGATAAATATGAATTTGATTGAATTAAAGTATTTAAGAATTATCCTAGAATAAAGTTGATTTGAAATTTAAATAAATTTGAGATTTTAAAAGGTATGATTTTATAACTTGATTTTGGCCTAGAGGACTTAAAAGAATATCAAGTCGATTTAAATGAATATTATCGAGTTAATTAAATAGAAAGAATATCCTGTTATTTGAAGTTAAAAGTTTTACTTAAATGGTATTGGATTTATTTAGTAAGCATTTCAAATATAAATAATGGTAATTGAATTTGATATATTTGGAATTATAAAAATTTAGTTTTGAAATATTGAATATTTAAGCTTTGAAATATGCGAAATTTGGAATGGTGTATTTGGAGATTCAAATCAGTATTGGAAATTTATTGGTGAAATTAAAGGAGCTATTCTATTATATAAAGTAATTTAATATTTAAACCCTTTAAGTATTAAAATTTATGTTTCAAAGCTATGGAGTTTATGGTATATAGATTTGAAATTACTATGATTTTTGGAAAAGGATATAACTGAAATAAAAATGATATCATATTAATTTGGGTTTTTTTAAAATAGAAATGATATCGTATTTATATGGGTTTGAAATAGGGGCATTTCACTAGAAGGACAAACTTTGCAGTCCAATTAGTTTCTAGGACACACATCCATAGAAATTAATTTGAAGGCCAAAATCATCATAATAATTACTTTTAATGACAAAGTCAGTTGTCCAATTACTTTCAAGGACATAAATTTATAGGTTTTTAGGCCTTGGAAACTAATTATTTTGCATTTTGTCCTTGAAAATAATTATTTCAATTGTGCGTCTTAGAAACTAATTGCACTTGCTAAAGAGGCCCTTGTGGCTAATTTCCACTTTGAAATATATATTATATTCTGGTTTTGAAAGTAAAATTATATTTTAATAGTCGCGGTGTTATAATAACGTTTGGTTGTTGAAGAGACCAGGATGGGAAGTTGTCATGCTCTCTGCCAACTCCGAAAACCACTTTATCAACCGTGTATGCGATGGAGATTTCAGAATGAAGTAGGATGGTGGCGGCGTTTCCTTTGAGGTAAATACATGGACCCAACTCCCGTGAGTTGGCATAAGATGGCTACAACAGGAGCGATCGACGGGTTAATGAGGTAGCACCTTTGATCGAACACATCCCTTCGATATTATACTCTAACTTTTGGATTATTTGGTGGCCACTTTTGATTTCTATGATTTGGGGGTGTGGCTCGAGGTGGGCGGTAGCTGCGGCTACGCGTTACCACAGACCTGGAAGCGTAATTAATATATATACCTTGGCATTGCCTAGTTGTGCTTTGTCTCCTACCCTATCGCGCATTGTACAATTTTCTATTTCTGTCGTACCTATGGAGTATCCTCTGGTAGCCTCCCGATCAGGAGGTATTACGGTACTGTATTGACTATTGGAATTATTTGTGTTAAGGGCTATATGGGTAACCCCTTAACGCTATTTAAAAGTAAGTTTATTTTACAATTAGACACTATTATAATAGAGAAATATACTACATAGTAAATAGTTTAACGGATCCTTAGGGAATGTGAATCCTGAGCATCTCTTAAGTTACTGCACTCATATTTATTTCTGTTGATTTAACTCACATAAGATATTTTAGTTTAGACTAGAGTGTTTTGTCTTTTCAATTCGCTCGGGTTAGCCTGTGCATTTCAGGATTCGAAGACTTTAGCTCTAGAGGACGAGGACGAAGATTTATATTACTATTATCTACTATATTATTCCACTACACTATTTAATTCCGTTGCATTGTTATTATCCTTTGGTATGTGAACTAATGATGTTTATTGTATAAAGAAAAATCAAATGTTTTGTAAAACAGTTTTATGAACTGTATATTTGATTATTATATTTTATCCTTCCGCTGTGAGATTCTATTTTGTTTTATTTCTTTCTTGTTTTCTTATTTACCCCATAACAATCCGCCCTTCCGTATGGTTTGAATTGGCACGTGTGTCGATTTAAAGCATGTTAAAAGGCGGGACGTTACAATGAAAGAAGGAGCGCTCGATTTGTAAAGGTGGGAACACCAAAGGTGATAACATTTTCGGTCTTTCTAGGTTAGGGGCAGGTCGGTCTTGTGTAGCAAGGGATTCCAACGAGGTCCTCGGTAAATTTTTCTAGAGGTTTGCCATGATGGGAAATACCCCAGTGGACCAGTCATTGTATGGAATGCATTCTTCAATACGAGCCTTTACGGTTTTTTTTTAGCCTAGTATGCTGGAATTTAATTAATGTAACAATTTCGGCTATTTGAATAAGTATTTGTACTTAGACACTATTATAATATCACTGATTTTCTATAAAATGGTTTAGTTATTGTAAGGTAAAAACCCATAGTGTTTATGTGTGGCGTGGTCTTACGAGATACCTTTGTTTTTCAAAGGATTTTGATAACTCTAATAATTCAAATTGAGTGTGTTTTTCACGCTGGTTTTGCAGACTGACTCGGGGGTTATTTTATTATAATGCTCGGGTCAGACCAAGTATTACAGATTCAGGTTAGAATGCTATGGAGCTCAGGAGATGAGTTGGACGACAAAGACATGTCTCTGTACTTGGTAATATTTCCACTGTGTGAGGAAAAGTTATTATAACTGTACATTTTGATGTATTGGATTGTTGTACTCTGATGATTGTAATTATATAAACTGTTATAGATTCTTTTCTATAAAAATTTGTTATTATATATTATATTTTGTTTCGCTGCGATTATGAGATTCTATGTTGTTGTTTATTTTTCTTCTATCTCTTTCTTCTTCATTACCCTAGTTATTCTCCTTTGGTACAACTTGGGTTGAACAGGAGTGAATTATTATCTACTCAAAGGGTACGGAACTACGGGTCGCTACACCTCCCGGTGTGGTTGAATATTATTTAGTTTGCTTTATAATTGAATTTTGAGATTTCCAAATAAATATTTCAGAAGTGATTTGTTTTGAATTCCCGAAGTAAAGCATAATTTGATACAAAAGAGGTATATATATTATTTCAAAGGTTACTCAAACAAAAAATCGGGAGTTTGGTCCAATGAAATTATTTTCAGAAGGAGTTATATTTTGAAAATAATAAAGTTAATTAGATTTAAAAATCTAAATAAGATTAAATATAAGTGTGTAGTTTTGGGAATTGTATATTGTTTGTTGCATCGTAGACACCATGAGTCCTATTTGGGGTAGGAGAACTACGTTGGCCTGATCCTACATCTAATTGGGTACCCAATCAAATTGGGGTGTAACAACCCACATATTTATCGATTTTATATTTAAATATTTTATTTAAATATTTTATCGTTATTCGGATTTTAGTCCGAAAAGCTACTTTTTGCAAACAGTCGAATTGGGACTCGAGACCACCCCCATTGAGTTTAAAATGACGTTTGCGACCTTTTTGAGTATAAACTTCGATATATTTGGAGATAGTAGAATTTTGACCTTTTTCACTTAGGGCTTTGGTTTGGGCTGAGCCCAATAACCCCACTTAACTCAGTCCCAATCCCCCTCTCCTCTTCATTACTTCATTCCAACTCCTAACTCTCTAGCAAAACTGAAAATGGAGGTGGAGAGTGGAAATTAAAACTCCAAGCCCTAGCTTCCTTTGCAAATCCATCTCCTAGCTCCAAAGTTCATGAGAACCCATTGGTAAGCTTCCTCTTCTTCTTCTCCAACTCATTCTCTCTTTGATTTCAGAAATTTCCTAAACCTAATTTAGGGAATGTTTCTCTTTTAAGCTTAGATTCAAGCTTGTTGAGTTGGGATTAAAGAGTGCTTGTTCTTGCCATTGCTTCATAGCATCTTCTTCATTCATTTGGGTTCAAACGTGAGATTTTTAATCTCACATCTATGCTTATAATTCACTTCTATTGTTAGGTATGAATTCCTAACACTTATTCATGTGCATTTGATTTTGATTTGGATTGCTTTTGTGAATATTCCAAATTTAGTGTTTTGAGTTCAATTCATTAAAAATCCTAACTTTGATGTTTGAACATGTTTTTGGTGATGCATCGAGGAGCATATAGGGCCGGGTAGTCGATTGGCATAAAACCTTAGCGTCGTTGCTCGTGCGATTGCAATTTGGTCGGGATTTGCACCTCCTTAGAAATAGGGTAGGAAGTGCAAGTATATAGGTTCGGCCGACCGAGCCCCCTGGGCCGGTCGACCGACCTGTAGTCCAGGCACTTCCTCCCTCTGTTTGAAAGTGCTGGTTACAGGCTTCGGCCGACCGAGCCCCGTGGGCCGGTCGACCGACCTGGTGCCCCAAGCACATTCCAACCTCTGGTTCGATCGACCGACTCAGGGAGTCCGGTCGACCGACCTGCTTCTATTTACCAGATTAGCCTATATTGCTAATTCGTTTGAATATCCAACTTTAATCGATTCGTGTTGTCTCCCTTTTGTTGTTGTCATTTATTATCGACTTTGATGACCTTTTCTTTGGAAATTTTAGATATATCCACTTTGATGGATTTTATATCGATTTCTTTGGATTTTATTCACGTCTTCGAATGTGAATTTTTATGCCCGATTGTTTCTACAATCACTTCTATGATTTGTCACTTTAAAAATATAAAGGTTTTCTATACTGGTAGTAAATATCAAAACTCTTTCTTCAAAGGATTTCAACACTATTTTATTACAAAGCTCGTTTCTCAAACCGTTTTCTAATCTATTAGTATATACAAGCCTTTACCTCACTCGTATGAGAAATCTAATTAGACGACTTAGTAAAACGAGTGGTATGAAACGCTTGCATTTACTTCGTCGGTTAATTCTTGGACTTGTTCGATTGAATCTCTTGTGACAATTTTCTAGTGGAGATCTACAATTTGTTCGTAAATATTTAAGTTAAGCTAGTGGTTATGGGACATGAAGCTAAGCTCATATATTTACTAGCTTACTGTAATCGACACTTCTCTTTGATCATGACGATCATTTTATGGTTTAGACTAGCATTGTGCGATGTCTCTTTGTCCACGTGGAGGACTGTTCGTCGTTTTTATTGAGCTTCGGCTCAAAGTCCGCAATGGGGGACTATACCCTATCACGAGGAGCTTCGGCTCACCAGGAGGTGCTTCGGCTCAAAGTCCGCAATGGGGGACTATACCCTGTCATGAGGAACTTCGATTAACCTGGAGGAGCTTCGGCTCAAAGTCCGCAATGGGGGACTATACCCTGTCAGGAGGAGTTTCGACTCACCAGGAGGAGCTTCGGCTCAAAGTCCACAATAGCGGACTATACCCTGTCACGAGGAGCTTGGGCTCACCAGGAGGAGCTTTGGCTCAAAGTCCGCAATGGGGGACTATACCCTGTCATGAGGAACTTCGGTTCACCAGGAGGAGCTTCGGCTCAAAGTCCGCAATGGAGGACTATACCCTGTCAGGAGGAGTTTCGAATCACCAGGAGGAGCTTCGGCTCAAAGTCCGCAATGGGGGACTATACCCTGTCACGAGGAGCTTCGGCTCACCAGGAGGAGCTTCGGCTCAATGTCCGCAATGGGGGACTATACCCTGTCAGGAGGAGCTCATTTTTCTGGGATTGGCCATCCTTTTTATTGTGATTTCTGGATTTCGTGTGTTGATTTCTGGAATTTATGTTTCACCAACTTTTACGATGGGCATTGATATATATGTCATTTATTGTGGCTTGGTGAATGAAATTAGGAGTATGACATTCCTTTTTATCTTGAGTAGATTATTGTGATATTGATTAATCTCTTGTTGATTTTCAATTACTTATTTATCACAGCTTGGCATTGTGATTATTATATGTTTATGGCATATCTCTTATTATATATCACTTCATCTGATATTTATAGCTAGACTGATCCGTTTATTATTTTCTTCTTAAATAATACTCGGGTCAGACTGAGATATTACAGGTGCTTCTGCTTGACTCCTTATCGGACTTTCATCTGACTTTTGGCTAACTACTCTAGTTTGGTAGTTTTTGTTGTATACATTTGAGATACAGACTCTATGATGTATACATATTTTTGTCTAGCACTTGTATCTATTCCTTTGTATTATTGTGGATCTTGTTTGACCACTACTCTGATGTACACTTTCATGTGTAATATTCATATCTATTTCCGCCTGTGTGATATGAATTCTCTGCGACTGATTTATGTTATGTTTATTTCTATATATATGTTTCTGAAGATATTATAGCCACTGTGTAGTAGCTTTGAATTGTGTCGGTATGTCGGATTTCCTCTTGAAATCAAAATGCATGTTATACTATCTGACATATCGGTGCTCGCGCAAAGCAATTACACGGATGGTCGCTCCTCAACAGCCTTATTCTCCGTGCTAGTTGACAGCATTACACCGTAGTGTTCTTGGCTAGCGTGGGTATAGAGGTGGGGCGTCATAGCTTGGTGTCGGAGCCAAACTTCAGAACAGTGTAGAATAATATAACAAGAATCATCGTTCTAAGTCTTTCTTAGGTGTCGTGCTTTAGGATTTAATTCGAGTCTTCGTACCGATTCATCCTATTTTCCTTATGATTCCTTGTTTATCTATCAAGAATTGCTTGATATTTATCTTGAGAATAACTTTACTCCTTCTTTCTTTTCTAAAGGAAGAGAAATGGTTAGTTCTAGCAGTCCTAGCGCTGGTCAATCCAGTAGCCTTCTCTGGATGGCGCATTCATGTCTGTCCAACAACTTTTGGATCTTGTAAAGAATCAAGAGTTTATCTATGCTTTGAGTAAGAACCCCAAAATGGATCTACCTTTGAAACTTGAAGTTTCTTTCAATCAGCTTGTGGATGTTACTCTTCTTCATGGAGAGGTTGGTAAAGGAAGTGTTTGTGATATTGGGACTTCCAAGAAGAGGCATATGAAGTTCAAGAGCCTTAAACCCAATAAGAGAGTGAAGCAAACTACTTTTGTAGCAAGGACTCCAATCCCTTATCGTGGAGGATGCTACAATTGTAATTCTAAGGACCACTATGCAAAGGAGTGTCCGGAGCCACTCTTTTGTCGCTATTGCAAAAATACAGGTCACCATATTTCTGTCCGCCCCATACTTCAAAGCAAGAAGAAGGTGGAACAAGAAACTTCGGTAGCTAAGACTCCTACCCCAAGTCATAAACGATGCTACAATTGTGGTTCCACGGAACATTATGTAATTAAGTGCCCGAAACCCCTCTATTGCCGCTATTGCAAAGGCTCGGGTCATTACTTATCTACATGTCCCAAACTCCCTAGCAAGAGGGAGGGAAAGTTGAAAGTCGTGCAAGCCCCTTGTGACACTTCTTTTGGTCAAGGTATTTCTCATTTAATCCTTGATTACATTTATTTTGTGATGTTCTTATTTGAGTTCTTTTTGATATGGGTTTCATCTCACTATTTTATATCAAAAGAACTTGTCGATTCTTTTTCTTTGAATATTTTGGGCTTGATGACTTCTTTGAGGATTGCGAATCCGGATGGTAGATCTGCAACACTCAATTCGCTTTTATTTGATGTCGAAATTATTTTATGTGAGTTATCTTTCCAAGCCGATATTTTTACTTAGGCTTCGGAATTGATTTTTGTAAGGATTGGCTTAATCGTTGTGAAGCTCATATCCTATTTTCCGTGTGGACTATTCATCTTCGACATTTTCTATCTGTTAAGCAGATTTCTATTTTTCCTTGTGATTCCGATTTCAAATTTTTGAAGGCATCATTTTATTCTTTAAACCCTCATGATGAGGAAAGTTTTATTTCTCTCATCTAAATAGTTTGTGAAATTTTCCGGTATTTTTGAGTTTGTCTTAGGATTATCACCTAAGCAATATCTTTTGTGTGGTGCTAAGGTCTTTTCAGTTTGACCTTACCATCGGTTTTCATTGCTACGAGTTGCGGAAGTTAGCATTCCACTTACCGCATTCCGCACTCGTTATGATTCTATGAATGAATTATTTTGTCATTCAGTTTGTCCAGCTTATTTCATCCATTTTATAGATCGAATATTCTATGAATATCTCGATGACTCCATTCTTGTACTTATTGATTTTGGATGAAAATAGCAATTTAAAATTTTGCAAAATCTTTTTCATAAGATTTATTTAGAAGTATAACTGGATTTTTGTTCTTAAAACGAACAAAGAATATTCTTAGAAGTTTTTGAGAAACTTACTTATCCTATAGAATACGATTTTGTGATTGTATTGCCCATTTAGTGTGTTAAGAATTTTGGTCGATGCGCTTGATCAACGTTATCGATAAGAATCTCCTAAACTCTTTGATGAGACAATCAGACACGATATATTGACTTGTAAAAATGTAAATTTTTGTAGAAAGATTATTACATAAAAATAAAAATGTAATTTTGAAAGTTTTAACTTTTCGGGAAAGAAGATTATTTAAAAGAAATTCTTTCTTTTCGATACTCTTGTTCTTGTGATTCCTGAAGGGGAACCAAGACTTTGCTATTTGTACCGATACTAGTCATATTGGTTCGAATGCCGTTCTCTTGCAAAGGAGAATGTGCTATCACTTGTGCTTCTAAATCATTATAGCTTATCGAGACTAGATATGCCACTCATGATCTAGTGCTCGCGGCTATTGTTTTACTTTTGGAATTTGGCATCATCATATTTGGATGAGAAATTTGTTCTCTACCTCGATCATAAATCTTTGGAATATTTATTTCTCATAAGGAACTTCATGTTGACTCGGGTTCCTGGCATCTTGTGATCTTGGTATTCTTTTTTATTCCCCGAAGGGAAATCGTGTTGCCAATGCACTTTGTCGTAGGCAACAAGTGGTTGATTCTTTGATGATGTGTGAAGGGAATTATCTCTTTATCAAGTTCATCGAACGTTTTGATGTACTTCGTCGTATTGAGTTTTATCTCATTCCTTTTATGGACTAGTGTCCGGTGTTCTTTTATGGTGTTCGGTTCATCGGATGTATTGTTATTATACTACATCGATGTTCCATCTTATCTGGATCAATGGATGTACCATTATTATACTACATCATTGTTCCGGTCTATCGGTTCATTGGACGTACCGTTTTTATACTACGTCGTTGCACCAGCTCAATTTTCTGATATTCGTGACGTTTTCCACGTCTTTTAACTATGGAAATACTTTTATGTTGCCGGTTTTTATTCTTGAGCCCGGTGTTATTGAGGGGATTGAAGTTTCACCAAATTTGACTTTTGAGCAACATTCTATTCGCATCATTGCTTCGGAGGTTGAGCACCTTCGATATAAAGATATTCTTTTTGATAGAAGTTCAATGGTTCTCAAATCCTAAGAATTTCTCATGTGAAATCTTGAGAATTCATCGAACGAAAACTTTCGGATTTACTCCTTCGTGCTCTTTATGGTGAACTTCTTGATTCAAATTTTCTTTTGTGTTAATATGCTTATATGGTTGTTACTTCTTATATTTTTCTTCTTAAGTATTGCGAGGACGCAATATCTTTAAGGAGGGGAGTCTGTAACAACCCGCATATTTATCGATTTTATATTTAAATATTTTATCGTTATTCGGATTTTAGTCCGAAAAGCTACTTTTTGCAAACAGTCGAATTGGGACTCGAGACCACCCCCATTGAGTTCAAAATGACGTTTGCGACCTTTTTGAGTATAAACTTCGATATGTTTGGAGATAGTAGAATTTTGACCTTTTTCACTTAGGGCTTTGGTTTGGGCTGAGCCCAATAACCCCACTTAACTCAGTCCCAATCCCCCTCTCTTCTTCATTACTTCATTCCAACTCCTAACTCTCTAGCAAAACTGAAAATGGAGGTGGAGAGTGGAAATTAAAACTCCAAGCCCTAGCTTCCTTTGCAAATCCATCTCCTAGCTCCAAAGTTCATGAGAACCCATTGGTAAGCTTCCTCTTCTTCTTCTCCAACTCATTCTCTCTTTGATTTCAGAAATTTCCTAAACCTAATTTAGGGAATGTTTCTCTTTTAAGCTTAGATTCAAGCTTGTTGAGTTGGGATTAAAGAGTGCTTGTTCTTGCCATTGCTTCATAGCATCTTCTTCATTCGCTTGGGTTCAAAGGTGAGATTTTTAATCTCACATCTATGCTTATAATTCTCTTCTATTGTTGGTATGAATTCCTAACACTTATTCATGTGCATTTGATTTTGATTTGGATTGCTTTTGTGAATATTCCAATTTTTAGTGTTTTGAGTTCAATTCATTAAAAATCCTAACTTTGATGTTTGAACATGTTTTTGGTGATGCATCGAGGAGCATATAGGGCCGGGTAGTCGATTGGCATAAACCCTTAGCGCCGTTGCTCGTGCGATTGCAATTTGGTCGGGATTTGCACCTCCTTAGAAATAGGGTAGGAAGTGCAAGTATACAGGTTCGGCTGACCGAGCCCCCTGGGCCGGTCAACCGACCTGTAGTCCAGGCACTTCTTGCCTCTGTTTGGAAGTGCTGGTTACAGGCTTCGGCCGACCGAGCCCCCTTGGCCAGTCGACCGACCTGGTGCCCCGAGCACATTCCAACCTCTGGTTCGGTCGACTGACTCAGGGAGTCTGGTCGACCGACCTGCTTTTATTTGCCAGATTAGCCTATATTGCTAATTCGTTTGAATATCCAACTTTAATCGATTCGTGTTGTCTCCCTTTTGTTGTTGTCATTTATTATCGACTTTGATGACCTTTTCTTTGGGAATTTTAGATATATCCACTTTGATGGATTTTATATCGATTTCTTTGGATTTTATTCACGTCTTCGAATGTGAATTTTTATGCCCGATTGTTTCTACAATCACTTCTATGATTTGTCACTTTAAAAATATAAAGGTTTTCTATACTAGTAGTAAATATCAAAACTCTTTCTTCAAAGGATTTCAACACTATTTTATTACAAAGCTCGTTTTCTCAAACCGTTTTCCAATCTATTAGTATATACAAGCCTTTACCTCACTCGTATGAGAAATCTAATTAAACGACTTAGTAAAACGAGTGGTATGAAACGCTTGCGTTTACTTCGTCGGTTAATTCTTGGACTTGTTCGATTGAATCTCTTGTGACAATTTTCTAGTGGAGATCTACAATTTGTTCGTAAATATATAAGTTAAGCTAGTGGTTATGGGACATGAAGCTAAGCTCGTATATTTACTAGCTTACTGTAATCGACGCTTCTCTTTGATCATGACGATCATTTTATGGTTTAGACTAGCATTGTGCGATGTCTCTTTGTCCACGTGGAGGACTGTACGTCGTTTTTATTGAGCTTCGGCTCAAAGTCCGCAATGGGGGACTATACCCTGTCACGAGGAGCTTCGGCTCACCAGGAGGAGCTTCGGCTCAAAGTACGCAATGGGGGACTATACCCTGTCATGAGGCACTTCGGTTCACCAGGAGGAGTTTCGGCTCAAAGTCCGCAATGGGGGACTATACCCTGTCAGGAGGAGTTTCGACTCACCAAGAGGAGCTTCGGCTCAAAGTCCGCAATGGGGGACTATACCCTGTCACGAGGAGCTTCGGCTCACCAGGAGGAGCTTCGGCTCAAAGTCCGCAATGGGGGACTATACCCTGTCATGAGGAACTTTGGTTCACCAGGAGGAGCTTCGGCTCAAAGTCCGCAATGGGGGACTATACCCTGTCAGGAGGAGTTTCGACTCACCAGGAGAAGCTTCGGCTCAAAGTCCGCAATGGGGGACTATACCCTGTCACGAGGAGCTTCGGCTCACCAGGAGGAGCTTCGGCTCAATGTCCGCAATGGGGGACTATACCCTGTCAGAAAGAGCTCATTTTTCTGGGATTGGCCATCCTTTTTGTTGTGATTTCTGGATTTCGTGTGTTGATTTCTGAAATTTATGTTTCACCAAATTTTACGATGGGCATTGATATATATGTCATTTATTGTGTCTTGGTGAATGAAATTAGGAGTATGACATTCCTTTTTATCTTGAGTAGATTATTGTGATATTGATTAATCTCTTGTTGATTTTCAATTACTTATTTATCACAGCTTGGCACTGTGATTATTATACGTTTATGTCATATCTCTTATTATATATCACTTCATCTGATATTTATAGCTAGACTGATCCGTTTATTATTTTCTTCTTAAATAATACTCGGGTCAGACTGAGATATTACAGGTGCTTCTGCTTGACTCCTTATCGGACTTTCATCTGACTTTTGGCTAACTACTCTAGTTTGGTAGTTTTTGTTGTATACATTTGAGATACAGACTCTATGATGTATACATATTTTTGTCTAGCACTTGTATCTATTCCTTTGTATTATTGTGGATCTTGTTTGACCACTACTCTGATGTACACTTTCATGTGTAATATTCATATCTATTTCCTCCTTTGTGATATGAATTCTCTGCGACTGATTTATGTTATGTTTATTTCTATATTTTTTTTTGAAGATATTATAGCCACTGTGTAGTAGCTTTGAGTTGTGTCGGTATGTCGGATTTCCTCTTGAAATCAAAATGCATGTTATACTATCTGACATATCGGTGCTCGCGCAAAGCAATTACACGGATGGTCGCTCCTCAACAGCCTTATTCTTCGTGCTAGTTGACAGCATTACACCGTAGTGTTCTTGGCTAGCATGGGTATAGAGGTGGGCGTCACATGGGGTATGTAGGCAGTCATAAGTGGTAGTGAAGCAGCCCTAATAATAACATAACATTCTTCTATTTATTATTTTATATTTATCGTGTGTTGATGTATCAATGTTGAAGTTGTGTCTTATACATTTAATAATGTTGAATATTTATCAAATATTGTGTATTAAGTTAGCGGTTTTCATTTGTAGTTTTAGAATGGACTAATTTTTCGGTGATCTTGACTGGTCCAAAAATCAGGGTCGTTACATTTTTAATCATTTAATATTATCGAAGCAATTATACTGGTTCAAATTTATTTCTAAATAGGGATTCATAAATGGGAAAAGATCTCGGAGTTTGGGGACGGGTTTTGTAAATAATTTAGATATTTATAAGTGATTGAAAAAGGGCTATAAATGGTTTTGATATTTATAAACGAATTTTATAAATAGACTTGGAGATCATGAAGTGCTTTATAAATAGATTTGGAATTCGAAAGCAGCTTCCATAAATGAAGTGGTTTAGCAAATGGGTTTAATTCGAAAATCTATAAACAAGTTGTACAAATGACTAGAAGCTTGGGTAAAGGAAATATTATGCACGAAAGAGATTTAATAAAAGGAATAAATTTTTTGTTTAATCCTTTTGATATGATTTGGAAATTGTAACATTCCTGATTTTTAAGTCTAATTAATTTGATAATTAATATAAAATTTTGGTTTAATTTGGAATTAATTATGAATTAACTGATAATTTCATTGAATATTTGGAAATAAATATGTATATAAGATAAAATAAAAGTAGAATTTAAATTGAGATTCAAATTTAAATATCTTAGAAAAAAAATTGTATTTGGATTTTTTGATATGATTAAATAAGATGTATCTTTACTTAAATAAATGGATTTTAATTTGGAATTTGACTATAAATAAATATTGGATTTATTAAAATTTATGTTTCAAAGAACTAATACATATATATAATTGTTAGTAAAGAATAATTGGATTTCAAATCATTTGTTATAAAACTGTATAAGTACAAAATAAAATGTGATTTCGAAATTAAATATATATATTGGAAATAAAATTTTATTTAATAAATAAATTTGTAAAAGCTTTATAAACTAAGAAATATATATATATAATCAAGAATAGAAGTTTTAAAACCAACTTATATGTATACATATCTTTTGAAAACAAATATAGTTTGTAAATAAATTCAAGACAATTATATAAACAAATAAAACTAAACATAGGGTTTAAAACATAAATTGGTTTCATCTAAACATTTGTAAGCCATGCACATAAGTAAATTTACAAGTGTAAGTAAAATGGACAAGTGGCATTGGAAGTATTTTCTTTTGAATTAAGTCTTTGAAAACATGCATGAAAAGGAAAATAACTAGGCTGTTCAATTTTTTTTCCAGTTCAAAGAAAAAAAATCGAAACCTGAAAGTGAAAACAAAATATTAAAGAAAATCAATTCAAACAACAACCTGATTAAGTTATCAAGCCTGGAAATCAAAACAACAGCTTTTCAAAAGAAAAATCAAGAACCTGTTTCAAGTAAATCAACCTGAATGAAGCTTCAAGCAAGTCAAAGATCATCTCAACATCAAAGGACAAGCAATGCAGAGTTTCAACTTCAACCTGAGTTTAAAAGCTTCAGGCAACTTAAAACTTAAATCATAAATCAGAGCAACATAAATTCGAATACAAAAATCATATCAACAAAACAAGTTCCAGTTGCAAATCAATTCAAAGATTTCAGCTTTCAAAATCAAAACCATATTTCAGATCAGAGATCAAGTTCAAAATAAACTTTCCAAGCAAATTTCTCCGTTCCTCTCTGCTTTGCCAAACTCAGGTGAGCAAACTTACCTATATCCTTTGATAATATGATTAATGCATAAAGTATAATGGAAATGTTTGGTAAATTTGCTTGCATGCCTGTGTGAATGTATGTATGATGATATATCTGTGTACGGGTATTTACTCTGTCATATTAACAGGTTTGAAAATTTAGTTCAAAAATTCAAACCATCCTACCCAAACAATTTTAGATTATAATTATTGAATGAAAGATGTTCATATGAGTATAACATCATTTTTAAAAATAAATACAAGTGGAAATATTGATTTAATATCTCAAAATTTGTACATTACGGTATAAATTCAAAATTTGTCCAATTTTCAACCTGCATGAATTCGAGATTGAGTTACACCATCCGAATCTATTTTGAAATCAAGGATTTTTAAAACAAAAATTTGTATTTTTAGCTTTGAATTTGGGCAGATTCGAGAGTTGAATGAAAAATGGATTATCGTGAGTTTCTGGTGATCGGCTAACTTTCAATTGAAACTTGGCATGGTGGTAGTTGGAGTATCGTAGATCATAGGAAAAATGCAAGATAATTTTTAAATTCATCGTGGTTGGAGATTTAAACTGATTTAGGGTTAAAGCCCTGCGTTTTGTAGGTGGTAGTCGCGAGTTATTCGCGTTGTCGACATTGCGATTCAGGCGATCGTAGGTTGGTGAATGTGGCAAGGAGGCCCGATGCATCTCTGGTAGTGATGGCATGTTTGCTGGTGGTCAGGAGTGTCGGCATGTGGTGATTTTATGATGAGGGGTGGTTCAGTATTTGGATCGAACGGCTCAAATTTGATTTTCACGTTTGCTCGAGAATCTGGGTGTCGAACGTGGTCGAGTCGATCATCGTTGATGTGTGGGAGGTTACGGCAACGATCCCCGTTGCTCAGATGAATCGTGCACGTGCACGTGCACGATGCATATGGTGGTGCCTGGTGTCGTGATTTGTAATGGTTGAAGGAGAAGAAGAATATAGGAGCTCGAAGGAATACTCGGGATTTTAGGTTTTGGCTCGAGTGGTTTTTGGGTTGGCACTCGATTGTTTTGAAACTGTATAATAGGTTTTAAAATTAAAAAAAAGTTTTAAAATATAGTAGGAGAGACTCGGGTTGTTTCTCAGGAAAACGAAGTTTGGTGTCGGGAAAGAAATGAAGCAGGCTCGAGTCTTTATTCTTTGTCACCAGGTTTAAAAAAGTTAATGAGTTTTTAAATTTTAAAAAGTTATGTTTAAGATAGATTTTGAAAGAAAATAAAGTTTTAAAATCACAAAATATATATAAACAAGTTTCAAAGCAAAGTGTTAACAAGCTTGTCCAATTTTTAAAGATAAATTTTTAAAGGTAATATTTAAATAATTGTTTTGGTTTAAAATTTGGATAATATAAAGGATGTTTTAGAATTGTTAATTAAATTTTAAAGTCTAAGTTAAATTTTTTGTTAAAGGAAATTAATTATTTAAAATTAATTTCTTGATGAAAATAATTAAGATGAAATTAATTAATAATTCAAGTTTAATTAATCAAGTAATTAATGAATAATTACTTAAAAATAATTACTTAATGAAAGTAATTAAGGATGAATAATTAATGATTTAAATATTTATTAATCAAGTGTTTAAAGGTTAATTAATTTAAAGAATAATTAATTAATGAGATTAAATAATTAAGGTAATTAATTTGTGAATATTTAATTAAAGGTTAATTAATTATTGCAAGTGATTAAGGGATGATTATTAAATAAGGATTAATTAATAATTATTGTAATTAATTAAAGATAATTAATTTAATATAAGGTTAATTAATTTATAATTAAGGATTAATTAATTAATGAAAATTAAATTAATGAAAGCAATTAAAGGTAACTAATTGCTTAAAGATAATTACTTAATTAAAAGTAATTAGTTAATGATTAAATGTGGATTAATCAAGTGATTAACATTGATTTAAGATTAAGGATAGTCGCTTATCGTAATTAATTAAGGATAGTTAATTTAATGATAATTAATTAATTAAGGGTTAATTAACTAATTAAAGATAATTAATTAAATTGTGAGTTAAATAATTAAAGGTTAATTATTTAATAATTAAAGGTTGATTAATTATAATTAAAGGTTAATTAGTTTATTATTAATGGTTAATTAATAAATGATTAAAGAATAATTAATCAAAATGATTTGTAATTTATTAATGTTAATTAACCAGGTTTAGTAATTCATAAGTAATTAATCTGATTTGAATTAATCAGACAATTAACTGATCTTACTTATGAATGTTTGGATTGAATTGGATGCTTTGAATTGTGTGATATCCCTGATATATGATATTTTGTGATATAATTAAACTGTGAAATGTAACTTATTATCTGTGATAAATGTAACTTATTTATCTGCGATATACCTATGTTATTTATCGTTGATCTGTGAATAAAGATAAGCGTTTTAGTTTACACCGCTTATCAAATATATTGCTGTATTTGAATCTGTGCTGATTGATGATGTTGCACTTTTATTGTGTAAAACCCCTGGACCACACTTATACACACACAAATATGGATTGCACGAGGAAATTGGTTAAGTCACGGATTTTTTAAATAGTTTTAAAAATTGAATTTTGCATCCAAATGGTTTCAGAAATAGAATTGAGTTAAAAGTGAAAAGCTTTTATAAAGGAATTTCAAAGATAAAAGTTATTTTGAATAACTTGATTAAGTTTTGAAATTTAAATAATTTGATTTGAAATCAAAATTTGAAATTGAATTCTATGTTTGGAAATGATAATCTTAAAATTTTATACAAGTTATAAATGTGTTTAATCCATTTTAAAAGCTATTGTTTTGGAAATATGAATTTAACCGCAAAGTTTTATACTTAAAGGGCTTCAACTTGTGGAAATGTAATCGGGTTTTTTCCAAAACGAAAACTACTTGTTTTCAAATAAAAAAATAGTTTTCATATTAAGAAAAGATTTCTAATTTGTATTAAAAGATTTCAAGTTTGAAATGAAATTAAAATAGTTTTGAAAGCTATGAATCAGTCTTTGTGAAAAATTGTTGAACCTTGTTTTGAAATCGAAGAGGATCTTAAAGGTATATCCTATGCACAAAAGAATTGAAATGGAATTGTTTCAAAACCTATAAAGAAATCTTGGTAAAATATTTGGTGAACATTGTTTTCAAACATAAGAAGATCTCAAAGATAGATCCTTTTTTAATTATTGGAAATGAATCTTCGTGAAAGGTTGTTGAACTTTGTGAAATGAATATTTTTGTTTAAAAGATTGAAAATGATAATTGGTTTAAACCATTTGAAAGAAAAGTTTGGGGAACAAGTTGTGACTTAACTAAGATCCCATCATCCATATATTTTAAAATATTGCGCTCACTATTCAGTTTAGCCGAGAGAGGACTTTGTGTCATATAACCCATTCCGAATATTGATACGATGTTCTGGATTGCAATTGAAGACGGTGGTGAAAATCGGGTGTCTTCAAGAACGATAGGATAACCTATCGAATGACTTTGCACTGAGTTGTTCCGGTACAGAGTTCTCCACATGTGATGGGGAGTCCGATCGGGATTGTGAATGCCTAGATTTGCAAGGGCTTCTTCCTTTATTGGACAAAGTACCTTTGGTTCCGTTCGAACCCGGAACGGACTTGCATGGTTGTATGTCTGACACTACACTTTGAGATATAAAACTGATCTCTATCAAATACATTTCTGTTTGGTGGCGGAGAATTTATTCTCTTAGCTTAACACCCTTCTCTGAGACTTGCGAACTCAGAGGTTATGTAGTTGATAGTTATCAGTGATATACTCACAATTTGGTAGTGTGACATGCTGAGCGCTGTTGTGTGTTGTAATCATTTGTTGATCAAAGCATGGCTTTTGTGTAAAGCATAGCTTTGTGGAAGAGACTGCATCAGGACGTCACACCTCGGAAATGGTCGAAATAGGAAAGATGTGGCATGGTTATAAGGGTCGCACCCTTTACGGTGTGTCATTCCCTTCTAGAAAAGGGTGGTATCGTGGTATGGAGCCCAGATACTTAACTCATGTGGTCACTACAAATCTATTACTGTATGATTTCTTTGTGGTTGAGAGGCACCTCGGATAAAGGTCGCAAACGACCGGGGGATGGCATGCTCGAATAGTGGTTACCTAGTTACAGAGGTAACCCGGCCTTGTGTTGGCAGAAAGCCAGGTAGGTTCTCGTGACGTCCCTCGAGAGGCGTACCCACTTGGTAGTAGGAAGTTCCTTAGCCTGACCATTTGTTGAAAATCCAAGCAAAACAATACGAGCCCTGTACGGTTTTAGTTGTATAACCTGCCATGGAATGTCACGGTAACCTGCTATTGAACATGGTAGCTATAGTAGGCATACAATAATGGTTGTATGCTGGCTAAGATTAATATTATACTTTCGAAATGTTTTCTGCACTATGCACTAATAATAATATCAAATGGTTTTCGCGTATCAAGCATGTTTGACATCATAAGGAGAAATCTCCTCCAATTCTGCATTTGCATTGTGTGTGTGCCGGGAGGCCTTATGGTAGTTTCATTTTCCAAAAAGCATTGCAGATTTCTTTTAAAATCTTTTGTTTTGCTTTTGATAAAGATAAACTATTTTTGTTTGCTCATACCAGTCCCATGACTGACCTGGAGTTTATTGTTCCATTCCTAAACTCTGGGTGCCTACAATTTTCCACACGGCCGGTCTAGAGTTGGGTTTTATAGATAGTAGATATCGATTCAGTAGCTTTCAGCTTTCTTTTTGGAATCTTCTTCAGTCTTGGATGACTAACCTAGCTTAGCTTATTACAACTTGATGGGGGTTAGAGCTAGCTTTGGATTGAAGATGGAGTTTTTGGAGTCGGCATTGAAGACATTATCTTTCTACTGTTGTTGCCTAGTTTGCATTACCTTCTGCTATTGTTTCTTTCCACTGCTGTTTCTTGTATCTCTGATGCATATTGATATTTGGTTGTATCTGATATTGTATCAAATGTTGTATATGATATATACTATTCATTACTTCTGCTGTGTTGTACTTAATGTGTTATAAGCTCAGCGAACCAAATTCGACGTTTGGATCTGCGGCATTTGAATACGAGTGACGTATTCAGTGCTGATTTTGAAGGTTGAGTCTTGGTCGTTATAATTGGTATCAGAGCTGAAGGTTGAAACTTTAGCTCAGGAGTATAACACATTACGTAACTCATTAGAGATAGGGTGAAGTATATCCTAGAATGAGTATCCCTAAGATATTCGTTCGAACGCCTTAGTAAATTCTCTTGCTATCCACTGATAGTAAGTATGAGTGCAAGAAGAGGAAGAGTTAGAGGACAGGGGAGTACCACTATAAATGGTCAATACCATGCAATAGCGGAAATAACTTTTCTCCACAATCTCCTTTGATCCAGTTTCAAATTCTTTTGATTGCTTTGTGGCAGGTCGAGGGAGAAGCTTCGGTGCGGTGATGGCCTGCGAATCGTGTAGATAAGTTCCTACCTTGTATTCTCATTATCAACTTAACGTTTCAACTTTAACGAAATTGAAATTTATTGGAATAAATTAGTAAATTAAAAATGAAGTTAAATTAATTTGTATCAATAAAACGATATTGGTTAAAACCAAATTTGAAATTCCATTGTAATTACTTGTGTAGATCGAAGTCCGAAGAGGGACAAGTTAATATGTACTTTGGAGTATTCCAACCTGAGTTGGAATCCATACCTAGTGTTTGAAAATTATGGAAGATTAAATCCATCTATCTATTCTCTGGGTCCTGATATATTCTATGAGTGGTTAGTTATCCTTCGGACTAATCGATGGCCCTGCATATTCGTAGATTTGATGACCCGAGTATCCTGTGTAATATTATATGAGTTTGTTCTCATAATTATTGTTGATATTCTAATTTGGTAAGCCAAATGCAGAATAGATATTCAGTTTGACCTAAAAAAACTGTTTCTCTATCTTGGTGTATCCATCCTTTGTTGTCTCCCTGGCAAATTTCGGGGACGAAATTTTCTTAAGGGGGTGTTACCTGGAAAATCGACCAGGCAACTAAACGATCGGCCGTTCAGAATTGTACTCGGCATAAGTTGATACTTGGCATCCATGGACTTTCGGCATGAAGAGTTGTACTCGGCATAAGTGGATGCTCGGCATAAGGCCATTCAGCTCTTTACACGGCATTGAAGTACGCTCGGCCTTCCAAGGCTGTGCTCGGCATCGAAGGGGGTTCGGCAGACCAGGATTGTGCGCGGCATAGGGCCGTCCGGCTTAATTCGCTCGGCACGATTGCTCCTTGAAGGAAGTTAGCTTGCTCGGCTTAAGGTCGTCCGGCATCTAGGCGATAGTTCGGCATCCAGCATCCCACATGGCAAGCTTTTCATTCGGCGTATCCTTTGCTCGGCATCACCTTTGCTCGTCATGTCCTGCATTCGGCGTATCCTTTGCTCGGCATCACCTTTGCTCGGCATGTCCTGTGTTCGGCGTATCCTTTGCTCGGCATGTCCTGTGCTCGGCAAAAAACCCTTCACACGGCAAGCCTTTCACTCGGCACCCACGCTTCACTCGGCATTCTACCATTGTTCGACCCGTCTCCTTCATTCAATAGAGAGGTCCATCGACTTGGAAAGGAAGGCTCGGCATGCCGAACGTTCGGCCTGTTTCACTCGGCATGCAGGGCGCGTCTTATCTGGACCGAGCTGTCTAGCCATCTGGCCCACCAGGGAAGTCCAACCCACATTCATCTATAAATAGAGGGGCAGGGGCACAGAAAAAAGGGATCAGATTTTAGAGAGCACTGGGGAGACTCTGCCACTTTCAACCCTCATACAAAAACTTCACTGTTTATTTCACAATTGTATTCGAATACTTAAAAACGGATTGTATCTGTAATCAAGTTTAAAGTGAAGAAATAAAGGATCAACTTCAAAGTGGACGTAGGCTACAACGCCGAACCACTATAAATTCTGTGTTCTCGTCTCCCGCATTTTAATTGATATTATCTTCTCTATTTTAATTTATCTTCTTCATTAATCTCTCTACACAAACTCTCTAAGGGTGTTAGTGACCAATTTTGGCGCTAACATTTTGGTGCTTTCATTGAGAATTGAATTCTCAGGTTGTGAGTATCTAATTTGTAGCTATTGGATTGCATAAATCCCCCGAAGAAGATCCGTAATTATCCATAAGGCATCTGTTGATTCTACTCAGAGTTAAAACCAACGACTCTACCATGGAAAGGCCACGAACGAGATCGACCTCCCAAAATGTAGATGCCCACGAAACCGCTAGTGTTCAACAACTTGGACCAAACGATCAACAAGCAATTCGAGGCACGGGGCCCTCTAGCCAAAACCAAGCAGAAGCTGTTTCACGAGAAGAACTGAATGACTTGATAAAAGAGCTTACGGAAAGCAGAAGGCAACTCGCTGAGCAAATGCAAGTTAACGCTGACCTCATGGCCCGCCTTGCTCAACAGCAGCATCAGAATGCTGGATGTAGCCCTGTCCCCTACTCCGAAGATGATAGCTCAACTTCAGCTGATGAACCTCCCAGGCGTAGACGCCGCAAGGATAAAGATGACCAAGCAGGTGCCACTGATCACTCTACTAGAAACCAAGCCCGTGGAGCGAAACCCAACCTTCCTCCTACCATACAAACCCCGGATTTGACAGCTATGGTCAGGCAGTTGATGAGAGAGAATCAAGGTTTGACTAATGAAGATTGGGGAATGTCTAAGAGTCATACTCCCTTCACAGATACCATTCTACAGGCTGAATACCCAAGGAAGTTTAACATGCCCACCATATTCGCCTATGAAGGAAAAATTGACCCTAGACAACATGTAATGAGGTATGGATGGATGATGGATTCAGCAAGGGCCAACGACGCAACAAAGTGCAGGTGCTTTCCAGTACCACTGTCCGGAATTGCCACCATGTGGTTCACTCGACTTCCTCCACGGTCAGTCTCAAACTTCGACGAATTAGCAAGGAAATTCATAGAACAATTCAGGATACACGCCACTCGATGCAAGGATGTAATGTCCTTATCAAGCGTGACCCAAGCTCCTAGAGAATCACTTAAAGCATACTTGCAGAGATTCCATATTGCTGCTACTGAAGTGAGCAATCCAAACGACCATGCAATTTTGATGGCAGTAATGCGTGGAGTGGATCCAGACTCTGAATTTGGGGATTGGTTGGCGGGAAAGCCCCGAGCTACGTTGGAACGTTTCTATTCGAAAGCCCACCAGTTCATAAGGAGGGAAGAGGCTCGGTGGATAAGGAAAGACAAGGCACCAGGGTCCGTTCAGGAGTCTGTAAAGGGCAACACTGCCATGAAAGCAACCGACAACAACCCTGGAAAGACTCCGGCCAGCATCCAAAATAAGCCCGGGCAGTCTAAGGGAACTGGAAGTGGAAATCCTGGAAAGAAGAAGGAAACGTGGAGATGGAAGTCAAGGATCCCAACTTACAACGAATACACTCCCCTGAATGCGTCTCTTGAAAACATCTACTTATCGACCTGCAACACTTTTCAATATAGAAAACCACGCCCTAAAGAATCAACAGAGGAGCAAAAGCGGACTGGAAAGTATTGCCGCTTTCACGAGTCTTATGGGCACAACACAGACGAATGCAGGCATCTCCATGACGCTATTGAGAAATTGATTAGGCAGAAGAAGCTGCAGGAATTCGTCAAAGATACGCCAGAAGGAAGACAAGAGACTTCAGACCCCGGATGTGGCCCAGCTCTACACCAACCAGAGCAACCTACTCGAACTGTGGGAAGATTGATTATTAACACAATTGCTGGTGGACCTCATCCTGCGGATAAAAATTGGCAGGAAATGGAGCGATATGCTAATTCCTTGAAACACATAGAGCATGAGTGCTATTCAAATGTGGAGGATGGAACTCCCGCAAAGCAGCAACGTACGATGCACGACGATATCGTATTCAGGAATAGAGACGCGGATAAGGTGGAAGCTCCCACCATCGATCCATTGCTCATATCCGCAACTATCGGACCGGCATTCGTAAGGAGAATCCTGATTGATTGCGGAAGTTCCATTAACATCATCTTCAAGAAAGCGTATGACCAAATGAAGCTGGAGACTAAGGATTTGAAACCATCTAAAGCCCGAATCCATGGCTTTAACGATGCAGCCACAGACGCAGTAGGATATGTGGAGTTACCAGTTGAACTGGGACAAGGTGAACGCAGGAGAGTGCGAATCCTACCATTCATAGTGCTGGATGTTGATTCACCATACAACGTGTTTTTGGGACGACCAGCCCTCGCAGATTTCAGGGCAGCCTTGGCCCCGTGGTGTCTCACACTGAAATTCCCGACAGACAAAGGAGTTGGCGTAGTGCATGGCGACCAAGCAACCGGACCTGCATGTTACGTGGCTGAGCTGAGAGAGGCCCAGCGCAGAGAAAAGGGGAAGACTGCGGACAGCATCGTCCGCATCCCAATTCTAATGATTGACAATTAGCGCCCGAGCCCTGGCTCGGGCGACATTCTCGGATCGTTGGAGACGTAGATCCGAGAGATGACAAAGGGGAACCCAGGGAACCAGACGCAGCACCGGCCGAACTAACAATTGATATTCCAGTTAGCCAGAGCGACCCGACACGAGTTCTTAAAATTGGGTCACAGCTCGATCCCCTAATGGCAGAGAATTTATCTGATTTCCTCCGAGCGAATCTTGATATCTTCGCCTGGACACACTCTGATATGCGCGGGATTTCCCTTGCAATTGCGAGCCATATGTTGAATATAGACCCGAAACACGTACCTGTGAAGCAAAAAAGGAGAGGCATGGACCCGGAGAGGTCTACACCTCTCAAAGAGGAGGTGGATAAACTCAAAGCCAATGGGTTTGTCTGCGACTCCCTCTACCCGGAATGGGTGTCCAACCCTGTGTTGGTAAAGAAAGCAAACGGGAAATGGAGAACCTGCGTTGACTATTCTGATTTAAACAAAGCATGCCCGAAGGATGGCTTCCCGCTACCACGAATTGATCAACTGGTCGATTCAATGGTAGGGCACGAGTTATTGTCATTTATGGATGCATATTCTGGATACAACCAAATTCCGATGCACATCCCAGACCAAGAACACACCGGCTTTGTCACAAATGTTGGGTTATACTGCTATGTAGTGATGCCCTTCGGACTGAAGAACGCCGGAGCAACTTACCAGCGTCTGGTAAATCGAATGTTCAAAGATCAGATTGGGAGAACAATGGAAGTCTATGTGGATGACATGCTTGTGAAGTCACGGCAGTCAAACGACCACATTCGAGACTTGGCGGAAATGTTCGATATACTAAGGCACTATGGGATGAAGATCCATCCTTCAAAGTGTTCATTCGGCGTGGCATCAGGGAAGTTCTTGGGATTCATTGTGAATGCACGAGGAATTGAAGCTAACCCGAAAAAGATCCAGGCCATCCGAGATATAAAGGCACCTAGAACCATAAAACAGGTACAGAGCTTGAACGGAAAAGTAGCTGCGCTCAGTTGATTCATATCCAGAGCCACAGATGAGTGTGTTCCTTTCTTCGATGTCATAAAGAAAGGAAAGAGAAACTTCGAATGGACGACTGACTGCGAGGAAGCATTCCGAGCCCTGGTAAGACACTTGGAAAGTCCTCCAATGTTATCAAAACCAGTAGACCACGAGACGTTGTACGTATATTTGGCTGTGTCTCAACACGCTATCAGTACAGCCCTAGCTTGCAAAGAAGACAAGGTTCAAAGGCCGGTGTACTATGTTCGTAAACGACTGACGGGGACAGAAAAGAATTATCCAAAGATCGAGAAACTTGCCTATTGCCTGGTGATTGCATCAAGCAAGCTTCGTCCCTACTTTCAGGCGCACTCAATCAGTGTTTACACTGACCAACCCTTGCGACAGGTACTCCAACGACCGAAAACTTCCGGTAGGATGCTAAAGTGGAACATCGAGTTAAGCCAGTTTGATATCACCTACCTGCCGCGAAGGACCATCCAAGGGCAAGCATTAGCTGACTTCGTTGCTGAGTTCACCATTCCGGATGAACCGAGTAAAAATCACAAAGTAATCCCTCCTGTCCGATGGAAGATGTTCACTGACAGGGCATCTAACGACCGTTGGTCGGGAGCTAGGATAGTTCTGGTAACTCCTGAAAACCGATCGATTTGCTACGCTTTGAAGCTCGAATTTACAGCGACAAATAACGAAGCCGAATACGAAGCACTGATTGTTGGCTTAAGACTTGCCAATGAACTGAGGGTAAAGTCCATCGAAATCTTCTGCGACTCACAACTGGTGGTATATCAGGTACGAGGAGACTACCAAGCGAAAGGACAGAGACTGGCTCCTTACCTTGCTCGAGTCCGGGAGCTACTAGTAAACCTGGAATATTATGACATTTCGCATGTCCCGCGCGAACAGAACAGGGAGGCCGACTCGTTGGCTAAGTTCGCGAGTACTGGCGATGCACAACAGATGGGATTGTTCCCTGTCGAGACTCTGCTTGCTCTCAGTATAGACATGATGGAGATAGATCTCGTCTTGGAAACCGAACTCGAAAGGGGATCATGGCTGACCCCGATCAAACAATACTTGCTATACGGGGACTTTCCTGAGAAAAGAAGCGAAAGACGCCAAGTCCTTCGTAAGGCTTCGTGTTATGTAATGCAAGACGGGATAATGTATCGGAGGGGATTCTCGGCCCCCCTACTCCGGTGCGTGGCCCATGATGAGGTAAAACGGGTGTTGGAAGAAGTCCATGAGGGAGAATGTGGTGATCATACCAGGGGGCAAACTTTGGTGAGGAAAATCCTCCGCTATGGATATTATTGGCCGAATGTAAATCGGGATGCTGCAGACTATGCGAGAAGATGCGACAAATGCCAGATATATGCAAAGATACCGAGAGCTCCGCCAACGGAACTCACACAAATGGTTAGTCCCTGGCCATTTGCAATGTGGGGAATCGACCTAATTGGATCTCTGCCTATAGCCAAAGGAGGCGCGAAATATGCAATAGTGGCAGTCGATTATTTCACCAAGTGGGCGGAAGCAGAGCCAATGGCCACAATCACCACCAAGAAAGTCACTAAATTTCGTTCTACGAAATGTCATATGTCGTTTTGGCCTCCCACGGACCATCATAACGGACAACGGAACTCAATTCGAAAGCAAGGAATTCAAAGAGTTCTGTCAGAGGTATGGCATTGAGAAAAGGTTCGCAGCAGTTGTCCACCCGAAGGCGAATGGGCAGGTAGAAGCCGTCAATAAAATCATCAAGTCCGTATTGAAGAAGCGTTTGGAAAAGGCTAGAGGCAAGTGGGTGGATGAACTCCCAACAGTGCTTTGGGCCTATAGAACTACCCACAAGACCGCGACTTGCCACACACCATTCGCACTGGCGTACGGCACGGAAGCCGTCATACCCGTAGAACTTGAAGTTCCGTCACACCGGGTAACCTATTACAATCCTGCGCCAAACAAGGATCTCTTATTGGAATCATTAGACTTCATTGATGAGAAGCGCGAAGAAGCCGATTTGAGAGCAGCCTCATACAAACACCGAGTCGCTAAACATTATAATGGAAAAGTCCAGCCAAGAACCTTTAGTGTGGGAGATCTCGTTTTGAAACGAGTCTTTCCAACCCCTTCGCACATGAATCTCGCATGGGAAGGTCCATACGTCATCGAACGGAGGCTTGGAGAAGGAACTTTCAAGCTAACGACCGTCGATGGTGCGACACTCCCCCGAGCATGGAACAACGAGCATTTCCGGCGTTATTACACTTAATCTATTTCCTTTATGCGGTAGTTACATTTATTTCCAGTGTGCTTTCTTCTTGGCATGTAATAAGATAATCTAGCTTATTTTCATCAATAAAGGCTTGAAGCCATCTTTTCCATGAATGACCAATGTCTCTTCGTATGATATTCCTATGACGCGCAATTAAAAATTATGATATCCTGGCTAGCGTACGAACGCTTATAATAAACGATTCAAAATCTCCAAGTCCCCGGAGTGCGAACTGGAGTACTCTAAGTCCCCGGAGTGCGGACTCGAGTATAAACGACAAAAAATCTCCAAGTCCTCGGAGTGCGGACTGGAGTACTCTAAGTCCCCGGAGTGCGGACTCGAGTATAAACGATTCAAAATCTCCAAGTCCCCAGAGTGCGGACTGGTGTACTCTAAGTCCCCGGAGTGCGGACTCGAGTATAAACGACAAAAAATCTCCAAGTCCCCGGAGTGCGGACTGGAGTACTCTAAGTCCCCGGAGTGCGGGCTCGAGTATAAACAATTCAAAATCTCCAAGTCCCCGGAGTGCGGACTGGAGTACTCTAAGTCCCCGGAGTGCGGACTCGAGTATAAACGACAAAAAATCTCCAAGTCCCCGGGGTGCGGACTAGAGTACTCTAAGTCCCCGGAGTGCGGACTCGAGTATAAATGATTCAAAATCTCCAAGTCCCCGGAGTGAGGACTGGAGTACTCTAAGTCCCCGGAGTGCGGACTCGAGTATAAACGAAAAAAAATCTCCAAGTCCCCGGGGTGCGGACTGGAGTACTCTAAGTCCCCGGAGTGCGGACTCGAGTATAAACGATTCAAAATCTCCAAGTCCTCGGAGTGCAGACTGGAGTACTCTAAGTCCCCGGAGTGCGGACTCTAGTATAAACGACAAAAAATCTCCAAGTCCCCAGAGCGCAGACTGGAGTACTCTAAGTCACCAGAGTACGGACTCAAGTATAAACGATTTGAAACCTCCAAATCCCCAGAGCGCGGACTGAAGTACTCTACGTCCCCAGAGTGCGGACTCGAATACAAATGACTCGAAATCTCCAAGTCCCCGGAGCATGGAGATTGGTGAAAGAAAAGTAGGTGCAAAGTGAAATGCATGTGTCTGTGTGTGTCCTAGTGCTACCCCCCGACGGACCAGTGGCTTTGCTAATGGGAGTCTTTTCCCCTTGGATCGGGGCCGGGACACCGCATCGCCCCTGACGGGCGAGCGAAACTTAAATAGCTCCGGGTCGTTAAAATCATAGTTGAGCAAGTCATCGGGAATGGAGTGGTTCGATAAGCCCTTCAGAGAACTTTCAACGCGCTGTGAAGAAGCCTATTTCTCTGGCTGAATAGGCGTAACTTTGGAAGTCCCACCAACTTTCTCCTTCCTCGACTTGCAAGCCAGCTTCTTTTTCCCCTTCGAAGGGGAAGATGACGTTTCAATATCATGAACTTCGGCTGTAGAGCCTAATTCCTCACCTTGCTTTTCAGGTGACTCGCCTGGAATTTCCCCTTCTTCTGGAGCTTCAAGAGAAGGGCAAACGGATGATTCAGGCAGTTTTTTCCCTCTCACGTGTACAGGCTTGGGAAGCGAGGCGCCCTCTGGAAGACTAACCCGACGGCCAGGGGCTAGCAAACCAAACTTTGATAGTGACTCATTGGAAATGAGGGCTCGGATATCTCGCTCTTCAGCAGGAAGAGCTCTAATGGCGTCGACAGCATCGGAGTACCCCCGGCCCTCGGGACGGTGGACGAGATCTGAAAAAACAGAACAATGAGTTAGGAGAAGTTCAACCTCAATCGGGAACGGACATCAACTAAGAGAAAAGACTTACTTCCTTCAACCCACCGCCTCGCAAAGCCATGGGGGCAGCGCACGTAAAACCACTCCTGTTTGTACAGGGCGAATTTGCTACTCCACGCGCTAGTGAAAAGTTGGCACTTCCGATGTAGCTCGAGAAACATGTAAGAGGGGCTTTCTCCCCGTTTCTTGGTCATATAGATGTACCTTATATCGTCGGGAGTTGGAGGCCTGGAGAAGACGGCCATGAAAAGCATGTACGTGCCATAAATGAAAGCGTGACCATTTGGATGAAGTTGAGACGGGGCGACGTCCAGATACTGCAGCACATCGCGAAGGAATAGATTGAAAGGTGGCATGCTACCAACCCAGCGCATGAACTTGCTACACGCCGTATATCCCACTGGGGGCAGATGTGGGCGGTCACGCCCCGACGGAACGAGCACATCAGCAAACGGAATGCCATGAGTAGAACATATCCTCTTAAGAGCGGCCTCAGTGACTCTCGAAGCCTATGAGTCAACTGGGTCATCCAGTAAAATCGACGATTCCAAAGTATCGGGAGCCCAGTCATGAGCGGGAGAAACTGATGGGTCAGTTGTGTCGGCGGTCGTTCGCTTAGAAGAGGGCCCAGGTTTGTCGGAAAGTGTAGCAGAACTGGATCTTTTGGACATCTTGAATAAATAGCAGACCCAACCGAGCACCTGTGTGAACTATACTCGAAAAATAATCGACGTTAGAATTAACAACGCAGATAACCCCCCCCCCCCCCCCCGTGTGGTGTGTGAACTAGTGCAATCAATCGTGCATAAGCATTTAATATAACGTCTAGCCTAAAAACATCACTTTCGAAAACCGTCATCGCTGACCATCTCCGAAAGCCTTCTGTATAACGGCTACAACAAGACACTGGAAGTAATTAATTGTTTATGCCAAGTAAAGTTCAGTTATGAAGTTGGGCGATGATTGATTATGTTCGGCATGTTATGTATGTTCGACAAATTGAGGGTGTTCGGCATTTTGGTATGATCGGCATTAGTATATATTCGGCACTAGGGTACGCTCGGCGCCTAGCTATGTTAGGCATGTTAAGAGTGTTCGGCATTTAGGTATGTCCGGCATGTGTATGTGTTCGGCATTAGGGTTTGCTCGGCATCTAACTACGTTCGGCAGGACAGTTTGTTCGGTTAACTGATGGCTCGGCAAGGCCATTGTTCGGCCTACATCCATCGTTCGGCCAAGGCTCAGTTCACACTGAGAATGTGACGTTCGGCAAGAGTACAATTCGACCAAATCAACGCCCGGCCTTGCCGCTGGCTCACACTTCATCCTTCTAACCCCTTTGTTCGGCCATCGTTACGCCGTGGCAACTAAGATCATGACCGAGTCCGAACACTCGGCATATCCTCCATACCTTCCTATCCTCCACCAAACACCCATTAAAAATCCTACAAGGCATTCGAATTTAGCTCTCTCTCTCTCTCTCTCTCTACCTCTAGACGCTAGACCTTGGAAACGCTCCGAATCGAACTTGAATCCTCACCAACATTAAATCTATGCGAATAGATGGGAAATTGCCAGAAAAGGAACTCGGGTGAGAAGACTGTACCTAGTACGTGAATCGAGCGTAGGAAAGTTATGAGGAACTCTTGAATTCTGATCGCACGAATGGTTTGTGGGCTCGGAATTGTAAAAGCAAGAAGTGAGAAAAGAGAAGGAAAGAAGGCGGCTTTTATAGAGAAGAAGAGGAAGATGAAGGGACTCTGATCGGCTCTACCGGTCAAAACGGTTTCACTCGGCTTCCAGTCATTTGGCACTCGCATCGTTCGGCAAGATCGTTCGGCATCCTCATCACTCAGTGGCAATGCAGTGGTCCAGTAGTTCAAAGCACACCCATTTTGAACACACGGTGTACTTTGGGGGGCAAAATGTTACCTGGAAAATCGACCAGGCAACTAAACAATCGGTCGTTCAGAATTGTACTCGGCATAAGTGGATACTCGGCATCCATGGACTTTCGGCATGAAGAGTTGTACTCGGCATAAGTGGATGCTCGGCATAAGGCCATTCAGCTATTTACACGGCATTGAAGTACGCTCGGCCTTCCAAGGCTGTGCTCGGCATCGAAGGGGGTTCGGCAGACCAGGATTGTGCGCGGCATAGGGTCGCCCGGCTTAATTCGCTCGGCACGATTGCTCCTTAAAGGAAGTTAGCTTGCTCGGCTTAAGGTCGCCCGACATCCAGGCGATAGTTCGGCATCCAGCATCCCACACGGCAAGCTTTTCATTCGGCGTATCCTTTGCTCGGCATCACCTTTGCTCGGCATGTCCTGCATTCGGCGTATCCTTTGCTCGGCATCACCTTTGCTCGGCATGTCCTGTGTTCGGCGTATCCTTTGCTCGGCATGTCCTGTGCTCGGCAAAAAACCCTTCACACGGCAAGCCTTTCACTCGGCACCCACGCTTCACTCGGCATTCTAGCATTGTTCGGCCCGTCTCCTTCATTCAACAGAGAGGTCCATCGACTTGGAAAGGAAGGCTCGGCATGCTGAACGTTCGGCCTGTTTCACTCGGCATGCAGGGCGCGTCTTATCTGGACCGAGCTGTCTAGCCATCTGGCCCACCAGGGAAGTCCAACCCACATTCATCTATAAATAGAGGGGCAGAGGCACAGAAAAAAGGGATCAGATTTTAGAGAGCACTGGGGAGACTCTGCCACTTTCAACCCTCATACAAAAACTTCACTGTTTATTTCACAATTGTATTCAAATACTTAAAAACAGATTGTATCTGTAATCAAGTTTAAAGTGAAGAAATAAAGGATCAATTTCAAGTGGACGTAGGCTACAACGCCGAACCACTATAAATTCTGTGTTCTCGTCTCCCGCATTTTAATTGATATTATCTTCTCTATTTTAATTTATCTTCTTCATTAATCTCTCTACACAAACTCTCTAAGGGTGTTAGTGACCAATTTTGGCGCTAACAGGGGGGAATCTATAACATTCCTGATTTTTAAGTCTAATTAATTTGGTAATTAATATAAATTTTGGTTTAATTTGGAATTAATTATGAATTAATTGAGAATTTCTTTGAATATTTGGAAATAAATATGTATATAAGATAAAATAAAAATAGAATTTAAATTAAGATTTAAATTTAAATATCTTAGAAAGTAAAATTGTATTTGGATTTTTCGATATGATTAAATAAGATGTATATTTATTTAAATAAATGGATTTTAATTTGGAATTTTATTATAAATAAATATTGGATTTATTAAACATTATGTTTCAAAGAACTAATACGTACATATAATTGTTAGTAATGAATAATTGGATTTCAAATCATATACAAAATAAAATATGATTTTGATATTAAATATATATATATATATATATATATATGTTGAAATAAAATTTGATTTAATAAATGAATTTTCAAAATCTTTATAAACAGAGAAATATATATATATATATATATATATAAATCAAGAATAGAAGTTTTAAAACTCACTTATATGTATACATATCTTTTGAAAACAAATATAGTTTGTAAATAAATTCAAGATAATTATATAAACAAATAAAACTAAACATAGGGTTCAAAACATAAATTGGTTTCATCTAAACATTTGTAAGCCATTCACATAGATAAATTTACAATAAGTAAAATGGACGAAGTATTTTCTTTTGAATTAAGTCTTTGAAAACATGCATGAAAAGGAAAATAACTAGGCTGTTCAATTTTTTTTCAGTTCAAAGAAAAATAAATCGAAACCTGAAAGTGAAAACAAAAGATTAGAGAAAATCAATTCAAACAGCAACCTGATTAAGTTCTCAAGCCTGGAAATCGAAACAAGAGCTTTTCAAAAGAAAAATCAAGAACCTGTTTCAAGTAAATCAACCTGAATGAAGCTTCAGGCAAGTCAAAGATCATCTCAACATCAAAGGACAAGCAATCCAGAGTTTCAACTTCAACCTGAGTTTAAAAGCTTCAGGCAATCTAAAACTTAAATAATAAACCAAAGCAACATAAATTCGAATTCAGAAATCATCTCAACAAAACAAGTTCCAGTTGCAAATCAATTCAAAGATTTCATCTTTCAAAATCAAAACCAGATTTCAGATTAGAGATCAAGTTCAAAATAAACTTTCCTGGCAAATTTCTCTGTTCCTCTCTGCTTTGCCAAACTCAGGTGAGCAAACTTACCCATATCCTTTGATAATATGATTAGTGTTTAAAGTATAATGTAAATGTTTGGTAAATTTGCTTGCATGCCTGTGTGAATGTATGTATGATGATATATCTGTGTACAGATATTTACTCTGTCATATTAATATGTTTGAAAATTTAGTTCAAAAATTCAAACCATCCTATCTAAACAATTTTATATTATAATTATTGAATGAAAGATGTTCATATGAGTATAACATCATTTTTAAAAATAAATACAAGTGGAAATATTGATTTAATATCTCGAAATTTGTATATTACAGTATAAATTCAAAATTTGTCCAATTTTCAACCTGCATGAATTCGAGATTGAGTTACACCATCCAAATCTATTTCGAAATCAAGGATTTTGAAAACAAAAGTTTGTATTTTTAGCTTTGAATTGGGGTAGTATTCGAGAGTTGAATGAAAAATGGGTTTTCGTGAGTTTCTAGTGATCGACTAACTTTCAAAGATTGAAACTTGGCAGGGTGGTAGTTGGAGTATCGTAGATCATAGGAAAAATGCAAGATAATTTTTAAATTCATTGTGGTTGGAGATTTGAATTGATTTAGGGTTTTGGCCTTGCGTTTTGTAGGTGGTAGTCGCGAGTTATTCGCGTCGTCGACATTGCGATTCAGGCGATCACAAGTGGGGGAATGTTGCAAGGAGGCCGTGATGCGTCTCTGGTAGGGATGGAGTGTTCGCTGGTGGCCAGGAGTGTCAGCATGTGGTGATTTTCTGATGAGGGGTGGTTCTAGTATTTGGATCGAATGGCTCAAATTTGATTTTCGTGTTTGCTCGAGAATCTGGGTGACGAACATGGTCGAGTCGATTGTCATTGATGTGTGGGAGGTTACGACAAAGATCATCGTTGCTCAGATGAATCGTGCACGTGCACGATGCACATGGTGGTGCCTGTGTCGTGATTTGTAATGGTGGAAGGAGAAGAAGAAGATAAGAGCTCGAAGGAATACTCGGGATTTTAAGTGAATGATTTTTGGGTTAGCACGCGAGTGTTTTTAAACTGTATAAAAGGTTTTAAAAATTTAAAATTAAAAACAAAGTTTTAAAATATAGTAGGAGAGACTCGGGTTGTTTCTCAGGAAAACGAAGTTTGGTCTCAGGGTAAAAATGAAGCAGGTTCGAGTCTTTATTCTTTGTCACGAGGTTTAAATAAGTTAACAAGTTTTTAAATTTTAAAAAGTTATGTTTAAGCCAGATTTTGAAAGAAAATAAAGTTTTAAAATAACAAAATATATGTAAATAAGTTTCAAAGCAAAGTGTTAACAAGCTTGTCAAATTTTTAAACATAAAATTTTAAAGGTAATATTTAAATAATTGTTTTGGTTTAAAATTTGGATAATATAAAGGATGTTTTAAAATTGTTAATTAACTTCTAAAGTCTAATTTAAATTTTTTGTTGAAGGAAATTAATGACTTAAAATTAATTTCTTAATAAAATTAATTAAGATAAAATTAATTAATAATTCAAGTTTAATTAATCAGGTAATTAATGAATAATTACTTAAAAATAATTACTTAACGAAAGTAATTAACGATGAATAATTAATGATTTAAAGATTTGTTAATCAAGTGTTTAAAGGTTAATTAATTTAAAGAATGATTAATTAATGAGATTAATTAATTAAGGTAATTAATTTGAGAATAATTAATTAAAGGTTAATTAATTAATGCAAGTGATTAAGGGATGATTATTAAATAAGGATTAATTAATTATTGTAATTAATTAAAGATAATTAATTATTAATATAAGGTTAACTAATTTACAAATAAGGATTAATTAATGTAATTAATTAATGAAATTTAAATTAATGAAAGCAATTGAAGGTAATTAATTGCTTAAAGATAATTACTTAATTAAAAGTAATTAATTAATGATTGAAGGTGGATTAATCAAGTGATTAACATTGATTTAAGATTAAGGATAGTCACTTATCATGATTGTAACGACCCGGAATTTTGGGTCGCCAAAATTTAACATTTAATTCATTTTAAATGTTGGATATGGATTCTAATTTGAATCTTGATAATAGAAGACTATGGTTGAGTTAATAAGATGAGTTATAGTTTCAAAATATGGTGATTCCATTTGAATTGGAGTAATAATAATAATTATTAGAACTGAGAATAAATTGGAAATTGAATGGGAATTGTTATAAAATTTGATGTTTAAATGCATTTTTAAGTTCCATAGGTTATAAATGATATTGTTAGATTTTTGGAAGAATTTAAAAGTTAATAGATTATTATTTGGAATTTTATATGAATTTAAAATGAATTTAATATTATTAAATATTGCAATTAATCCGATTTAAGTCCAGAATGAACCAGAACGATTTTTAATGTGTTTATAAATTTTATATGAATTATTGTTAAGTTAATAAAATTTTAAAAGTGGAGATTTGGAGTGATTTCGATAATTTCGAAAATCGCTTAATTAAATAGACGAGTTAAAATAGCCTTCCGGGGTACAGTCTCGGAATTCGACGAAACCAGTTTCATTGGATCCGTAATAGTTAGTTATTATCGGATTTCAATTTTCGTAGCAATCGGAGTTGTCGTTTGATCCCGGCAGCTCGAAACGCTTCGAAATCATTTTAATCGATTTAATTTCAAATTGAGCGTTTAATTCCGTAACTCGCACATACGGCCTAATTAGCTTACGAAACCTATTCCTTTGTGTCCGGAATGTTGAAAAACCCTAGGATCGACTGGCGGAACGTGAGATTTGGGGTTGATTTGCAATACGGTTTTAAATTGAGATATTTGTGATTAAAATAATATTAAATAGTATATATTATAAACGTTTAACTCAAAACCCTAATGAGAATCACCAGCCGCCGTTATTCTTTTCCATGGCCGAATATCACTCGTAGTTTTTCCCAATTATCGATCTATCCTCTAATTATTTTCAATAATCTTCAACAACAAAATTAAAGAGCTTGCTAAGCTCTATGTACCGACCGGTTGTGATCGATTTTTGCGCTCCGGGAAGGTCGTTATCCCCTCGCGTTCGTCAGGGGTTTGAGATCGAGTTTCGAGCGATTGGCAAGGAGAGAGGGGGCCGCACTTAGCATGGAGGTGGAGGCGGTGGAGGCGACCGCTGTGGCAAGCTCCGATCGAGCTCGAAGGCTTCGGTGATGCGGCGATTTCGTGCCCTAGGAGGTGAGGATGGGTCGGTGGTAGCCTGTTTGCGTGCGTGTTTTGCGAGAGAGGGAAGAAGGATGGGCCGTGTGTTTTTCTGGGTAAATAAAAAAAGAATTTGTTTTCAATTTAATTCAAACTTTGTAAAAATCATAACGAATTCATACGACCTCAGATTTCGATGATTTTGGATTCGTTGGAATCGCAGAAGGAAGCTCTATGCAGTGGAACAGTTCCGGAGTCAATCCGGGCAAGTAGAAATTTAGGTTAAATCGAACGTCGTTCGATTTAATTTGAATTTCGAACGCTCGCCAAAACGCAAGGTGAGTTATTCTCACTCACATCTGGATACTAGTAAAGTAGATAGCTAGTATTGATTGTTTGTTTGGATGTTTAGCTGAATATGTTAGTTATTATCAAATTGAATTGATATATATACTGTTGTGCTAATATTTGTGGATGCAGGGAAACAGGTTGGAGGGATCCAACGGGATTCCTCACAATATAGTACTTACTTGATTATGATACCTGTTTATATATTGAGGTTGATAAATTTGGAGTTGAATTGCATTGTGATATTGTGAATTAAACTATAAACCCAGAATATTAGTTATAAAGAAAATTGCAGTTTTAATTATAAAGAAATTAAATTGGGTTTCAAAGAAATTGAGAAATGGTTAAATAAGAAATTAAAAGAATATAAATATTTGAAACCTGATTTGGATGGAAAACTGAAATAAATTTGTATAGAAATATTGTTGGATAAATTTATAAATCCAAAGTTAATTATAAATGGATGAATTGAATTTAGAGAAATAAAAGATATGGTTAATAATGAATTTTAAAGGATTAAAATTTGAAATCCATTTAGAATGGAAATTGGAAGTTGTAAAATCTGGAATGATAATTAAAGATAAATGTTATTAGTTGAAGTTTTGGGAAATAAATTTATGTTATAAAACCCTAAAACTTAATTTAATAAATGGACAGAAATCGTGAGAAGGATTTCTGTGATGATTTAGTAGAAATGAGATTTTCCTAAGGAAAATCCAAGTTCGAGTTTTAAATTGATTTTATAAAAAGAAGTTTTAAAATCTTAAACTGGTTTTAAAGAATGTTTTGAAAATTATTATTTTAAAGTGATTATTTATAAATTAGCAATAGTAAAATTTTATAAATATCTTAATAATTATGTTTACAAATGGATTTGTTTTAAAAGCTAGTTTTGACCTAAGTATATTGAAATAAGAGTTAATCGTTTTACAACTCTATTTTTAATATATAGTATGACCAAACTTTTTTTAAATTAAGTTATATCTTATAAATAGGTTTGCTTTAAATATTTTGAAATTATATTTGAGTAAATAATTAGTAGTTAATTTTCCTATTTTAAAGTATATTTTAAATTTAAAATGTTTTTAACTGTTTTTAAATCTAAACTGTTTTGAACTTGGATATTTCCAATGGGAATATATGGTAAATGATTTACCTTATAAAGGAGGAATTTTGGGAAAGTGTTTTCAAATGAGATTTGGAAATTTGGTAATATATCTTTAAAAAGATATTTGAGATCAATAAATAATTTGGGAATTATTTATTGTGTGATGGATGCTATGGATGTTTATGCATATTAATTGATAGTTAAATCACCGACTATCAATATTGGACAAATGCGATGATCGTTTCGAAGAGACCGGGATCGAGATTTATTTCTCGAAAACCACTTCGATCCGGTTTGTACGTTTTCGTGCGATAAACGTTTTTCGGAGTCGAAGATGGAGCAGTGAAGTGCAAGGGCTAGTCGCTACTAATCCTGAGGATATTTCCAAAATGGATGTAGTAGGAATAGTGCCTTCGGTTCCGTTCGAACCCGGGACGGACTTGTATGGACGAATGCTTCGTGACATCGTCAGCGGACGATGGGCATTCTAAGTGAAACGTTCTAAAGGTAACGTTAAGCCTCAAGCCTCACCAACCAGGAATGACTGAAAATCAGGGGATATGCAGCAAGGCTTCGTGGGTAGCCCCCACTGGAGAGTAAGGTCATCCCTGTCTAGAGGTTCCTTTTTATTTCGGCTTAGTGGTGCGGTTGCTGATCCCAACCGCGGGGTGATCTTATTCGGAATTGCCCATAGGTGATTCCGGTCTTGTGTTGCAGGGGATGAAGGGAGTAGTCCTCGGTACTGTGATCTAGACCACGTACTGTGACAGGTGGTACCCCAGTGCCTAGTCATTGTTGGAATCCATTTTTCCTACGCGCCCGTACGGTTTTGATTGTGCCCAACTATTGCTGAAACGTGAGATGTAAGCATTTCAGCTAGATTCTATTTACTTTCTATAGACATTATTATAATATCAGAGGATTTCTATAAAAAGTGTTTAGCTATCGTAAGGTAAAAACCCGACATGTTTATTTGTGGCGTGGTCTTACGAGATGCTTTTGTTTTCAAAGGATTTTTGAAACTTTAATAATCAATTTGGATGCATATCTAGTATCAGCTGGTATTCCAGACTGACTCGGGTATTATTTTATTATAATGCTCGGGTCAGACCGAGTATTATTTATACAGGACTTGATGCTTTGGAGCAGGAGAGGAGCTGGAGCCCGAGACGTATTATATATATATATATATATATATATATGTATATTCCGCTGCTGTGATTGTATGGTATGTCTGATTGGTAATTTGATGTATGAGATACTCTGATTTGAGATGATGTGATATATGTAAAACAGTGATAGTTTTCATTTTGTGTAAAGTTCTATATTCATTATTATATTTTATTCCGTTGCGACTGTGAGATTCTGATATTGTTTAGTTTCTTCTTCTTCTATCTTTTTTTTTCTTTAACCCTAATGGTTCGTAATTCTGTGCCACTTGAGTTAATAGAGGTAGAATAGTGTTGATTCAAGGGGTTCAGATTTGCGGGCTGTTACACTTGGTATCAGAGCTTAGGTTGGCGACAACCTAGGCTTTGGTGGGGTAAATACTCATTCAATAGAGTCAATAGTACTCTATAATGAGCTGAGCGTATTTATAAATATGAGAGCGTACTTGTTAGTGTTTATAAAATTGTTTTTATACTGTGTTGACTTATCGGTTGAGTGTTTATGAATTCTGGTCGGTGCGGGAAGTACAACCGTATCGATAGGGGTTTCTAAACTCTTAAACAAGATAAACCGACATAGTATTGTTTTAAAGTGGATAAATGAAATAATTTTATCCAAAATTATATTTTGATATAAAGAGAATAATTTTTGGAAATTATATATATTTGACTGTTTGGTTGCCAAATATTGAAAATCAAATAAGAATCTTGAATTTGACCAAATTTGAAATGATAAGTGAATAAGATTATAAAATTGAAATGGTTATAACCAAATAGAATTAATTAAATATGTTGCAAATAAGAAGTGAAATTAAAATTTGAATTTAAACCAGAATTTTAACCCGGAAGTTTTGAAAAGGATTTTTAATAGATTGAAAATAAAAATTTGGAAATTTAAAATCCTGGGAAGTTTTGAAATGTTTTCCAATGTATTGAAGGCAATAATGGAATGTTGTTTTGGGAAATATTTTTGAATGGAAACTGTTTTGAAATAAATTTGGGAAAGTAAGAAGCATTGAACTCACTGCAGTCGCTGGAAAATAATCCTGATGATGCTGGCCACATCATTAGAATTCATTTTCGAGTTTCTAAAGTGATGGATTGCTTCCCTAGTAATTGGTTATGGTATTGTTTGGATTTGTTGGGGATAACAGTTGTTTTGGATATTTCAAAAATGAGAATTTGTTTTGGGATATGAACAAATTGTTTTGGGTACAACCAAATTGGTTTGGAAAACATGGAGATTTGATTTGATATACCAAATGGGTATATATATATTTGATATATTTCAAAATGGTTTTGAGATAAAACCGGGTAAATTGAATTCTGGGAAAGTTCTTATTAAATAATGTGTAAAGTTGAAATGAATCAACTATTGAATTTGATAAGTGAAGCTAATGCTAATAAGAAGGAAATGAGAAATTTCAAATCTTGGAATTAAAATTTAATTTGAGTAATTAAAGGTGAATAAAATATATTGAAGTAAATTGAAATTTGAATTTTACTTGGATAAGTAAATAAGTTGGACTTAAAATAAAATTGATTTGGATTAAATTGAAAGGTAAGTTGATTTTGAGATTGTGGGTCATTGAGTATTGGATTATACCCATAAGCTATTAAGTATTATACTTATAGTTTGAGGTTGTGGATTTGAAGTTTGCAAAGAAATAAATTAAGGGAATTTTTATCCTTAAGAATTCAGATATATATATATACATATGGAATTTAGAATTGTGATTATAAAATGTTGGTGGAGTAAAATGAGCAATATAAGTTTTTAAAATAAATAAGTTGGTGAACTTATAAAATAGAAATAGAAATTATAATCACCATGAGAAATAATGAAATGGAATGGTGAATTTAAAAATCTAATCTCAAATGAATGTGAATTGAGATAAGATAAGGGGAATATAAAAGGAGTGAATAAACTTCACTTAGTAAACAAGTTTTGAACTTGTATTTGGAAAATTAAAATTGTGAATTTGAAATGAAATAAACCTAGATGAAATGGAAAATTAAAATTGAGGAATTGGGATTTAATTCAATCTTGATGAATTGGAATTAAAGTAAATAGTTATAAAGGTGAAATGTAAATTGTTTATAATTGCATAAAGGAATTCATATTTTTAAGTTATTAAGTGTTATAATTTGAATATGTGATTATGAAATGGAAAGGGTTGAATGGTGTGGAAAAATTCAAAACTTAACCATAAATGAAAAGCAAAGTCTAATGAAGCAAAGCGGGAATATAAATGTGAATGTTCTTAAGTGGCAAATAAGTTTTGGACTTATGTATGGAAAAATGGAATTTGTTTGATAATGAAATTGAAATTGAATTTCAATTGTGTAACAAATAATATTGAAAGAAATTTAAATTCTATTTAAAGAAGTATACGGGAAGGTAGGAATTTAAATTGTTAAATGAAATAATGGGAAAATGGTGATATTATAAATGGATTCAGAGTAAATTGGGAAAGTGAATTAAAACCTAATATGGATTAAGTTATTGACTGAATTAAATTACAAATTAATGGAATTTGTATTGTAATGGATAGAATTTGATAATCAGTCAAAATTTGAAGGTAAATAAAAATCCAATTTGGATTGGGATTTAATGTTGGTAATAAATATGGGAAGGGCAAATGAATAATGGGATTTGAATATATTAATGATGATTTGAATTGTGAATAAAATTCAAATGTGTGAAATAAATTTATATGGACTCTTTGTTAATAAAATAAATTTGTAAATGGATTGAATTAATAAACAAGGAGCATTCAAATTTATAAATAGATTGAAATTTGATTGGAATGGGAATCAAATGGAAATAAAATTTGATTTATAAGAAGATAATGGTAATATTGAGAAGAAAGCTTAAGTAAATTAAATAAATGTGATTAAGCTTTATAATGTAGTCTTGCATAAATTTTGTTGGGTGATAGGCATTGAATTGCAAGTGGAATGATAAGTGTAAACTTAAGTTAAGTAATGGATTTGAAAATATGAAAATCAAGGCATGATTTTAAAAAAATAATAATAAGAATAATAAAATAATAAAAATAAACTTGGATTGGTTAATGAAATAAGATGTAAGGAAATGTAATTTAACAATTGCTTTGGAAAGAGAAAATGTTTGGTTTGTGAACCTTGTAATGGAGTAAAACTAATATAAATTTAAGTTGAATTAATTTTAAATGGTTTTAAGCTTAAGTGGCAATTGTTTTGTTTGAATGACATGAATATTTGAATGTGTTCAGGATTGGGTTGTTTAAACAACAACTAAATTGGTTTTGGATAAATTGGAATTTGATTAAGTGGAGTCCAATTAAAATGAAACTAAATTTGGTATGCAAGAAAGAATTGAGGTGTTATGCAATTGAATTGATGTTTGAATAAATTGATATGGATTGGAATCTAATTTAAGGAGTTTGTGAAAGAATGCAAGTGAATTGATTTAAAATAGCATATGGAATGGGTTTTTAAATCAATTGGAATAAATTGACATTTTAATAAAGAAAAGTTTGCATATGAATGGCAAATGAATCATAAGAGAATTGCGTATGATTCAAAGTTTAAAATAAAATTTGATTTATAAATCAAATAAGGAATATAAGCCAAAATAAAGAAATATAAGTAAGGCATATGTAATCATATTGAAATAGAAATAAATTGGTTGGAAATAAATATGCTTTGAATATAATGGACTTGAGTATAAAACATTCAAATGGAATAAAAATGAAGTTGGACTTGAATATGCAATTTGGAGGGTGTTTTAAAATCTTTGAATGATTGGGAATATGGCTAACATTGTTAAAAAAAATGATGAAGATGGCTTGGTTTGGCTAGGAAATGGTTATGTTTAGCTTGCTTTTATATTGGAAATGATGATTAAAATGTTCATATTTTGAAACTGATGAGTTTGTTTGAGTTTAGCACAGGTGCGGGAGGCGTTTGAGAGAGTTGGAACGCGTAGATGCTAAAATGTTAGCCGCTTGCTTTTAAAATGCTAATAAAAGGTACGCCTACGCAAATAAAATGGGAAAATGATATATATTGTGATATATTTTGGTTTCCGGCCGAGTGGGCCGATGTATATATATTTGTGTATCCTGCGATGTCGCAGAAGCTCCTCCGTACAGGGGAGACTCTGCCAAAATTTTCCGTAAATTTTGAGAGTTAGAATTTTTTTTGGGTTTTTGGGAAAAGTTAAATAACTTGGAAAGTTATAAGTAAAATTAAAGCTTTAGAGTTAATAAAGCAAATAGGTTTGGGAATTGAGAAAAAAAAAAAGATTTTGTGAAGTATATATAAGCTTTTAACTAAGCAAATGGGATAAGTAAATGGGTTTAAGTGTATGTTCTACCTTATACAAATTTCGGGGACGAAATTTTTATAAGGGGGGAGGAATGTAACGACCCGGAATTTTGGGTCGCCAAAATTTAACATTTAATTCATTTTAAATGTTGGATATGGATTCTAATTTGAATCTTGATAATAGAAGACTATGGTTGAGTTAATAAGATGAGTTATAGTTTCAAAATATGGTGATTCCATTTGAATTGGAGTAATAATAATAATTATTAGAACTGAGAATAAATTGGAAATTGAATGGGAATTGTTATAAAATTTGATGTTTAAATGCATTTTTAAGTTCCATAGGTTATAAATGATATTGTTAGATTTTTGGAAGAATTTAAAAGTTAATAGATTATTATTTGGAATTTTATATGAATTTAAAATGAATTTAATATTATTAAATATTGCAATTAATCCGATTTAAGTCCAGAATGAACCAGAACGATTTTTAATGTGTTTATAAATTTTATATGAATTATTGTTAAGTTAATAAAATTTTAAAAGTGGAGATTTGGAGTGATTTCGATAATTTCAAAAATCGCTTAATTAAATAGACGAGTTAAAATAGCCTTCCGGGGTACAGTCTCGGAATTCGACGAAACCAGTTTTATTGGATCCGTAATAGTTAGTTATTATCGGATTTCAATTTTCGTAGCAATCGGAGTTGTCGTTTGATCCCGGCAGCTCGAAACGCTTCAAAATCATTTTAATCGATTTAATTTCAAATTGAGCGTTTAATTCCGTAACTCGCACATACGACCTAATTAGCTTACGAAACCTATTCCTTTGTGTCCGGAACGTTGAAAAACCCTAGGATCGACTGGCGGAACGTGAGATTTGGGGTTGATTTGCAATACGGTTTTAAATTGAGATATTTGTGATTAAAATAATATTAAATAGTATATATTATAAACGTTTAACTCAAAACCCTAATGAGAATCACCAGCCGCCGTTATTCTTTTCCATGGCCGAATATCACTCGTAGTTTTTCCCAATTATCGATCTATCCTCTAATTATTTTCAATAATCTTCAACAACAAAATTAAAGAGCTTGCTAAGCTCTATGTACCGACCGGTTGTGATCGATTTTTGCGCTCTGGGAAGGTCGTTATCCCCTCGCGTTCGTCAGGGGTTTGAGATCGAGTTTCGAGCGATTGGCAAGGAGAGAGGGGGCCGCACTTAGCATGGAGGTGGAGGCGGTGGAGGCGACCGCTGTGGCAAGCTCCGATCGAGCTCGAAGGCTTCGGTGATGCGGCGATTTCGTGCCCTAGGAGGTGAGGATGGGTCGGTGGTAGCCTGTTTGCGTGCGTGTTTTGCGAGAGAGGGAAGAAGGATGGGCCGTGTGTTTTTCTGGGTAAATAAAAAAAGAATTTGTTTTCAATTTAATTCAAACTTTGTAAAAATCATAACGAATTCATACGACCTCAGATTTCGATGATTTTGGATTCGTTGGAATCGCAGAAGGAAGCTCTATGCAGTGGAACAGTTCCGGAGTCAATCCGGGCAAGTAGAAATTTAGGTTAAATCGAACGTCGTTCGATTTAATTTGAATTTCGAACGCTCGCCAAAACGCAAGGTGAGTTATTCTCACTCACATCTGGATACTAGTAAAGTAGATAGCTAGTATTGATTGTTTGTTTGGATGTTTAGCTGAATATGTTAGTTATTATCAAATTGAATTGATATATATACTGTTGTGCTAATATTTGTGGATGCAGGGAAACAGGTTGGAGGGATCCAACGGGATTCCTCACAATATAGTACTTACTTGATTATGATACCTGTTTATATATTGAGGTTGATAAATTTGGAGTTGAATTGCATTGTGATATTGTGAATTAAACTATAAACCCAGAATATTAGTTATAAAGAAAATTGCAGTTTTAATTATAAAGAAATTAAATTGGGTTTCAAAGAAATTGAGAAATGGTTAAATAAGAAATTAAAAGAATATAAATATTTGAAACCTGATTTGGATGGAAAACTGAAATAAATTTGTATAGAAATATTGTTGGATAAATTTATAAATCCAAAGTTAATTATAAATGGATGAATTGAATTTAGAGAAATAAAAGATATGGTTAATAATGAATTTTAAAGGATTAAAATTTGAAATCCATTTAGAATGGAAATTGGAAGTTGTAAAATCTGGAATGATAATTAAAGATAAATGTTATTAGTTGAAGTTTTGGGAAATAAATTTATGTTATAAAACCCTAAAACTTAATTTAATAAATGGACAGAAATCGTGAGAAGGATTTCTGTGATGATTTAGTAGAAATGAGATTTTCCTAAGGAAAATCCAAGTTCGAGTTTTAAATTGATTTTATAAAAAGAAGTTTTAAAATCTTAAACTGGTTTTAAAGAATGTTTTGAAAATTATTATTTTAAAGTGATTATTTATAAATTAGCAATAGTAAAATTTTATAAATATCTTAATAATTATGTTTACAAATGGATTTGTTTTAAAAGCTAGTTTTGACCTAAGTATATTGAAATAAGAGTTAATCGTTTTACAACTCTATTTTTAATATATAGTATGACCAAACTTTTTTTAAATTAAGTTATATCTTATAAATAGGTTTGCTTTAATATTTTGAAATTATATTTGAGTAAATAATTAGTAGTTAATTTTCCTATTTTAAAGTATATTTTAAATTTAAAATGTTTTTAACTGTTTTTAAATCTAAACTGTTTTGAACTTGGATATTTCCAATGGGAATATATGGTAAATGATTTACCTTATAAAGGAGGAATTTTGGGAAAGTGTTTTCAAATGAGATTTGGAAATTTGGTAATATATCTTTAAAAAGATATTTGAGATCAATAAATAATTTGGGAATTATTTATTGTGTGATGGATGCTATGGATGTTTATGCATATTAATTGATAGTTAAATCACCGACTATCAATATTGGACAAATGCGATGATCGTTTCGAAGAGACCGGGATCGAGATTTATTTCTCGAAAACCACTTCGATCCGGTTTGTACGTTTTCGTGCGATAAACGTTTTTCGGAGTCGAAGATGGAGCAGTGAAGTGCAAGGGCTAGTCGCTACTAATCCTGAGGATATTTCCAAAATGGATGTAGTAGGAATAGTGCCTTCGGTTCCGTTCGAACCCGGGACGGACTTGTATGGACGAATGCTTCGTGACATCGTCAGGGGACGATGGGCATTCTAAGTGAAACGTTCTAAAGGTAACGTTAAGCCTCAAGCCTCACCAACCAGGAATGACTGAAAATCAGGGGATATGCAGCAAGGCTTCGTGGGTAGCCCCCACTGGAGAGTAAGGTCATCCCTGTCTAGAGGTTCCTTTTTATTTCGGCTTAGTGGTGCGGTTGCTGATCCCAACCGCGGGGTGATCTTATTCGGAATTGCCCATAGGTGATTCCGGTCTTGTGTTGCAGGGGATGAAGGGAGTAGTCCTCGGTACTGTGATCTAGACCACGTACTGTGACAGGTGGTACCCCAGTGCCTAGTCATTGTTGGAATCCATTTTTCCTACGCGCCCGTACGGTTTTGATTGTGCCCAACTATTGCTGAAACGTGAGATGTAAGCATTTCAGCTAGATTCTATTTACTTTCTATAGACACTATTATAATATCAGAGGATTTCTATAAAAAGTGTTTAGCTATCGTAAGGTAAAAACCCGACATGTTTATTTGTGGCGTGGTCTTACGAGATGCTTTTGTTTTCAAAGGATTTTTGAAACTTTAATAATCAATTTGGATGCATATCTAGTATCAGCTGGTATTCCAGACTGACTCGGGTATTATTTTATTATAATGCTCGGGTCAGACCGAGTATTATTTATACAGGACTTGATGCTTTGGAGCAGGAGAGGAGCTGGAGCCCGAGACGTATTATATATATATATATATATGTATATTCCGCTGCTGTGATTGTATGGTATGTCTGATTGGTAATTTGATGTATGAGATACTCTGATTTGAGATGATGTGATATATGTAAAACAGTGATAGTTTTCATTTTGTGTAAAGTTCTATATTCATTATTATATTTTATTCCGTTGCGACTGTGAGATTCTGATATTGTTTAGTTTCTTCTTCTTCTATCTTTTTTTTTTCTTTAACCCTAATGGTTCGTAATTCTGTGCCACTTGAGTTAATAGAGGTAGAATAGTGTTGATTCAAGGGGTTCAGATTTGCGGGCTGTTACAATGATTAATTAAGGATAATTAATTTAATGATAATTAATTTAATGATAATTAATTAATTAAGGGTTAATTAACTAATTAAAGATAATTGATTAAATGGTGAATTAAATAATTAAAGGTTAATTATTTAATAATTAAGGTTGATTAACTATAATTAAAGGTTAATTAGTTTATTATTAATGGTTAATTAATAAATGATTAAGGAATAATTAATGAAATGATTTGTAATTTACTAATGTTAATTAACCAGGTTTAATAATTCATATGTAATTAATCTGATTTGAGTTAATCAAATAATTAACCGATCTTACTTATGAATGTTTGGAATGAATTGGATGCTTTGAATTGTGTGATATCCCTGATATATGATATTCTATGATATGATTAAGCTGTGAAATGTAACTTATTATCTGTGATGAATGTAATTTATTTATCTGCGATGTACCTATGTTATTTATCGATGATCTGTGAATAAAGATAAGCGTTGTAGTTTACACCGCTTATCAAATATATTGCTGTATTTGAATCTGTGCTGATTGATGATGTTGCACTTTTATTGTGTAAAACCCATGGACCACAGTTATACACACACAAATATGGATTGCACGAGGAAATTGGTTATGTCATGGATTTTTGAAATTGTTTTAAAAATTGAATTTTATATCCAAATGGTTTTGGAAATAGAATTGAGTTAAAAGTGAAAAGCTTTTCAAAAGGAATTTCAAAGATAAAAGTTATTTTGAATAACTTGATTAAGTTTTGAAATTTAAATAATTTGATTTGATTTGAATTCAAAAATTGAAATTGAATTCTATGTTTGGAAATGATAATCTAAAAATGTTATAGAAGTTATAAATGTGTTTAAACCACTTTAAAAGTTATTGTTTTGGAAATCTGAATTTAACCCTAAAGTTTTATGCTTAAAGGGCTTTAACTTGTGAAAATGTAATCGAGTTTTTCCAAAACGAAAGCTACTTGTTTTCAAATAAAAAAAATAGTTTTCATATTAAGAAAGGATTTCTAATTTGTGTTAAAAGATTTCAAGTTTGAATGAAATTAAAATAGTTTTGAAAGCTATGAATCAGTCTTTGTGAAAAATGGTTGAACCTTGTTTTGAAATTGAAGAGGATCTTAAAGGTATATCCTTTGTATAAAAGATTTGAAATGGAATTGTTTCAAAAGCTTTAAAGAAATCTTTGTGAAATATTTGGTGAACATTGTTTATAAACATAAGAAGATCTCAAAGATAGATCCTTTTTTAATTAATGGAAATGAATCTTTGAGAAAGGTTGTTGAACTTTGTGAAATGAATATTTTTGTTTAAAAGATTGAAAATGATAATTGGTTTAAACCATATGAAAGAAAATTTTGGGGAACAAGTTGTAACTTAACTGAGATCCCATCATCTATATATTTTAAAATATTGCGCTCACTGTTCGGTTTAGCCGAGAAAGGACTTTGTGTCATATAACCCATTCCGAATATTGATATGACATTATGGATTGCAATTGAAGACGGTAGTGAAGACCGGGTGTCTTCAAGAATGATAGGATAACCTGTCGAATGACTCTGCACTGAGTTGCTTCGGTATAGAGTTCTCCACATGTGATGAGGAGTCCGATCGGGATTGTGGATGCCCGGATTTGCAAGGGCTTCTACTTTTATTGGATGAAGTGCCTTCGATTTCGTTTGAACCCGGAACAGACTTGTATGGTTGTATGTCCGACACTACACTTTGAGATACAAAACTGATCTTTGTCAAATACATTTCTATTTGGTGGCGGAGAATTTATTCTCTTAGCTTAACACCTTTCTCTGAGACGTACGAGCTCAGAGGTTATGTAGTTGATAGTTATCAGTGATATACTCCCAATTTGGTAGTGTGACATGCTGAGCGCTGCTGTGTGTTGTAATCATTTGTTGATCAAAGCATGGCTTTTGTGTAAAGAGTAGCTTTGTGTACGAGAGTGCCTCAGGACCGAACACCCCAAAAATGGTCGAAACAGGAAAGATGCGGCAAGGTTACGAGGGTCACGCCCTTTAGGGTGTGTCATTCCCTTCTGAAAAAGGGTGGTATCATGGTATGGAGCCCAGATAGTTAACTCATGTGGTCACTGCAAATCTATTACTTTGTGATTGCTTTGTAGTTGAGAGGCGCCTCGGATAAAGGTCGCAAACGACCGGGGGATGGCATGCCCGAGTAGTAGTTACCTAGTTATAGAGATAACCTGGCCTTGTGTTGGCAAAGAGCCGGGTAGGTTCCCGGGACGTCCATCCAGAGGCGTACCCATGTGGCAGTAGGAAGTTCCTTAGCCTGACCATTTGCTGAAAATCCAAGCAAAACAATACGAGCCCTGTACGGTTTTAGTTGTATAACCTGCCATGGAATGTGGCGGTAACCTGCTATTGAACATAGTAGCTATAGTAGGCATACAATAATGGTTGTATGCTGGCTAAGATTAATATTATACTTTCGAAAGGTTTTCTGCACTATGCACTAATAATAATATCAAATGGTTTTCTCGTATCAAGTATGTTTGACTATCATAAGGAGAAATCTCCTTCAATTCTGCGTTTGCATTGTGTGTGTGGCTGGAGGCCTCATGGTAGTTTCATATTACAAAAAGCATTGTGGATTTCTTTTAAAATCTTTTGTTTTGCTTTTGATAAAGATAAACTAATTTTGTTTGCTCATACTTGTCCCATGACTGACCTACAGTTTATTGTTCCATTCCTAAACTCTGGGTGCCCACAATTTTCCACATGGGCAGTCTAGAGTTGGGTTTTTTCAGATAGTATATATCAATTCAGCAACTTTCAACTTTCTCTTTGGAATCTTCTTCAGTCTTGGATGACTGGCCTTGCTTAGCTTAGTTCAACTTGATAGGGGTTCGAGCTAGCTTTGGATTGAAGATGGAGTTTTTAGAGTCGGCATTGAAGACGTTATCTTTCCGCTGCAGTTGCCTAGTTTGCTTTAACTTCTGCTATTGTTTCTTTCCGCTACTATTTCTTGTATCTCTGGTGTATATTGATATTCGGTTGTATCTGATATTGTATCAAATATTGTATATGATATATACTATTCATTACTTCCGCTATGTTTTACTTAATGTGTTATAAGCTAAGGCGAACCAGATTCGACGTTTGGATCTGCGGCATTTGAATACGAGTGACGTATTCGGTGTCGATTTTCGAAGGTCGAGTCAGGGTCGTTATAGAAATGAGAAGTCCTTCACGAATGTTTGTTAATATATTTATGTTAGTAAGATCAGTATATGAACGTTTTTTATAAACACCTTTGGAAAGAGATCTGAATAAATGAAAGAATTGTTGAGGCTTAATGATTAGTTATGGGTAAATAAATTTCTAATTTGGATGTATGTTTGTTAATAGTTAAATAACCGATTATCAAATCTGGACAAAATGTAAATTAGGAAACATCTAGAAGAAATACGTAAGTTATATGGCACAATCATCTCCTATGATGATGTACAATGTGTATGAATCTCGTTTCATTCTCCTAGGTCAACGACAAGGAAATCCATATAATAACATTTAGGAGGTGATCTCCACTCTTATCATTGGTTATTTATTTTCTAAAGAATCCGGATTGAGTTCATCTGAAATTCTCGAATGTTGTTTTGAAGAGACCGGGATCAGATATGTTATCCGAAAACCACTTCAATTTGACTTAAGCAGTTCAAAGTGAAGACATCTTGAAGATGATGGAATTGAAGATGGAGCTCTCTACTGTTTCGTTTAGTCCCAAAATGAATTTGTTTGGATGAGTGCTGGCATTGCATTGTTGCTAAGAGGGAAATGTTAGCGTTCCTAGTGGGAAGTGTTATATAAAGGTAAAACGTAGCCTCAAGCCTCATCAACCAAGAATGACTAAAATACGAGAGATGTAGCAGGGCTAAGTAGGTTGCTCCTAAGTAGGGTATGATCATCCCTAACTAGAGTCGATATTATCTTTCTTTGGTGCCCACTAACGGAGCGGTGATCATTTCCGGTACTTCCAGTCAAGTGGTAGGCCAGTTCTGTTTTGGCAAGGGATCCTAATGAGGTCCTTAATGTTATTTTATCTAAAGATGCACTTTGACGTGTTAGTCCGTGAGATGATGGTTTTGATGACAAAAACCTTAGGATAGATTATAAAATATAAATACTAACATTGTAAGTTTAGATATATATGTATATGCAGGATTTAACCATGCATGTACCAAGAATGAAGACTGTACAGTATAGAGATTCAAGATATCAAGATTGAAGACTCATGAGTATCAAGATTATCAAGAGTTCAAGACTTCAAGAATAAGTATTTTTATTAGGAATTTTGTTAAAACTCCTAGAAAAGCACTGGCATCTTAAAGTCCAATTTATTCGTGGAATGGAATCCACTTCGAGCCTGTTAAAGGGATGGAACCCTAAGTAGGATGGAACCTACGAAAAATCTAGTGGAACATTGTTTTATATCCGCTAATTTTTATTCAAATGATTTTACAAAATTATCTTGTTTTCAAAATGATTTCAAAACTTTCCTTTTAAAAGATTCAAAAACCTCTATCCTGATTTTAAATAATTTTAGCCTCAAAATCATCTTTAATTTCAAAGTCAAATTACTTGTGGTTTTAAACTATCTTTTAAAATAATATATTTAACTTTTGAATAATGATACATAGATTTAAATATAAAATTATAGTTAATTTCTATATATATTATTCTCTATATTTACTTATGGATTTTAACTATAGTCAAGTATATTTATAAAGTTTTAAATCGTTTTAATATAAGATAAAGGTTATTTTCAAAGAAAATCAAATCAAATGATCAAAAACTGCTTTGGGATGTCGACATACCCATGGTGACCATGTCGACATGGTGTCAGTTGGTTTCAAAATTCAAATTTCAAAAGAAGTGTCTATTCGCCATAACTCTTCACGAATGGACATGGCTGTTGTTCTTCTATAAATAGGGGTTAGTTTCAACGAATTTTATACCAAATTTTTTGGTTTTTCACTCCTCTTCTTCTTCCATTTCTTGATACATATTCTTACCATTACTCTGCCGAAATCAACATTGAATCGAACTCAATTACTTCTATTTTGATTCTCTTTCACTATCTCAACAAGATTCTCAGTGCTATTCAGAGTTATAGGCTTCTTTGTAATCTATTATGCTAGAAAAGGTGTGATTGTGGCCTTGAAAATCAATCAAGCGAGATAAGGTGTGATTATAGCCTTGGGAAATCAATTGGGTGAACTTGTTGCCCGTAAATTCAAGTGGGTGAACTTGTTTTCCGGAAAATCAAGTATCTCTACCCAGAGGATTGTGATTCTGGAGGGTGTACCTCGTAGCCTTGAAATCGAGGGTGTAATTGTAAAGATTGCTTTTGAAAGGAAATCCGTACTTGTGTTGCGGGACTGGAAGTAGGGTAACTCCGAACCAATATAAAATCCGGTGTGTTCTTTCCTTTACTGCTTTTATTTTATTTCTGCATCTGTATATGTTTCTGTGATCATATATGTGTCTGTATATTGCATACATTTGTGTATAAATTAACATAAACTCAAAAAGATTTAGTAATTCTTTATAAACGCTATTCATCCCCCTCTAGTGTTAATTCTAGCCTTAAGATCCGTAATCCGCATTTCTTACAATTGGTATCAGAGCAGTAAACAATATATGTATATGCGCATTTCTTAAAATTGTGAGAAATACGGATTACGGATCTTAAGGCTAAGATTTACACTAGAGGAGGGGTGAATAGTGTTTACAAAGAATTACTAAATCTTTTTGAGTTTATGTTAATTTAGACACAGATGTGTGCAATATATAGACACAGATATGATCACAGAAATAAACACAGATGCAGAAATAAAATAGAAGCAGTAAAGGAAAGAACACACCGGATTTTATACTAGTTCGGAGTTACCCTACTTCCAGTCCCGCAACACAAGTACGGATTTCCTTTCAAAAGCAATCCTTACAATTACACCCTCGATTTCAAGGCTACGAGATACACCCTCCAGAACCACAATCCTCTGGGTAGAGATACTTGTTTTCTGGGCTACAAGTTCGCCCACTTGATTTTACGGGCAACAAGTTCACCCAATTGATTTCCCAAGGCTATAATCACACCTTTTCTCGCTAAGTTGATTACAAAAAGCCTCTAACTCCGAATAGCACTGAGGATCTTGTTGAGATAGTGATAAAAAAGAAACTATGAATGATCGAGTTCGATTCAATGTTGATTTCGGTGGAGTAATCGTAAGAATGTGTATTAAGAAAAGTGAAAGAAGAAGAGGAGTGAAAAACCAGAAAATCTGATATAAAATTGGTTAAAACTGACCCTTATTTATAGAAGAACAACAGTCATGTCCATTCGTAAAGAGTTATGGCGAATAGACACTTCTTTTGAAACTTAAATTTTAAACTCAACTGACACCATGTCGACATGGTCACCATGGGTATGTCGACATCCCAAAGCAATTTTTGATGATTTGATTTTCTTTGAAAATAACCTTTATCTTATATTAAAACTATTTAAAACTTTATAAATATACTTGACTATAGTTGAAATTCATAAGTAAAAATAGAGAATAATATATATAGAATTTAACTATAATTTTATATTTAAATTTAAGTATAAATATTTAAAGGCTAAATATTTTGTACTAAAAATAGTTTAAAATCAAGAGTAATTTGACTTTGAAATTAAAGATGATTTTGAGGCTAAAATTATTAAAATCAGGAAAGAGGTTTTTGATGCTTTTAAAAGGAAGGTTTTTAAATCATTTTGAAAACAAGATATAATTTTGAAAAATCATTTTGAATAAAAAAGTTAGCGGATACAAAACAATGTTCCACTACATTTTTTGTAGGTTCCATCCTACTTAGGGTTCCATCCCTTTAACAGGTTCGAAGTGGATTCCATTCCACGAATAAATTGGATTTTAAGATGCCAGTGCTTTTCTAGGAGTTTTAACAAAATTTCTAATTAAAATACTTATTTTTCAAGTCTTGAAATCTTGATAAACTTGATACTCATGAGTCTTTAATCTTGATATTTTGATTCTCTATACTGTACAGTCTTCATTCTTGTTACCTGCATGGTAAATTTCTGCATATACATATATATCTAAACTTATACTGTTAGTATTTCTATTTTATAATCTTTTCTAAGTTTGTTGTCATCAAAACCATCATCTCACGGACTAACAATCTCCCCCTTTTTGATGATGACAACCTTTGTTTATAAAATATTACTTCTATCCTAGTAACTCCCCCTAAAACTAATAACTCCCCATTAATCTATGCCTAGTTACCATATTTTATACATCTCCCCCTCTATCATCAACAAAAACAAACTCTAAACTTTATAACTCCAAACTATATATAACTTTCCCTAAATCTAATATCCTATGTGATTATAATGATAGTGTTATCATAAATAATCAACACTTAGATCTAATAATAAATCTAATCTTAAACTACTAACTATCTTAAGTATATAATAACCGTATAGTTATATGTATCAATAGGAAGAACACATATAAGAACACAATTAAATTATTAAAAGTTATATGTACATTTTCGTTGTAAACGTAAGAAGGAATAAACAACAATGGTAAAGAAAGAGAAGAAACTAATGTGTATTTTTGAACATAGGAGATCTATGAATCGAACAGTTTGGATAGTGGAAACAGAAATTTCCACGTTGTTCGACAAGATTCTCATTCTCATCAAAACACACTTCTCCAACACACGCGACTTGGTCATCATCCTCCGCGTGCGCTTCTTCCATGGGTTCTTCTTCTTCTTCGCTGGTCTCTTGTTCTTGATTGAGTGAAGAATCTTCTTCAATCAAGATAGGGTTGGCTTGATTATCCATTATAAATTTTTGCGAATTCCTAAGAATCTTGCCTTGCCTCTCTTGTTCCTTTTCCATACGGAGTTGAATTACTTGAATTTCAGTCATCATCTGAAGTGCATCCTTCAGAGAGTCCTCTATTTTAGTCACACGAGCGAGAGTAGTACGTTGAAATGGACCAGACATAGGAGAGGGGAACGTAAATGTTCATTTTATGTTTGATTTGGAAGAGGAGGCCATTGATTATTTGATTTCAGAGAGAAGAACAGAGAGATAACAGAAAGGATGAATAAAATTTTGAAAATGTGAAGAATATATAACCAATTATTTTGATTTTTGGTGGGAAAAATTTCGAAGTTTTAAAAACGTTGTATGTCAACATAGGGTAGAGGAGTATGCCGACATAGTCTTTGAATTTTTGTCTATTTAATATATTTTGAATTAACTTTAATTATACTTTTGTTTATTTATATTTTATATTTCAGTTATTGAAAAAATACCTAATTCTCTTCTTAATTTAGTAAATATATATTCATTTAATGGTTTTGTTAAGATATCAGCAATTTGATTCTCAGAATTGATATAGTCGAGAGTGATTACTTCCTTACTTATATTATCTCTGAGAAAATGATGTTTGATATCAATATGTTTAGTTCGAGCATGTTCAGTAGTGTTTTTGGATAAATTTATCGCACTCATATTATCACTATAAATTGGTGATTTTGAAAGTTTTAAACCATAATCTTTTAACGTTTGTTGCATATATATTACTTGAGAACAAGCCGAAGAAGTAGAAATATACTCTGCTTCAGTTGTTGATAAAGAAACAGTGTTTTGCTTTTTACTAAGCCAGGAAACCAGAGAATGCCCCAAAAAGTGACAAGTCCCACTTGTACCTTTTCGGTCTGATTTACAACCAGCATAGTCAGCATCACAGTAAGATATTAAGTCAAAAGAATCATTTTTAGGGTAAAATAAACCATAATAAGATGTGCGTTTAACATATCTTATGATGCGTTTTACGGCTTTTAAGTGAGACTCTTTAGGTTGGGATTGTTAACTAGCACAGAGACAAACAGTATGCATGATATTAGGTCTACTAGCTGTAATATAGAGTAGTAATCCAATCATTCTTATATATAATTTTTGATCTACATCTTTCGAGAGATCTTCTTTACTAAGGTACTCATTGGTTTCCATGGGAGTGGGTTTTCCACTAGCAGTAGTCAAACCAAATTTACTAATTAGGACTTTAGCATATTTTTCTTGACTAATAAAGATACCATTATCTAATTGTTTTATTTGTAATCCTGAAAAGAAATTTAATTCACCCATATGACTCATCTCAAACTCTTTTGTCATTATTTCAAATTTTTTTTATCCATTTCAAAGTTAGTTGATCCAAAAATGATATCATCTACGTAAACTTGTAATAGTTGAATATCATTTTTATTTCTTTTAATAAAAAGAGTAATATCTACTTTACCAATTTCAAATTTCGATTGTAATAGATAAGATATTAGTCTGTCATACCAGGCTCCAGGAGCTTGTTTTAGACCATATAAAGCTTTCTTAAGTTTGTAAACGGTAATTTATCATTTTCAAAAAGTGGTGGTTGTTCAAAATATACTTCTTCTTTTACATATCCATTTAAAAAGGCACTTTTAACATCCATTTGAAATAATTTGTAATTATTATGATTTGCGAAAACAAGTAGAATCCTAATGGCTTCCAATCTTCTTACGGGAGCAAAGGTTTCATCAAAATCTATTCCTTCTTCTTGATAATAACCTTGAGCGACTAATCGAGCTTTATTTCTAACTACCTCTCCTTGTTCATTCATTTTATTTTTATAAACCCATTAATTCCAATTATAGTTTTATTTTCAGGTCTAGGAACAAGTTCCCAAACATCATTTCTAGTACATTGATTTAATTCTTCTTGCATAGCCAAAATCCATGAATCATCAGTTGATGCTTCTTTTGGATTTTTGGTTCAATAGTTGATATAAAAGCTACATTACTCATTTAACTTAGTTGATTTCTAGTTTTAACAACAGATTGCATATCTCCCAGTATATTTTCTATAGGATGATCTTTTAAAAGTTTAGTCCTTTTATTAGGATGATTAATTTCATCATTAGTTTCAGTTGATTCTTGATTTTGAGTGATTAAATCCTCTTCATCATTTGTATCTTCAAAATTTTTGAAATTTAAATCAAATGAAACATGCATTGTTTCTTCAATGGTGTTAGTTTTTAAATTAAACACTCTGTATGTGTTACTTCTATTAAGAGTATCCGATAAAGATTCCTTTGTCGAATTTAGGATCAAATTTATCTAAATTATCTTTGTATTTAAAATAAAGCATTTACTTCCAAAAATTCTGAAATAAGATACCTTAGGTTTCTTTGAATAAAGAAGTTCATAAGATGTCTTATCAGTTAAAGGTCTAGTTAAAATTCTGTTTAAAATATAACAAGCGGTAGCAACTGCTTCTGCCTAAAAATTATTTGGTAAATTACTATTTGAAAGCATAGTTCTCGCACACTCTTGAATCATCCTATTTTTACATTCTATTACTCCATTTTGTTGTGGAGTTCTCGGAAATGAAAAATTATGAGCTATTCCCTTTTTATTGCAAAATTCCTCAAACTTTTCATTTTCAAATTCAACACTGTGATCACTTCGAATAGTTATAATTTTTTAGAGAAAATTGATTTTGAATTCTTTTTGAAAAGGTCTTAAAACATTCAAAAGTATCACTTTTGTGTTTCAAAAATATTGTCCATGTAAATCTAGAATAATCATCTACAATTACAAAAACATATTTACTATGATTTATTGACAGAATTTGAGATGGACCAAATAAATCAAGATGAAGTAATTCAAGAGGTTTCGAAGTTGAAATCATATCTTTTGATTTAAAGGAACTTTTTCTAAGTTTTCCTAATTGAATGCATCACATAAAATATCTACTTTATAATTCATTTTAGGGAGACCTCTTAATAGATCATGTTTTGACAGTCTAGATAAGAGTTTGAAATTCAAATGCCCTAATCTCTTATGCCAAATCCAAGGGTCACTTGTATTTGTCAACAGACACAGGTTATCATTTGAAACTTTCACACTAAGAATATAAATATTCTTTTTCTTGACTCCCTCAAATATTATGGTTGAATTATTATCTTCAATGTGACATTTATCCTTTTAAAATTTAATTTTATATCCTTCATCGCAGAGTTGACTTATACTTAGCAGATTATGTTTCAGATTCTTAACTAGCAAAACATTTGTAATAATAGAAGTTTCAGAATTACGACTTTGCCGATGCCTATCACATATCCTTTTGAATTGTCTCCAAAGTTAACCAGTCCTTCGTCTTTGTATATAATATCATTCAGTATATTTGAATTGCCAGTCATGTGTCTAGAATATTCACTATCAAGTATCCATTTGTCCTTTCTGATCTGCACAATTTGTCCGTTGTGGATTGATTCCTTAACAGCCATAAAGCATGATTCCTGCACATTAAACAGTTTTGGTAGATAACTTGAATTTGAATATTGATTATATGCAGACTCATGAAACAATGATGATTTGAATATTTCTAAACTAGTATTAACAAATATAGCCACTTTAATTTTTTTTTCAAAAATCAGATTATGAAACATTGAAAACCTTGCTATATTAAACATATGAAACAAAATATGAACTTTGCTAAAATCATTTAAAATCAGGATAGAGGTTTTTGATGCTTTTAAAAGGAAGGTTTTGAAATCATTTTGAAAACAAGATATAATTTTGAAAAATCATTTTGAATAAAAAGTTTGCGGATATAAAACAATGTTCCACTAGATTTTTCGTAGGTTCCATCCTACTTAGGGTTCCATCCCTTTAACAGGCTCGAAGTGGATTCCATTCCACGAATAAATTGGATTTTAAGATGCCAGTGCTTTTCTAGGAGTTTTAACAAAATTTCTAATTAAAATACTTAATCTTGGAATCTTGAACTCTTGATAGTCTTGATATACTTGATACTCATGAGTCTTTAATCTTGATATCTTGAATCTCTATATTATGCATTCTTCATTCTTGGTACCTGCATGGTTAAATCATGCATATACATATATATCTAAACTTATAATGTTAGTATTTATATTTTATAATCTATTCTAAGGTTGATTTCATCAAAACCATCATCTCACGGACTAACAATCTCCCCCTTTTTGATAATGACAACCTTTGTTTATAAAATATTACTTCTATCCTAATAAATCCCCCTAAAACAATAACTCCCCCTTAATCTATGCCTAATTACACTATTTTATACTTCTCCCCCTTTGTCATCAACAAAAACGAACTCCCCCTCATTCTTGGACTAGATTACCTTCATTAATAAACTATACAATGGAATATATAATAGATAGATTAAAAAATAATTATCCTTATGAACATGATAATTAATCAAGGATTATATACATTTCAATGAATATATATATACATGTTTTATATAGCAAACATCAAACCAATTTATGAAATCAATCCACACCGAGTATCAATTCAAACCAAATCAAATTAATTCAAACAAACAATTCAAGCAAAGCAAAAAAATAAAATCAAACGTTACGTGGAACTTCCACCCATCCTTCTTCTCCAAAGATGGGATCTGCCTTAATAGCATCCCAATTATCATTGTCGTTGGTGAGAGAAACTGGAGGATGTGCTTCATTATCATCCTTGTGTAGGGAGGAAATCATCCATCGTATTGCATCGAAATGCCTTTCTTGCTCCTTGATCATCTGCATTTGACTTAATTCTAAGTGTCGCTGGTTACGAAGAATGAATGAGAGAATATTCTTGAACGAATTAAGAGTTTCTTCAAGATTTTCGGATAAATTGTGAATTGGATTAGCCATAGTTGAATTTGTGAAAGAAATGAAGGATTAGAAGATAAGAAATAATTTTCGGTGATGAATTCTGGAAGAAGTAGGTATTTATAGGTGTAGAAATTCGTTTGAAATGAATAGACATATGATAAAAATTAAAATTTCAAATTCAAAATGAATTGTCATTTCTGACCAGTACATGTCGACATGATCATAGGGGTATGTCGACATGGGTTAGTGAAAAAATATAACTAATTAGATTTTTTTTTAATAAATGTGTGTGTGTGTATATATATATATATATAATATACTAACATTTATTCTGGAGATAAGATAAGCTAGATAACAGAAAAGTAATTTAATTACATTGCGTACTAAGACGATACAATGATTAAACATTTGAAACTACATGAACTTTTGAATTAAAACAAGCTAAAACACATACAACAAGATAGGAAAATATAAAACTAGTTAGAGGATGATGATGATGATGAAGAAAGTCCAAGTTTCTTGCTGACTTTGGAAATGAACTTGTTCATTTTGGATGAAATTTTTGTCCAACTTCTTACTAACGGATCGTTTAAGAATCCGTTTATTCTCAACGATCGTCTTTTGGTTTTTGAGAAGGGTTTTGGTGGATGGATTAGGAGGATAGTCGATGCTTTCCAAAGAGGTTTCACCTTCTTCTTCTTCAATTTCCATTTCATCCCTTTCTTCTTCTTCTCCCTCTTCCTCTTCTTCCATTTCCTCATGAGCTAAACGCTCTTCCTTTTCGGCAAGGGTCTCATAAGGTTGAAAAACAAACGGGATTTCCATAAGAGAAATGTTGGAATGATTGAAAACTTTTTTAGAAACAAATTCTTCGCCTTTGAAATCCACTCCAAAATAGTTAAAAATCCGAGTGAGATAAATTCCAAGTTACAAAGTATTCTCACCCATTTCAAGATTTTTAGGACGAAGTTCATCCAAAATAACTTGCGCTTAATTTATGTCATAATTTCAAAAAATAGAAAAAAGTGCTTTGCAAACTTTTGAAGTAGGATTGTTAAAATTCCCCGATCTTGGGGTCAAAGTATGTTGCAAAAGAAGATTGACAATTCTTGCCTTTGGTCGAAAATTTTGATTTTTGAATTCAAAATTATCATTCCCTTCGAAAATGTGATGAAATGTCTCAAGATCATTTTCATCGATTTTAAAATTGGAAAGATCCATTCCCGTATATTTGCAATTGAGAATGGTACCCAAAAGATCACAATTCAAAACAATTCTAGTGCCTTTGACACTACTCCAAATTTCATCCTCATTTCCATGATAAAATCCACGATTTAAATTAGCATAGAAAATTTTGACAAGATTTGGATTGCAAACAAAATAATTTTGAGAAGCATCAATAAGACTAAGAACTCCATTGTTTGCAAAAAGAGAATCAAGTTCATAAGAAGAGAAATCTTGAAAAATATCAAACTTTCCGGGATGGACTTTGGCATAATTAGCATAATTGATGTATGCTTTTATTGCCTCTGGATAATTGAATAGTTTCTCTTTTATTTTTCTGGAAATTCTCATGGTGTAGGGGTTGCTTGAAGAAGCCATTAAAGTAGAGAGTAGAGAGCTTGAAGTTATGAAGAGAGGGTTTGACTTTGAAAATGAGAGTGAAAAGATATGATAAAAGATAGTGAATAAATAGATTCTCAAAGGACATATTCTCTGGTCAAAAGGTAGCTTTTCAAAGAATTGAGTGAAGTGAAAAGATGGAGGGAAATTCAAACATTTGAATTCAAATTTTGAAATTCAAATTCTGGTACCCAGGTCGACATCATGGTAGGGACCATGTCGACATGTGCCAGTGAATTTTCATGAATTATTTTTCCTAAGTTCTCTAATAAATATATATACTTATAATTTAATATCTAAATATATATATGGAATATTATTAGAATCATAGTATATTCCATAATATATCAAAATAAAAATAAAAATAAAAATATTAATAAAATAAAAATAAAAATAAAAATAAAGTAATAATAATGAAATAATAGTAATTTTTTTATCAATATGTTAGTCTGTGAGATGATGGTTTTGATGACAACAACCTTAGAATAGATTATAAAATATAAATACTAACATTATAAGTTTAGATATATATGTATATGTAGGATTTAACCATGCAGGTACCAAGAATGCAGACTGTACAGTATAGAGATTCAAGATATCAAGATTGAAGACTCATGAGTATCAAGATTATCAAGAGTTCAAGACTTCAAGTATACGTATTTTTATTAGTAATTTTGTTAAAACTACTAGAAAAGCATTGGCATCTTAAAATCCAATTTATTCGTGGAATGGAATCCACTTCGAGCCCGTTAAAGGGTTGAAACCCTAAGTAGGATGGAGCCTACGAAAAATCTAGTGGAACATTGTTTTGTATCCGCTAATTTTTATTCAAATGATTTTACAACATTAGCTTGTTTTCAAAATGATTTCAAAACTTTCCTTTTAAAAGATTCAAAAACCTCTATCCTGATTTTAAATAATTTTAGCCTCAAAATCATCTTTAATTTCAAAGTCAAATTACTTCTGATTTTAAACTATCTTTTAAAATAATATATTTAACTTTTAAATAATAATACTTAGATTTAAATATAAAATTATAGTTAATTTCTATATATATTATTCTCTATGTTTACTTATGGATTTTAACTATAGTCAAGTATATTTTTAAAGTTTTAAATAGTTTTAATATAAGATAAAGGTTATTTTCAAAGAAAATGAAATCATCAAAAATTTCTTTGGGATGTCGACATACCCATGGTGACCATGACGACATGGTGTCAATTGGTTTCAAAATTCAAATTTCAAAAGAAGTGTCTATTCACTGTAACTCTTCACGAATGGACATGGTTGTTGTTCTTCTATGAATAGGGGTTAGTTTCAACGAATTTTATATCAAATTTTATGGTTTTTCACTCCTCTTCTTCTTTCACATTTCTTAATACATATTCTTACCATTACTCTGTCGAAATCAACATTGAATCGAACTCGATTACTTCTAGTTTGATTCTCTATCACTATCTCAACTAGATTCTCGGTGCTATTCAGAGTTATAGACTTCTTTGTAATCTATTAAGCTAGAAAAAGTTTTAACTGTGGCCTTGAAAATCAATCAAGCGAGATAAGGTCTGATTATAGCCTTGGGAAATCAATTGGGTTAACTTATTGCCCGTAAAATCAAGTGGGTGAACTTATTGCCTGGAAAAGCATGTATCTGTACCCAGAGGATTGTGATTCTGGAGGGTGTACCTCGTAGCCTTGAAATCGAGGGTGTAATTGTAAAGATTGCTTTTGAAAGGAAATCCGTACTTGTAACGACCCGCAAATCCGTACCCCTTGAGTCATCATTATTCTACCTAAAACAACTCAAGTTGTACAGAAATATGAACCATTTGGGTTAAAGAAGAAGAGGTAGAAGAAGAAAAAAGAAATCAACAACAGAATCTAACCATCGCAGCGGAATAAAATATAATAGATATTAACATATCTTTACACCAAAATAAAATATAGCTGTTTATATATTACATCATCAGAGTACATCAATCACAGCTCAACATCAACAACATACAAATGGATACACAGCAACTCAACACAGCGGAATATATACATAAACAAGTACGAAAATACGTATCGTCATCCAGCTCGTCTCCTGAGCCCCACAGCATCATATCATGTATCCTATAATAATCGGTTTGACCCGAGCAATACAGTTAAATAACACCCGTGTCAGTCTGGAATACCAGCGTGAGAAAATCACACCCAATTGATTATTAAAGTTTCAAAAACCCTTTGAAAACAAAATCATCTCGTAAGACCACGCCACAAATAAACATGTCGGGTTTTTACCTTACGATAGCTAAAACACTTTTTATAGAAATCTTCTGATATTATAATAGGGTCTATATACAAATACTTATAAAATAGCCGAAATTGTTACATTTATTAAATTCCATCTACTAGCCACAGAGTGGGTAATACAAACAAAACTCGTAGAAGGCTCGTAGGGAGAATGGATTTTCAACTATGACTAGGAACTAGGGTACCACCTGTCACAGTACGGGGACTAGAACACCGTACCGAGGAGTACGCCCGCTCCCCTGCAACACAAGACCGGGACTACCCCTTACTGGATAATCCCGAGTGAGATCACCCCGCGGTTGGGATCAGCAACCGCCCACTAAGCCGAAATAAAAAGGGACATCTAAACAGGGATGACCTCACCCTGCTTGGGTGCAACCCACCTAGCCTTGCTGCATAACCCCTGATTTTCAGTCATTCCCATTTGATGAGGCTTGAGGCTAAGCGTTACCTTTTTACAACATATCCCTTAGAATGCCCATCGTCCACCTGACGATGTTTCGCAAGCATTCATCCATACAAGTCCGTCCGGTTTCGAACGGAACCGAAGGCACTATTCCTACTACATCCATTTTGGAGATATCCTCAGGATTAGTAGCGACTAGCCCTAGCACTTCACTCCTCCATCTTCGAATCCAAACTCTTTTACACGAAACGTACAAACCAGATCGAAGTGGTTTTCGAGAAATGAATCTCGATCCCGGTCTCTTCGAAACGATCAACGCATTTGTCCAATATTGATAGTCGGTGATTTAACTATCAATTTATATTCAAAAACAACCATCAACCAATAAATAATTTCTAAAATTATTTATTAATCCCAAAAATATCTTCACAAGATAAACCCTTTTGAAAACAGTTCCAAACTATCTTCCTTTACAGAATAAATCTCCCAAATATTTTCTATCTCTACTGAAATCACCAAGCACAAAACTAGATTTCAAAATAATTTAAAACACTTTACTTTGAAATATACTTTAATACATTTAAGTTAAATTACTTCAATAATTTGTTAAAAATACATACTATATGAATATTTGAAAATAAAGTTACTTAATAAAATATAAAACTAGATTTTCACTTTTGAAAACAAAATACTAAGTCACTTTTTAAGTAATTACTGCTATAATAGATTTGAGAAAATACTTACTTTTGAATTTAAATTATTAGAAATAATAAATTTTCCAAAACTTACTTTTTAAAACAACTTTAAAACCTTTAAATTTATTTAAAAATTTACTTTAAAATTGTACTTGGTTATCCAGAGAAAAATTCCAACTTCAATCACTTAAATCAATTTCCCAAATTGATTTCCAATTTACTCCATTTGAAATAAATATCTTTACTTTTTTAATTCATTTTAAAATTCATTAATTATGGACTTTATTATTATTATTATTATTATTATTATTATTATTATTATTTTTCGTTTGATTTTAAATCTTTTTAACTGAAATATACGAATTTCAGTTTTTCCCAATTTCTTCTTTATTCTTTTCAATAATTTAAATCTTAAATTTTAAATAAATGTTTTGTTCTTTTAAATAATAATACTGAAGTTTAAAATTCATTAATCTTCTGTTTATTCAAAAATTACCCTTTCTATACTCAAGATTTATTTATTAGAAATTTTAAAGTCACTTTATTTCTTTTCCAATTCATTTTTCAATTTATTCAAATTTCTATAATTATTTTACTTACAATTTAACTTCTTTTATTATATTTCCATAATCCAATTATATATTTTTGGTGATTCATCATACCCAATTATGTCCAATCGAACCATAGTATTCAATATTCCAATAAAGTTCATCATAGAATATCAAATAATCACAACAGATGGTATTAAATAATTTAAATATATGTTGAGGGATCCAGTTGGATCCCTCCAACCCGTTTTCCCTACATCCACAGATGTTAGCACAATATAATCTGGGAATTTCAAAATATACCATACTATAGCACATCAATCAATTCAACCATCCAAACAATTATTTAAATTTAATCATTTAAATTTAAATTTAAATTCAGCTGGGTGAGATTAACTCACCTTTGCTTTTATTTGCAATCCATTCCAGACCATCTTGTTTCTTTTCAGATTTTAAACCTTGAATAAACATTATATGATTTTATTGATATTTGACTAACTGAACAATTTATTTCCATTTAATATATTGGATTAATTAATTATTAAATCTAAAACTAAATTTCCTTTAATACGTTATTTTAAAATAGTAAGTTTAAACATGTATCTTTATTTATCTTTTCTTTTGAAACCACATATATTTTATAAAATAAACGATACAGATTTTAAAAATCAAAATTTATATAAACTTAAACATTTTAAAAATCTTCATTTTCACAATCTTATCTCTTTACATATATCTACTGTTTTAAATATGTATGTGAATATATATATACTAAATTAAAACAGAATTATTTTTATACCTTACTGTAATTATATTCCTATATTTTTTTTCTGCTTGTATATACATAATATCTCTATTGACCACATAATATCTCTACTAACCACATAATATGTATCTTCATTTATTTATTTTATTTTTTTCAAATTAAAAAAATCGAAAACTGCAATACCTCATTGCCCAGAAAACACATCGCACTACCCAATCGACGTCTCCGACCCTCGAGCACGCCCAAATCATCAAGCCCTAGCTCGCCCTCTTCGAGAAACTCTCCCTCTTCGATCACGAAGTCGAACCCTCACCTCGACCATTCGATTGCAAGCCACTGCCGCGAATCTCCATCGACCTCTACCCCCCTGCGAAAGCCCCATCCCACTCGAATCAAGTTCGAGCGCCATGCCTATCGTGATGTCGATGCTATACGAGTAGCTCGTGAATCTAAGTAGTACTCGGCTTTGAGAATCGAACTCGATTAAGTCGCGTGAGGCTGCAAATTTCTCGGCCATTTTTTTCTGATGCGAAATCGATTTGGGAATGAAAAGGAGATTTGCTCGGCCCCCTTATATTTGATTTTTATTCGATTCGTTCCGCCATTTTTCTTTTTCTTTTTTTATTTTCACCGATTGATTATTGAAAGAGAAGGAGAGGCTCGGTTTTGCTAAAAAGTTGATGCAGGGAATGTTTGCGGGCTGTTGTTAAAAGAGGGAACACGGATATGAAAGAGAGTCGGCTTGCTCAGGAACGATTTCGGCTGTGATTTGATTGGTATATTATTTAAATTCAAATCATCTCAATAAAATCTTCAAGGCGTTTATATATCGTACGCTCACTCAACAACTCCAATCACTACGAAATTAGAAACCCGATAATAATTCAATATTACAGACCCAATGGAACTGGTTTCGTCCAATTCCGAGACTGTGCCTCGGAAGGCTATTTTTGAATTCAATTTAAACGATATAAAATTTCAAAACTGAACAAACCACCGCTAATTTCAATTTTACTACTTCTATTATCCTTTGTGCTATCAATATAAATTTTACAAGCCCTCAAATTATTTTTAACAGGCTTAAAATTCTAGATTCAACAATTTACCCAATTTCTAATTATTAAATTCTAATATTTAATTATCAAATAAATAGTGATATTTGTAATTCAAGTTAAGATTGCTCTATTGAATATTTAAAATCAATTAAATATTCCAATTTTAAATGCTCGAAAATTTTGGGTCGTCACATTCCTTCCCCCTTAAAAGAATTTCGTCCCCGAAATTACTAATTAGGAAGAACGGTCCAATACCTGTTTACTTATCCCCAAAACCAAACAAATCAATATCTTACTAACGACTTTCTTATAAAAGACCCGTTATCTTTCTTACTAACTTCCCAAACTTTTCCTTAGTTCCCAACCGACTTTAATTATTCAACTATTCAAATTATAATTCGAAACCAAGTTTAAAATTTTCAAAATTTCTCAAAACTTTTCTAACTCCCTAAATTTCTGAAAAATTTCGCCAACGTCTTCTTTGCGCGGCTAGCTCAGTACAACTACAAAATGGCCCTACGGCCTCCCAAATCCAAAAAGAAAACAAAAGGCCAAGTGGCTCGATCCATAAACCCAATCAAATTTCACAGAAATTTAAACACATACCTTTTTGTCGAGCATCTCAAATTTATCTTTCTGAAATCAAAATCAATTCTCTTTTCTCTTTATAATACCTGCATATCTTACTTAGCAAAAATATCCAATCACAACATTTCCAAACATTTTATCGACATCCTCACAAAATGTCAATATTTACTCATTCAAATATTAACTCAGACTATATTAATGGTATCAATTTTTCATTTAAGAATTCACCATTCCCTCTTAAGTTAGTATAAGCATTAAATATGTTTCTTTATTCATTTTCACTACACTACTTTAATTTATATCTATTTCTATTCAAATTAGTTTTTCCCATTTCCATATGGATTCAATTTATTTTCAATTTTGAATATTGAATTTTATCTTCTATTTATAACTAATTCATGTCATTATTTTAAATTGGTTTCATTTACTAATTTATTTTAGTTTCTAATTTGAATTCGTTTTGTCATTAACAAAATTTTCAAAAAAATTCTAGCTCCCAAAATTTTCGAAAATTTTTGGCAGAGTCTCCTTTGTACGGAGGAGCTTTTGCAATTTGACAAAAGATATAAATATATATACATCGACCCACACGGTCGGAAAAACCAAAAACAGTTCATATTTCCTATTTTTATTGCGTAGGCGTACCTTATTTAGCATTTTTAAGCAAATAGCTTATTTATTTAGCAGTTAGCATGTATAAAATCCAGCCACACAGCTTCTAGGTACCTGTACTTACTCAATTTAAACATGTAAGTGCCATATAAATGAAGTTTAACAACATTTCACTTATTTGCAATAGTTAAACACATGAATTCTAAAAGAAATTCACACCAAACATTTTTCCATAAGCAACTTATACAATTTTCATACTAATTCCACTGTTCCAATTAATTTATAACCATTTTCATTCAATTTGAATGGTTTTCAATCCATTCATATACAACTTCATCAATTTGAATGGTTTAAAACTCAATCGCTTACATTTAATTTATTTTTAAGCAAACTGAACAATTATTTAATTCAATTGCTCTCAAAATCAATTTATTTTACTCCTGTCAATTCATAGAATTTTAATTTAATGGTCTTCCATTTCTACTCGTAGTCGATCTTCTAATTATTCTTAACTTAAGTTAATTTACTCAATTTATTCTACTTCAAACTTAAGTTCACTTCCATTTGATTCTTATTTATTCCATCCATTTATTTATTCAATATAATTAGTTTACCCACTCAATCCATTATGAATTTCATTTCCTTAAATATTATTTATAATCCACCAAATTCTATTTCGATTCAAATTTATTTTCACTTGATTTAAATCCAACCCAATATCATTAAACTTAGTTTTAAGTTGAATTCAATTCAACTTCTTTCCATCTTTTAGCTTAAGTTTATTCACTCCAATTTTATACTTAAGCTCATTTCATCTTACGAGTAAAAAAAAAATTCGCTTCTATTCGACATAATTCTATCTCAATTAAATCTCATTTTCATTTGATGAGTTATTACAAAATTTAAATTTTCAGATTTAACTCATTCAATTAATTATATAGCCATTTTCAATTTATTTCCACTTATTTGGATTTTATTTTCAATTCAAACCATTACTATTTTAATCCATTTTCATTTTTATTCGATACATTTCAATTATATCTAATTTGTTAACACTTAAAGTTAAATTTTAAATAATAACTCAATTTCTGAATCTACTATCCATTTTCAATTTGCCACCCAATTTCATGAACTCACAATTCAATCACATTTACTTCATTAACAATTCAAGTCGAATTGGATTTATAACTTGAGTTTTATTTTCAAACTTCATTATTAACTCACAATTCAACTTTATTTAACTACAATAGGTTCCATTTACACATTTCATTAACTAATTTATTAACAAATTGGTTCTCCTTATTTATAGTTCAATACTTAATTTTTAATTCCAAATATCACTGCATTTAATTTTCTTAAGTTCAAATTTATTTTATAATTCAAGTTTGGATTTTCATTTTATTTTTCAAGTTATCAAACAATATTTATTTTGGGTTTTCATTTCCACTTTAAAATTTTATAAGTCACAACTTATTATTTTACACATTCCATTCATTCTAGGCTTGAATATATTCTTCTTTTATTTTTATCTCAAGCTTTATGCCTATTTATAACCCAAGCATATTTTATTCCATGGATTTTAATTCTTTTATAAGTTATTCTGAGTTATTTATTTCAACCTATTTCTTATCCCACTTACTTCCATTTATTCAGGTAAGACTCCAGTTCCTTTCAATAACTCAATTGAATTTTTATTCCAATTAGATTTTATTTTAGCTCAGATTTATTTAACTCAATTCGATTTCAACTCAATTCGAATACAGCTAGATATTATTTTCAGCCTATTCAATTAATTTCAATCCAGTCAAATTTTTATTCCCCAATCCAAGTTAATTTCATTTTTAACTTTTCCCTTTAAATTTAAATTCCAACATTCAAAGCTTATAATTTCCTGATTTAAAAATCATCTCAATTTATAAGCTTATAACCTATCTCATCAGGATTTTTAAACACCCGACCTTTGCTTTCAAGTTATTTTGGAATCTCCAACTTCTCAAAAATTAAACCAATCCTGGTTTTTATTTCCAACATATTTCCTTTGAAATTTCAAAAACAAACAGGTTTTCCTGAGCAAATCAATTTGGCAGCAATCTGTCACTTAGAAACTCGAAAATGAACATCGATGATGCTGCAACCATCACCGGAGTTATTTTCCAGCGACTGAAGTGAATTTAATGCTATATCCCTTCCAAAATTTATTAAAACAATTTCTTTTCAGAAATACCCCAAAAACAACAATGCTACTATTTATCTTCAAAATACTTCCAAAATCTCTGGGGTTTTAAAGTTTCAAATTCTGTTTTAATTCAAATTTTAACTATAATGCATTTGCATAGTTTATGCTCATACAATTCTCATTTGATTATAATTCAATTCATAAATCACTTATAATTCATATTTATACATTTCATTTTATAATGGATTCATTCCCCTAAACTTTGGTTATGTTTTCAATTTCTAGTTAAATTCCCATACAATGAGGATAATAATTTAAATATCATCATTCCTAACATCCAAGCAACCATATATTAGCTAAAATAGTTTACAAAACTTTTCTTTATATCAAAATATATTTTTGGGTAAAATTATTTCATTCACCCACATTTAAAACGATACCGTGTCAATTGTTCTATTCAAGTGTTAAGAAACCCCTTCGATACAGTTGTCCAGACTGTGCCGACGAAGGTTCATATGCCACTCAATAAACCAATCAACACAATATTAAAATAATTTATATTCACTAACAAATACGCGCTCATATCTATTAATACACTCAAACTCATTCTAGAGTACTACGGACTCTAATTGAGTAATTTCCCACCTGAGCTAAGGTTTTCATCAACCTAAGCTCTGATACCAAGTGTAACGACCCGCAAATCCATACCCCTTGAGTCATCATTATTCTACCTAAAACAACTCAAGTTGTACAAAAATACGAACCATTTGGGTTAAAGAAGAAGAGGTAGAAGAAGAAAATAGAAATCAACAACAGAATCTAACCATCGCAGCGGAATAAAATATAATAGATATTAACATATCTTTACACCAAAATCAAATATAGCTGTTTATATATTACATCATCAAAGTACATCAATCACAGCTCAACATCAACAACATACAAATGGATACACAACAACTCAACACATTGGAATATGTACATAAACAAGTACGAAAATACGTATCGTCATCCAGCTCGTCTCCTGAGCTCCACGGCATCATATCCTGTATCCTATAATACTCGGTCTGACCCAAGCATTATAGTTAAATAACACCCGAGTCAGTCTGGAATACGAGCATGAGAAAATCACACCCAATTGATTATTAAAGTTTCAAAAACCCTTTGAAAACAAAAGCATCTCGTAAGACCACGCAACAAATAAATATGTCGGGTTTTTACCTTACGATAGCTAAAACACTTTTTATAGAAATCCTCTGATATTATAATAGGGTCAATATAAAAATACTTATAACATAGCCAAAATTGTTACATTTATTAAATTCCATCTACTAGCCACAGAGTGGGTAATACAAACAAAACTCGTACAAGGATCGTAGGGAGAATGGATTTGCAACTAATGACTAGGCACTGGGGTACCACCTGTCACAGTACGGGGCCTAGATCACCGTACTGAGGAGTACTCCTGCTCCTCTGCAACACAAGACCGGGACTACCCCTTACTGGATAATCCAGAGTGAGATCGCCCCACGGTTGGGATCAGCAACCGCCCACTAAGCCGAAATAAAAAGGGACATCTAGACATGGATGATCTCACCCTGCTTGGGTGCTACCCACCCAGCCTTGCAACATAACCCCTGATTTTCAGTCATTCCCATTTGATGAGGCTTGAGGCTAAGTGTTACCTTTTTAGAACATATCCCTTAGAATGCCCATCGTCCACCTGACGATGTTTCGCAAGCATTCATCCATACAAGTCCATCCCGGGTTCGAACGGAACCGAAGGCACTATTCCTACTACATCCATTTTGGAGATATCCTCAGGATAAGTAGCGACTAGCCCTTACACTTCACTGCTCCATCTTCAAATCCAAACTCGTTTACATGAAACGTACAAACCGGATCGCAGTGGTTTTTGAGAAATAAATCTCGATCCAGGTCTCTTCGAAACGATCAATGCATTTGTCCAATATTGATAGTCGGTGATTTAACTATCAATTTATATTCAAAAACAACCATCAACCAATAAATAATTTCTAAAATTATTTATTAATCCCAAAAATATCTTCACAAGATATATTTTCACTTTTCAAACCCTTTTGAAAACAGTTCCAAACTATCTTCCTTTACAGAATAAACCTCCCAAATATTTTCTATCTCTACTGAAATCACCAAGCACAAAATTAGATTTCAAAATAATTTAAAACACTTTACTTTGAAATGTACTTTAAAACATTTAAGTTAAATTACTTTAATAATTTGTTAAAAATACATACTATATGAATATTTGAAAATAAAGTTACTTAATAAAATATAAAACTAGTTTTTCACTTTTGAAAACAAAATACTAAGTCACTTTTTAAGTAATTACTGCTATAATAGATTTGAGAAAATACTTACTTTTGAATTTAAATATTAGAAATAATAAAGTTTCCAAAACTTTCTTTTTAAAACAACTTTAAAACCTTTAAATTTATTTAAAAAATTACTTAAAAATTGTACTTGGTTATCCAGAGAAAAATTCCAACTTCAATCACTTAAATCAATTTCCCAAATTGATTTCCAATTTACTACATTTGAAATAAATATCTTTACTTTCTTAATTCATTTTGAAATTCATTAATTATGGACTTTATTATTATTATTATTATTATTATTATTTTCCATTTGATTTTAAATCTTTTTAACCGAAATATACGAATTTCAGTTTTTCCCAATTTCTTCTTTATTCTTTTCAATAATTCAAATCTTAAATTTTAAATAAATGTTTTGTTCTTTTAAAATAATAATACTGAAGTTTAAAATTCATTAATCTTCTATTTATTCAAAAATTACCCTTTCTATACTCAAGATTTATTTATTAGAAATTTTAAAGGCACTTTATTTCTTTTCAAATTCATTTTTAAACTTATTCAAATTTCATAATTATTTTACTTACAATTTAACTTCTTTAATTATCTTTCCAACATCCAATTATATATTTTTGGTAATTCATCATACCCAATTATGTCCAATCGAACCATAGTATTCAATATTCCAATAAAGTTCATCATAGAATATTAAATAATCACAACAGAGGGTATTAAATAATTTAAATATATGTTGAGGGATCCAGTTGGATCCCTCCAACCTGTTTTCCCTGCATCCACAGACGTTAGCACAATATAATCTACCAATTCCAAAATATACCATACTATAGCACATCAATCAATTCAATAGTCCAAACAATTATTTAAGTTTAATCATTTAAATTTAAATTTAAATTCAGTTGAGTGAGATTAACTCACCTTTGCTTTTATTTGCAATCCATTCCAGACCAGCTTGTTTCTTTTCAGATTCTAAACCTTGAATAAACATTATATGATTTTATTAATATTTGACTAACTGAACAATTTATTTCCATTTAATATATTGGATTAATTAATTATTAAATCTAAAACTAAATTTCCTTTAATACATTATTTTAAAATAGTAAGTTTAAACATGTATCTTTATTTATCTTTTCTTTTGAAACCACATATATTTTATAAAATAATCGATACAGATTTTAAAAATCAAAATTTATATAAACTTAAACATTTTAAAAATCTTCATTTTCACAATCTTATCTCTTTACATATATCTACTGTTTTAAATATGTATGTGAATATATATATATATATACTTAATTAAAATAGAATTATTTTTATACCTTACTATAATTATATTCCTATATTTTTTTTCAGCTTGTATATACATAATATCTCTAATGACCACATAATATCTCTACTAACCACATAATATGTTTCTTCATTTATTTATTTTATTTTATTCAAATTAAAAAAATCGAAAACTGCAATACCTCACTGCCCAGAAAACACGTCGTACTACCCAATCGACGTCTCCGACCCTCGAGCACGCCCAAATCATCAAGCCCTAGCTCGCCCTCTTCGAGAAACTCCCCCTCTTCGATCACGAAGTCGAACCCTCACCTCTACCATTCGATCGCAAGCCACAGCCGTGAATCTCCATCGAGCTCGACCCCCCCAACGAATGCCCCATCCCACTCGAATCAAGTTCGAGTGCCATGCCTATCGTGATGTTGATGCTATACGAGTAGCTCGCGAATCTAAGTAGTACTCGGCTTTGAGAATCGAACTCAATTAAGTCGTGTGGGGCTGCGAATTTCTCGGCCATTTTTTTTCTGATGCAAAATCGATTTGGGAATGAAAAGGATATTTGCTCGACCCCCTTATACCTGATTTTTATTCGATTCGTTCCGCCATTTTTCTTTTTTTCTTTTCACCGATTGATTATTCAAAGAGAAGGAGCGGCTCGATTTTGATATTGATGCAGGGGATGTTTGCGGGCTGTTGTTAAAAGAGGGAACACGGATATGAAAGAGAGTCGGCTTGCTCAGGAACGATTTCGGCTGTGATTTGATTGGTATATTATTTAAATTCAAATCGTCTCAATAAAATCTTCAATGCGTTTATATATCGTACGCTCACTCAACAACTCCAATCACTACGAAATTTGAAACCCGATAATAATTTAATATTACGGACCCAATGGAACAGGTTTCGTCCAATTCCGAGACTATGCCTCGGAAGGCTATTTTTGAATTCAATTTAAACAATATAAAATTTCAAAACTGAACAAACCACCGCTAATTTCAATTTTACAACTTCTATTATCCTCTGTACTATCAATATAAATTTTACAAGCCTTCAAATTATTTTTAACAGGCTTAAAATTCTAGATTCAAAAACTTACCCAATTTCAAATTATTAAATTCTATTATTTAATTATCAAATAAAAAGCGATATTTGTAATTCAAGTTAAGATTGCTCTATTGAATTTTTAAAATCAATTAAATATTCCGATTTTAAATGCTCGAAAATTTCGGGTCGTCACAGTACTTGTGTTGTGGGACTTGATGTAGGGTAACTCCGAACCAGTATAAATACTAGTGTGTTCTTTCCTTTGCTGCTTTTATTTTATTTCTACATCTATGTTTGTTTCCGTGATCATATCTGTGTCTGTATATTGCACACATCTATGTCTAAATTAACATAAACTCAAAAAGATTTATGTAACATCCCAAAATTTTTAATTTAAATTTGGTAACTTATTTAAACTTTTGTAATTTAATTAGGAATGTTTCAAAACAAAATAAAATATTATTAATATTAAGTATTACAAAAATATATGGATATAAATAAAGTATTTGGTAGTTTAAGCTTTAAATAAATAATAATAATAATAATAATAATAATAATGTAAAAATAAGAATTGTGTTAAACATAAGTATTTAAGGTAAGATAACTATAAAGATAACATATGAAATGAACATATAAAAAAATTATAGAAATATATATAAGATCAATTTTATGGTTAAGTATAATATAAAGTGAATACATAGATTAATTCTAGCATCATGTTAAACATGGAAATTCATTTATATTACAAAGTAATAAGACAAAAGGAAAGAAAGGAATATACATTCAAGTATGTACAAATAAGTATAAGTATGTAGACGTAAGAAAATATAAATATCCATGTACAAACAGTTAAAGGGATAAATATGAAATGAAAACAAGACAATTTTAATTAATGCCATCATCTCTAAGCACATACGAATATCATATCAGCCTCCAAATGAAAAAAAATCTCTCTGATCAAATAAAAATCTTGTACCTGTATATACATCAGCCTGTACACACAATCTTTGATATATATCACCTTCTTGTTTACATTTCGTGCATCAAAAGAAAACTGAGTATCATATAAAAAAAGCAAGATCAGCTGATATTGTTCAAAACCCAAAAGTTATTCTCTGTTCAGTTTCCAGGTGAGTAAACAATTTAAATCCAACTAAGTATATATTTGTTTGTTGCTTATGAAGTATAAGTTTTGAAGTTGCTTGTATGTATATATATATACATAAATTCTCCACTGCGTATAAATATATATAAGTGTGTATGCCTGTTTATGTGAAATCTTCTCTGATTCATTAGTTCAGAGCATCAAGCTTGGTCAAAACCCAAATATCTAATCACTTGATCTCTGTTAGGCTGAAGGCTTTAAATACAAATTGTTTGTTTGTTCATAAATCAAATTTAAAAATTTATTTCTAGTAAAATAAGATCAAGAGGTGGGCTGAAACTTCAAAATCCTGACGAACTTGCACATACATGATAAAATCGAATGTCATTAATTGTTGATTCAAGCATATAAGGTGAATCGTTATGCAAAAACAAGATTTTTAAAGCAAAGATGGTAAATTTTTAGTTCTTGATTTTGGGAACAGTTGTTCTTGAACGGAAATTGGGTTTTGACCAATTTCAAGCGGTCGGAGGAGTTTTGGGAGTCGTGGCTTGGCGTGGAGGTGGAAGGGCCAACGGTGAGTCAGGGAAAAATAGTCGGAAGTGTCCCAGTTCACCGTGGAACCGGCTGTGATGAATTCTAGTTCGTAAACCTAGGTTTCTCATGGCTGAGAAATTTGTTTGGTTCGTCGTCTGTAGATGATCGAGCGCGACGAGGCTCTAGGGAATGGTAGCAGGAGAGTTAGCGATCTTATGGTCGGAGTTGCTGACCTTCTGGTGGTCGGAGTGTGGAGAACGAGGCGATTCCGTTTGTGCATGTGCACAACGAATTGATGGTGTCAATGGTTGGTGAAGTGAAGGAGCCTGGTTCGACTCGAAGCAAGCATGGGGAGAAACGTTTGGAAGCTCGAGTATTAACTCGAGTAAAAATTCTGGTGCGCCAGGTTAAAATACTTGGAAAAAAAATTTAAGTTAAAAATCGTCACACTCGGGTTGATTTTGATAAAACCCGAAGCAAACGAGAATTTCTCTCGCGCGTGACTGGAAGCAGGTCTCGAGAGTAATATATAAAATAGTTTTTACTTTAAAAATTTTCAAACTTTTAAGACACTTTTAAACTATGTTCAAATAATGATTCGATTGGAATTTTAAGTTAATTCAAGACTTAAGTAAGATGTTTCAAAGAAATTTAATTTTAGTTTATTTAGTTTTGATACCATATTTTTATAAGTTTATTTATATTAAATAAATAATGTAATTTAAAAGAAAATTAAGATAAAATGTTTTTTAAACTAAATCTTAGCCTTTTAAGGTATCTAATGTGATAAAAGTGATTTATCGAACAAGGTTTAAAAGGATAATCAAAGTAATTAAATTATCTTTTGGTTTATTAAAACAATTAATGATTTTTTTAATATAATTTCTTTAGGAATAATTATTTAGTTAATTATTTAATATTAAAGTTTAGATTAATTAACAATTAAGAGTTAATTAATTAAGATAATTAATTAAGAAATGATTAATTAATGAAGGTGGTTAAGACTTAATATATAGTAATTAATGATAATTAATCATTGATTAAAGATTACTAATGAAAGTAATTATGTGATTAATAAATTTTAAACCACATGATTTATTCATCTTGATTGAAGATGCTTTGATTGTTCTTGTATGCTGTGTGTTGGATTGATATTTCTGTTATGTGATGTGATGCTATGTAATATTAAATGCTTTGTGCTGAGCTGTGATATCTGTGATGAATTTACTTCTGTGTGATTGTGAAAACCCATTTGGCCCGTAAAATGGCAATTGAATTTCGATGCGGCAGGGAGTCAGATTCAAGTTGGTTATCCGAAACCCACATCGAACGTGTGAATCTTTGTGATTGATACATCCACTTGTTTAAAATTAAGCGCTCACTATTCGATTTAGCCGGGAGAGGACCTTCGTGTCATATAACCCATTTCGAATAGTGATACGACGAAATGGATTGCATTTGAAGACGGTGGTGAAGACCGAGCATTTACGAGAACGATAGGATAACCTATTGAATGTCTCTGCACTGAGTTGCTCCGGTATAGAGATCTCCATATGTGATGGGGAGTCCGATCGGGATTGTGGATACTCGGATTTGCAAGGGCTTCTTCCATTGTTGGACGAAGTGCCTTCGGTTCTGTTCGAACCCGAAACAGACTTGTATGGTTGTATGTCTGACACTACACCTTGAGATATAAAGCTGATTTCTTTCAAATACATATCTATTGGTGGCGGAGAATTTATTCTCTTAGCTTAACACCCTTCTCTGAGACGTACGAGCTCAGAGGTTATGTAGTTGAAGGTTATTGGTGATATATTCCCAATTTGGTAGTGTGGCATGCTGAGTGCTGCTGATCATTTGTTGATCGAAGCATGGCTTTGTGAAAAAGCGTAGCTTTATGGACGAGACTTCGTCGAACCTCACAACCCGGTTATGGTCGAAACAGGAATCGTGGTAGCAAGGTTATTTAGGGGTAGCGCCCCCTGAGGGTATGTCCTTTTCCTTCTGGATTATAAGTGGTATCATAGTATGGAGCCCAGATACTTACTTTGTGGTTGCTGCAAACTTATTGCTTTGTGGTTGTCGGTTGAGAAGCGGTTCGGATAAAGGATGGTAACGACCGGGAGGTGGCATACTCGTGTCTGTTGTTACCTAGTCACAGAGGTAACCCAGCCTTGTGTAACAGAGATCCGGTTAGGTTCTCGGGGACGTCCCTCCAGAGGCGTTCCATTCTATGTGGGAAGTTCCTTTGCCCGATCATTTGTTGGAAATCCAAATAAAAAATACGAGCCCAATACGGTTTTAAATTGTATAACCTGCCACCTCAGGTGGTAGCTATAGTAAGCATAGTATAATTGTACCTATCCTAGCTAAGATTAATATTATACTTTCGAAAATGTTTTCACACTATGCACTAATAATAATATTTAAAAGTGTTTTCTCGTATCAAGCATTTTTGTCTGTCATAAGGAGAAATCTCCTCCAAGTTTGCGCTTGCATTGTGTGTGTGGCGGGAGGCCTTATGGCAGTTTCATTTTCAAAAAGTATTATGGATTTCTTTCAAACTCTTTTGTTTTGCTTTTGATAAAAAATGAACTATTTTATTTCAACAACTGTTTTTGTTTACTCATACCAGTCCCATGACTGACTTGGAGTTCATTGTTCCTTTTCTAAACTCTAGGTGCCCATAATTTTCCACACGGGCAGCCGAGAAGCAGGTTATCCGTGTTTTGGAGCTAGCTTGGATTTGAAGTCTTCTGGAAGCTTTGGATATGGAAATCTTTTGAAGTGTTGGAGTTTTTGAAGACCTTGTCGAAGTTGAAGTATGTTGGAAACTTGTTAAAGTTTTCTGTTGTCATATTATTGTTGTATCATATTTGTATCACTCTGATATTTAGGATCGATGTTGTATTGGATATTGTATCATGTTGTATGTGTGTCGATATATGATATTCATTTTGTTTCCGCTGTTTATATTCATCTAATGTTGTTATAAGCTCCATTCGACTGGAGTTTGACGTTTGAATCTTTGGCAATTGAATACAAGTAAGGTATTTAGTGTCAATTTTTGAACATTGGATTTCGAATCGTGACAATTCAGTAATTCTTTATAAACACTATTCACCCCCCTTCTAGTGTTAATCCTAGCCTTAAGATCTGTAATCCGGATTTCTAACAATTGGTACCAGAGCAAGGTTTTCAAAGTTTTCATAATCTGAATTTTGAAAAAGTTTTTAAATGGCTATTTTTCAAGATTTTATTAACACTATTTTCATATGAATATGTCTCAGAATCGTCATGATATTTTTGTTTAAAACTATATTTATTTTTTTGAAAAGTCAGTTGATTCTTTAAAAGGTTGTATTTTTTTGTAGGAGAAGAATTATGTCTAATGACCGTTGATTAAAAGATATCAGATAATCATTCATCGATCAAGAAGAACAAGTGTATATATTGGAAATCGACAAATAAATGTGTGCCAGATCAATACAAAATTTTTGGTTCTCATCTACAACTTGATTTGATACTATACTTCTCTCCATCTACTTTGTAATGCAACTGGTTTCGAGTGAATCCGTCAAGAAATGACCAAGTTATGGCCAAATGAAGTTTTGGTGAACAAAGAGAAAAAGAAGGCAAAATTGTCAAAGGAATTCTTCAAATTTCATCCAAAGATTTGAGTATTTTATTCCCAATCCTTTTCAAGATTGTAGTTCTTGTTCTCGCGGTCGTTTTTATGGGTGGATCATCAAACTCCGATCAAAATTGAGTGAGATATGACAGTCTGAAGTTGGTTATCCAAACTGAAAAACTATGTACGGGATCTTCTACATTTCTTATATTGTTCGGCCTATCCCATCACAATAACATTCAAATTCGACACCAAACTATTACTTGATCATAGTTTTTGTCTTCCTCTTCGATTTGCTGCTGGTTTCATCCAATTACGTTAAGAAACGAAGGAGATATGCCCTCTAGAAGTTTGATAGTATATAGAAAAACGGGAAGAAGAAGAAGAAGAAGAAGAAGAAGAAGAATTTTTATGAAAAATAGTGACCGTTGGGCCTATTTATAGTGGTTGAAGTGTCCATTCATTCAAAATTCGAATTCAAGTTTTGGCGCCAAGTTGGTCAATCTACTAAATCATCTGTATCTTTCTCATACGGTATTCAAATTCAGCAAATGAATATACTACGCTGATCAGAAAAACGAGCCCGTTGCAGTAGAACAGATCTCGTCGTTAAATTCTGAAAGATATATATGTGTGACTCATGACAATGGAAGAACAACAAAGTTAGAAAGATGGAGTGCAGAATTGGTACGCTTTACTATTATTTCATCTCTATTGTTGCATTTAGGAATATATATATCTATGCATTTAGTTTGGTATAGAAATTTATCTCTTTTATAAGTTTTGATAGTTTGGTCCATATATCGACACACCATAGTATAAATATCGATATACAAGTCTAAATTTTTCAAAAAGTCTTTTAATATGTGTTTTCTTTCAAATAAAATCTACAATTAATTTGTTACAACTATACTAAGTAGAAAAACATACCTTCATTCGTTATTTCAACTTTTCTAATGTTATTTTTACTTCTCATACTCTATTTCTTTTAAGATACTAATTTTATATCTTTAAGAAATCAATAGAATGAATTTAGAATGTTAGAATAAGGTTCTTTTTATATATTTCTTCAATTAATAAGATTGCACCACATCACATGACTGGAATTTTAGATAGCATTTCTAAAATGCTTATTTTCTTCTGTAATGTTTTGTAAGTACTCCAAATTCGTTTGTATAGCATTTCTGTGCTTTGAAATACTGTAGAGTTTCAGAAACTTTACACAGCATTTGGTAAAAGGTACAGTTTTAGTTTTATAAAGTTTCGAATATATTTTGTTGCAAAAACTTTATAGCATTTTATAAATGCTGTCTTTTCTGTTTTCTATTTGAGACTTTAAATTATGTAAAAATAATATTTAAATTAAGCATTTTTCTCTATTCTTTTTAGAAATTATTTTCTAACTTATATTAAAAAAATTAATTTCATGTTTAAATTTTTGTTTTAGTAATTAATTAAAAAAATTTAAAGTAAAAGGCCTTAATATAACACATGTTTATTTCAGTTTTTCAATCTTTATTATTTTATTTCATTATGATATTTTGTAAATTTAAAATATGTTTAAACACGTTTCTAAATATTTAAACCAATAATAATTTATTTTTATTTTAAAAAAAAGAAGGGAATTAAATAAGGAGGATATTAATCTTTATAAAAACCATATTTGATCATATATAGTATAAGTCCTTATTTCTTAGCATTTGATTTTAATATTAAGTTTGATCACTATGTTTCACAATTATGTTATAGTTTTAATATCATTTATTACCTTCAAACTCTTTCTTTACAACTTTTTCAGTCTCATTCATTAGTTTCCTAAACTTAACTCTAGTAATTGGTGTGTTTTACCTTTGTATGGTTGAAGTATAATAAATAGTTTGATATATGTATACATACATATATAGACATGCACACACACACACACACACACACATATATATATATATATATATATATATATATATATATATATATATGCTTGCCAATTAGATATTACTTATCACTCACGTTTATCCTATAATCTGAATATCTCTTACCATGGTATATATATCATATCATTCTGCAAATTATTTTACTTTATTGTCATTTTATTACATATCATTATGCATCCTATTTCATATCACATTTCATTGCATATTACATCATAAATTACAATGCATATCATAATCATTTGCATCACAAGTTGCACTTCATTTTGCATATTATCTCATGCTACATTGCATATGTCATACATTTCATACTGCATTACAAACTACATAAGTGTATTTTATTTAGGAGGAGTTTGTAGTATTGTCTTATAATGTAGGATTATTAGTTTTTGATTTGTTTGGTATGTTTTGATTGACTTGTTTGATTTGATTGACTCGATTAACTTGTTTGACATGATTGATATAGCGACCCTGACTAAACCTTCGAATATCGGCACCAAATACGACACTCGTATTCAAATGCCGTAGATTCAAACATCGAATTTGGTTCGCTGGAGCTTATAACACATTAAGTACAACAAAGCGGAAGAAACGAATAATACATATATCATATACAATATTTGATACAATAACTGATACAACTGAATGATATAATGAATATCAATATACATCAGAGACATGATACAAGACAATAGCAGCGGAAAGAAAAGATAACGCCAGCAGCAGAACAATAACTCCAATATGGTCTTTAAGAAAGAACTCCAGTATCGGTAATCTCCATCTCCAAGCCACCAATCTAGATATAGCACGAACTCCCAATCGAGATGAAGTGAAACAACTCGATCCAAATGCGATTGCCAAATCCTAAGGCGGAAAGCTATCGAATCTACACCTACTATTGATTATCTGAAAACCCCAACTTTAGACTTCCCGTGTGGGAAAAATTGTGGGCACCTAGAGTTTAGGAAAGGAACAATAAACTCCAAGTCAGTCGTGCGACTGATATGAGCAAACAAAAACAGTTTATCTTTTAAAACAAACAACAAAAGAATTTGAAATAAATCTGCAATGCTTTTTAGAAAATGAAACTACCATAAGCCTCCCGCCACACACACAATGCAAACGCAGAATTGGAGGAGATTTCTCCTTATGATAGTCAAATATGCTTGATACAAGAAAATTGCTTTGATATTATTACTAGTGCATAGTGTAGAAAAAACCATTTCGAAAGTATAATATTAATCCTAGTCAGCATAGACATTTCGAACTATGCCTACTATAGCTACCATCTTAACGGTGGTGACCACCAAAAGTAAATGGCAGGTTCTACAACTAAAACCAATCAAGGCGCGTACTGAAGATTCGATTTCTAACAAATGGTCAGGCTAAGAAACTTCCCACTGCCACATGGGTTCGCCTCTGGCGGGACGTCCCGAGAACCTAACTGGATCTCTGCCAACACAAGGCCGGGCTACCTCTGTAACTAGGTAACTACTACTCGAGCATGCCATCCCCCGGTACTTTGGGACCTTTATCCGAGGTGCCTCTAAACCATAAACCAATCACAAAGGAATAGATTTGCAGTGTCCACATGAGTAAAGTATCTGGGCTCCATACCACGATACCACCCTTTTCTAGAAGGAAATGACACACCCTAAAAGGAGCGACCCTCATAACCTTACCGCATCTTCCCTATTTCAACCATTTCCGAGGTGTGAAGTCCTGATGCAGTCTCGTCCACAAAGCTACGCTTTATACAAAAGCCATGATTTGATCAACAATGATACACATCAGCACTTGGCATGCCACACTACCAAATTGGGAGTATATCACTGATAACTATCAACTACATAACCTCTGAGCTCGTACGTCTCAGAGAAGGGTGTTAAGCTAAGAGAATAAATTCTCCGCCGCCAAGCAGAAATGTATTTAATAGAGATCAGTTTAATATCTCAAAGTGTAGTGTCAGACATATAACCATACAAGTCTGTTCCGGATTCGAACAGAACCGAAGGCACTTCGTCCAATAAAGGAAGAAACCCTTGCAATCCGGGTATCCACAATTCCGATCAGACTTCCCATCACTTAGGGAATCTCTATACCGTAGCCACTCGATGCAGAGACAATCGGTAGGTTATCTTAACATTCTCGCAAATACCCGGTCTTCAACATCGGTCTTCAAATGCAATCCATAACGTCATCTCATTATTCGGAATGGGTTATATGACACAAGGTCCTCTCGCGGCTAAACCGAATAATGAGTGCAATAATTTAAAAAACATATGGATATGGGATTTTCAGTTAAGTCATAACTTATTACCCAAAACTTTCTTTTAAATGGTTAAACAAATTACCATTTCAAATTAAAAAGATTCGTTTCACAAAGTTCACCCAGTTTCACAAAGATCCATTCATAGATTTCAAAACAATTACTTATAGCTTTCAAAGCCGTTTCCATAACTTGGAAAATCATTTTCATTTTAGACTTGAAATCCTTTTAACACAAATTGGAAGTTCTTTTCTTATGTGAATGCATTTACTATTTGAAAACATATAGTTTTCGTCTCAGAAAAATTCAATTTCATTTATACAAGTTAAAATATTTGGGTTAAATTTAAAGTCCCGAAAACAACACTTTAAAAATGGTTTGAAACCCATATAAGCTTGTATAACCTTTTTAAATCATAAATAGAATTCAATTTCCAATTTTTGTTTGAATTCAAATTTATATCAAATTTCAAAACTAAATATTAAGTTATTCAAAAATAACTTTTATCTTTGAAATTCCATTTCAAAAGCTTTTTATTTTAAACCCAATCCATTTCCAAAACCATTTGAATTCAAAAATTCAAATTTAAAACTATTTCAAAAATCTGTGACTTAACCCATTTCCACGTGCAATCCATATTTGTGTGTGTATAAGTGTGGTCCAGGGGTTTTGCACAATAAAAGTGCAACATCATCAGTCAGCACAGATTCAAATACAGCAATATATTTGATAAGCGGTATGAACTATAACGCTTATATTTTATAAGCGGTATAAACTATAACACTTATCTTTTATTCACAGATCACATATATATATCACAAATAATAAATTGCATTAAACATAGCGCAAATCAACAGTGCATCACAATCAGGGATATCAAACAATTCGATCACCCAATTGAATCCAAACATTCATAAGTAAGGTCAATTTATCAGATTAACCTAATTTAGATTAGTCACTAACCCTGGTTGATCAACATTAATTAATTACAAGTTATTTTAATTAATTAACCTTTATTTAAAATTCATCAACTTTTAATTATCAAAGAATTAATCTTAATAAATTAATTAACCTTAATTAATCATCCTCAATTAATTAATTTAACCCTTAATTAATTGTCATTTAATCAACTAATCCTAATTGATTTGAAATAAGTGATTGTCCTTAATTACTTAATTAACTTTTACCATTAATTAATTACTTTTATTAATTAACTAACCTTTATTTATTAACCTTTAATAATAAACTAATCAACCTTCAATTATCAAATAATTAACTTTTTAATTATACCATTTCATTAACCATCTTTAATTAATTAATTAACCCTAAATTGATTAATTACCATTAAATTAATCATCTTTAATTAATGATTTATTATCATTAATTACTATTGATTAAGTCTTAATCACCTTCATTAATTAATCATTTCTTAATTTATTATCTTAATTAATCTATCCTTAATTTTTAAATTAATTAACTCTCAATTACTTTTATTATATTTAAAAGATGCCCCTTCTTATCTATGTTAACCATTTTGATTGTCTTGTAAACTTAATTAATTTTATCCCTTAAATTGTCTTGAGAGATCAAAATTGGTTTGCATAGTATTTTATCTTAACATCATTTTTAATTACATTATATAATTAATTATACAAAGTAATGTCACAAAATTAAATTAAATTAAATTACTTTTTAAAAAATGACTTTTTTTATTTGTTTATACTCAAATCAAAATTATCATAAAAAAATGAGTTTAAAATTGTTTAAAAGTTTTGAATCTTATTATTTTATTTGAACAAAACTGTCCTGTACGCTGACCCCCTGAAGCAGCTTCGAGTCTTCCCCGAAACATTATACTGCATGCTTCGAGTTATCCATAGAAACTACCCGTGTATAATCCTTCCCAAACTAAAACTTTGTTTAAGTATTTAAAAACTGGTGCAAACCAAAAATACTTCGAGCTTAAACTCGAGCCCGTACCCAAATTTCGCGATGAACACTTCGAGACAACCGCCTCATCCTCGATCTCCTTCCTCCTTTCACAATTTTCAGAAGATAATGTGCATAGTGAAGAACGTGCACATGCACCGGGGATCTGGTCAACTCCGGCCATCCATAATGGCTTCACCACGTTGGCAACCATCACCGCACCCACCCACGATCATCAGATCGTCACCATGCCCTCGAAATCCAAATCGAGGCTCAAACCTAAACTTGAAAAAAAACTGGAACCAACTCCTCAAAACCTTGCAATGCCTTGCCCAAGCATCTCCGACTACCAGATCGACTGAGACTTTAGCCACGTCTTCGACCGCACTCCGTCTTCCATTTCCCAGAGTTCATACGAACTCGATACACCATAGGCCTCGAGACGATCAAAACAACTTGACCTACTAGATTTACGGACTTCATAAACCAGCCACCATCTCCACCGTTCTTGGAGCACCAACCTAATATTTTTCCCAGCTACTCCGATCACTCTTCTACCTCCAGGAAGAAACACGACCTCCCTCTCCATGGATATCATTAGAAATCCACCAGAAATCAAATTCCAGTCAAACCCAAAATTCACATTCAATACTTCACTTAAAATTGTGATTTTGATTTCAAAAATCATAACTTCCCAAGCCAATTCAAGTTACGTATTTGAATCAGAGAAATGTATCAATTGATTTTAACATATTTATAAATTTTTATTGTTATTTCTATTTCTAGTAAAAAAAAATTCAAATACACTTAACAATATTTTTTTTAAAATCAAATCTGGTTATTCCTAACAAATATTCTTTAAGGTTCTTAACCTAAAATTATTTATAAAATGAGATATGAATTTTGTAAAGAATTTTGTCCCTGTAGAACATAACAGAGGCTTGTTTATATGTAAAAATAAACACAGGCTTGCACATAACTGTTCACAAAGATACATCTAAATTCCAAATAAAATACAGTCATGCATCCATTATTCACAACCTTTCTTCATTCATCAAGGAATAAATTCAGATTAAAAAGGTGTTTACTCACCTGGCAAAAGTTTGAACTTCAACAGAACAATCACATGTACGTGTATACATACATTCAGTCATGCAAACAAATAAACAGTAAACAATTTGCACAGCATCACCAAGCAATCATCACAATATCAATTTATAGATCTAAGGTTCCGATTTAAAGGGTTGCTCACCTGAATATGGATAAGGCAGAAAAGCAGAGATAGAGAACAAAAGCATCTTATTTTTGAGAACTGGAACTGTTATTGTCTTTAAACTTTGATTTTGATTTGTTTCCTGAACTGATTAACATAATAGTTTAAATCCTTGCTTCATTACTGATTCACAACTACAAATTCAAATATTTTAAAGGAATTTAATTGCCTTAAATTATTTTTAGAAATCTTGCACTGTCTCTGGCCAAACTGCAGCTGTGTTTTCATTTATAAATCTGCAGTTTTGAATTTGTTTTATGTTAAAATTTGATTTTAAAATTAAAAATTCATTAAACTTTAAAGTTAAAAACTTACCTGAGATTGATCTTGCACTTGTTTGCTTTTGCTCTAATTTCTCAGGTTTTGATTTCCAGGCCTTTTGATTTGTAAATTTTCTTTTCAACTTTGAAACTGATTGTTACTTGATGTTTGAATCCAGTTGAGTTGCTTCTAGCTTTTTTTTTTTTTTGAATCTGAAACTTTGCCCTAGACTTGAAACTTCCAGTTTTCTTTTTGTAAATTATTTTGCTTGCAAGTCTGTTTTTTAGTTGTGATCTGTTCCTTGATCTTTGTTTTAGATTTATAATTGAAAAGGGTTTTGAATTCTTTTGTGTTGAGATTTGTGATACTCAATCTATTTTTATTGTGCTTTCAGATTTGGCTGAGACTAAATAATTAGAATATGGGGAGATGAAAAGATTTTTGTAATTTTTTACTTAATTATTTTATTCAAGCAATAATGTTGAATGCCATTTGTAAGAAATAATCATGAGATCTAAATTTTGTTAATCTCTTTACTCCATCTCCGATGCGAATGTGTAATTAGCATTTGTGATTTTACAAAGACAAAAGAATGTTTATAAATTTCTATATCATATTCATTTTATAATTAATTATACCCCCTTATTCATTTGTGTGTGTATATATATACAACGTTGAAAAAAAAACTTTTATCCGATATTTACATTATATACTTTACACCTTAATGATTTTAAATGCCACTTATTTTTAAAAAAATTTGTTTTAAATTTCAATTCAAATTTCAATTCAAACTTGAAATATAACCATTTTTGTGCACTCATATATTCACACATCTCTTGAATAAATTTAAATTCAATCTCAATATATATACAATTCTACTCATATATGCAACATACATATATGTATAAAATTTTGAATTTAAATGACTTTTTAAAACACTCGTTATTTCAAAATTTTAAACTCAAAATTAATTGGAATTAATTTATATATTACTATCACTTATTTTATTAGTTTGAGATTTTTTTTCAAATTAAATTCCAAAAGTTTAAAATATATTATTAATTTTAATTGACAAAATTTTTTTGGGATGTTAATTTTTATTTATAAGATATTAAATATCCAATTTCAAAACCCCAATTGAATTTTAAAATCAATGTCCAAATAAATAAATATCCTATTTAATTTGAAAATTTCAAATTAATTTACAATTTTAGTCAAAAATTTATTTTAATTATCAATTTAAATTTAATTAAGAATCGGGATCGTACAGATTCCCCTGCTTAAAAAATTTCGTCCTCGAAATTTGCAAGGCAGACGAGAAAGAATAGATTATAGATAAGGAAATGATTGATCAGATCAGATCGAAATATTTATTCCGCATTCAGTTTACCAAATTAGAATATCAACAATATGAGAACAAACTCATACAATTATTTCACAAGATACTAGGGTCATCTAGATCTACGAATTTGCAAGGGCATTGATTAGTTCGAAGGAATAACTAATCGTTTGTAGAATATATCGGATCCCAGAGAATAGATAGATAGATTTAATCTTTTACGATTTCGCAAACACTGGATGTGCATTCCGACTTAGGTCGGAACACCCCAAAGTTTACACCAATTTGTCCCTCTTCGGACTTTAGTTTACACAAGAATTACAATATAATTTCAAATTTGGTTTTAACCGACATCATTTTATTGATACAATTCAAATTTATCCTTATATTTGTTAACTAGTTTATTCCAAATAAAATTTCAAATTCATTAGAGTTTAGATCGAAAAGCTGATAAGAAACCGATGAAGATACGAAGTAAGGATTTTCTACAACGATTCGTAGGGCCACCATCACACCGAAGCTTCTTTGGTAGCTGCTACGAAGCAATCAAAAGAATTTGAAATTGAATCAAAGGAGATTGATAGAGAAAGTTGTTTCCACTGTAGCAAGGTATTGACCATTTATAGTGGTACCCCCCTGTCCCCTATCTCGTCCACTTCTTGCACTCATACTTACTATCAGTATATAGTAAGAGAATTTATTGAGACGTCCGAAAGGATATCTTAGGGATATACTCATTCTAGGGTATACTTCACCCTATCTCTAATGAGTTACTTAATGTTTCATACTCCTGAGCTAAAGTTTTAACCTTCAGCTCTGATACCAAATGTAGCAATCCTGACTCAACTTTCAAAAATTGGCACCGAATACGACACTCGTATTTAAATGCCGTAGATCCAAACGTCGAATCTAGTTCACCGCAGCTTATAACACACTAAGTACAACATATCGGAAGAAATGAATAATATATATATCATATACAACATTTGATACAATAACTGATATAACTGAATGATACAATGAATATCAATATACATCAGAGCCATGATACAAGACAATAGCAGCGGAAAGAAAAGATAACACCAGCAACGGAACAATAACTCCAATATCGTCTTCAAGAAAGAACTCCAGTATCGGTAATCTCCATCTACAAGCCACCAATCCAGAAATAGCTCGAACTCCCAATCGAGATGAAGTGAAACAACTCGATCCAAATGCGATTGCCAAATCTTAAGACTGAAAGCTATCGAATCTACACCTACTATTGATTATCTGCAAACCCTAACTCTAGACTGCCCGTGTGGGAAAAATTGTGGGCACCCAGAGTTTAGGAAAGGAACAATATACTCCAGTCAGATGTGGGACTGGTATGAGCAAACAAAAACAGTTTATCTTTTAAAACAAACAACAAAAGAATTTGAAATAAATCAGTAATGCTTTTTCGAAAATGAAACTACCATAAGGCCTCCTGCCACACACACAATGCAGACGCAGAATTGGAGGAGATTTCCCCTTATAATAGTCAAATTTGCTTGATACGAGAAAATTTCTTTGATATTATTACTAGTGCATAGTGTAGAAAAAACTATTTCGAAAGTATAATATTAATCCTAGCCAGCATAGACATTCCGAACTATACCTACTATAACTACCATCTAAACAGTGGTGACCACCATAAGTAAATGACAGGTTCTACAACTAAAACCGTACAAGGCACGTATTAAAGATAGGATTTCCAACAAATGGTCAGGCTAAGGAACTTCCTACTGCCACATGAGTACGCCTCTGGCGTGACGTCCCGAGAACCTAACCGGATCTGTGCCAACACAAGGTCGGGTTACCTATGTAACTAGGTAACTACTACTCGAGCATGCCATTACCCGGTCCTTTGGGACATTTATCTAAGGTGCCTCAAAACCACAAAGCAATCAAAAAGGAATAGATTTGCAGTGTCCACATGAGTAAAGTATCTGGGCTCCATACCATGATACCACCCTTTTCCAGAAGGAAATGACATGCCCTAAAGGGAGCGACCTTCATAACCTTGCTGCGTCTTCCTTATTTCGACCATTTTCGGGGTGTGAAGTCCTGATGCAGTCTCGTCCACAAAGCTACGCTTTATGCAAAAGCCATGCTTTGATCAACAATGATACACAGCAGCACTCAGCATGCCACACTACCAAATTGGGAGTATATCACTGATAACTATCAACTACATAACCTCTGAGCCCATACGTCTTAGAGAAGGATGTTAAGCTAAGAGAATAAATTCTCCGCCACCAAGCAGAAATGTATTTGATAGAGATCAGTTTAGTATCTCAAAGTGAAACGATCCTGACTCGACCTTCAAAAATCGGCATCGAATATGTCACCTATATTCCAATGCCGTAGATCCAAACGTCGAATCTGGTTCGCCGGAGCTTATAACACAATTAAGTAAACAACACAGTGGAAGAAATAATGAATATCAATATACAACATCTGATACAACATCCTGATACAACAGATGATACAATAGGTATCGATATACATCAGAGATATGATACAATAAAATAGCAGCGGAAAGAAAATAGATAACACTAACAGCGGAACAAATAACTCTAAGATAGTCTTCAAGGAAGAACTCCAGCAGCAGTTCGAAACAATATCACGATACACTAAGACAAGCAAGTCTCGTCCATATTCAAAGACCGAACTAGCTCCGGATAATCTACCAAACCTAACTATTTGAAAAAACCAACTCTAGACTGCTCGTGTGGAAAATAGTGAGCACCCAGAGTTTAGGAAAGTAACAATAAACTCCAGGTCAGTCATGGGACTAGTGTGAGTAACAAAAACAGTTTATCTTTAAAAACAAACCAAGAAATATTTTAGAGTCAATTCGCAATGCTTTTTAGAAAATGAAACTACCATAAGGCCTCCCACCACACACACAATGCAAACGCAGACTTGGAGGAGATTTCTCCTTATGATAGTCAAAAATGCTTACTACGCAAAATCACTTTTGATATTATTACTATAAGTGCAAAGTGCAGAAAATATTTCGGAAGTATAATATAAATCTTAGCCAGCATAGGCATTCCGCACTTATGCCTACTATAGCTACCATGTTCAATAGCAGGTTACCGCCACATTCCATGGCAGGTAATACAACTAAAACCGTACAGGGCGCGTATTGTTTCTTTGGATTTCCAACAAATGGTCAGGCAAAGGAACTTCCCAAGTAAAATAGAACACCTCTGGAATGACGTTCCCGGATCCTAACCGGATCTCTACTACACAAGGCCGGGTTACCTCTGTGACTAGGTAACTACTGACACGAGTATGCCACCCCCCGGTCGTTTGCGACCTTTATCCGAGGTACCTCTAATCCAACAACCACAAAGCAATCACAAAGTAATAGATTTGCAGCAACAACAAAGTAAGTATCTGGGCTCCATACCATGATACCACTTTTAATCCAGAAGGAAATGACATACCCTTAGAGGGTGCTACCCTCAAATAATCTTGCTGCCACGATTCCTGTTTCGACCATAACCGGGTTGTGAGGTTTTACGAAGTCTCGTCCACAAAGCTACCCTTTATACAAAAGCCATGCTCTGATCACAAATGATCAACAAATGATCATCAACACACAGCAGCACTCAGCATGCCACACTACCAACTTGGGAGTATATCACCGATAAACTTCAACTACATAACCTCTGAGCTCATACGTCTCAGAGAAGGGTGTTAAGCTAAGAGAATAAATTCTCCGCCACCAACAGAAATGTGTTTGAAAGAAATCTGCTTTATATCTCAAAGTGTAGTGTCAGACATACAACCATACAAGTCTGTTCCAGGTTCGAACAGAACGGAAGGCACTTCCGAAGAAGCCCTTACAATCCGGGTATTCACAATCCCGATCGGACTTCCCATCACTTAGGGAATCTCTATACCGGAGCAACTCAGTGCAGAGATAATCGATAGGTCATCCTATCATTCTCGCAAATACCCAGTCTTCACCACCGGTCATCAAATGCTATTCATAACGTCGAATCACATATTCGGAATGGGTTATACGACACAAAGGTCCTCTCCCGGCTAAACCGAATAGTGAGCGCAACATTTAAAACATATGGATATGGGATTTCAATTAAGTCACAACTTAATAACTCAAAACTTTCCTTTAAATGGTTTAACAAATTACCATTTTCAAATCTTTAAACAAAAGGTTTATTTCACTAAGATCACCAATTTTCACAAAGATCCATTTACGGATTTCAAATCAATTCCCATTTCAATTGGATTAACTCGTTTAAAATCTTTAAATCAAAGATTTAACTTATAGCTTTCAAACCGTTTCCATAACTTGGAAAATCATTTTCATTTTAACTTGAAATCCCTTTAACACAATATGGAAGTTCACTTCTTATATGAAAGCTTTTATTATTTGAGAACAGCTTTCATTTTAGAAAAATCCGATTATATTTGCACGAGTTAAAGCCTTTGAATTTAAATTCAAATTTCCAAATCAATACCTTAAAATAGTTTAACCCATATAAACTGGTATAACATCTCTAGTCTCTAGTTTCCAGATCATAGAATTCAATTTCGAATATTGAATTCAAATTTAAATCAGAATATTTAAATTTCAAAACTCAATCAAGTTATTCAAAATAAATTTCATCTTTGAAATTATATTTCAAAAGGTTTTCACTTTAAACCCAATCCATTTCCAAAGCATTTGAATTTAAAAATTCAAATTCAAAACTATTTCAAAATCTGTGACTTAATTGATTTCCTCGTGAAATCCATATTTGTGTGTGTATGGTGTGGTCCAGGGGTTTAACACAATAGTGCAACATCATTCAATCATCATAGATCAAAACACAGATATATAGTTGATAAGCGATATAAACTATAATGCTTATCATCCATTCACCGACAATATACGAATGTAAATAAATGAATAAATCATCCACGGTATAAACCACATAACAAAATATCACAGATCAGACAGGACAATCAATTCAAGGTATCTCATACAATACAATCATTCATATGTAAGGTCAAGTATTCAATAATCATTTATAAGTAGGATTAATTAATTAATCCTAATTAATTCAATTTATTTCTAATTAAATAAATTGCTTATGAATTATTTATCCAATTCTGATTAATTGATTACAAATCATTTGATATAGATTTATCAAACACTTATCAGTTTACCAAATGATTTCCTAAATTAATTGAACTAAATAAATTAACTTAAATTAATCATATTTTCAAAATTAATAACAATAGATAATTTATCCTTAATTATTTTCATCAAGTAATTACACTTAACCAATTTACAAATGATTAACTTAATTAATTAATCTAATTAATTAATAAAATTTTTCACATTAATTAATTATTAAATAATCCTTAGTTAATTATCTTCATTTTCTAATAACATTTCTTAAATTACCTTCTTAATTAATCTCTAATTATAAATTAACCTAAATCATTAATTTTTAAATTTAATAAATAGACCATTCCTTAATTATCTTATTAATTAAATCATTTAATACCTTAATTATTTCTAATTAAAATTTATTTCTTTATTAATGACTTAATTAATATTAAAGTGTAGAACATTACACTTTTGAATTTAAATTTAAATTACATTTTGAATTTAAGATTCAAAATGATTTATCATTTAAAACTTTAACCAAATTTAAATTTAATTATAAAAATCTTAAACAATGTAAGGTATATTGTTTACTTATATATGAAGCTTATATAAGAAAAGTTTTAAATTTGATTACTTAATTTTTTATTTAAAATTAAGCTATTAATTATTTAACTTGCAAATTCAAGTTAAAACAAATCATATACTTTCATTCAAAAACCCTTTTATAAAAAGAAGTTTATCAATATTCAAGTTTAAACATTTGTTTGAAAAAAGTCTACTCTTTTTTTAAAAAAAATATTTAATATAAACTTGCTTAAAACACTTTCAGATTTATGACTGATTTTAAATTCCAGATTTTTTTCAAGAAAACTTGAATCCATATTTTTAACTTTGATTTAAACTTGATTTTTAATCTTTGTTTAAAAACCTTGAATAACCACTGTCTACATTTCTGCCTGCATCACCATCAACACACTGCTACAACCCCCTCAACAAACACTACTACATCACAACCATGAATTGCCACAAACCAAATTGTTTGCTGCCTCTCAACAAAACCATACATGAACTCATCAACAACTTGTACCAGTGAACCAACCTCACCGTGCAATATCACCTTCCAACTGCATATAACTATAGCCAATACAAATGAAAACTTCCAAATCCCAGACACACACGTGCTCGTGCTCGTGCACGTGTACAGCAACGCCGATCGCTGGCGAACTCCCCTCCGCCCTCTGACAAGTCGACATCCACCCTGACAACCCAACGCAAGCATCAGATCACTCATCCTATAACTCAAATCCAAAATCAAAAAAAAAAAACGTGAAACCTGGAAACGTAAAACCCATCACCAACCCCAAAACCTGTCACGGCGTCGTTCTCTCCACCACGATCGTCAGAAAGCCCGAAACTTCGGTCATCTATTCAATGTCACCCCCTCTTCCATCTCCCCAAACCTCATCGCACTCGATCAATCCCATAAGCCGCAGTGATTGATTTAACCTAGCCTAGTTAAACTAGGGTTCTGTACTTCGAATGCTTGCCGCCTCCACCACGACCGACGGCACCTCGTCACCATAATTTTTTCCCAATCCCCGTACGTCCCTCTTTCACCAACCAAAACTTCATCCTCTACAAATCAGTGAATCCCCGTGGATCACTAAAAGTATGAAATTCATACAAACCCATAATGCTCTTTTATCTTTGATCTAAAAATTGTGATTTTCGCTTTAAAAATCATGTTATAGGATGCGAATTCAAGTTACAAACCTGAACTTTTAAATTAAGAAATCTGAATTTTTGACAAATTTATGTTTTACTCAGTATCTTGGTTTTCCAGAAACATTAACTAGTTGTTTTAACTTAGATATAATTTTAAATTAAAGCTTAAGGTAAAACAATCAAGTTTTGCTTAAATTATGAATCCAGATTCTTCTTGGATCAGGAGGAAATGATTTTTGTTTTTGAATGATAACCTGAATTTGAATTTTTTTTTTAAACAGAGGTCTTCTACAGGTTACGCAAACATGTATTCATCATACTTCAGCAGTTCAACAATATAAATATCCAAATATACTTCACACTACAAGATGGAACACAACAATGATATGAACCAAAATTATACTTAGAGATTTAAAGGTGAAGTTACTCACCTGGCATTTAGAAGGACAGAGGAAAAGAACTTGTTTGCAACTGCAGATTGATTTTTCCTTGAATCGTGTTTTGTTGTTGAATGTTGTTTTTGAGTTTTATAGATGTTGTTGTTTACTTCAAAAAAAATTTCTCAACTTTTAATGATCGAACTGAGATAAGAAGAAGTTGATATATGTAAAGGAGGCTTGCAGGGGATGTTATTTGTACAGGGTGACCTTTTACTGTGTTTTGTACAAATATAAATCAGTGATATCTTTTCTTTGCTTGATTGTTGACTACGCAGATTTTTTTCTTTGCTCTTGGTGGCTGAAGTGATATTAGTATATGCTAACATTAATTACCTTTGTCTTCTTTTTTCTTTTTGTTTAAGTGTACCTACATATTTAACTTGTTTTGTATGCTTGCATTAACTGCCTTGTACAAAATACATATTTATTTGTTCCTTCTTTTGCAAGCTTCATTCATGTGTATATATTTTTGTTTTGTTTGCTTCGTCAGTTTGCAAGTATACATACTTGACTATATTTTGAACAATATACTTATTTTTTTGTAAATATATTTTGTTTAATCATATGGGGGCTGACATATACAAATTTTATGCTAAAGACATTGGCATTAAATGCCTTGGTACCCTATGTTTCATATGCCATGCTTGTTGACTTCGGCTGGTATGAATTTGTGATGATAGATATGTTTGCATTTGTTAGCTTGGCTTGTTTATACATAAATATATTTATTATCTTCTTTTTATACAATCTGACTTTGTTTATTGGCTAAGCTGGTATTAGTTCCAGTTTGTAGCTTGCTTCATATGTTACTTGACTTTACAATTTATCTTATATATATAAATTTATTTATAGCTTAATATTTATTTGTTTATTTTATTTTTAAAGACTTCATTTTGAATTTTCAAATCAAGTTATCAATAAATTTCACCATTTTAAATCAAAAATGAATTTAATTATAAATTAAAATTCGGGATCGTTACAAACTTCCCCCCTTAAAAGGAATTTTGTCCTCGAAATTCAAAAACCCTTTTATAATCAGAATATCGATAATATGAGAACAAACTCATACAATACTACACCGGATACTCGGGTCATTAAATTTACGAAATATGCAAAGCACTGGTTAGTTCGAAGGGATAACTAACCATTCGTAAAATATATCGAGACCCAAACAATAGATATGGATTTCAAACTCAATTCAGAATATCTCAAAATATATACCAACCTGTCCCTCTTCGGACTTTGATCTACCCAAGAAATTACAATAGAATTCAAATTTGGTTTTAACCGATATCGTTTTATCGATACAATTCAAATTATCCTTCATATTCCATTAATCGATTTAATTCAAATTAAAATTTCCAATTTATTTAAATTTCAGTTTCAAATTCATATTCATTAAAGTTTAAATCAAAACTGATAAGAAACCGGTGAAATATGAAGTAAGGATTTCCTACAACGATCCGTAAAGCATCATCACACCGAAATTTCTTCTGGACCTATCACGAAGCAATCAAAAGAATTCGGAATTGAATCAAAGAAAATTGATAGAGAAAATTATTTCCACTATTGTAGGGTATTGACCATTTATAGTCGTATTCCCCTGTCCCCTATCTCGTTCTCTTCTTGCACTCATACTTACTATCAGTGGATAGTAAGAGAATTTACTGAGACATTCGAACGGATATCTTAGGGATTACTCATTCTAGGATATACTTCACCCTATTTCCAATGATCTACTTAATGTGTTACACTCCTGAGCTAAAGTTTAACCTTAGCTCTGATACCAAATGAAACGAACCTAACTCGACCTTCGAAAATCGGCACCGAATATGTCACCTATATTCCAATGCCGCAGATCCAAACGTCGAATCTGGTTCGCCGGAGCTTATAACACAATTAAGTAAACAACACAGCGGAAGAAATAATGAATATCAATATACAACATCTGATACAACATCCTGATACAACAGATGATACAATAGATATCGATATACATCAGAGATATGATACAATAAAATAGCAGCGGAAAGAAAATAGATAACACTAACAGCGGAACAAATAACTCTAAGATAGTCTTCAAGGAAGAACTCCAGCAGCAGTTCAAACCAATATCACGATACACTAATACAAGCAAGTCTCGTCTATATTCAAAGACCGAACTAGCTCCAGATAATCTACCAAACCTAACTATTTGAAAAACCCAACTCTAGACTGCTCGTGTGGAAAATAGTGAGCACCCAGAGTTTAGGAAAGGAACAATAAACTCCAGGTCAGACATGGGACTGGTGTGAGTAACAAAAACAGTTTATCTTTAAAAACAGACCAAGAAATATTTTAGAGTCAATTCGCAATGCTTTTTAGAAAATGAAACTACCATAAGGCCTTCCACCACACACACAATGCAAATGCAGACTTGGAGGAGATTTCTCCTTATGATAGTCAAAAATGCTTACCACGCAAAATCCCTTTTGATATTATTAGTATAAGTGCAAAGTGCAGAAAACATTTCGAAAGTATAATATAAATCTTAGTCGGCATAGGCATTCCGCACTTATGCCTACTATAGCTACCATGTTCAATAGCAGGTTACCACCACATTCCATGGCAGGTAATACAACTAAAACCGTACAGGGCGCGTATTGTTTCTTTGGATTTCCAATAAATGGTCAGGCAAAGGAACTTCCCAAGCAAAATAGAACGCCTCTGGAGTGACGTTCCCGGATTCTAACTGGATCTCTGCTACACAAGGTCGGGTTACCTCTGTGACTAGGTAACTACTGACACGTGTATGCCACTCCCCGGTCGTTTGCAACCTTTATCCGAGGTACCTCTAATCCAACAACCACAAAGCAATCACAAAGTAATAGATTTGCAGCAACCACAAAGTAAGTATCTGGGCTCCATACCATGATACCACTTATAATCCAGAAGGAAATGACATACCGTTAGAGGGTGCTACCCTCAAATAACCTTGCTGCCACGATTCCTGTTTCGACTATAACCGGTTTGTGAGGTTTGACGAAGTCTCGTCCACAAAGCTACGCTTTATAAAAAAGCCATGCTCTGATAACAAATGATCATCAACACACAGCAACACTCAGCAACACTCAGCATGCCACACTACCAAATTGGGAGTATATTACTGATAACCTTCAACTACATAACCTCTGATCTCGTACGTCTCAGAGAAGGGTGTTAAGCTAAGAGAATAAATTCTCCGCCACCAACAGAAATGTATTTGAAAGAAATCTGCTTTATATCTCAAAGTGTAGTGTCAGACATACAACCATACAAGTCTGTTCCGGGTTCGAACAGAGCGGAAGGCACTTCCGAAGAAGCCCTTGCAATCCGGGTATTCACAATCCGATCGGACTTCCCATCACTTAGGGAATCTCTATACCGGAGCAACTCAGTGCAGAGACAATCGATAGGTCATCCTATCGTTCTCGCAAATACCCGGTCTTCACCACCGGTCTTCAAATGCTATCCATAACATCGGATCACATATTTGGAATGGGTTATACGACGCAATGGTCCTCTCCCGGCTAAACCGAATAGTGATCGCAACATTTAAAACATATGGATATGGGATTTCAATTAAGTCACAACTTAATAACTCAAATCTTTCCTCTAAATGGTTTTACAAATTACCATTTTCAAATCTTTAAACAAAAGGTTTATTTCATAAGATCACCCATTTTCACAAAGATCCATTTACGGATTTCAAATCAATTCCCATTTCAATTGGATTAACTCGTTTAAAATCTTTAAATCAAAGATTTAACTTATAGCTTTCAAACCGTTTCCATAACTTGGAAAATCATTTTCATTTTAACTTGAAATCCCTTTAACACAATTTGGAAGTTCACTTCTTATATGAAAGCTTTTACTATTTGAAAACGAACAGCTTTCGTTTTAGAAAAATCCAATTATATTTGCACGAGTTAAAGCCTTTGAATTTAAATTCAAATTTCCAAATCAATACCTTAAAATAGTTTAACCCATATAAACTGGTATAACATCTCTAGTCCCTAGTTTCCTGATCATAGAATTCAATTTCGAGTATTGAATTCAAATTTAAATCAAAATATTTAAATTTCAATACTCAATCAAGTTATTCAAAATAAATTTCATCTTTGAAATTCTATTGCAAAAGCTTTTCACTTTAAACCCAATCCATTTCCAAAGCATTTGAATTTAAAAATTCAAATTCAAAACTATTTTAAAATCTGTGACTTAATCAATTTCCTCGTGAAATCCATATTTGTGTGTGTATGGTGTGGTCCAGGGGTTTAACACAATAGTGCAACATCATTCAATCATCATAGATCAAAACACAGATATATAGTTGATAAGCGATATAAACTATAACACTTATCATCCATTCACCGATAATATACGAATATAAATAAATGAATAAATCATCCACGGTATAAACCACATAACAAAATATCACAGATCAGACAGGACAATCAATTCAAGGTATCTCATACAATACAATCATTCATAAGTAAGGTCAAGTATTCAATAATCATTTATAAGTAGGATTAATTAATTAATCCTAATTAATTCAATTTATTTCTAATTAAATAAATTACTTATGAATTATTTATCCAATTCCGATTAATTGATTACAAATAATTTGATATAGATTAATTTATCAAACACTCATCAATTTACCAAATGATTTCCTGAATTAATTGAACTAAATAAATTAACTTAAATTAATCATATTATCAAAATTAATTACAATAAATAATTAATCCTTAATTATTTTCATCAAGTAATTACACTTAACCAATTTACAAATGATTAACTTAATTAATTAATCTAATTAATTAATAAAATTTATCACATTGATTAATTATTAAATAATCATTAGTTAATTATCTTCATTTTCTAATAGCATTTCTAAAATTACTTTCTTAATTAATCTCTAATTATAAATTAACCTAAATCATTAATTTATAAATTTAATAAATAAATCATTCCTTAATTATCTTATTAATTAAATCATTTAATACCTTAATTATTTTTAATTAAAATTTATTTCTTTATTAATGACTTAATTAATATTAAAGTGTAGAACATTACACTTTTGAATTTAAATTAAAATTACATTTTGAATTTAAGATTCAAAATGATTTATCATTTAAAACTTTAACCAAATGTAAATTTAATTATAAAACTCTTAAACAATGTAAGGTATGTTGTTTACTTGTATATGAAGCTTATATATGAAAAGTTTTAAATTTGATTACTTAATTTTTTATTTAAAATTACGCTATTAATTATTTAACTTGCAAATTCAAGTTAAAACAAATCATATACTTTCATTCAAAAACCCTTTTATAAAAAGAAGTTTATCAATATTCGAGTTTAAACATTTGTTTGAAAACAATCTACTCTTTTTTTTTTAAAACTATTTAATATAAACTTGCTTAAAACACTTTCAGATTTATAACTGATTTTAAATTCTAGATTTTTTTTCAAGAAAACTTGAATCCATATTTTTAACTTTTGTAACGATCCCGACTCGACCTTCGAAAATCGGCACCGAATATGACACTCGTATTCAAATGCCGCAGATCCAAACATCGAATCTGGTTCGCCGGAGCTTATAACACATTAAGTACAACACAGCAGAAGAAAATGAAATAACAGATATCATATATACATCATTGATACAACATCTAATACAATATGATACAACAGACGATACAAAAGATATCATTATACATCAGAGATATGATACAAGATAACAGCAGCGGAAAAGAAAAGATAACACAGCAGCGGAACAACAACTCCAATATAGTCTTCAAGAAAGAACTCCATCTTCAAAACACCAATCCATCCATAGCTGGAACTCCCAATCGCGATGCATAAAGCTAAGCAAGTGCAGTCCCGATCCAAAGACGGAACTAGCTCCAGATAATCTACTAAACCTGACTATCTGAAAAAAACCAACTCTAGACTGCCCGTGTGGGAAAATAGTGGGCACCCAGAGTTTAGGAAAGGAACAATAAACTCCAGGTCAGTCATGGGACTGGTATGAGCAAACAAAAACATTTGGTCTTTTTAAACAAACTACAGAATTTAAATTTGAAAATCCACAATGCTTTTTAGAAAATGAAACTACCATAAGGCCTCCCGCCACACACACAATGCAATCGCATACTTGGAGGAGATTTCTCCTTATGATAGTCAAATATGCTTAATACGAGAAAATTTCTTTGATATTATTACTAGTGCATAGTGGAAAATCTTTCAAAAGTATAATATTAATCCTAGCCAGCATAGGTACCATGATATTATGCCTACTATAGCTGCCATGTTAAATGGCAGGTTCTACAACTAAAACCGTACAAGGCACGTATTGGATAAATGGATTTCTAACAAATGGTCAGGCTAAGGAACTTCCTACTGCCACATGGGATCGCCTCTGGCGGGACGTCCCGAGAACTAACGTTACGGTTAGATCTCTGCCAACACAAGGCCGGGTTACCTCTGTAACTAGGTAACTACTACACGAATATGCCATCCCCCGGTCCTTTGGGACCTTTATCCGAGGCGCCTCAAAGCAACAACCACACAGTAAGTGAGATTGGAGCAACCACATGAGTAAGTATCTGGGCTCCATACCATGATACCACCCTTTACCAGAAGGGAATGACACACCCTAAAGGGCACGACCCTCATAACCTTGCCGCATCTTTCCTGTTTCGACCATTTCCGGGGTGTGAGGTCCTGATGCAGTCTCGTCCGCAAAGCTACGCTTTATACAAAAGCCATGCTTTGATCAACAAATGATCATCAACACACAGCAGCACTTAGCGTGCCACACTACCAAATTGGGAGTATATCGCCGACAACTTCAACTACATAACCTCTAAGCTCGTACGTCTCAGAGAAGGGTGTTAAGCTAAGAGAATAAATTCTCCGCCACCAATAGATATGTATTTGAAAGGAATCGGCTTTATATCTCAAAGTGTAGTGTCAGACACACGACCATACAAGTCTGTTCCGGGCTCGAACAGAACCGAAGGCACTTCCGAAGAAGCCCTTGCAAATCCGGGTATTCACAATCCCGATCGGACTTCCCATCACTTAGGGAATCTCTATACCGGCGCGACTCAGTGCAGAGACAATCGATAGGTCATCCTATCGTTCTCGCAAATACCCGGTCTTCACCACCGGTCTTCAATGCTATCCATAACGACATATCACATATTCGGAATGGGCTATATGACACAAAGGTCCTCTCCCGGCTAAACCGAATAGTGAGCGCAATATTTATAAAAAAACATATGGATATGGGATTTTAGTTAAGTCACAACTTAAAAATCCAAAGCTTTTATTTTCAAAATGGTTAAACAAATCACCATTTTAAATCTTTACACAAAAAGATTTATTTCACAAAGTTTCCCCCAGTTTCACAAAGATCTATTCATGGATTCCAAAACAATTCCATTCAATTTGGATTAACCCAATTAAATCTTTAAATTAAAGATTTATAGCTTCCAAAACTCGTTTCCAAAGATTTATCTAAAATTTGGAAAACTATTTTCTTTTTAGACTTGAAATCCTTTAACACAAATTGGAAATTCATTCTTATGTGAAAGCTTCAATCATTTGAAAACGAATAGTTTTCGTTTCAGAAAAATCCAATTTGTACGAGTTGAAATCTTGGGTTGAATTTAAATTCTAAAACATCACCTTTAAAATGGTTTTAAAAACCCATATAAACCCATTAATAAGTTGAATAACCTTTTAAACCCTAGTTCCTAAATTATAGAATTAAATTTCAAATATTGAATTCAAATTTAAATCAAATGATTTAAATTTCAAATTTTTATTAAGCTATTCAAAATAACTTTCGTTTTTGAAACACCTTTTCAAAAACTTTTCACTTAAAATCCAGTTCATTTCCAAAACCATCTGAATTTTAAAATTCAAATTCAAAACTATTTTAAAAAAAAATCTATGACTTAACCGATTTCCACATGCAATCCATATTTGTGTGTGTAAAAGTGTGGTCCAGGGGTTTTACATAATAAAAGTGCCACATCATCAATCAACACAGATTCAATCATATCGATAAGCAGTATAACCCATAACGCTTATTTTAATTCACAGATTCATAGATAAAATAAATTATCAATCACAGAGGTTACCATTATGATTCGATGTGGGTTTTGGATAACCAGCTGGAATCCGACTCCCTGACGCATCGAAATTCAAATGTTGTTCTACGGGTCAAGGGTTTGCATAACAATACAAACATCACAGATATAACAGCCTAGCACAAAGCATCACATCACATATCAAATATATCAACCCAGTACACATTATTCAATAGCAATCAAACATCTACAATTAAGTGAATAAATCGTGTGGTTTAAATCTATCACCCACATAATTACTTCTATTTGAAATCTTTAAATCAATGATTAACTATCATTAACTATAATTAATTAAGCCTTAACCACCTTCATTGATTAATCATCTCTTTAATTAATTATATTAATTAATTAACCTTTGATTGTAATTAATTAAACCTCAGTTACTTTATTAATTGATTATTCCTTAATTAATTACTTTAATTTGGTAGACCCTTAATTATTAATTTATTTATCTTAGCTATAATTAATTGTCCTTAATTGATTAACCAATAGATTTATTTTTCCTTAATTAATTACAAAAATTAATTACTCCTTAATTAATAATGATTTCTTAATCACTTTAAGTTAAATAACCTTAATTTATTATTCTTGATTCTTATCTTAATTAATTAACCACATTAATTAATTTTACTTTAAAGTAATTAACCTCAAATATTGGATTAATCAATTCCTAACCTTTAATTATCTTCTCTTAATTACTTTCACTAAGTAATTACTATATTCATTTTGATCATTCATTAATTACTTGATTAATTTACTTAATAATTTAATGAATCCAAATCATTAAATTCTATTTATTTATTTTTAAGATAAAACATCTCTTACTTAAATAAAGCATTTAAAAAAAACAATTTGCTTTCAAATTTTAATTTAAATTTCATTTTAGATTTAGGATTTAAAATCAACACGAATTTAACTTAAACAAAGTTTTAAAAATAATTCAAAAACCTTTTTATCTCATAAGTTAAAGAAATATTCATTTTATAAAAGTGGTTTAAAAAAAAAATTAAACCAAATTCATTTTTTTTAAATTCAAATCAATTAAGAATACACTAGAACATTCAAAGTTGTTTGAATTATTTTTAAATTTAAAAACTTCCTTTTATTCTAAAATTGGAATACATATTTAAATTTTTGATTTCAGGCTGCATGTATTCAAAGACTTACTTACATTTAAACTTTACTTTAAATTTCAAAACATTTAACCATTTTTAAAGTAGCTAAACAAATAAAATCTAAAATTTTATTTTATTTTAAAAACTAAAGTTTAAACCCAAATCCAGATTTCAAAACTCAGATTTAAACTATTTTTTTTTTTACTATTTTATAATTTAAACTTTCAGTTTAATTTTAAAACCAATATTCTTTATACTTTGAAAGTTGTTTAAAACCAAATCTAAATTTCAAAATTTAAATTATTTCAAATTTAGATTCAAACTTCTTGAATTCAAATTCAATTTCAGATTTAAACTTAGTTTAAATTTTTAGTTTACATTTTTTTTTAAAATTTGTTTTAAAACTTAAAACAGAACAGGTTTCTATTTTTGGTTTCAAACCCTGAAACAACTTTAACCCGAGTTACCCATACTTTACTTCGAGTAAAACACCCCATAACTTCGAGTCACTCACGATCTTGCCTCCAGAAAGAGTTGAGTTTTTTTTTAAAGACAAACACTACAGGTTTACAATCCAAAACCCCAAATCCCCTTCACTGTAATCAACAGTGCACCGTGCACATGCACGGTGCCGTTGACCACTTCAGATCATCACCGATGATCTTCCCCTACCACTCGTCATCCAAACACTCAACTGCGAACATCAGATCATCCCTCAAACCTCAAAGTCGAATTCGAGATGGTAAACTCGAACCTGGAAACAGCCGAACCTCCTCAACCCAAAACCTGTCAACGCCGTGTTCACACGCCTCCGGCCACCTGAGCGACGGCGACTTCGGCCACGTGTTCGTCAACCAAACAACTATCATTGCCCAAAGATTCGTGAAACTCGATCAATCCATCAGGCCATGGTGATCGATTCCTTCTACCTAGTTAAAACTAGGGTTCCAACCTTTAATGCTCAACCGCCATGTCCACAACCTTCTGACCATCTTCCAGCTATTTTTCCCCACTGACCCATCCCACCATCCACCTTTAGGCACGATCACGAAACCCAACTCTCCACTGATCATCAGGAGTTGCCAAAAATACCGTCCCTGATAAAACTCAAATTGTCCTCTTAACTCAAAACTAAAAATTGTAGTTCCACCTCCAAAAATCATAATTTTGTTTGGGAATCCAATTTACATCCCTGGATCAATGAACTAGGATAGTTGAATTTTACTTATATTTAACATGCACTGTGCTTTGTGTTTTTTTCCAGTGAGGTTTCAAATTTTATTTCATCTTAAATAAAAAAAAATTTGTTTTTTTTTAAAAACTTACTTAATCAATTAACAAACCAATTTTATTTACATTCCAGAACCTAACAGTGATTAAATTCAAGATCTAATGAATTTTGAACTAAACTTGAGGCTGGAAACTAAGGCAGAGAAGAAGCATCTTATCCTTTTTTTTTTTTGATTTGTTTCCTGAACTGATTAACATAACAGTTTAAATCTTTGCTACAATCATCTTCCTTCTTAAAATATTGGCCTAACATCAATTATACAATGTGAATTTCCTTTGAATTTTCTTTAAGAAAATGTACCCTGACTCATAACAGGGATATGCATTGATACATACTCATACATTTACATCCATAAAAATGTATAAATTCAAACATGCAATCATTTAAACCATCATACTTCAAGAGTCAACCATAAAATCAGAAAACATATAGGTAGATAAATGAGTTTGCTCACTTTGGAGTTGTGCAGTGGAGACAAGAACAGAGACAGAGAGGAAGTAAAGCCTGTACATATTCTTTTTTTTAAACTGGAATACTTGCTTCATATTATATTGAAACTGCATGCTTTCCAGGTTGAATCTGCAATTTGATTTTTTTGTTTCAATTGTTTTAAATTTATTCTTTAACACTAATTAACAACATGAAATTCAAAACTTTAAAAAAATTTACTTATCTTTTTTTTTCTTCTTCAGAAAGCAGAGACTAAATTCCAGATTTGCTTTGAGATGATCTTGGAATTTGCTTCTAGCTTTGATTTTGAGGTGCTTCTGTTTTCCGGTTTCCAAATTCTTGCTTCAAGTTGTATTTAGATTTGAAACTTGATTTACAGGCATGCAAATCCAACTACATTCCAGGTTTGCATGCTTGAGAATATTACAGAGTTGCATTTGAACATTTGAATTCTGTATTGTGAAAACTGCTGTAGTACTTTCAGAATTCAATTTGTTTTTAAGGAGGTGATTTCAGGTTCATTTGCAAATTACTGACTTTTGATATGAGGGATTTGAATGTTGAAAATATGAGATACTCAATCTTTTTTTTTCTACTATGTTTTCAGATTTGGCCGAGACTAAAATAATTTCAGCATGGGGAGATGGAATGTCTTTATAATTTTAAATTCTATTATTTTATTTAAGCAATCATAAGGAATGCCATTTGTAAGAAATCATTATAACCTTTAGATTTTGTTAACCCCTGCACTCCATCTCTTTACTTCAAATCCATGTGAATGTATGCATATGTTTACATTTAAATTCTTAAAGACAAAAGAATGTTTATTTTTATTTTTATATCATATTTACTTTTGTAAACATTTATCAACATATATATCACAATCTTTTTATTATTTTCACACTCAATCTTTAATTTAGTTCATACATTTATTTAAAATTTTATATTTAAACAATTTACATTCATATATTTTTTTATTATTTATTTTGTACAACTTTATAAAAAGAAAAGAATGGATTTAAACACTTTGATTTCATATTAACAATTGTTATATTTATTTATATAAGAGAATTAAAATCTTAAAATAAATCTTTTTGAAATTTGTTACATCTACCAAATATATTTAATATTTTAGAAAACAACTATCATTCTCTTTTTATTAATCTCAGGCTTTTAATTTCCATTATATTTTTAATACATTTTATTTTGAAGTTCAATACTTGTTTTATAAATCACTTATTCTTAAATTTCTAATATAAATTTCTATTTAAAATCAAAATTATTTATTTATTCTAGAAAATTTTCTAATTAAATCACAATTTATTTCCAAAAATTAATTTCATTGCCAAATTAAACTTGATGAATTTTCAGGAATGTTACAGATTTCCCCCTTAAAAGAATTTCGTTCTCGAAATTGCAAGGAAGACGAGAAAGAATAGACGATAGGTAAGGAAATGATTGATCAGATCAGATCGAAATATTTATTCTGTATTCGGTTTACCAAATCAGAATATCGACAATATGAGAACAAACTCATATAATTATTACACAAGATATTTGGGTCCATCGGTCTACGAATATGTAAGGGCATTGATTAGTTCGAAGGGATAACTAATCGTTCGTAGAATATATCGGATCCTAGAGAATAAATAGATGGGCTTAATTTTCAACAATTCCCAAATGCTAGATATGGATAACGAATTCGGGTCGGAATACCCCAAAGTATATGGACTTTGATATACATACTAAATTACAATTTTAAATTTAGTTTTAACCGATATCGTTTTATTTATGCAATTCAAATTTAGCCTTACATTCTATTAACCAATTTAACTCAATTTAAAAATTTCAATTTATTTAATTCAAATCTTCAAATTCATTAGAGTTTAGAACGAAAAGCTGATAAGAAACCGATGAAGATACGAAGTAAGAATTTTCCTGCAACAATTCGTAGGGCCATCATCACACCGAAACTTCTTTCTGGAGCAGCTACGAAGCAATCAAAAGAATACAAAATCGAATCAAAGGAGATTGATAGAGAAAGGTTATTCCGCTATTGCAGGGTATTGACCATTTGTCCTGGTATTTCCCCGTCCCCTGTCTCGTCCTCTTCTTGCACTCATACTTACTATCAGTGGATAGTAAGATAATTTACTGAGGCACTCGAACGGATATCTTAGGGATATACTCATTCTAGGGTATACTTCACCCTATCTCTAATGAGTTACTTAATGTATTATACTCCTGAGCTAAAGTTTTAACCCTCAGCTCTGATACCAAATGTAACGATCCTGACTCGACCTTCAAAAATCGGCACCGAATATGACACTCGTATTCAAATGCCGCAGATCCAAACATCGAATCTGGTTCGCCGGAGCTTATAACACATTAAGTACAACACAGCGGAAGAAAATGAAATAACAGATATCATATATACATCATTGATACAACATCTGATACAATATGATACAACAGACGATACAAAAGATATCATTATACATCAGAGATATGATACATGATAACAGCAGCGGAAAAGAAAAGATAACACAACAGCGGAACAACAACTCCAATATAGTCTTCAAGAAAGAACTCCATCTTCAAAACACCAATCCAGCCATAGCTGGAACTCCCAATCGCGATGCACAAAGCTAAGCAAGTGCAGTCCCGATCCAAAGACGGAACTAGCTCCAGATAATCTACTAAACCTGACTATCTGAAAAAAACCAACTCTAGACTGCCCGTGTGGGAAAATAGTGGGCACCCAGAGTTTAGGAAAGGAACAATAAACTCCAGGTCAGTCATGGGACTGGTATGAGCAAACAAAAACATTTGGTCTTTTTAAACAAACTACAGAATTTAAATTTGAAAATCCGTAATGCTTTTTAGAAAATGAAACTACCATAAGGCCTCCCGCCACACACACAATGCAATCGCAGACTTGGAGGAGATTTCTCCTTATGATAGTCAAATATGCTTAATACGAGAAAATTTCTTTGATATTATTACTAGTGCATAGTGGAAAATCTTTCGAAAGTATAATATTAATCCTAGCCAGCATAGGTACCATGATATTATGCCTACTATAGCTGCCATGTTAAATGGCAGGTTCTACAACTAAAACCGTACAAGGCACGTAATGGATGAATGGATTTCCAACAAATGGTCAGGCTAAGGTACTTCCTACTGCCACATGGGATCGCCTCTGGCGGGACGTCCCGAGAACTAACGTTACAGTTAGATCTCTGTCAACACAAGGCCGGGTTACCTCTGTAACTAGGTAACTACTACACGAATATGCCATCCCCCGGTCCTTTGGGACCTTTATCCGAGGCGCCTCAAAGCAACAACCACACAGTAAGTGAGATTGGAGCAACCACATGAGTAAGTATCTGGGCTCCATACCATGATACCACCCTTTACCAGAAGGGAATGACACACCCTAAAGGGCGCGACCCTCATAACCTTGCCGCATCTTTCCTGTTTCGACCATTTCCGGGGTGTGAGGTCCTGATGCAGTCTCGTCCGCAAAGCTACGCTTTATACAAAATCCATGCTTTGATCAACAAATGATCATCAACACACAGCAGCACTTAACGTGCCACACTACCAAATTGGGAGTATATCGCCGACAACTTCAACTATATAACCTCTAAGCTCGTACGTCTCAGAGAAGGGTGTTAAGCTAAGAGAATAAATTCTCCGCCACCAACAGATATGTATTTGAAAGGAATCGGCTTTATATCTCAAAGTGTAGTGTCAGACACACGACTATACAAGTCTGTTCCGGGCTCGAACAGAACCGAAGGCACTTCCGAAGAAGCCCATGCAAATCCGGGTATTCACAATCCCGATCGGACTTCCCATCACTTAGGGAATCTCTATACCGGCGCGACTCAGTGCAGAGACAATCGATAGGTCATCCTATCGTTCTCGCAAATACCCGGTCTTCACCATCGGTCTTCAATGCTATCCATAACGACATATCACATATTCGGAATGGGCTATATGACACAAAGGTCCTCTCCCGGCTAAACCGAATAGTGAGCGCAATATTTAAAAAAAAACATATGGATATGGGATTTTAGTTAAGTCACAACTTAAAAATCCAAAGCTTTTATTTTCAAAATGGTTAAACAAATTACCATTTTAAATCTTTACACAAAAAGATTTATTTCACAAAGTTTCCCCCAGTTTCACAAAGATCTATTCATGGATTCCAAAACAATTCCATTCAATTTGGATTAACCCAATTAAATCTTTAAATTAAAGATTTATAGCTTCCAAAACTCGTTTCCAAGATTTATCTAAAATTTGGAAAACTATTTTCTTTTTAGACTTGAAATCCTTTAACACAAATTGGAAATTCATTCTTATGTGAAAGCTTCAATCATTTGAAAACGAATAGTTTTCGTTTCAGAAAAATCCAATTTGTACGAGTTGAAATCTTGGGTTGAATTTAAATTCCAAAACATCACCTTTAAAATGGTTTTAAAATCCCATATAAACCCATTAATAAGTTGAATAACCTTTTAAACCCTAGTTCCCAAATTATAGAATTCAATTTCAAATATTGAATTCAAATTTAAATCAAATGATTTAAATTTCAAATTTTTATTAAGCTATTCAAAATAACTTTCATTTTTAAAACACCTTTTCAAAAACTTTTCACTTAAAATCCAGTTCATTTCCAAAACCATCTGAATTTTAAAATTCAAATTCAAAACTATTTTAAAAAAAAATCTATGACTTAACCGATTTCCACATGCAATCCATATTTGTGTGTGTAAAAGTGTGGTCCAGGGGTTTTACACAATAAAAGTGCCACATCATCAATCAACACAGATTCAATCATATCGATAAGCAGTATAACCCATAACGCTTATTTTAATTCACAGATTCATAGATAAAATAAATTATCAATCACAGAGGTTACCATTATGATTCGATGTGGGTTTCGGATAACCAGCTGGAATCCGACTCCCTGACGCATCGAAATTCAAATGTTGTTCTACGGGTCAAGGGTTTGCATAACAATACATACATCACAGATATAACAGCCTAGCACAAAGAATCACATCACATATCAAATATATCAACCCAGTACACATTATTCAATAGCAATCAAACATCTACAATTAAGTGAATAAATCGTGTGGTTTAAATCTATCACCCACATAATTACTTCTATTTGAAATCTTTAAATCAATGATTAACTATCATTAACTATAATTAATTAAGCCTTAACCACCTTCATTTATTAATCATCACTTTAATTAATTATATTAATTAATTAACCTTTGATTGTAATTAATTAAACCTTAATAACTTTTATTAATTGATTATTCCTCAATTAATTACTTTAATTGGTAGACCCTTAATTATTAATTTATTTATCTTAGCTATAATTAATTGTCCTTAATTGATTAACCAATAGATTTATTTTTCCTTAATTAATTACAAAAATTAATTACTCCTTAATTAATAATGATTTCTTAATCACTTTAAGTTAAATAACCTTAATTTATTATTCTTGATTCAATTATCTTAATTAATCAACCACATTAATTAATTTTACTTTAAAGTAATTAACCTCAAATATTTGATTAATCAATTCCTAACATTTAATTATCTTCTCTTAATTACTTTCACTAAGTAATTACTATTTTCATTTTGATCATTCATTAATTACTTGATTAATTTACTTAATAATTTAATGAATCCAAATCATTAAATTCTATTTATTTATTTTTAAGATAAAACATCTCTTACTTAAATAAAGCATTTAAAAAAAACAATTTGCTTTCAAATTTTAATTTAAATTTCATTTTAGATTTAGGATTTAAAATGAACACGAATTTAACTTAAACAAAGTTTTAAAAACAATTCAAAAACCTTTTTATCTCATAAGTTAAAGAAATATTCATTTTATAAAAGTGGTTTGAAAAAAAAAAAATTAAACCAAATTCACTTTTTTTTAAATTAAAATCAATTAAGAATACACTATAACATTCAAAGTTGTTTGAATTATTTTTAAATTTAAAAACTTCCTTTTATTCTAAAACTGGAATACATATTTAAATTTTTGATTTCAGGCTACATGTATTCAAAGACTTACTTACATTTAAACTTTACTTTAAATTTCAAAACATTTAACCATTTTTAAAGTAGCTAAACAAATAAAATCTAAAACTTTATTTTATTTTAAAAACTAAAGTTTAAAACCAAATCCAGATTTCAAAACTCAGATTTAAACTATTTTTTTTTTACTATTTTATAATTTAAACTTTCGGTTTAATTTTAAAACCAATATTCTTTATACTTTGAAAGTTGTTTAAAACCAAATCTAAATTTCAAAATTTAAATTATTTCAAATTTAGATTCAAACTTCTTGAATTCAAATTCAATTTCAAATTTAAACTTAGTTAAAAATTTTAGTTTACATTTTTTTTTTAAAATTTTTTTTAAAACTTAAAACAGAACAGGTTTCTATTTTTGGTTTCAAACCCTGAAACAACTTTAACCCAAGTTACCCATACTTTACTTCGAGTAAAACACCCCATAACTTCGAGTCACTCACGATCTTGCCTCCAGAAAGACTTGAGTTTTTTTTTTAAAGACAAACACTACAGGTTTACAATCCAAAACCCCAAATCCCCTTCACTGTAATCAACAGTGCACCGTGCACATGCACGGTGCCGTTGACCACTTCAGATCATCACCGATGATCTTCCCCTACCACTCATCATCCAAACACTCAACTGTGAACATCAGATCATCCCTCAAACCTCAAAGTCGAATTCGAGATGGTAAACTCGAACCTGGAAACAGCCGAACCTCCTCAACCCAAAACCTGTCAACGCCGTGTTCACACGCCTCCGGCCACCTGAGCGACGGCGACTTCGGCCACGTGTTCGTCAACCAACCAACTATCATTGCCCAAAGATTCGTGAAACTCGATCAATCCATCATGCCATGGTGATCGATTCCTTCTACCTAGTTAAAACTAGGGTTCCAACCTTCAATGCTCAACCGCCACGTCCACAACCTTCTGACCATCTTCCAGCTATTTTTCCCCACTAACCCATCCCACCATCCACCTTTAGGCACGATCACGAAACCCAACTCTCCACTGATCATCAGGAGTTGCCAAAAATACCATCCCTGATAAAACTCAAATTGTCCTCTTAACTCAAAACTAAAAATTGTAGTTCCACCTCCAAAAATCGTAATTTTGTTTGGGAATCCAATTTACATCCCTGGATCAATGAATTAGGATAGTTGAATTTTACTTACATTTAACATGCACTGTGCTTTGTGTTTTTTTCCAGTGAGGTTTCAAATTTTATTTCATCTTAAATAAATTTTTTTTTTTAAAAAAACTTACTTAATCAATTAACAAACCAATTTTATTTACATTCCAGAACCTAACAGTGATTAAATTCAAGATCTAATGAATTTTGAACTAAACTTGAGGCTGGAAACTAAGACAGAGAAGAAGCATCTTATCCTTTTTTTTTGATTTGTTTCCTGAACTGATTAACATAACAGTTTAAATCTTTGCTACAATCATCTTCCTTCTTAAAATATTGGCTTAACATCAATTATACAATGTGAATTTCCTTTGAATTTTCTTTAAGAAAATGTACCCTGACTCATAACAGGGATATGCATTGATACATACTCATACATTTACATCCATAAAAATGTATAAATTCAAACATGCAATCATCTAAACCATCATACTTCAAGAGTCAACCATAAAATCAGAAAACATATAGGTAGATAAATGAGTTTGCTCACTTTGGAGTTGTGCAGTGGAGACAAGAACAGAGACAGAGATGAAGTAAAGCCTGTACATATTCTTTTTTTTAAACTGGAATACTTGCTTCAGATTATATTGAAACTGCATGCTTTCCAGGTTGAATCTGCAATTTGATTTTTTTGTTTCAATTGTTTTAAATTTATTCTTTAACACTAATTAACAACATGAAATTCAAAACTTTAAGAAAATTTACTTATCTTTTTTTTTCTTCTTCAGAAAGCAGAGACTAAATTCCAGATTTGCTTTGAGATGATCTTGGAATTTGCTTCTAGCTTTGATTTTGAGGTGCTTCTGTTTTCCGGTTTCCAAATTCTTGCTTCAGGTTGTATTTAGATTTGAAACTTGATTTACAGGCATGCAAATCCAACTACATTCCAGGTTTGCATGCTTGAGAATATTACAGAGTTGCATTTGAACATCTGAATTCTGTATTGTGAAAACTGCTGTAGTACTTTCAGAATTCAATTTGTTTTTAAGGAGGTGATTTCAGGTTCATTTGCAAATTACTGACTTTTGATATGAGGGATTTGAATGTTGAAAATATGAGATACTCAATCTTTTTTTTTTCTACTATGTTTTCAGATTTGGCCGAGACTAAAATAATTTCAGCATGGGGAGATGGAATGTCTTTATAATTTTAAATTCTATTATTTTATTTAAGCAATCATAAGGAATGCCATTTGTAAGAAATCATTATAACCTTTAGATTTTGTTAACCCCTGCACTCCATCTCTTTACTTCAAATCCATGTGAATGTATGCATATGTTTACATTTAAATTCTTAAAGACAAAAGAATGTTTATTTTTATTTTTATATCATATTTACTTTTGTAAACATTTATCAACATATATATCACAATCTTTTTATTATTTTCACACTCAATCTTTAATTTAGTTCATACATTTATTTAAAAATTTATATTTACACAATTTACATTCATATATTTTTTTATTATTTATTTTGTACAACTTTATAAAAAGAAAAGAATGGATTTAAACACTTTGATTTCATATTAACAGTTGTTATATTTATTTATATAATAGAAATAAATCTTAAAATAAATCTTTTTGAAATTTGTTACATCTACCAAATATATTTAATATTTTAGAAAACAACTATCATTCTCTTTTTATTAATCTCAGGCTTTTAATTTCCATTATATTTTTAATACATTTTATTTTGAAGTTCAATACTTGTTTTATAAATCACTTATTCTTAAATTTCTAATATAAATTTCTATTTAAAATAAAAATTATTTATTTATTCTAGAAAATTTTCTAATTAAATCACAATTTATTTCCATAAATTAATTTCATTGCCAAATTAAACTTGATGAATTTTCAGGAATGTTACAACTTTGATTTAAACTTGATTTTTAATCTTTGTTTAAAAACCTTGAATAACCACTGTTTACATTTCTGCCTGCATCACCATCAACACACTGCTACAACCCCCTCAACAAACACTACTGCATCACAACAAAGAATTGCCACAAACCAAACTGTTTGCTGCCTCTCAACAAAATCATACATGAGCTCATCAACAACTTGTACCAGTGAACCAACCTCACCGTGCAATATCACCTTCCAACTGCATATAACTATACCCAATACAAATGAAAACTTGTAGATCCCAGACACACACGTGCTCGTGCTCATGCACGTGTACAGCAACGCCAATCGTTAGCGAACTCCCCTCCGCCCTCTGACAAGTCGACATCCACCCTGACAACCCAACGCAAGCATCAAATTTATTATTTGAAAACATATAGTTTTCGTTTCAAAAAAATTCAATTTCATTTATACAAGTTAAAATTTTTGGGTTAAATTTAAAGTCCCAAAAACAATACTTTAAAAATGGTTTGAAACCCATATAAGCTTGTATAACCTTTTTAAATCATAAATAGAGTTCAATTTCCAATTTTTGTTTGAATTCAAATTTATATCAAATTTCAAAACTAAATATTAAGTTATTCAAAAATAAATTTTATCTTTGAAATTCCATTTCAACAGCTTTTTCTTTTAAACTCAATCCATTTCCAAAACTATTTGAATTCAAAATTTCAAATTTAAAACTATTTCAAATATCTATGACTTAACCCATTTCCAGTGCAATCCATATTTATGTGTGTATAAGTGGGTCCAGGGGTTTTACACAATAAAAGTGCAACATCATCAGTCGACATGGATTCAAATACAGCAATATATTTGATAAGCCGTATAAACTATAACGCTTATATTTGATAAGCGGTATAAACTATAATGCTTATCTTTTATTCACAGATCACAGATATATATCACAAATAATAAATTACATTAAACATAGCTCAAATCAAATAGAGCATCATAATCAGGGATATCAAACAATTCAATCACCCAATAGAATCCAAACATTCATAAGTAGGGTCAATTTATCAGATTAACTTAATTTAGATTAGTCACTAATCCTGGTTGATTAACATTAATTAATTACAAATTATTTTAATTAATTAACCTTTAATTATTATTCGTCAGCTTTTAATTATCAAAGAATTAATCTTAATAAATTAATTAACCTTAATTAATCATCCTCAATTAATTAATTTAACCCTTAATTAATGTCATTTAATCAATTAATCCTAATTGATTTGAAATAAGTAATTATACTTAATTACTTAATTAACTTTTACCATTAATTAATTACTTTTATTAATTAACTAACCTTTATTTATTAACCTTTAATAATAAACTAATCAACCTTCAAGTATCAAATAATTAACTTTTTAATTATACAATTTCATTAATCATCTTTAATTATAACCCTAAATTGATTAATTGCCGTTTAATTAATCATCCTTAATTAATGATTTATTATCATTAATTACTATCGATTAAGTCTTAATCACCTTCATTAATTAATCATTTATTAATTTATTATCTTAATTAATTAACTCTCAATTACTTTTATTAAATTTAAAAGATGCCCTTTCTTATCTTTGTTAACCATTTTGATTATCTTGTAAACTTAATTAATTTTATCCCATAAATTGTCTTGAGAGATCAAAATTGATTTGCATAGTATTTTATCTTAACATCATTTTTAATTACATAATATAATTAATTTTATAAAGTAATGTGACAAAATTAAATTAAATTAAATTTCTTTTTTTTTAAATGTCTTTTTTTATTTGTTTAAACTCAAATCAAAATTATCATAAAAAATGAGTTTAAAATTATTCAAAAGTTTTGAATCTTATTATTTTGTTTGAACAAAACTGTCATGTACGCTAACCACCTGAAGCTGCTTCGAGTCTTCCCCGAAACATTATACTGCTTGCTTCGAGTTATCCATAGAAACTACCCATGTATAATCCTTCCCAAACTCAAACTTTATTTATGTATTTGAAAACTGGTGCAAACCAAAAATACTTCGAGCTTAAACTCGAGCCCGTACCCAAATTTCGCGATGAACACTTCGAGACAACCTCCTCATCCCCAATCTCCTTCCTCCTTTCACAATTTTCAGAAGATAATGTGCACAGTGAAGAACGTGCACATGCACCGGGCTATGGTCAACTCCGACCATCCATGATGACTTCATCACATCGGCAACCATCACCGCACCCACCCACGATCATCAGATCATCACCATGCCCTCGAAATCCAAATCAAGGCTCAAACCCAAACCTGAAAAAAAAACTGGAACCAACTCCTCAAAACCTAGCAACGCCTTGCCCAAGCATCTCCAACCACCAGATCGACCGAGACTTCAGCCACGTCTTCGACTGCACTCCATCTTCCATTTCCCAGAGTTCAGACGAACTCGATACACCATAGGCCTCGAGACAATCAAAACAACTTGACCTAGTCAAAACTAGGTTTACAGACTTCATAAACCAGCCACCATCTCCACCGTGCCTGGAGCACCAACCCAATATTTTTCCCAGCTTCTCCGATCACTCCTCCACCTCCAGGAAGAAACACGACCTCCCCATCCTTCGAGATCATCAGAAATCGACCAGAAATCAAATTCCAGTCAAACCCAAAATTCACATTCAATACTTCACTTAAAATTATGATTTTGATTTCAAAAATCATAACTTCCCAAGCCAATTCAAGTTATGTATTTGAATCAGAGAATTGTATCAATTGATTTTAACATATTTATAAATTTTTACTGTTATTTCTATTTCTAGTAATTTCTTGTCAAATACACTTAACAATATTATTTTTAAAATCAAATCTGGTTATTCCTATCCAATTTTCTTTAAGGATCTTAACCTAAAATTGTTTATAAAATGAGATATGAAATTTGTAAAGAATTTTGTCTTTGTAGAACATAATAGAGGCTTGTTTATATGTAAAAATAAACACAGGCTTGCACATAACTTTTCACAAAGATACGTCTAAATTCTAAATAAAATACAATCATGCATCCATTATTCACAACCTTTCTGCATGCATAAAGGAATAAATTTAGATTAAAAAGGTGTTTTACTCATCTGGCAAAAGTTTGAACTTCAAAAGAACAATCACATGTATGTGTATACATACATTCAGTCATGCAAACAAATAAACAGTAAACAATTTGCATAGCATCACCAAGCAATCATCACAACATCAATTTATAGATCTAAGATTCTGATTTAAAGGGTTGCCCACATGGATATGGATAAGGCAGAAAAGCAGAGACAGAGAGCAAAAGAACCTTATTTTTAAGAACTGGAACTGTTGTTGTCTTTAAACTTTAATTTTGATTTGTTTCCTGAACTGATTAATATAATAGTTTAAATCTTTGCTTCATTACTGATTCACAACTACAAATTCAAATCTTTTAAAGGAATTTACTTGCATTAAATTATTTTCAGAGATCTTGCACTGTCTCTGGCCAAACTGCACCTGTGTTTTCATTTATAAATCTGCAGTTTTGAATTTGTTTTATGTTAAAATTTGATTTTAAAATTACAAATTCATTAAACTTTAAAGTTAAAAACTTACCTGAGATTGATCTTGCACTTGTTTGCTTTTTCTCTAATTTCTCAGATTTTGATTTCCAGGCCGTTTTGATATGTAAATTTTCTTTTCAGCTTTGAAACTGTTTGTTACTTGATGTTTGAATCCAGTTGAGTTGCTTCTAGCTTTTATTTTTGAATCTGAAACATTGCCCCAGACTTGAAACTTCCAGTTTTCTTTTTGTAAATTCTTTTGCTTGCAAGTCTATTTTTTAGTTGTGATCTGTTCCTTGATCTTTGTTTCAGATTTGTTATTGAAAAGGGTTTTGAATTCTTTTGTGTTGAGATTTGTGATACTCAATCTATTATTACTGTGCTTTCAGATTTGGCTGAGACTAAATAATTAGATTACGGGGAGATGAAATTTTTTTTGTAATTTTTTATTTAATTATTTTATTTAAGCAATGATGTTGAATGCCATTTGTAAGAAATAATCATGAGATTTAAGTTTTCTTAATCTGTTTACTCCATCTCCAATGTGAATGTATATTTAGCCTTTGTGATTTTACAAAGAAAAAAGAATGTTTACAAATTTCTATATCATATTCATTTTATAATTAATTATACCCCTAATTCATTTGTGTATATACATATATATATATACACAATGTTGGGTAAAAAAAATTTGTTTTATCCAATATTTACATTATATACTTTACACCTTAATGATTTTAAATCCCACTTATTTTAAAAAATATTTATTTTAAATTTCAATTCAAATTTCAATTCAAACTTGAAATATAACCATTTTTGTCCACTCATATATTCACACATCTCTTGAATAAATTTAAATTCAATCTCAATATATATACAATTCTACTCATATATGCATAGACATATATGTATAAAAATTTAAATTTAAATGTCTTTTTAAAACACTCATTATTTCAAAATTTTAAACTCAAAATAAATTGGAATTTATTTATATATTATTATCACTTATTTTATTTGTTTGAGAATATTTTTTTCAAATTTATTTTTAAATTAAATTCCAAAAGTTTAAAATATATTATTAATTTTAATTGACAAATTTTTTTTTGGGATGTTACCTTTTATTTATAAGATATTAAATATCAAATTTCAAAACCCTAATTGAATTTTAAAATCAATGTCCAAATAAATAAATATCCTATTTAATTTGAAAAATTCAAATTAATTTACAATTTAATTTAAAAATTTATTTTAATTATCAATTTAAATTTAATTAAAAATCGGGATCGTTACAATTGACCTATTTGACTTGATTGACTTGTTTGATTGTTTGACTTGATTGATTTGTTTGACTCGTCTGACATGATTGGTTTTGATGAGTGTGTTGAAATATACTTAATAAATAATTTATGTTCTTATATTTGATTTCTAACTATTATAAGTATTATCGTAGATTCTTAGTTAGGATAGTTAGTAATTTAGGATTAAGTTTTAGTTTTTAGAGTTAAGTGTTGATTATTTATGATAACACTATCATTATAATCACATGTCATATAGTATTAGATTAAGGGGAAGTTATATAGTTTGGAGTTAGTTTTTGTTGATGACAAAGGAAAGTTCATGTAGTTACATGACGTGTGGTACCCCAGTAGCCCAGGCATTGTATGAAATCCATTCTCCAATTCACATCATATAGACTTAGTTGTGCCCAACTATGTTGAAATGTGAAATTCAAGCATTTAGATATATTCATATTTTACTTTGACCCCTGGACATTATTATAATATCAATGGATTTTATATAGAAATTTTTTTGGTTTTCGTAATGTAAAAACCCATCTGTGTTTATGTGCGGCATGGCCTTACAAGATACCTTTGATTTTACAACTTATAATAAATAAAATTCCTTATGATTTGAGTTTCTCATGCTGGTTTTACCAGACTGGCCTGGGCATTCTTTTTCCTTAATGCTTGGTTCAGACCGAGCATGTTTGTAACAACCCGACTTTTTGGACAGTTTAGACCGACAATAAATCACACATGTCTAACTCAAACTATTCAAAAGACAGATTATTAATGGCATTGTTCAAATGAAATAAGATTCAAAAGAAAAAAAATACAGAATCTCGTAGTGGAAGGATAAAGTATAATACACAAAATAAATACATAAACTGTTCATGAAGCTATTTTTCAACAAAATCAAAATTTACATTTTTTGCAGGAAGAATAGACTATTGCTACAATAGTAGTAGATATGGTCCTCGACTCCGTCTTCGCCTTCAGAAATAAGTGTCTTCGCTAAACTAAAATACTCGGTCTGACCCGAGCCTAATGTAAACAAATGCACTCGAGTTAGGATCAACATTCTTATGTAAGTAAGTTAACTCAAGTGAAATGTACAGATAACTCAATAAGTGAAATGCTTAGGTTTAAATAAACATCATCTTTCACATTATAAATCGGTTCAGTTCAAATACCGACTTCCATTTTCGTTTCCAATCGATTCATTATTAAATACAACTTTAGATTTCAATTTTTCACTTAAAGTTATTAAGTTTAAATCAAACAACAAGTTTAAGCCTAAAAATCCAATTAAAACTTTCATTAAATAAATTAAATTTCAATTTCATAATTCCAAGTTCAAACATAAATTTAAACTTACAATATTCCAATTTTATTTCTAAATTTAAACCCAAAGTGGTTTTATATCGGGTATATATCATTTCAACCCAAAGTGATTTTGCTAACTATTAGGAAACTTGAAGTATGAGGACAATAATAACATAAATAACATAACATGTCAATGACCAACATGTGCGCATAATTAACAATTTAATATATACACATGTATAACTAACATATCACATGTGTAACATATCATAAATAGCATAAGTGAATATTTCAAATTCTTGTAGAATATGCTAGTATATGATTTTTGTTTGATGATAATAAACATACATACACACACACACACACACACACATATATATATATTTGTTTAAATGTATTTGTTGTTGTACTATTTTATCTTTCGCATAATTAAATAAATATTTTTTGAGTAAAAGAAATAACTCAGAATTCATATTCAAACAAATATTTTACTCAAACAAATATTTTATTACAAATTCAAATAGTACAAAATTGAGCTCTCACTACATTTACACATTTTCAATTACAATAAAATTCCAATTACAACACAATTTTCAATTTACATATTACACCTCACTACATATTCACTCAACACTCGTATTTGATCTTCAACTCTATTTCAGCCTGTATCTAGCATATGAACTATCTGCAAAATAAAAACTGACGTAGTAAAATTGGAAAGGAAATTATTTTTCAGTGTACAATAAAATGTGTGTTTTTGAAAATATTATTTGCCTCAGTTATTTGGGTTTTTCGCCATCATCTCTTTTAATTCATCTTACACGAACAACTTATGACATGCACAGTGTATCACTGGACATGCCACAAGGTCATGCACACCGATATACACTTGCTTGTTAAAATCGCAGGGACAGGTGAGCACAAGGTTGTAGCAACCCATAATTTTATCAAATATTTTAAATAAAATTTATTTGAAAACTTTGATTTTAAATCATTTAAAAATTGAAAATTTGGAACTTTACAATGTAATTTTGGGATTTATTGAGCATTATTTTTCCAAATATAAAAAAATAAAGATTTTTCCAAAATTTTCAATTTTGGTCAACTTTGGTCAAAGTTTGACTTTCAGTTGGTATTTTTAAATTTCAATTAAAAATTTCTATTCTTTTTCTTTGAAGCAGGACTTGATTTTAACATTCTATATGCTTTTCGTTTCTTCAAATTCTGAATTATACTTTTTAAATCTGCAAAGTTTCAGCATTTTACACACAAATATTTTCAGTATTTTTATTTTCTATTTTCTATTTTGGTTTGGGCTTGATTTTTGCTTGAATTTTTGGCTTGTTTTGGAAGTGGGCTTTGCTATTGGGCTTAGGATTTCCTACTAGACATGAGTTTGCATTTTCAAATTGAAGTGGTGTCCTTCCATTTGCCATTCACGTACAAAACTTTCCTCTCCTCCTCTCTTTCTCATTTTCACTTTCCGAAAGAAAAAAAAATCATAGTAAATTTTCCTATCTTCTTCTTCTTTTTATTCTTTTTCTTTTTGTTTCTCCTTAAACATAGTTCGGCCATGACATACTCATCCCCTAGCCGACCTCATCTCCACACTCATCACCGTCTAGTATTGACCGGCCACTACTTCATCATCACTTCAACCATAGTCATGACCCTAGATCCAAAACCACCACTATCCAATTGCCTAAACCCTAGCCGATCCCATACCTTCATCTCTCCTCTTCTCCATGCCTCGGCCACCACCTTCTTTTGCTTAGCCGGGACCATCACCTTCTCCTCTAGCCGCGACAATTCAAGTGCCTTGACCCATTGCACCACTTGACCCCAAGCCTTAGCACATAGAGCCGAACCCATTGAGGCTAGGCCGAACCCAAAAGGCACTTGTGCCTTGTCTTTCTGCTTTCCCTTTGACGTTTTGCCTTGCCATCCTTTCATCTACCTATGGTCGTGCCTTATGCCGTTCTAACCGAGCCTAGCATGTTTCAAAAACATCATGGCCGAACCATGTTTCAAGATGGTCAAGCCTACTTGCAAAGTGCTCGAGCACACATGGTCTTGATTAACCACTTTGCTTTGTTTTGATCTATATTTTTATATATAAATAATTGCATAAATATGTTGTATTTTTGTTTGTTTACAAGATTTGGATCTTGGCTCTACTTCCACTCAAGTTTGATTCATGCTTTGTCGTGCTTTCCGGGGTTTTGTTTTGGTGTCTTGGATTGTCATATCTAGCCAAAGAAGGTGAGTTTATCACTCTCGACTACGTACTTATATTATAGTTAATTGATGACTTATGGAATTGTAGTAGTGATATGCTATGATGATAGTAGTTTCATATATGCCCGTGATATGATATTATATGATGTTATCACCTTATGCTATACATATTTATCACATGATATGATATGCTATGTTATTCTGTTTATTTTATATTCTGATTTCTCACACTGCAAGTTCCCTCACAATGGGTTGAAATGATACATACCCGAACAGACTTTAGAATAGAGAAAAATCGTTATGAGTTGAAATGATAGGCTCAAGCGATTTTTATTTTTTTATTATTTGATTTGGGATTGCGGGTTTGAAATGATAAAACCCGGGATTTTATATATTACGGATTGAAATGATACATATCCGTATCACTTGACCTAGGTTAGAAAATATTATACAAACCGATGGTAAATTTTTACATAATAGTTCTCTAAATATTGTTGAGTATTTTGAATTTTAAATATATGAAATTTTAACTTAAGTTTTTATTTAAATGATTTAAAATATATATATATATATTACTTTTCTAATAAGTTAAAATTTCATAAGTAAATGAATGGTTTAAAACTAAAATTTAAAGATTTTATCAATGATATAAACTTTTAGTATAACTTAGTAATTTAATTTGATTTGATATTGAATTTTAACTCTAAACTAATAATAGTGATAGATTTTATTTATGAAATGGATATGTTTTGTACAAAAAAATAATAGATTTTATGATAAAATTGAAGATATTATGTTTTAACATGTTTTAGTAAAATTTGTAGCATTTTCAAAATGCTATACTATTTTAGGTTATGCTTTAAATTGCTATACTATTTTAGTTTATGTTTAAAAGTGCTACTATTTCTAAAAATGTAACATTTTCGAAGTGCTATTATATAAGGGTCACATTATCAAAGTGTTATGGTTCCTACTTAATACATTTCTAAAGTGTTAGAACTAATTATATAGTTTTGGATGTGTTACAACTTTGGAAAACAGATATTATTTTGAAGGTATAATCACATTGGATTTAAATGGTTTAGAAAGGAATATGTTTGATTTGAAATGTAATCCATTTGAAATAAATAACCATGAGTTATAATAACGTTCGGTTGTTAAAGAGATTGGGATTGGAAGTTGTCATACTCTCTACCAACTCCGAAAACCACTTTAACAACTGTGAACGCGGAGGAGATTCCAGAATGAAGTAGGATGGTGGCGACGATCCTATATGAGGTATATACGTGGACCTGACTCCCATGAGTTGGTATAAGGTGGCTAAAACAGGAGCGATTCTCAGGCCAATGAGGTAGCTCCTCTGATCGGACACACTCCTTCGATACTATTCTACTACTTTGTGATTGATTGGGTGCACCCTTTGATTTTTTTTAGGAGTGTGGCTCGAGGTGGGCAGTAGTGGCTGCTATGCGTTACCACCAGCCCGGATGCGTAATTGGTATATCTACTCTGGCATTGCCTAGTTGTGCCATGTCACCTACCCTTGCGTGCTTTCTACGAGTTTGATTTGTGTCATACCTATGAGTATCCTCTGGTAGCCTCCCGATCTGGAGGTACTACGGTACTGTATAGACTATTATAACGATAAAATGTGTTAAGGTGGAAAATGTAAAGCCTTAACGCTATTTTTAAATAGTTTACTTAACTTTAGACATTATTATAATAGTGTATATTAGTAGATAGTTTAACGGATCCTTAAAGGATAGGCGATCCCAAGCATCCTTTAAGTTACTTGTGCATTTCCATTACAGTTCACTTGAGTTGATTTACATTTTATAAGTATGTATGTCCTGACTCGAGTGTTTTGTGTTTTGATTTACGCTCGGGTCAGTCAGAGTATCACAGCTTTGGATTCACCTTATGGAGCTAGAGAATTGCTGGAGATTATCTATCTATCTTGTTGTCTATCTATTTCTATTTCGGTTATTTCTATTTAGCTTATGTATTAGTGGATTTCTATTGTATTTGCTTTCAGACTCGGTATTATGTATTTGTTTGAGACTATATATGTTGTAGCTTCATCAACTACTATAGTTATTTTATTTCTGCTACGAGTTATTCTGATATTCTATGTCTGTGATTCTGTGATTGGTTTTATTTGCTTCAAAATTTATTAACAATTTGTTGTTTTGAATTATTCAAGTCTGATATGTGTGGTTTTATTGTCGATTTGAATGGTCCAAAATATTGGGTCGTTACAATTGGTATCAGAGTTTTGGTTTTATGCAAACCTTAGCCTGCGGAGCAAAAACTCATTAGATATAAGGTAGGAATACCCTAGAATGAGTGAAATCAATCTTAGAACCATTTTCTTGTGAGAGAACGTATTTTAAGGTGTAAAATGAATTTTAAAGATTATTTTGGGTATAAATTTTCTTGTTTTAAAATCTAATTTTCCTAAACTTCCTTTCTTCCCTTATCCACCTTGTTAATTAAATTCTTTGATTAGGATTCCCATTCTTGTTGAATCTTGTCTTTTGTTTCTCAATTACCTTTGTCCTAAAATTCATTCTTGATTTTTAGGATTAATCGTAGGAATACCAGAGGTCGGGGTCGTGGTATTGCCCCAGTTCCTAAGCCTGCTGCACCCATTAAGTTCACTACTCTCTATAAGGAATTCACTCAGCTTGGTGGTACCAATTTTCCTAGATCAAAGAGCATCATAGAGGCTCAGCAGTGGTTGAAGGGATTGGAGAGGATTTTCTCCAGTCTTGAGATCACTGATGCTCAGAAGCGTCAGTTGGCAGCTTGGCAGTTGAAGGAGGCATCCTTGGATTAATGGTAGACTGTTAAAGTCACATTACTGAGGCTGATATTTCTTGGGAGCAGTTTATGTATCATCTTGTATTAGTTTTGAATTTGGTTTAGTTTTCTCTTTTGAAATCTTTCTTATGTTTCGATATTGTGCTTTAGGGATGCTTTTGTGGCTAAGTGGATGTCCGAAGCAGGGAAGTCTCAGCTATACCGAGAATTTATGGATCTTAAGCAGGGTGACATGTCGTTTTCTAAGTATAAGTGGAAGTTCAATGAAATTTCCAAGTTTGGTCCTGGCCTAATTGACACCCCTCTTAAGAAGAATGAGAAGTTTATAGTTGGAGCTCGCTCAGAGTATTACGACCGTCTCATTTTTCATGTGCATAGCCCCTTCACTATAATGATGGATATAGCCATTAGATATGAGAATCCTACTTCCAAGGATCCTTCTGTTGCTTGTGCCCCTTCATCTCAGCCTTCCTCTGGTAACCCAAAGAAAAGGAAGCCTAACTTTTATTAGCAGAAGAGGAATTGGAATAAGACTCCAAGTTTGGGATCTTCTTCTTCCCAGGGGCAGTCTATCAACCTATCTTCCATCACTTGCTTCAAGTGTGATCAGAAGGGACACTATGCCAATAGTTTCCCTACTTCAGTTGGTGCTGCTGTTCCTCCTCCCGCTCAGTTGAATAGGCATGATCTCTATCATATTTGCTTGCAGCTTGGCCACTTCAGGAAGGATTGTCCTACTCAACAGAAGGGCAACATCTGGTATCTTTGCTATTACCTCTACCACTCCACCTGCTCCTCCGGCTCCTAGTGACACTCAAGGTACTCTTCAGGGTACTTTACTTTGTTTAAATTTCCTGTTCGTGTTTTATTTGACACTGGAGCTTCCTATAGTTTTATTCCGATGGATCTTTGTGATAAGTTTGAGCATCTCCTTTTCCCTAAGTTTGCCGATGAACCTTTATGTGTTAAAAATCCTATTTGTGGTCCCGCGAACCTTAGTAGAATTTGTACCAAGTGAAACTCATCTTTGATGATCACCGCTTCAGTGGTGATTTCTATGTTCTAGGTTTTGATGCTTTTGATCTATTGCTTAGAGGCGATTGGCTAAAGAGGCATGAAGCCGTTATCTCTTGTAAAACCCTAACTGTTTTTCTTGTTGATGATTTTGGTAATTCTTTGGTGATTCGGTGTCGTTCACCTTTGGATTATGCTGGTAGCTTTATTTATTCTCTTGATTCTTCTCCTGATGATCTTGACTCGACTCATGTGGTTAAACTCTATCCCGATGTATTTGGTGAAGTCGTAGCTTTACCTCCTAAGCGGGAAATCGATTTCCGTATTGATCTTATTCTTGGAGCTCGACCTGTAATTCTTCCTCTCAAAAGAATGGCACCCTGTGAGAAGGTTGAGTTGAGGAAGCAAATTGAGGACTTGTTCTCAAAGGGTCTAATCAGACCTAGCCATTTCGAATAGGGGGCAGCGGTGGTTTTCGTCAATAAGTCTGATGGTTCTTTAAGGATGTGTGTTGATTATTGGGAGTTGAACAAGCTCGCTATGAAAAACAGATATCATATGCCTCGTATCAATGATATGTTTGATCAGCTCCATGGAGCTACTATTTTCTCTTAGCTTGATCTTGCCACAGGTTTCCACCAGCTCAGAGTTGCATAGGAAAGTATTCCCAAGACTGCTTTACGTATTGAGAATGGTTTTTGTGAATGGTTAGTTATGCCTTTTGGTTTGACTAATGCCCCAGCTTTCTTTGTTGATCTTATGAATTGTGTTTTTCATGATGTTCTTAACAAGTGTGTTCTAGTCTTTGTCGATGATATCCTTGTCTTCTCTAAGTCAAGGGAAGAGCATGAGTCGCATTTTAATTTTGTTTTAGAGACTCTTAGAAATCATCAGTTGAAGGCTAAATTCTCGAAATGCCATTTCTGGAAGAATGAAGTCCGGTTTCTCGGGCATATCATTTCTGGTAATGGAGTTTCTGTTGATCCAGTTAAGATAGTTGCGATCAATGTAAGTCTTTCTTCTCTTCTCTCTTTGTAATGAATCATTCTCTCTTTTCTGTGGTCCTTATTTGTCCTTATTCTGTGACAAGATTGGGAAACTCCTAGGACTCCATCTGATATCCGTAGTTTTCTGGGCCTTGCCGGTTATTATCGGAGATTTGTTGAGAATTTTGCTCGGAATGCTGCACCTCTCACTGCTTTGACTCGTAAGAATGCTAAGTTTATATGGAATGATAAGTGTGAAGTTGCATTCAATGAGTTAAAGAGTAATCTTACTTCTGCACCAGTTCTTACCATTCCAAATGGAAATGAGGAATTAATGGTATACACTGATGCTTATCGTGAGGGTTTAGGAGCTGTTCTGATGCAAGATGGGAAGGTCATTGCTTATGTCAGTCGTCAGTTGAAAACCCATGAAGCCAATTATGATGCCCATGATTTGGAATTGCTTGTCGTGGTTTTTGCTTCGAAGCTTTGGAGGCATCATCTTTTGGGTACTAAGTTTGAGCTCTTTACAGATCTTCGGTCTTTGAGATATATTTTCACCCAGAAGGATTTGAATTAGCGGCATGTTAGGTGGCTTGAGTTCTTTGCTTCTTATGACCTCGACATCAACTATACCCTTGGGAAAGCTAATGTTGTGGCCGATGCTTTGAGCTAGAAGAAGATGTTTTGTCAACTTGTTGTTTCTTCTTCTCGTCTTTTGGATCGTATCATTGCTAAGCAGGATAGGATAGGATTATTAAATTGATTAAGGAGAATGTTCGTAGCAGGGTTGGTGGTAGTAGTCTTGATGTAGTGGAGCCCAGATCAATGATATAGGGATTTAGAGGATTAATAATCGGATTTGGGTCCCGAATGTCGATGGATTGATGCAAGTGTTACTTCGGGAAAATCATCGATCTAGACTTTCTATTCATCCAAGTGTGACGAAGATGTATCAGGGTATGAAGAAGCTGTATCAGTGGAGAGGTATGAAGCGTGATATCTCTATCTTTGTTAGTAGGTGTGCGACTTGTCAGCAAGTCAAGGCCGATCATCAGAAGACTCTGGTTTATTGTAGCCCCTTAAGGTTCCCAATTGGAAATAGGAACAAGTTTCTATGGATTTTATTGATGGATTCTGAGGACTAGGAGGGGTAATGAGAGTATTTGGGTTATTGTGGATAGATTGACCAGTTATCTCATTTCATACCGGTCCAGTCTACCTGTTCTACTTCTAGTTTGGCAGAGATTTATATGAGGGAGATTGTCCTCCTTCATGGTGTTCCTGTTAGTATTGTTTGTGATAGAAATCCCATCTTTACCAGTCAGTTTTGGAAATCTTTTCCGGAATCTTTAGGTACTCACCTGAATCTGAGCACTGCTTACCATCCACAGACCGAAGGTCAAACGGAAAGAGTGAATCAGATTCTCGAGGATTTTCTTCGTGCTTGCGTTCTTGATTATGGAGGATCTTGGGAAGATCGTCTCCATTTTGTTGAATTCATCTATAACAACAGTTATCAGGTATAATCTCAAATCTTCTATTTTAATCTTGGCTTAATCCTTTTCTATCTTGTTCCATCTTTGAATCCAGGCTAGTATTGCAATGTCTCCATTTCCTGCTCTTTACGGACGACCTTGCAGATCTCCATCTTACTGGATTGAATCCGTTAATCATTTGATTCTTGGTCCTGATATGATTCTGGAGGCTTCTGAGAAAGGCTAGGAGATTAAGAGGAAAATGACGAGTTCTCAGGATAGTCAGAAGAAGTATGTTGATCGGTGTAGGAGGAGTTTGGAGTTTTCTATCTGAGATCAGGTTTTCCTTAAGGTCTCTCCCTTAAGGAATGTTATTCGGTTTGGTCGGAAAGGGAAGCTTGCCCCTAGGTTCATTGGTCCCTTCCGTATCTTAGAGAGGGTTGATTCTTTAGCTTGTCGCCTGGATTTGCTTAAGAAGTTTTCTAGAGTGCATAATGTATTCCATGTTTCACATCTTCATCGGTATCTACATGATCCATCTTTGATTGTCCAGTCTTCTGCTCTCGAGAGTTAGGTTACTGATCCAAACCTTACCGTCGAGAGGAAGCGGCTTCATATTATCGATAGAGGTACGAAGCAGATGAGAAGGAAATCTTCAACTTGGTCAAAGTGCAGTGGAGTACTGATGATCGTGATTGTACCTGGGAGGCGGAGGAGGGCACGTGTGCTTCAAATCCAGAATTGTTTGTTTTAGGTACTATTCGTTATTCTATCTTATCTTTCTCTATTTTTTGTGTCTCGTTCCTTTTCGAGGATGAAAAGTTCTGAGTGGGGGAGAGTGTAACAACCCATAATTTTATCAAATATTTTAAATGAAATTTATTTGAAAACTTTGATTTTAAATCATTTAAAATTTGAGAATTTAGAACTTTACAATGTAATTTTGGGATTTGTTGAGCATTATTTTTCCAAATATAATAAAATAAATATTTTTCTGAAATTTTAAATTTTGGTCAACTTTGGTCAACTTTGGTCAAAGTTTAACTTTCAGTTGAAATTTTTTAATTTGAATTTTTAATTTCTATTCTTTTTCTTTGAAGCTGGACTTGATTTTAACATTCTCTATACTTTTCGTTTCGTCAAATTCTGATGTATGCTTTTTAAATCTACAAAGTTTCAGCATTTTACACACAACTATTTTCAGTATTTTTATTTTCTATTTTGGTTTGGGCTTGATTTTTGCTTGAATTTTTGGCTTGTTATGGAAGCGGGCTTTGCTATTGTAACGACCCAGAATTTTTAATAATTTAAATTTGAATATTTAATTAATTTTAAATATTTATAAGTGAATTTATAAGTCAAATAAATTTTTATTTGAATTTTTGGATTTAATTGGATAATTAAATCGATAATTTAATATGTTAAATTATGGAAATAATTGAAAATTGAGTTAAATATGATTGAAAATAATTTGGAAAATTTTATTTAATCATACTGGAGTTATAGAAATATTTTAGAACTTTTAAAATCGAATTAAAAGTTAATTTGTGAAAATTGAATATTTTAATATTTAATAATCGACTGTAAAATAGTCAATTTTTGAACAGTCTCAGAATTGAACGAAACCAGTTCCATTGGATCCGTAATAGTTAGTTATTACCGGATTTCGATTTTCGTGTCAATCGGAGTTATCGTTTGATCGTGGCAGCTCGAAACGCATCGAATTATTTTTAATTTAAATTTGGCGAGTCAAAATAGCCATTTTTCAAAAAGTCTCGGATTTCGACGAAACCAGTTTCATCGGATCCGTAATGTGATATTATTGTAAGGTTTCAAATTTCAAGTCAATCGGATTTACCGTTTGTCCGGTACGAATTAAAACGCCTAGAAATCGGTTTAAATCGGTTTAATTCAAATTGAACGTTTTCAGCCATAACTCTCACATACTTCCGAATTAGCTTCCGAAACCTGTTCCATTGTGTCCGAAACGCGGGATAAACCCTAGGTACGCTGGTTACGGCGTCTAAATCGGAGTTCGGAATTTCCGGGATGACTAGTGTCGCTCGTTCCTTATAAATAGCCCCTACCTCTTCATAAATTAAAAAAAATATACAAAACCCTAACCCTAAAAACTAGTAGCCGCCACTTTATCATTCTAAGGCCAGAAATTGCCCAATTTAAACTCTCAATCTCTTCCAATCTACAAAGGATTAGAAGAAACTCTCAACACGAAAGTTATAGAGCACGAAGAGATCTTGAAATCCATACGGATATGATCGGGAATGGAGCAACGATGAGGGAGCAAAGCATGGCCGTTCGTGGCTGTTCTCGTGCGTGCACACGCAGATCTAGGAGGCCGAGTGCCTTGGGGTTTGGGTCGAGTGTAGCTGGAGGTGAGAGCTTCGTACTGGAGCAACCTGATCGTGTTTTAGTCGAGTGTAGGCGAGGCATAATTAAACCCTAATTTGATGGAGTGGGTTCGGCCTCAAAGATTGGTAACCTGGAGCTTGCGTGAACATGATGGAAGAAGGAGTTAACGGTGGAGATGTGGGGGTTGTGTGATCCAAGGGCTAAGATTTGCTTAGGGTATAAATTAATTAAGTTATGTTGAAATTAGTTGATTTAAACTCGAGTAAACTTGTAAAATTCACATCTTTTTCATACGAGGTCGAAAAAATGCAAACTCAGTTGCGTTGGAATCGTATGGACGAGCACTACGCGATGGAGTTGGTTTGGAGTCGTTTGGAGTTAGTGAGAATTTCGGGTAAAATTAAACGCGCGTTTAATTTTATTCGAAATAAAAGCTAAAACGGAATTTAAAACCAAGGTGAGAACTTCTCACTCAATCGAATAGATTTCGATTTTATTTTAAATAGTTAGATTTAAAATATTTGAATGCATGTTTGAATGATGACTGTAAATTATTGATTGTTAAAATAGACATTATGCGCCGTTAGTAAGCGGATGTTATTTATTAAAAACATATACCGCGAATATTTCATAAACAGTGAAATTGGTATTATATATAATATCAATATATATATATTGGCATATGTATATATTGCAGTTGTTGATTTCCCGCATTTTTTGTTTAGCGGATGAGACCCTATTACGCCGTTATTAAGCGGATAATATTTAATAAGAACATGTACCGCGATAATTTCGTACTGGAGCGAAATTGGTATTGTGCTAATGTTTTTGGATGCAGGAAAACAGGTTGGAGGGATCCAACTGGATTCCTCAACAGTTTTTATTTAATTTCAGATATTTTGATATTTGATGGATTATCATATCGATATATGATATCGTTGTTAGTCGTGATTGACTATTTGGTGTGTAGCATCATTGGACCCAGATTTTGGGATTTTAAAATGATTTTAAAAGTGATTTTGAAAATATACTATATTTTTGGAATTGATCCATTATAAATAAATGAACGTTATAATTTTTAAAGTTATAAAAATTATAATTTTTGTGAAATATAGTTAAAAGCTGATTTTGAGAAATATGGGTTAATGATGTTATAAAATAGGTTAAATTGGATTTTTGAATTTATTATAAAAGTTTGAATTTAGAATTTATAAAATTTGATTATTTTATAAATCAGAATGATGAAATTATAAAGGAATTTAAAGACGTTTTAAAAGAATAATATAAATTGATTTATATTAAGAGATTTATAAATAGATATTTATAAATCGAAATATTGACATTATAAAACGAGTCTTTATAAATGTTTAAATGAAGTGAAAATGAATTTCATAAATGAATGAAATTTGTAGAATTATAAACTGGGAGGTTATAAATGAAATTTATAAATAGTAGATTTATAAATTTGGTGAAATTATGTGAATAATGGTTTTGGATAAATGAATGAATCTTATAAGTTATAAGATTTATAATTTGGGAAGATAAAAAGAACGATTTTGTAAAATAATCGTTTTATAAGTATTTAACTTATAATATGAACTTTTAGTTTATAATGGAGATATGAAATTTAACAGGTTAATAAAAGAATTTATAAAAAAAATAAGTTTTTATAAATAAATAGAAATGGAATTTATAAACGTTGTTTTATAAATTCGCAAACGACTTATTTTGATAAGAAAAGTGTTGAAACCTATTAATGGAGTTATATTCACATTTTTGAATAGTGAATAATCCTTTGAATTAAAACGAATAAAAGGATGAGATTTGTTAATGAAGTTTATTCACATTTTTGAATAGTGAATAATACGTTAAAGAAAATGTTTTTGAATGTGATGTTTTAAACATAATTAAAACGATCTAACGATGTTTTAAAACATGTTGAGATTCGAAACCATAGATTTCAACATTTATTGTTGAAATAGACGTTTTCGAGAAATAAAAGGAAATGGTAGACTATAACACTGTTGTTATAGTAAATGATTTCCGAAAGGAAATATTTTTGAATAATATTGGGATTTATATATCTATTTTAAATTCGAATCCCTATACTAGTGATTTTGGGTTGTCGTAACGATGTTTTACGCAACATTCGTTTTGGCCCAAATAAATATGTTAAGTGAATGATTTCCTTAAAGAATGAAATATATACTTAATTCGATTTAAGTATATTGAATATTTTCTAAGTGTTGAAAATAAATGATTGTGAATTACTTATTTAATAAGTATGGAAATGTTTTCCAATGTGAAGTGAATATAGAGAATTTATCTTTTTGAAGATAAATTGAAAATGAATAATTGAAATCGTATATGCATGAATATTTTGAAATATAAATTCATTATGGAATTTATATGTGAAAAGTGGAATTTGTTGAAAATAAATGTTGATTTATTTTTAAAGTGTTGAAATTATATATCTTGTAAAGATATTTTGGAAAATAAATAATTTGGAAAATTATTTGGAATCTGGTGATGTATGCATATCAATTGATAGTTCAATAACCGACTATCAGTATTTCCCTTTGAATGGGTATTTGATGTGAATTGTTTGAATTTGAATGCACACTTATTTTTGAATAAGCGCTCACTATTCGGGTTAACCGGGAAAGGACCATGGGGTCGTATAACCCACTCCGAATATGTGATACGTCGTTGTGAATTGCATTTGAAGATCGGTGTTGAAGACCGGTATTTGCAAGAGTGATAGGATGAACTATCGATTGACTCTGCACCGAGTAGCTACGGTATTGAGTTCTCCATATGTGATGGTGAATCCGATCAGGATTGTGAATATCCGGATTGCAAGGACTTCTTTGTAAGTGCCTTCGGTTCTGTTCGATCCCGGAACAGACTTGTATGGATTGTATGCCTGACATTACAATTTGAGATATAAAGCCGATTTCTTTCAAATATATTTCTGTTGGTGGCGGAGAATTTATTCTTTGCTTAACACCCTTCTTTGAGACGTACGAGCTCAAAGGTTATATAGTTGAAGTTATCAGCGATATATCCCATTTTGGTAATGTGACATGCTGAGTGATGCTGAAATGATCATTGTGTTGATTATTGTGATAGGATCATTTATTTGATCGTCTATCTTAGTGATCATTGTGTTGATCATTTGTTGACCCAAAGCATGGCTTTTGTATAAAGTATGTTTTTATGGACGTGAATTCGTCGAGCCTCACATCCCGGAAATGGTCAAAACAGGAAAGATGCGGCAAGGTTATTAGGGGTTGCTGTAGCTCCCCTTAGGGTATGTGCATTTCCTTCTGGAAAGGGGTGGTATCATGGTATGGAGCCCAGATACTTACTCATGTTGAAAACACTTTATGATTGTGTGAATTGGATATCGAGCGCTCGGTTGAAAAGGTCCTAAAGGACCGGGGAATGGCGTGCTCGTGTCAGTAGTTACCCAGTTAGGGGTAACCCGGCCTTGTGTTGGCAGAGATCCGGTTTGGTTCTCGGGGATGTCTTTCCAGAGGCATTCTCAGTGGCAATGGGAAGTTCCTTGGCCTGACCATTTGTTGGAAATCCAATTCCCAATACGAAACTTGTACGGTATTAGTTGTAGAACCTGCTATTCACTTATGGTGGTCACCACTGTTTGGATGGTAGCTATAGTAGGCATAGTTCGAAATGTCTATGCTGGCTAAGATTTATATTCTACTTTCGAAATGAATTTTTCCTACACTATGCACTAGTAATAATATAAAATGTTATTTTAAATGCGTATCAAGCATCTTTGGCTATCATAAGGAGAAATCTCCTCCGATTCTGCGTTTGCATGTGTGTGTGTGCGGGAGGCCTTATGGTAGTCTCATTTTTAAAAAGCATTGCGAATTAATTTAAAAATATCCCTCTTTTTGATTTTAAAATAAATAAACTGTTTTGAGTTCTCACACCAGTCTTGTTAAGCTATTGGGCTATGTGATGGGGGGTTCTCGCTTCGCGGTTAGGTGGCGAACGGGAGACTCTTACTCCCACACATCCTCTTTTAGGGGGTTGGTTAGGCGTAAGCTGTGACAGTCGAAAGGCTAGCCGTAAAAGCAAGTTTGGGATACCAGTGTAAGCCACGGTGGGGCTGGGATGGTTGAAAAGCCTACCGGTTGTGACCACTGGCTCGTTCCGTTACATTTGGTATCGGAGCTGATGGTTAAGCGACAACCATGGTTCTGTTGGGTATAATTCATTAGAGATGGAGTCAGTAGTACTCTAGAATGAGTTTGAGTGTAATAATAGCTATGAGAGCGTATTTGTTAGTGAATATAAAAATTGTTTTATATTGTGATGATTGGTTTATTGAGTGGCATATGAACTTTCGTCAGCGTGGTCCGCAAGACTATGCCGAAGGGGTTTCTAAACACTTGAATAGAACAATTCAGCACAATATTGTTTTAAATTGGGTAAATGAAATAATTTTACCTTAAGTATATTTTATATATAAAGAAATAATTTTCAAAAAAAAAAAATATTAAAGTGTATATAAGTTGATTGTTAGGTTGTTTGAATAATCTAAATAAAGAGTAATTGCATAAGCAAATGAATTATAAGAATAGAATTATAATTAAAGTGATTTACAATTGTGAAATAAACTTATATATATAAGAAGTGAAACTATATGAATATATTTATGAATATGAGTTGTAAATAAGAAGTGATTTAAAGTTAAATGGAAGTATAACTTAAGAATTGTTGAATGAAGTTGATATTGGTATCGAAGTAAATAATCAAGTGGATTAAAAGAATATGAACTTGAGTTATATAAATGAAATTCGACTTTAGAAATTGAGTTGAATGAATGGCTTGAATGATTAATCAATTAAATGTTAAATAAAGTTGATATGGAATAATTAATGAAAGTGTTAATTCATTTAAAATCTAATGCTATTGGAAGTTGTATAATTGAATGAAAATCAGTTTAATTAAACCAATTGAAAGTGATGGTGTTAAATCAAATTGAATGAATATAAGCAAAGGAATTTGGTTGTAATTAATATACATTGGTTGTTATTTGATTGTTGATTGATTGTATGTAATTCATTAAAAATTAGTGAAATTGAAAGCTATGTAATTGAATTCAAATTAAAAGCAAATAAATTTGAATAGAATTGAATGTGAATTGGATTTAAATTAGTAAATGTTAACTAATTGAAATATGAATGAAAGTTGATAAAATCCAATGTAAACAAATCAAATGTGATTTAAATTGAAAACCAATTCATTAAATATGAATGAGAATATGAATGAATGTTTATTTGGATATGGATGATAGTTGGTTGATGGTTTCATTTGTTGTTTAGTTGCATTTCTATGTTAGCATATATAGTTGTTATGGAGATATATGTTGTATATTGAGATTATTTGCATATGTGCATGTTCTCATGTTGTTTGTTGAGTTTAGTAGGTGCGGATCGCGTTTGCTTCGCATTTGGAGTTCGCTTTAGCGCTATATTAGCCGTATATGCTCGCTAATAAAATATAAGGTACATATCTCGGATTAAATATCGCACTTTTATACTTTTTCCCTTCGGGATGCCTCATTACTTGATGAGATGTATATTTGTGATATATATACTGTCATTTTTTTTCGGATCGAGCCGCGCAAAGGAGACTATGGCGAATTTTTCCGAAAATTTAAGGCGTTAGAAAAATTTGAGAAAATTTTGGAAAAATTTTGAAAACTTTAAACTTTGATTTGGAATTGAAAGTTAAACAATAGTAGTTGTTTTTGAAAAGATAACTAAGTATGATTTGAAAACTTAGTAAAGATTTGTAAGAAGTTTAATTATGAATTTTGGAAAGTTAATAGATTTTGTAACCTTTCTTACTTGTAATTTCGAGGACGAAATTCTTTTAAGGGGGAAAGATTGTAACGACCCAGAATTTTTAATAATTTAAATTTGAATATTTAATTAATTTTAAATATTTATAAGTGAATTTATAAGTCAAATAAATTTTTATTTGAATTTTTGGATTTAATTGGATAATTAAATCGATAATTTAATATGTTAAATTATGGAAATAATTGAAAATTGAGTTAAATATGATTGAAAATAATTTGGAAAATTTTATTTAATCATACTGGAGTTATAGAAATATTTTAGAACTTTTAAAATCGAATTAAAAGTTAATTTGTGAAAATTGAATATTTTAATATTTAATAATCGACTGTAAAATAGTCAATTTTTGAACAGTCTCAGAATTGAACGAAACCAGTTCCATTGGATCCGTAATAGTTAGTTATTACCGGATTTCGATTTTCGTGTCAATCGGAGTTATCGTTTGATCGTGGCAGCTCGAAACGCATCGAATTATTTTTAATTTAAATTTGGCGAGTCAAAATAGCCATTTTTCAAAAAGTCTCGGATTTCGACGAAACCAGTTTCATCGGATCCGTAATGTGATATTATTGTAAGGTTTCAAATTTCAAGTCAATCGGATTTACCGTTTGTCCGGTACGAATTAAAACGCCTAGAAATCGGTTTAAATCGGTTTAATTCAAATTGAACGTTTTCAGCCATAACTCGCACATACTTCCGAATTAGCTTCCGAAACCTGTTCCATTGTGTCCGAAACGCGGGATAAACCCTAGGTACGCTGGTTACGGCGTCTAAATCGGAGTTCGGAATTTCCGGGATGACTAGTGTCGCTCGTTCCTTATAAATAGCCCCTACCTCTTCATAAATTAAAAAAAATATACAAAACCCTAACCCTAAAAACTAGTAGCCGCCACTTTATCATTCTAAGGCCAGAAATTGCCCAATTTAAACTCTCAATCTCTTCCAATCTACAAAGGATTAGAAGAAACTCTCAACACGAAAGTTATAGAGCACGAAGAGATCTTGAAATCCATACGGATATGATCGGGAATGGAGCAACGATGAGGGAGCAAAGCATGGCCGTTCGTGGCTGTTCTCGTGCGTGCGCACGCAGATCTAGGAGGCCGAGTGCCTTGGGGTTTGGGTCGAGTGTAGCTGGAGGTGAGAGCTTCGTACTGGAGCAACCTGATCGTGTTTTAGTCGAGTGTAGGCGAGGCATAATTAAACCCTAATTTGATGGAGTGGGTTCGGCCTCAAAGATTGGTAACCTGGAGCTTGCGTGAACATGATGGAAGAAGGAGTTAACGGTGGAGATGTGGGGGTTGTGTGATCCAAGGGCTAAGATTTGCTTAGGGTATAAATTAATTAAGTTATGTTGAAATTAGTTGATTTAAACTCGAGTAAACTTGTAAAATTCACATCTTTTTCATACGAGGTCGAAAAAATGCAAACTCAGTTGCGTTGGAATCGTATGGACGAGCACTACGCGATGGAGTTGGTTTGGAGTCGTTTGGAGTTAGTGAGAATTTCAGGTAAAATTAAACGCGCGTTTAATTTTATTCGAAATAAAAGCTAAAACGGAATTTAAAACCAAGGTGAGAACTTCTCACTCAATCGAATAGATTTCGATTTTATTTTAAATAGTTAGATTTAAAATATTTGAATGCATGTTTGAATGATGACTGTAAATTATTGATTGTTAAAATAGACATTATGCGCCGTTAGTAAGCGGATGTTATTTATTAAAAACATATACCGCGAATATTTCATAAACAGTGAAATTGGTATTATATATAATATCAATATATATATATTGGCATATGTATATATTGCAGTTGTTGATTTCCCGCATTTTTTGTTTAGCGGATGAGACCCTATTACGCCGTTATTAAGCGGATAATATTTAATAAGAACATGTACCGCGATAATTTCGTACTGGAGCGAAATTGGTATTGTGCTAATGTTTTTGGATGCAGGAAAACAGGTTGGAGGGATCCAACTGGATTCCTCAACAGTTTTTATTTAATTTCAGATATTTTGATATTTGATGGATTATCATATCGATATATGATATCGTTGTTAGTCGTGATTGACTATTTGGTGTGTAGCATCATTGGACCCAGATTTTGGGATTTTAAAATGATTTTAAAAGTGATTTTGAAAATATACTATATTTTTGGAATTGATCCATTATAAATAAATGAACGTTATAATTTTTAAAGTTATAAAAATTATAATTTTTGTGAAATATAGTTAAAAGCTGATTTTGAGAAATATGGGTTAATGATGTTATAAAATAGGTTAAATTGGATTTTTGAATTTATTATAAAAGTTTGAATTTAGAATTTATAAAATTTGATTATTTTATAAATCAGAATGATGAAATTATAAAGGAATTTAAAGACGTTTTAAAAGAATAATATAAATTGATTTATATTAAGAGATTTATAAATAGATATTTATAAATCGAAATATTGACATTATAAAACGAGTCTTTATAAATGTTTAAATGAAGTGAAAATGAATTTCATAAATGAATGAAATTTGTAGAATTATAAACTGGGAGGTTATAAATGAAATTTATAAATAGTAGATTTATAAATTTGGTGAAATTATGTGAATAATGGTTTTGGTTAAATGAATGAATCTTATAAGTTATAAGATTTATAATTTGGGAAGATAAAAAGAACGATTTTGTAAAATAATCGTTTTATAAGTATTTAACTTATAATATGAACTTTTAGTTTATAATGGAGATATGAAATTTAACAGGTTAATAAAAGAATTTATAAAAAAAGAAGTTTTTATAAATAAATAGAAATGGAATTTATAAACGTTGTTTTATAAATTCGCAAACGACTTATTTTGATAAGAAAAGTGTTGAAACCTATTAATGGAGTTATATTCACATTTTTGAATAGTGAATAATCCTTTGAATTAAAACGAATAAAAGGATGAGATTTGTTAATGAAGTTTATTCACATTTTTGAATAGTGAATAATACGTTAAAGAAAATGTTTTTGAATGTGATGTTTTAAACATAATTAAAACGATCTAACGATGTTTTAAAACATGTTGAGATTCGAAACCATAGATTTCAACATTTATTGTTGAAATAGACGTTTTCGAGAAATAAAAGGAAATGGTAGACTATAACACTGTTGTTATAGTAAATGATTTCCGAAAGGAAATATTTTTGAATAATATTGGGATTTATATATCTATTTTAAATTCGAATCCCTATACTAGTGATTTTGGGTTGTCGTAACGATGTTTTACGCAACATTCGTTTTGGCCCAAATAAATATGTTAAGTGAATGATTTCCTTAAAGAATGAAATATATACTTAATTCGATTTAAGTATATTGAATATTTTCTAAGTGTTGAAAATAAATGATTGTGAATTACTTATTTAATAAGTATGGAAATGTTTTCCAATGTGAAGTGAATATAGAGAATTTATCTTTTTGAAGATAAATTGAAAATGAATAATTGAAATCGTATATGCATGAATATTTTGAAATATAAATTCATTATGGAATTTATATGTGAAAAGTGGAATTTGTTGAAAATAAATGTTGATTTATTTTTAAAGTGTTGAAATTATATATCTTGTAAAGATATTTTGGAAAATAAATAATTTGGAAAATTATTTGGAATCTGGTGATGTATGCATATCAATTGATAGTTCAATAACCGACTATCAGTATTTCCCTTTGAATGGGTATTTGATGTGAATTGTTTGAATTTGAATGCACACTTATTTTTGAATAAGCGCTCACTATTCGGGTTAACCGGGAAAGGACCATGGGGTCGTATAACCCACTCCGAATATGTGATACGTCGTTGTGAATTGCATTTGAAGATCGGTGTTGAAGACCGGTATTTGCAAGAGTGATAGGATGAACTATCGATTGACTCTGCACCGAGTAGCTACGGTATTGAGTTCTCCATATGTGATGGTGAATCCGATCAGGATTGTGAATATCCGGATTGCAAGGACTTCTTTGTAAGTGCCTTCGGTTCTGTTCGATCCCGGAACAGACTTGTATGGATTGTATGCCTGACATTACAATTTGAGATATAAAGCCGATTTCTTTCAAATATATTTCTGTTGGTGGCGGAGAATTTATTCTTTGCTTAGCACCCTTCTTTGAGACGTACGAGCTCAAAGGTTATATAGTTGAAGTTATCAGCGATATATCCCATTTTGGTAATGTGACATGCTGAGTGATGCTGAAATGATCATTGTGTTGATTATTGTGATAGGATCATTTATTTGATCGTCTATCTTAGTGATCATTGTGTTGATCATTTGTTGACCCAAAGCATGGCTTTTGTATAAAGTATGTTTTTGTGGACGTGAATTCGTCGAGCCTCACATCCCGGAAATGGTCAAAACAGGAAAGATGCGGCAAGGTTATTAGGGGTTGCTGTAGCTCCCCTTAGGGTATGTGCATTTCCTTCTGGAAAGGGGTGGTATCATGGTATGGAGCCCAGATACTTACTCATGTTGAAAACACTTTATGATTGTGTGAATTGGATATCGAGCGCTCGGTTGAAAAGGTCCTAAAGGACCGGGGAATGGCGTGCTCGTGTCAGTAGTTACCCAGTTAGGGGTAACCCGGCCTTGTGTTGGCAGAGATCCGGTTTGGTTCTCGGGGATGTCTTTCCAGAGGCATTCTCAGTGGCAATGGGAAGTTCCTTGGCCTGACCATTTGTTGGAAATCCAATTCCCAATACGAAACTTGTACGGTATTAGTTGTAGAACCTGCTATTCACTTATGGTGGTCACCACTGTTTGGATGGTAGCTATAGTAGGCATAGTTCGAAATGTCTATGCTGGCTAAGATTTATATTCTACTTTCGAAATGAATTTTTCCTACACTATGCACTAGTAATAATATAAAATGTTATTTTAAATGCGTATCAAGCATCTTTGGCTATCATAAGGAGAAATCTCCTCCGATTCTGCGTTTGCATGTGTGTGTGTGCGGGAGGCCTTATGGTAGTCTCATTTTTAAAAAGCATTGCGAATTAATTTAAAAATATCCCTCTTTTTGATTTTAAAATAAATAAACTGTTTTGAGTTCTCACACCAGTCTTGTTAAGCTATTGGGCTATGTGATGGGGGGTTCTCGCTTCGCGGTTAGGTGGCGAACGGGAGACTCTTACTCCCACACATCCTCTTTTAGGGGGTTGGTTAGGCGTAAGCTGTGACAGTCGAAAGGCTGGCCGTAAAAGCAAGTTTGGGATACCAGTGTAAGCCACGGTGGGGCTGGGATGGTTGAAAAGCCTACCGGTTGTGACCACTGGCTCGTTCCGTTACATTTGGTATCGGAGCTGATGGTTAAGCGACAACCATGGTTCTGTTGGGTATAATTCATTAGAGATGGAGTCAGTAGTACTCTAGAATGAGTTTGAGTGTAATAATAGCTATGAGAGCGTATTTGTTAGTGAATATAAAAATTGTTTTATCTTGTGATGATTGGTTTATTGAGTGGCATATGAACTTTCGTCAGCGTGGTCCGCAAGACTATGCCGAAGGGGTTTCTAAACACTTGAATAGAACAATTCGGCACAATATTGTTTTAAATTGGGTAAATGAAATAATATTACCTTAAGTATATTTTATATATAAAGAAATAATTTTCAAAAAAAAAAAATATTAAAGTGTATATAAGTTGATTGTTAGGTTGTTTGAATAATCTAAATAAAGAGTAATTGCATAAGCAAATGAATTATAAGAATAGAATTATAATTAAAGTGATTTACAATTGTGAAATAAACTTATATATATAAGAAGTGAAACTATATGAATATATTTATGAATATGAGTTGTAAATAAGAAGTGATTTAAAGTTAAATGGAAGTATAACTTAAGAATTGTTGAATGAAGTTGATATTGGTATCGAAGTAAATAATCAAGTGGATTAAAAGAATATGAACTTGAGTTATATAAATGAAATTCGACTTTAGAAATTGAGTTGAATGAATGGCTTGAATGACTAATCAATTAAATGTTAAATAAAGTTGATATGGAATAATTAATGAAAGTGTTAATTCATTTAAAATCTAATGCTATTGGAAGTTGTATAATTGAATGAAAATCAGTTTAATTAAACCAATTGAAAGTGATGGTGTTAAATCAAATTGAATGAATATAAGCAAAGGAATTTGGTTGTAATTAATATACATTGGTTGTTATTTGATTGTTGATTGATTGTATGTAATTCATTAAAAATTAGTGAAATTGAAAGCTATGTAATTGAATTCAAATTAAAAGCAAATAAATTTGAATAGAATTGAATGTGAATTGGATTTAAATTAGTAAATGTTAACTAATTGAAATATGAATGAAAGTTGATAAAATCCAATGTAAACAAATCAAATGTGATTTAAATTGAAAACCAATTCATTAAATATGAATGAGAATATGAATGAATGTTTATTTGGATATGGATGATAGTTGGTTGATGGTTTCATTTGTTGTTTAGTTGCATTTCTATGTTAGCATATATAGTTGTTATGGAGATATATGTTGTATATTGAGATTATTTGCATATGTGCATGTTCTCATGTTGTTTGTTGAGTTTAGTAGGTGCGGATCGCGTTTGCTTCGCATTTGGAGTTCGCTTTAGCGCTATATTAGCCGTATATGCTCGCTAATAAAATATAAGGTACATATCTCGGATTAAATATCGCACTTTTATACTTTTTCCCTTCGGGATGCCTCATTACTTGATGAGATGTATATTTGTGATATATATACTGTCATTTTTTTTCGGATCGAGCCGCGCAAAGGAGACTATGGCGAATTTTTCCGAAAATTTAAGGCGTTAGAAAAATTTGAGAAAATTTTGGAAAATTTTTGAAAACTTTAAACTTTGATTTGGAATTGAAAGTTAAACAATAGTAGTTGTTTTTGAAAAGATAACTAAGTATGATTTGAAAACTTAGTAAAGATTTGTAAGAAGTTTAATTATGAATTTTGGAAAGTTAATAGATTTTGTAACCTTTCTTACTTGTAATTTCGAGGACGAAATTCTTTTAAGGGGGAAAGATTGTAACGACCCAGAATTTTTAATAATTTAAATTTGAATATTTAATTAATTTCAAATATTTATAAGTGAATTTATAAGTCAAATAAATTTTTATTTGAATTTTTGGATTTAATTGGATAATTAAATCGATAATTTAATATGTTAAATTATGGAAATAATTGAAAATTGAGTTAAATATGATTGAAAATAATTTGGAAAATTTTATTTAATCATACTGGAGTTATAGAAATATTTTAGAACTTTTAAAATCGAATTAAAAGTTAATTTGTGAAAATTGAATATTTTAATATTTAATAATCGACTGTAAAATAGTCAATTTTTGAACAGTCTCAGAATTGAACGAAACCAGTTCCATTGGATCCGTAATAGTTAGTTATTACCGGATTTCGATTTTCGTGTCAATCGGAGTTATCGTTTGATCGTGGCAGCTCGAAACGCATCGAATTATTTTTAATTTAAATTTGGCGAGTCAAAATAGCCATTTTTCAAAAAGTCTCGGATTTCGACGAAACCAGTTTCATCGGATCCGTAATGTGATATTATTGTAAGGTTTCAAATTTCAAGTCAATCGGATTTACCGTTTGTCCGGTACGAATTAAAACGCCTAGAAATCGGTTTAAATCGGTTTAATTCAAATTGAACGTTTTCAGCCATAACTCGCACATACTTCCGAATTAGCTTCCGAAACCTGTTCCATTGTGTCCGAAACGCGGGATAAACCCTAGGTACGCTGGTTACGGCGTCTAAATCGGAGTTCGGAATTTCCGGGATGAATAGTGTCGCTCGTTCCTTATAAATAGCCCCTACCTCTTCATAAATTAAAAAAAATATACAAAACCCTAACCCTAAAAACTAGTAGCCGCCACTTTATCATTCTAAGGCCAGAAATTGCCCAATTTAAACTCTCAATCTCTTCCAATCTACAAAGGATTAGAAGAAACTCTCAACACGAAAGTTATAGAGCACGAAGAGATCTTGAAATCCATACGGATATGATCGGGAATGGAGCAACGATGAGGGAGCAAAGCATGGCCGTTCGTGGCTGTTCTCGTGCGTGCGCACGCAGATCTAGGAGGCCGAGTGCCTTGGGGTTTGGGTCGAGTGTAGCTGGAGGTGAGAGCTTCGTACTGGAGCAACCTGATCGTGTTTTAGTCGAGTGTAGGCGAGGCATAATTAAACCCTAATTTGATGGAGTGGGTTCGGCCTCAAAGATTGGTAACCTGGAGCTTGCGTGAACATGATGGAAGAAGGAGTTAACGGTGGAGATGTGGGGGTTGTGTGATCCAAGGGCTAAGATTTGCTTAGGGTATAAATTAATTAAGTTATGTTGAAATTAGTTGATTTAAACTCGAGTAAACTTGTAAAATTCACATCTTTTTCATACGAGGTCGAAAAAATGCAAACTCAGTTGCGTTGGAATCGTATGGACGAGCACTACGCGATGGAGTTGGTTTGGAGTCGTTTGGAGTTAGTGAGAATTTCGGGTAAAATTAAACGCGCGTTTAATTTTATTCGAAATAAAAGCTAAAACGGAATTTAAAACCAAGGTGAGAACTTCTCACTCAATCGAATAGATTTCGATTTTATTTTAAATAGTTAGATTTAAAATATTTGAATGCATGTTTGAATGATGACTGTAAATTATTGATTGTTAAAATAGACATTATGCGCCGTTAGTAAGCGGATGTTATTTATTAAAAACATATACCGCGAATATTTCATAAACAGTGAAATTGGTATTATATATAATATCAATATATATATATTGGCATATGTATATATTGCAGTTGTTGATTTCCCGCATTTTTTGTTTAGCGGATGAGACCCTATTACGCCGTTATTAAGCGGATAATATTTAATAAGAACATGTACCGCGATAATTTCGTACTGGAGCGAAATTGGTATTGTGCTAATGTTTTTGGATGCAGGAAAACAGGTTGGAGGGATCCAACTGGATTCCTCAACAGTTTTTATTTAATTTCAGATATTTTGATATTTGATGGATTATCATATCGATATATGATATCGTTGTTAGTCGTGATTGACTATTTGGTGTGTAGCATCATTGGACCCAGATTTTGGGATTTTAAAATGATTTTAAAAGTGATTTTGAAAATATACTATATTTTTGGAATTGATCCATTATAAATAAATGAACGTTATAATTTTTAAAGTTATAAAAATTATAATTTTTGTGAAATATAGTTAAAAGCTGATTTTGAGAAATATGGGTTAATGATGTTATAAAATAGGTTAAATTGGATTTTTGAATTTATTATAAAAGTTTGAATTTAGAATTTATAAAATTTGATTATTTTATAAATCAGAATGATGAAATTATAAAGGAATTTAAAGACGTTTTAAAAGAATAATATAAATTGATTTATATTAAGAGATTTATAAATAGATATTTATAAATCGAAATATTGACATTATAAAACGAGTCTTTATAAATGTTTAAATGAAGTGAAAATGAATTTCATAAATGAATGAAATTTGTAGAATTATAAACTGGGAGGTTATAAATGAAATTTATAAATAGTAGATTTATAAATTTGGTGAAATTATGTGAATAATGGTTTTGGATAAATGAATGAATCTTATAAGTTATAAGATTTATAATTTGGGAAGATAAAAAGAACGATTTTGTAAAATAATCGTTTTATAAGTATTTAACTTATAATATGAACTTTTAGTTTATAATGGAGATATGAAATTTAACAGGTTAATAAAAGAATTTATAAAAAAAGAAGTTTTTATAAATAAATAGAAATGGAATTTATAAACGTTGTTTTATAAATTCGCAAACGACTTATTTTGATAAGAAAAGTGTTGAAACCTATTAATGGAGTTATATTCACATTTTTGAATAGTGAATAATCCTTTGAATTAAAACGAATAAAAGGATGAGATTTGTTAATGAAGTTTATTCACATTTTTGAATAGTGAATAATACGTTAAAGAAAATGTTTTTGAATGTGATGTTTTAAACATAATTAAAACGATCTAACGATGTTTTAAAACATGTTGAGATTCGAAACCATAGATTTCAACATTTATTGTTGAAATAGACGTTTTCGAGAAATAAAAGGAAATGGTAGACTATAACACTGTTGTTATAGTAAATGATTTCCGAAAGGAAATATTTTTGAATAATATTGGGATTTATATATCTATTTTAAATTCGAATCCCTATACTAGTGATTTTGGGTTGTCGTAACGATGTTTTACGCAACATTCGTTTTGGCCCAAATAAATATGTTAAGTGAATGATTTCCTTAAAGAATGAAATATATACTTAATTCGATTTAAGTATATTGAATATTTTCTAAGTGTTGAAAATAAATGATTGTGAATTACTTATTTAATAAGTATGGAAATGTTTTCCAATGTGAAGTGAATATAGAGAATTTATCTTTTTGAAGATAAATTGAAAATGAATAATTGAAATCGTATATGCATGAATATTTTGAAATATAAATTCATTATGGAATTTATATGTGAAAAGTGGAATTTGTTGAAAATAAATGTTGATTTATTTTTAAAGTGTTGAAATTATATATCTTGTAAAGATATTTTGGAAAATAAATAATTTGGAAAATTATTTGGAATCTGGTGATGTATGCATATCAATTGATAGTTCAATAACCGACTATCAGTATTTCCCTTTGAATGGGTATTTGATGTGAATTGTTTGAATTTGAATGCACACTTATTTTTGAATAAGCGCTCACTATTCGGGTTAACCGGGAAAGGACCATGGGGTCGTATAACCCACTCCGAATATGTGATACGTCGTTGTGAATTGCATTTGAAGATCGGTGTTGAAGACCGGTATTTGCAAGAGTGATAGGATGAACTATCGATTGACTCTGCACCGAGTAGCTACGGTATTGAGTTCTCCATATGTGATGGTGAATCCGATCAGGATTGTGAATATCCGGATTGCAAGGACTTCTTTGTAAGTGCCTTCGGTTCTGTTCGATCCCGGAACAGACTTGTATGGATTGTATGCCTGACATTACAATTTGAGATATAAAGCCGATTTCTTTCAAATATATTTCTGTTGGTGGCGGAGAATTTATTCTTTGCTTAACACCCTTCTTTGAGACGTACGAGCTCAAAGGTTATATAGTTGAAGTTATCAGCGATATATCCCATTTTGGTAATGTGACATGCTGAGTGATGCTGAAATGATCATTGTGTTGATTATTGTGATAGGATCATTTATTTGATCTTCTATCTTAGTGATCATTGTGTTGATCATTTGTTGACCCAAAGCATGGCTTTTGTATAAAGTATGTTTTTGTGGACGTGAATTCGTCGAGCCTCACATCCCGGAAATGGTCAAAACAGGAAAGATGCGGCAAGGTTATTAGGGGTTGCTGTAGCTCCCCTTAGGGTATGTGCATTTCCTTCTGGAAAGGGGTGGTATCATGGTATGGAGCCCAGATACTTACTCATGTTGAAAACACTTTATGATTGTGTGAATTGGATATCGAGCGCTCGGTTGAAAAGGTCCTAAAGGACCGGGGAATGGCGTGCTCGTGTCAGTAGTTACCCAGTTAGGGGTAACCCGGCCTTGTGTTGGCAGAGATCCGGTTTGGTTCTCGGGGATGTCTTTCCAGAGGCATTCTCAGTGGCAATGGGAAGTTCCTTGGCCTGACCATTTGTTGGAAATCCAATTCCCAATACGAAACTTGTACGGTATTAGTTGTAGAACCTGATATTCACTTATGGTGGTCACCACTGTTTGGATGGTAGCTATAGTAGGCATAGTTCGAAATGTCTATGCTGGCTAAGATTTATATTCTACTTTCGAAATGAATTTTTCCTACACTATGCACTAGTAATAATATAAAATGTTATTTTAAATGCGTATCAAGCATCTTTGGCTATCATAAGGAGAAATCTCCTCCGATTCTGCGTTTGCATGTGTGTGTGTGCGGGAGGCCTTATGGTAGTCTCATTTTTAAAAGCATTGCGAATTGATTAAAAATATTCCTCTATTTTGATTTTAAAGATAAATAAACTGTTTTGAGTTCTCACACCAGTCACATGACTGACTTGGAGTTTATTGTTTTCCTTCCTAAACTCTGGGTGCCCACCAATTTCCACACGGGCAGTTAAGAGTTAGGTTTATCAGGATATTCTGGATATTCTGGAGTTGCTAGAGGCAAGCTGGATGGCATGGCGTATTACTAGTATATAGTATTTCTTTTTCCGCTGCACTGTTTGATGTTGTATGTTGTTGTACACTCTGATGATTTGATGTAATGTAATATAATGTGATGAAATGTAATAACTGATATAGTTCTTTGTTTAAAGATTTTTCATTTATTATTATATGTTGTTCCGCTGCGAATTGTGAGATTCTGTTGTTGTTCTGTTGTTTTCTGTCCCGTCCTATTTTCTTCTGTTTTTTTCTTTTTCCTCTATTCTCTTTTTCTTCTATTTTAAAATTCTTCTATCTTCTATTTTTCAAATTCTCTGTTTTCTTTCTCTGTTTTCTAAAAATTGTCTATCTTCTTTTCCCTCTATTTTTCTTTTTCTTTCTTCTTTTTCTCTCTTCTTTCTTTTCTTTTCTTTTTAAAACCCATAACATCTCGGTTTTCGGCCTTTGATTTCTCGGCAGTCGATAAAGTGAGTGTCGATGTCGGATTTTCGAAGAACGAAAATCCGAGGGCGTTACAGCTATTGGGCTTAGGATTTCCTAACAGACATGAATTTGCCTTTTCAAATTGAAGTGGTGTCTTTCCATTTGTCATTCACGTACAAAACTTTCCTCTCCTCCTCTCTTTCTCATTTTCACTTTCCTGAAGAAAAAAAGCACAGTAAATTTTCCTATCTTCTTCTTTGTATTCTCTTTGTTTCTCCTCAAACATAGTTCGGCCATGACATGCTCATCCCCTAGCCAACCTCATCTCCACCCTAATCACCATCAAGTATTGACCGGCCACCACTTCATCATCACTTCAACCATAGCCGTGACCCTAGATCCAAAACCACCACCATCCTATTGCCTAAACCTTAGCCGATCCCGTACCTCCATCTCTCCTCTTCTCTATGCCTCGGCCACCACCTCCTTTTGCTTAGCCGTGACCATCACCTCCTCCTCTTGCCGTGACAATTCAAGTGCCTTGACCCATTGCACCATGACCCCAAGCCTTAGCACATAGGGCCAAATCCATTGAGTCTAGGCCGAACCCAAAAGGCACTTGTGCCTTGTCTTTTTTCCTCCCCCTTTCCATTTTGCCTTGCCATCCTTTCATCTACCTATATCCGTGCTCTTTGCCATTCTAGCCGAGCCTATCATGCTTCACAAACATCATGGCCGAACCATGTTTCAAGATGGTTAAGCCTACTTGCAAAGTGGCCGAGCCCACATGGTCTTGATTAACCATTTTGCTTTGTTTTGATCTATATTTTTATATATAGATAATTGCTTAGATATGTTGTATTTTTTTGTCTACAGGATTTGGATCTTGGCTCTACTTACACTCAAGTCTGATTCGTGCTTTGTCGTGCCTTCTGGGGTTTTGTTCTTGTGTCTTGAATTGTCATCTCTAGCCAAAGAAGGTGAGTTTATCACTCTCGACTGCATACTTATATTATAGTGAATTGATGACTTGTGGAATTATAGTAGCGATATGCTATGATGATAGTAGTTTCATATATGCTTGTGATATGATATTATATGATGTTATCACCTTATGTTATACCTGTTTATCACATGATATGATATGCTATGTTATTCTGTTTATTTTATATTTTGATTTCTCACACTGCAAGTTCCCTCACTATGGGTTGAAATAATACATACCCGAACGAACTTTAGAATAGGAAAAAATCGTTATGAGATGAAATGATAAGCTCAAGCGATTTTTTTATTATTTGACTTGGGATTGCAGATTTGAAATGATAAATCCCTGGATATTATATATAACGGATTGAAATGATACATATCTGTATTACTTGACCTAGGTTAGAAAATATTATATAGACCCATGGTAAATTTTTAAATAATAGTTTTCTAAAAATTATTAAGTATTTTGAATTTTAAATTTATGAAATTTTAATTTTAATTTTGATTTAAATGATTTAAAAATATATACTGGTTTTCTAATAAGTTAAAATTTTATAAGTAAATAAATGATTTAAAACTAAAATTTAAAGATTTTATCTATGATATAAACTTTTAGTACAACTTAATAATTTAATTTGATTTAATATGGAATTATAAATCTAACCTAATAACAGTGATAGATTTTATTTATGAAATGGATATGTTTTGTTTAAAAAAAATTATGATAAAATTAAAGATATTATGTTTAAACATGTTTTAGTAAAATTTGTACCATTTTCAAAATGCTATGCTATTTTAGGTTATGCTTTAAATTGCTATACTATTTTAGGTTATGTTTAAAAGTGCTACTATTTCCAAAAATGTAACATTTTCAAAGTGATATTATATAAGGGTCACATTTTCAAAGTGTTATCGTTTCTACTTATTACATTTTTAAAGTGTTATAACTAAGTATATAGTTTTGGAAGTGTTACAGCTTTGGAAAACAGATATTATTTTGAAGGTATAATGACATTGGATTTAAATGGTTTTGAAATGAATATGTTTGATTTGAAATGTAAATCGTTTGAAATAAATAACCATGGGTTATAATAACGTTCGGTTATTAAAGAGACTAGGATAGAAAGTTTTCATACTCTCTACAAACTCCGAAAACCACTTTAACAACTATGTATGCGGTGGAGATTCCAGAATGAAGTAGGATGGTGGCGACGATCCCATATGAGGTATATACGTGGACCCGACTCCCATGAGTTGGCATAAGGTGGCTAAAACAGGAGCGATTCTCTGGCCAATGAGGTAGCTCCTCTGATCGGACACACTGCTTCGATACCTGTAACGACCCGTAAATTTCGACAATTTAATTTATTTATTTAATAGAATTTTTGTAAGTTATTTTAGTAGAAATTATAAAAGGGTTAAATAAATATTAAAATGAAGGCTAAAATAAATTATGTACATGTCGACTTAAAAACCTATTTATAGGAATTTAAATAAAATCCAAATGAATTAAGTAAGAAAAAGATTATTACCTGGATATAAAAATTTAATATGAGGAATTTATGGAAGTATTAATTTGATTTAATGCAATAAAAGATTTTAAACGGTAATTGGAATAAATTAAGGAATCATATTTGTGCAAGTTAATAATTTATGACTTGGATGAAATTCCAATTCAATTAAATGTTATGATTTGATTTTAAATATGAAGAAAAACAAATGTAAGGATTTGGTTAACATATATGTTATTCATTCAAGGTATTGAATAAAAATTGGAAATCCAATTGTAATTAATGATAATAACGTTGGTATTAGTTAATAAATTTAATTTTAATGCAATACCCATGAAATGAATCAAATGAATAAATGTAATTGCATTCTAGGTTATTTATCGAATAAAGGAAGATATTAAATTTATTAATGTAATATAACATTGATTAACCATAAATGAGAATAAATTTAAAGAATTGAGTTAATGCAAGTATTTGATTTATTTGTGAGATAATACCGTGATAATGACGATTTGGTTTAAATTTTTGTATCTGTAATATTTACTGGTGTGTCAAATAATAAGCCCATAGATGCAAGAAAAGGAAAATTGGTAGCAATCTATATATGTTATTTATCCTACTTAGTATGTTAAATAAGGGTTGGAATTCAAATTTTAATTAAAGGAGTTTTGGTAGCACGTTAGTAGGAAATAATTTTAAGGGTGGGATAACAACTTCTATAAACTATCTAATTTAAATGAGTCATTGAACTTATTTGAAATAACGTTCATCTAAATATGAGTAATTAAAATGTCGGGGTCAACAATAAACGTTACTTTAGAATTAATTTATATTTTAACGGAAGTGTGAAAGTAAAGCAATAGAAGCGTAAACTTATTAAGGTAGGATTTATTAGGGCAATGAAAACAAATGTTAAGAATGTTATAGTATAATGATTGATTGGAAATCAAAATTTACTTGTTTGAATGTAACTTTAGGGAAATTGGACTTAATTAAAATAAAAAGGAAGAAGAAAAAAATGGATGAAATTTAATGTTGGAATATTATGTAAATATAAACTTAGATAAAATTTGAGGATATCTACGTAATAGAGTGTAAAACCAATGTTAATTTCATCTATTTAATGCTAATAGGTTAATGATAGAATGAAGAGCAAATTTAATGTTAAGTTAATATGAATTAAGGTAACATTTGGAAAATATGATAATGATTTTCAAGTTGAACAAGTTGTGGAATTAATAAGGATGGAAAAAGAAAAAAAATCAAGATTTTTTTTTATTGGAATGAAAAATTTATAATTTGATTTATTGCGAATAATTGAAATTTAATATGGTAATTGGCGAAATAATTAATGATTGAATTAACATAGAATTTGTTGTTAGTTATTAAAATTGTTTAAGAAATCAAAGGAGAGAAATTTTATAAGTTTTTAAATTTTGTAATTGGATTGGATTAGTAATTTAATTCGGTAAATATTAATTTATTTAATTAATGGGAAAAATAGCCATTTTGGTCACGGACTCGGATTTCGACGGAACCAGTTTCATCGGATCCATAACAGTGAATTATTGTAGGGTTTTAAGTTTCGTAGCAATCGGACTTGTCGTTTGATCGTACGAGCGGGAAACGCCTTGAAATCGATTTAAGTGAAATCAATTTGAAATCAATTTGAAAATATTGAATTGAGCATAACTTCTTCATACGATCGAATTTGGACGTGAAACTTTTTCCATCGCGTTCAGAATATTTTAAAATACCTATCTGGATATATGGGTTTAACATATTTCGTTCCGGGGTTAGAACAGGCTTTTTTTGGGCCATAGTTTGTTCCATACGTGCATCTATCTGGTCTATCCACTCCAATCCAACCCTACTTATAAATAGACGATTATAAACCCTAGCCTCCATCTTCTATCATTTGTCTATACGTTCATTTTCTTCATCTCTTTCTCTTCCTCAATGGTTGCAAAACCTAGATCTATCTACAGTTCAAAATCAAAAGTCAAAATTCGAACATCTCAGAAAAATTTATAAAAATTATATGTTAAAGTTCTCGAAATACGTAATCTGCTGGTACAACTCGTTTTTCGATCTGGTTTGGCGTTTGACCAGAAGAAATCAATGAAGTATCGGCCGTTCATCGCGTCTTCACAAAAGTTCGTCAGATCAGGAAATCGCTTCTGGGTATTATAGAGAGTCCGAGGGGGATTCCATCGGGACAGGTTGCAAGTCGTTTCAACGGTTGGATCGTCGTGTAAATATGGTTTAGGGTTGCAAGAGGGTGGCGGCGCAGGGCGTTTCTGGTGGCGTGGGTGGTGCCGCTGGGTGCGTCTCGTCTAGGCGAGAGTTATGGTGGTGGTCGGCCTGAAGGGCGACGACCGTGGGTGGTGGAATCATGGGTCAAAGTTGCGGTCAAGGGAATAGTTTTGGTTCGATGGTTCCTTTACATGCGCGTTTGATCCAAAGGGGGGAAGATGCGTGTCTACGTGGCATGTGTAGGGTAGGTTTTGTTTTATTTTGAATTTAATTTATTTTTGATTGTCAAGCGCGTTAACTCGAATAACTTTTACGTATTTGATCCGTTTGACACGCGATTTTTTTTGTTAGGATCGTAATAAAATTCCAGACGCGTTGACGCTGGTTTGGATAGATTTGGAGACCGTCGAATTTTTGGGTTTAAATCGGATTTAAATTCGATTTAAATCCAAAAGGTGAGTGTTTTAACCCACTCACAACTTCTAAAAGTTTTTATGTTTGTTAAATTTATTTTAGATATGAGTAGAAATTTATTTATAACTGTTTGGCATGTTTTGTTCATCATATTTGCTAAATCGCGTTATTTAATTTAACTGTTAATTTATTTTATTTATTGCATATTAATTGACAGTTAGAATTTATTTATTTGCATAGGAACTACTAGTAAACAGTTATAAAATTTATTACTAAATATAAACTGTTAGTTTAATAGTTGATTAATTTTATTTTTGAATATAACCGCCAGTTATTACCTGATATATATTATCAGATATATATTGATATTGAATTATTATTGGATGATGATTGTGATTTGGATGATGGATGATGTTGATGAATGGATGTTTTATTTTATATCATTAAACTGCAAGTTATCATGCATTTTCGTTCATTCGGGATTATGGTTTGAAATGATATACAACCGCAAAATTTTATTTTTAAATTGCGGATTGAAATGATAAATATCCGTATCACTTGACCATAGGATAGAAAATTATATACGGGCACCGTGGTCTATATATAAATTATTTTAAAGTGATTTCTATGGTTTGGATGGGATACGGTTTATAAAAATTTGATTTTTGATATTTTATAAAATATTATTCTTCGATATATATACATATGAAGTTAAAAATTTGAAAATTAAGTCGTGTATAAACCTGTTGAATAAAAAAATGAAAAATTGAGAAAATGGAATTTGGAAATTCATCTTATACGTTTAAGTTTGGAAATTTTAAGGTATGATATTTATAACTGGATTTTCCAAGATGAATTAAAAATGAAAATTCTAGAATAAAGTAAATTTGAGAAAATATTTAATTGATAGAAATTGGAGTTTTATTTATGGAATTTATATGAATATTCAAGACTAAATAATAGAATATTAATTGTTGAAAGAAGAAAATCCAACTTTAGTTTTGAAATATTAATACACCAAATGGATATATATATATATATATATATATATATATATATATATATAGAAATTGAAGGGGTTTTTGGAACTTGAAGTGATATTTAAGTTATGGTTTAAACTTTAAATAAAGAAATATATTTGGAAAGCCATGGAAATTATTTTTCTTTACAAAGTAACTTTAAAGTTAAACCATTTATTTTACATTCGTTGAATATCCAAACCATTCAAGTTTTAGAAGTTATGGTTTTAAAATTTTGTATTTCGAAATATTATGCTTTCAAAGTATATTTCAAATATTTGGTTTCCAGATATTTTAAATTTTAAACCAGCATGATTTTGGAAAAGAATTATATTTGAGATAAAATGATATCATATTGTTTTGGGTTTAAATTGATATCGTATTCATAGTTTTGAGATGGAAAATTTTATTCTGGTTTTAAAGTATAAACTATTTTTAAAAGACCGCGGTGTTATAATAACGATGGGTTGGCAAAGACACCGGGATCGGATATGGACATACTCTCTGTCGATACCAAAAACCACTTTGACTAACCGTGTACGCGGTGGAGATTCTAGAATGAAGTAGGTGGTGGCGACGTTTCCTGTAAGGTAAATACGTGGACCCGACTCCCGTGAGTTGGCATAAGGTGGCTAAAACAGGAGTGATTCTCGGGCCAATGAGGTCATACCTCTGATCGGACGCTCCTCTTCGATATTATACTTTGACTTTGGATCGATTCAGTGGCCACTTCTATTTTTGATTTTGGGGGAGTTTGTTCGAGGTGGGCGGTAACTGCGGCTACGCGTTTCCACCAGCCCGGATAGCAATTGGTATATCTACCCTGGCATTGCCTAGTTGTGCCGTGTCACCTATCATACCGAGCCGTTACTACGAGTTTTGGTTTGTACCATACCTATGGAGTGCCCTCTGACGATGCCCAGTACGGGGGAGATTACGGTACTGTATAGACTATGGGAATATATTCTTTGTTAAGGGCTATATGGGTAACCCCTTAACGCTATTAAAAAGTAAGTTTATTTTACAATTAGACACTATTATAATAGCGCAATATACTACATAGTAAATAGTTTAACGGATCGTTAGGAGATGTAAATCCCGAGCATCTCTTGAGTTACTGCACTCATATTTATTTCTGTTAATTTAACTCACATAAGATCTTTTAGTTATGACTCGAGTGTTTTGGCTTTTCAATTCGCTCGGGTCAGTCCGAGCGTTTCAGGATTTGAAGTTTAGCTCTGGAGGACGAAGACGAAGATTTGTAGTATTACTATTATTATTTATCTAGTGCACTACACCATGTTCCGCTGCATTGTTATTGGTATGTGTAACTCTGATATGTATTATATAAATGTTTGTAAACAGTTTTATAAACTGTATATTTTATTATTATATTTTATCCTTCCGTTGTGAGATTCTATTTTGTTTATTTCTTCTCTGTTTTTCTTATTTACCCCATAACAATCCGCCCTTCCGTATGGTTTGAATCGGCACGTGTATCGATTTGAAGCGTGCGAAAAGGCGAGACGTTACAATACCATTCTATTACTTTGTGATTGATTGGGTGCACCCTTTGATTTTTTTGGGAATGTGGCTCGAGGTGGGCGATAGTGGCTGTTATGCGTTACCACCAGCTCGGATGCGTAATTGGTATATCTACCATGTCATTTCCTAGTTGTGCCGTGTCACCTACCCTAGCGTGCTTTCTACGAGTTTGATTTGTGTCGTACCTATGGAGTATCCTCTGGTAGCCTTCCGATCTGGAGGTACTACGGTACTATATGGACTATTGGCACTATAAAATGTGTTAATGTGGAAAATGTAAAGCCTTAGCGCTATTTTTAAATAGTTTACTTTACTTTAGACATCATTATAATAGCGTATATCACTAATAGTAGATAGTTTAACGAATCCTTAAAGGATGGGCGATCCCAAGCATCCTTTAAGTTACTTGTGCATTACCATTACAGTTCACTTGAGTTGATTTACATTTTATAAGTATGTATGTCCTGACTCGAGTTTTTTGTGTTTTGCTTTACGCTCGAGTCGGTCTGAGTATCACAGCTTTGGAATCACCTTCTGGAGCTAGAGAATTGCTGGAGATTATCTATCTAGTTGTCTATCTATTTCTATTTCAGTTATTTCTGTTTGGCTTATGTATTAGTAGATTTCTATTGTATTTGCTTTCAGACTCTGGTATTAAGTATTTGTTTGAGACTGTCTATGTAGTAGCTTCATGAACTACTATGGTCATTTTATTTCCGCTGCGAGTTATTCTGATATTCTATGTCTGTGATTCTTTGATTGGTTTTATTAGCCCCAAAATATATTAACAATCTGTTGTTTTGGATTATTCAAGTCCGACATGTATGGTTTTATTGTCGATTTGAATGGTCCAAAATAGTGGGTCGTTACAAAGGTCAAACCCAAGCAAAAGCTAGATTCAACTCAAGTGCAAAATAACATTTCAGACATGATCAGAAAATCTCACACACATGAATCCAGACTTCAAATGGTACAATGAAATCAGGTCCAACCAACATGACAACTGCCTCAACAATATGTATACATGAATACCTAGACCAGAGGAAGGTTACATGTTCAAGGCTAGGAAAAAGGAAAAGATCTCACCATATCAGTTCAAGCAAAAACAAACTGAAATGGACCAACAATGCATAAGACAAAATCAAGACAGAGTGCAAGCTTTCAGTTTCAACCAGGTTTATCAACACAGAAATTGTGTAACTCTCTAGTCGTGTGACTAGTTACAAACTACGGGGCGTAGTTCGAGAATTTGCAACTCAGTGGCTGAGTTGTGGCCAGGTTTTGAGCATAGAGTTAGGTTAGTCAAGTAGCGGGTGCCGCAAGTTTATGTATGTAAGTGTCTGACTACTTAATTTCTATTAGAAATCTTGAGGGAAGCACGTATGTCGGTTATTGCCGAAGCTGGGTAAATTTATGTGTGATCTTTACTGCATTATTTACTTTTATTGTTTTTAATTTCTGCGTTAATTTTTATTATCATTAGTATCACCCTATTCACCTCCCCCTCTAGAGTGAAAACGATTCTATAATTCTAACATGTCATACACTAACATAACATATAAATATATAAAATGGTATATATACAAGGAACTTGCAAGGTGATTTACAATAAAATAACATGGCATATCATTTTTCCCAAATATAGCACATTATTTCCACATAGCATAAGTGACAGATTATTAACACAACATGTGCAACATATGATTTTATTAACCGAACACTTTTTTTTCAACATAGCATATGTGACATATTTCAACATGGAATATATAAAAAAATTCTAACATAACACATTTTCTAACATATCATATGTGACATATCTAACATACATATGTGACAATTAATCAAATCATCATAACATACTATCTGTGACATATAAACAACATGTGCATGTGAATATTTTAACACAAATTCAAGGGAACGTAACAACATATATCACATATTTCTATCTAAAGCAAACATTTCTCATAACATTTCAATCGATGTTTATTTATGTAACAATAAAAATATTAATCGTGAGTGATTGCTCACCTTTCAAGGTTAGAGAGTTTATGACAACACAAATAGACAGATCCAAGTTGAAATCCAAACACGACAAGCTAATCAATACAATCCTAAGAAACAATCCAAAAGCAAAGTAAAGCACGACAATGCAAATCGAAAAAATTTTGTTTTCTTCTTTTTTTTAATAAAAAGAGGGGTGATAGGAGATGGCCGGAACTGGTGGAGGGCGGCGGCAAGGGGACAGAGGATGGAAGAGTTTTAAGGAGAGGAGGGATGGTGTTTAGGGATTTGTGATTTTGGAGTTCTGTACATTTGAGGAAGAAGAAGAAGAGTACGCAGAAAGTTTCTGAATGAGAAAAAATATGTACGTACTTGTTTAATCAGATTGGAGATAAAAGGTCAATGGATGGGAAATAGAAGGATCCAAAGTCTCTTAAGTTTCCTACGGTCCCTTGGTTACAAAGAAGCCCATTAGACCAAACAAACCCAATAAGACTTAGCCAAAAAAAATATACACTGCAAATTTATGTCAATTTTTCATAGTAATTCATATTTTTAGAGCAATAGGAAGTCGATTTTGATGAAACAAAAAATGGAGAGGAAATTAGAATTTAGTCTAGTATCATATAAAAAGAATAAACTTTTAAAATTCAACCAAAAGTCAAACTTTGACTAAGTTTGACCAAAATTTGAAATTTCACAAAGAAATTTATTCTATTAAATTTAGTCAAATAATACGCTTAACATTGTAAATTCAAAAAAAAAATTCTATTTAAATTCAAAATACTGCCATTTCAAAGTTGTCAAAAGTTACGGATCGTTACGCTTTATCTTAATTAAAAGATGTAATATCAACTAATGCAATATTAGTTCGTTTCCCCTTATCATATTTAAAAGGTCAAATGCCAATCAATTTAATATATATATATATATATATATATTTCAAATTAAATGGTGATTATAAATTTCCAATTTATTGTTACTAACATATTTGTAACTTCTATTGTCGTTATTAAACAGTTGTAACGTTCATTGCATTAACAAAAGACATCCATCACTTACCAATTAATTATTTTATTTCATTTCGTTATTTGAAATCAACTTGGTATGTTACCATTTAAATCACGCATTTTATTTCCTTAAATAAATGTGCATTTTATCGTCGTTTATAATTTCCTTTATTATCCAATTCATTCCATCAACTACGCATCCAATTCTCATCCAATTATGTTCAAACATATGTTATCATCCTTATTATTCAATCAATAATACCCTATAAATTATACTAACATAATTTTACATTTTATTATATCTGTTATTTTACCGTTAACAACTTGTGCCACAAATCCAAGTGCCGAAGAGACGGATTATCATGGAGTAAAAAGAGAATGAAGACAGAACAAAATCTTACACAAATGAAATAACATATATTATTTCAATATATATATATATATATATATATATCTTTATAGTGGAAATTTTAAATACATTTATCATAGTTAAACATGGACATTTATAATATCCGCCCTTACAAATGTGGAAGACAATAGTACACAAGTGTGGTAAAGAAAAGGTAATAGTCTACTGAAGAATCTTCTAACTCCATGATCCGAGCTCTTCCATATTTCTTATAACTAAATTAGTCTACTAGGCTTCCCAAAAAAATAGGGTAAAGTTTAATGAAAGGGATGCAAACACCAAGTCGGTCATAAACTGGTGTAAGGAACTCAAAATATGAATAATTGAAAACAACTGCTATCTCATAGGACCACGTCGCACTGAAACACGTAATGGGTTTTTACCTTATGATAACCAAAATATTTGCTATACGAAATCAAGTAATATTATTTTTAGTGACATTCTTTTGAAAAAACTTTTCAATACATATACATAATCTTAGCCGAAATTGTTACATTATTAAATTCCTGCATACTAGGCTCTATAATCAAGTCCGAAGGCACTTATTGTTGAATGGATTTCCATACAACGAGAGGTAAGGTACTACCTACTGTATAGTACATCTCTAGAGGGATGTACCGAGGATCAACAACTTTTGAAGCCTTTGCACCTGACAAGACTGACCTACCCATAGACCCATCTTGGTGGTGAATAGAACCGAATATGACACCATCTAGAGCTCTCTTAGCATACATAACATACTCAACATATATAGAGTAATCTAGAAAGGTGATGACCATATCCGAATGGTTACAAACCACATAGCCTCACAACATGCCTTTTTTAAGCCATTTCCAGGTGATGAGGCTTGTGGTAACGACTACCTTTCACATTGGACATTCCACTTTAAAATCCACATAGCATATTCCATCGCACACCACTAAATTCCATAAACGTACAACCTCTGAGCTCGTACGTCTCAGAGAAGGGTGATAAGTACAGGTAAGTTACTTCCTACACCACCAAATAGATGTACTTTCATATCAATGTTCATATAGGTTGGAAATGCACTGTCGGATATTTGTCCATATAAGTTGTCTTGGAACAGGACGAACCGAAGAAACTCTCGTACCACATACTGTCAAGAATCATCCCTAGGATTAGTAGGGAGCAGCCGTTCCATCGAAGATCAAATAAAGATACTACTGCCACATGTATGTGATATGAAAAATTTCCCCTTAAGGGTCAGTAATAAGCATCCATTCATTCCATTTATTATCATTCCATGTCTTCACTTTGAATACCTAAATTGGTTCGACGTGGTTTTTAGATAAGAATCACTCAAATCCGACCCCGATTCCTTCGAACAATCATCGATAAGAGGATATTGAGTGAATAGGTGCTTATCGTTTGATTAATTACTATCTTTTTTACCAAAAAATATCTTCTAGAGATATATATCTTTAAAACATTTCTTTACGGTATATACGAAACCATTAAACCTCTTTTAACTTTGGAAATACCAAATCATTTTCATAAGTCATATTGGAAAATAATATTGAGTTAAAAAGAGAAGATTGAAATTATACTGATTTTACTCAACATCAGTTTCTGTATTTAACCTTTACCATCCATTGAATAGCGGCGAAATCATCTTTAAAATTCACACGGACAGTATGGATTTCCTCCTCGAAATTTAATTCCAAGTGTAAGAAGATTATTCCTATAGAATCCAAGTTCTTTAAATTTAAAATATTAAATTCTTTATACTTGTCTTAATTTTGACATTTCGACCTTATCTATTCCTCGCCGGGGAAAAAGCCAGGTGAGCTAGGGCACTAGTTGCTCCTAAACGTCTCCTTAGTTTAAGCACCTCACAATCAGAGCTCACGAATAGAAAAATCCAATCTGCTCATTGGCTTTTAGAGCCAAGATTAAATTACTTATTTATAGCAGCTTTTCTTCTAAATCATTTATTTAAAAAATTTAAATAAATTATAAAACCTCCAAATCATCTTTAAATACTTAGTTATTTATTAAAAAACATTTATAAAATATTTGAGAAAGAATACTTAAGTTTAAGGTCATACTTCAAAAGTTACTACAAGTGCTACAAAAACTAATACGAATAGTGATGCTAATAGCGATTTTAAGGTTTATTTGATCAAAACAAATTTTTTAATCCCATTTTTATAACTTAAATCTCATTAAAAACATTTTGAAAGATTAAAATAATTCATTCCATATTTTAAAAGAATGAAAAATATCACTTATAAAGAATTTGTCTTTTTGGTTTCTGAACTGCCAAACGGTGATTGTTTTTGAAAACTTGATTTTCTCATATTTCAAAATCTACCAAAATAAATCTTGATCCTTTTCTTTTGTTTGAAAACTATGTATAAGTGTTCGGAAAATTCTTGTTATGAAGGATTCCGAATAAGAATCCATTATATAATTGGATTTAACTTTTTACGGTGTGAAATCGCAAACTACCGTTACACGACCGTCTATTTTTGACTCAATTTTCATAACTTATCAAAACTTTAAAAAAGTGGATTTTAGTGTTCATAAAACATTTATAAACCATTTTAAAGAGGTGTAAAAATCCCATATACTGTAACAATCTATAACTTTCGATAATTAAAAAAGTTAATTTAATAAGGTTTGGGGATTTAATGTTGGGTGAAATAAAATTTTAGGACTAAATAATAAGAATGTAATTGGATTAAAATGTAATAGTATTAATTTAAGTTAATGTATAACTGCTTCAAATGAGATCCCAATTAATTGAAATGATTAAAAAGTTATAATTGATTTTGGATTGTAAATTAATTGTAATAATGTGTGTATCCGTTGGTAATTGGAGTAAAGGAGTGATTGATAATTTAAAATGTTGAGTTAATAATGAAATATTGTGTAATAAATTGTAATTGACTAAAATTAGCGTAATGTGTGTTTTTATAACATTTTTTGTAAATAATAAACTCACAAATGTTACTAAATGTAGAAATGATGACAATTGTTATTTATTACAGACTTATTTAATCAATTACAAATAAATGTTACATTAATGCGAGTTAAGACAATAACTGCAAATTGTGAATGCAATAAAAGTTATAGAAATGTTAGTTATATTTACTAGGCAATAATTGATGTAATAAAAAGAGTGAAATAAAGACAAATTAATTTATTGAGCTTTTAAATTATAATAAAATTGACAAAAATTCAATATAATGGAAATATAGTAGTTAATACAAATAAAAGATGGAAATCGGAGAATATTAATGTAATGAAATATAAAACAATGTTAACTATGTCTATAAAATAATGATTGATTAAATAAAGAGATTGAAATCAAATTAAATTAATTTATTGGAATTAAATTATAATTAATTGGATAAATTGTAGTTGAAGCGGAGCAATGTATTTAGGGAAATAATTAACATTGAATTGACATGTAAATTTGTAAACTTTTGAAAGTGTCATTGTAATCTAAAGTGATAGAAATTATAATTTATTAAATTTGAATTGGGAAAGTGATTTAATTAATTTATTTAATTAATGTTAAAATAGCATTTTGGCCACTAGCTCGGATTTCGACGAAACTAGTTTCATCGGATCCTTAATGGTGAATTTTTATAAGATTTCAAGTTTTGTAGCGATCAGACTTGTCTTCTGATCATACAGACTCGAAATGCGTAGAAATCAATTTAATTAATTTAATTTAAGTCAATTTGAAATAAGTTGATTTTAAGCTAACTTCTACATAAGATGGAATTAGGACTTGAAACCTGTTCCATTGAGTTTAAAACTATCGAAAACATCTGTTTTGATATATGGGATGACCCGCTTTTGTTTCGGAAGCGAAACGGGCTTTCGGGTCTTATTTGTTATTCAAATCAATACGAGTGTTATTCATTTCTTATCGGGCTTCATTATTATATATTGTCCTTTTGTAAGCCTAGCAGCCTTTCTATTTCTTATTCCATTATTATGTACGTACATTTACTTCTCATCTCCTCTTTCCAATGGCAGACAAATCAAAACCCCAAATTTCAATCTCCAAATCAATTTCAAAATTAAACTCCTCCAAACCATATCAAATTATATATCAATTTGAAGCTCTCGAAGAGTATAATTCACTGGTGTGATTCATTTTTCAGTTAGATTCACCGTTTGTCCAAAAATCGAGGTTGAACCCCGATAGTTCATTTGAACTTTTGATGATCCAACGGTGGATCGTCTCCGATCGACGATCAGGAGGCGGCGTTGGGAAGATGGCATCGTGCAGGCCCTAGACCCACCATTCATTCGTCTCAAGGGGGTCTCGTTTGGCCATTGTTAGCCGGTAAAGGTCGGCGGTGGCACAAGGGCTTGGAGGCGCTTTGGTGGCCGCGCCACCACCGTTGGACATGGCTTGGCAAGGCCAGGTAAATGGTGGTCTTCGATCTGGTGGAAGATGACCGGAGCGGGCGTGGCAACGGCATGAAGATAGCGGCTCCAATAGTTAATGCGAAATTGCATTATGGAGGTAGGTTTTCACGACTCCGCTGACGTGTAAGATACGTGTGTTATATTTTTATTATTTTATTTGTTTGAATTTAAATCCCAAATCATTCTAACTTCAATAAGTTGTTCAAATGAGGTCGGATTCATGCACGGTTTGTTCCGTTGGGATCATATCGAAATTCCGGACATTTTGACGCTAGTTTGGACGAATTTTGAGACTGTTCAAATTTGGGGCTTATTTTGGATTTTAAATCGATTTAAAATCAAAGGTGAGTGTTTTAACCCACTCATAACTACTAGATTATCTTATGTTACTTAAATTAAATTTATGATCTGACTGGGAACTTATTGATTGATGTTTGGTATGTTTAAATTGTCATTCTAATTAAATTTGACTTTTATTGCATTTAATCATCATTTAATTTAATATTGAATTTAATTGTCAGCTTAATACCTATTATTGATAATCAGTTATCTATTGATGTTTATTGGTTGATTTGGGTGATGATTGTGATAGATGTCTGATTGTTGATATTGGATGACTGGATGTTGTATTTTTATATTGTATAATACTACAAGTTCCCTATGGGTTGAAATGATACATACTCGAACGATCTATAGATTAGGGAAAAATCATTATGGGTTGAAATGATAGACCCGAGCGATTTTATGGATTTTTATTTAATTCGGGATTGCAATTTGAAATGATATATAACCATAAAATTTTAAATTGCGGATTGAAATGATAAAAATCCGTATCACTTGACCCTAAGATAGAAAATATATAAGGACACCGGATTGGTCAAATTAAATGATTTTTAATTCTTTAAATTTTGAATTCAGTTAACGGGTTTTTTGAAATAGAAATTGATTTATATTACCAGAATTATTATTATAATCCAAACATTAATGTTGAAATTGAAATTGACTAATGAATTGTTCAAAGGATTTAAATTGAAATTTCAAAGTTGAAGTGTCAAATATAAATGAATCTATCGGAATTGAGTTATTGAAAATGTTTGGATATAACTTTGCAATCTATTTTAAATTAATTTAAACTATTTTAATCAATTAAAACTATTTTAATTTATTTTAATCTATTATAACCTATTTAATCTATTTTACCTATTTTAAACTAATTAAATTTATTTAATCTGTTTTAAATCTATTTAATCCATTTTAAATTTATTTAATCCGTTTAAAAATATACTTAAATCTAATAAAATCTATTTAATCTATAATTAATCTATTTAAATCTCAGTGAATCTATTTACTCTATTTAAATCAATTTAAATCTAGTTAACCAAATTTAAATCTATTTAAACTATTTTACTATTTAAACTATTTTTTAAAAAACAACTAAAACTATTTATGACCATATAAACTATTTTCTAAAATTTTAGACTGTGTAAGTGGAAGTATTTATATTTAAATTTTTGATGATGATGCAACTTAAGTTGGAATTTGGAATTGATACCTTTTTATGAAACGACATTTTTGAGTAAATATGATTTTGAAAATGAAGAAGATTTTGAAAGTGAATATGGTTTTGAAAGTGAATATGATTTTGAAAGTTATATGGTTTGAAATCGAATATGATATTTTGATATTGAGTATGAATTGACTTTTGAAATGTAAAAGAACCATCCGATGTGAAATAAGCATTTGGTTGTTAAAGAGACCGGGATAGGATATTGTCATACTTCCTGCCAATACCAAAACCGCTGTCACGGCCCGCAAATCTGTACCACTTTGAGTCGACAATAAATCACCTCAGCTCAACCCAAGTTGGACGGAAATAAGAATCTTTAAGGTAAGAAGAAAGAGATGGAAGATAAATAGAAAAACAACAACAACAACAGAGTCTCACAATCGAAGCGGAACAAAATATAATATATAATAACAGAGTTTATACCAAAAAAAACTGTAACAGTTCATATACTTACAATCATTAGAGTATAACCATCAATACATCAAACTGGATAGCATATAACTTGTCCTTACACAGCGGAATATAAGTCAAGTAAGGAAATAAGTCTGAATCTCCTCCAGCTAGTCTCCTGAGCTCCATAGCATTTAACCTGAATCTCTAATACTCGGTCTGACCCGAGAATTATAGTAAAATAACACCCGAGTCAGTCTGGGAAACCAGAGTGAGAAAACACACTCAAATTAATTATTAACCTTTCAAAATCCTTTGGAAACAAAGGTATCTCGTAAGATCTCCTCATAAATAAACACAACGGGTTTTTACCTTACGATAACCAAAACAATTTTTATCAAAATCATCTGATATTATAATATTGTCTATAGAAAGTAAATAGAATATAGCTGAATTGCTTACATCTCACATTCCAGCATAGTTGGGCATAATCAAAACCATACGGCGCTTATTGGAGAATGGATTCCATCGAATGACTGGGCTACTTGGGGATCGCCCATCACAGTACACTACTAGAACAATGTCTGAGGACCACTCTAGGATTCCTTGCTATACAAGACCAGACTACCCCTTAAACTAGATAGCCTGAATAAGATTACCCCACGGTTGGGATCAGCAACCGCACCACGCAGCTGAATAAAAAGGGACTCTAGGTCTCTAGATAGGGTTAACCTTACCCTAATTGGGTGCTACCCACTTAGCTTTGCTGCATCTCCCATATTTTAGTCATTCCTTGGTTGATGAGGCTCGAGGTAAGCATTACCTTCTAAAGAACACATTCATTTAGAATGCTCATCATCCTCCAATGACGTTGTTCTGATAGCATTCATCCATACAAGTTGTCCTGGGTATGGACAAACTGAATCACCGTCTTCATCATCTTCATGGTAGTCATTCGTTACGTACAAACCGGATCGATGGTTTTCGGATAATGAAAAACGAACCCGGTCTCTTTGAAACAATTAACGAAATTGGCCAATATTTATAGTCGGTTATTTAACTATCAAATTAAACATCCATAAGCAATCATCTATCCTTATATAATTTTTTCCAAGATATTTATTTCCAAAACATCCTTAAAAGATGTATAAATTCCTTCCGACGTTTGAAATTTTTTTTCGAATACTCAAATCCGTAACAGAGTACTTCGAACATCTCAACACTTAGAAATATTTCCAAATTTCTATTTTCTATACTTAGGAAAATATTACCAGTCCTATTTTCCCAAAAGCTTTTCAATATTAACGCCCAAGGGAATTATTCCATAACATATTCCAAAAATCCCTGGAAATCACAAACAATTTCCTTTCCTCGAATTATATCCTTTTATAAGCCCATTTCGAATCTCGAGAGAATTTGGCAAATAATTTTCTTCCAATTTACTTTAAAACTATATATATATATATATATATATAATAAGTATTTAAAAGGTTAATTATTTATCTTTAAAAATATATTGAAGTAATTATTAAAAATATCGAAAACACTTTATAACATTAATAACTCATCTTTAGTTAAACCAATAATTCTTCCAAGCTGTTTTAAAAATTAGACTTTATTAAAAATAAATACTTAATATTTGAAATCTACTTACCAAAGTATTTCAATCTCAACTTGCTTAAAATTTCATAGTCTTAAAATAAGTACATTTTTCCTTTTAAAACAAATTCACTTCTTAATTATTTTTTTAAAATCTCAATAACCAATTTTAAGTTATACTACCTCTCGATTTCCCGACTTATATTTCGCTTCTCTGATTATTCCTATTTCAAAAATAGAATCTACTATTTTCTCAACCCTGCTTCCATATTCTAATATAAATTCCTCCTATGAATTTATATTCCCAATTATCATCCGTTATCGAATTCCTTTATTTAAAAACGCCGTTATCAATTCTACAACCCCTTGGTTTCACTTGTTTTTTAAAAAAACAAATCTTATTTATGAAAATCCATTATATAAATTTATTTCTTATAGATTCCATTAATACTTCCAATCTATTTTCAATATTGATTTCAGCTCCTTTTTATATTCCTAGAATGTTACTTATAAATCCTTTATGTAATTTCTTTTAAAAATCTCTATTTTCTAATTCATAATGGTTAAGTGTAACCAAACTCAAATATAATTTTATTTTCTAATTCAATTTCTCTAAAATAACTCGAATTTCCAATGTATATTTTATTATCAAATTCCCTTTAATTCCTTAAATTTTAAAAATATATTTATAGTCTTTAAATTATCAAAATTCAGGCTAGTGCTACAATAGAATCCAATAATTCAATCACTACAATAATCTATAATAGATTATTCTACACCAATCATATATCACTATATATGATAAATAAATAATAAATTTGAGGAATCCAGTTGGATCACTCTAACATGTTTTCCCTGCATCCACAGATGTTAGACAAGAATAAAAATGCCAATCGTACTTCGAGGGGGATATCGGGGTATATAGAGTCATCCTTTATTATGTGGGCGAATAGGGTCTCATCCTTTATATATATGCGGGAGTATCACTCCAAATACTGATATATATACTATTATATATATGAAAATACACACATAACATCCCACGGATATTTTTTTATTTCATCATTTCAATAAAACATCCAATAATTAAATTTAACTATTTAAATTTTAGATATTAGAAATCCAAATAAGTGAGGATTTTCTCACCTCGGTTTATTTTGCAACCCATCGCCATCTCGACTTGTTTAATATATTTTTGGACCTCGTATAGCAAGTAATTTGAATTAATAAGTACTCGACTTCAATAATATAATTATTTGTATAAATTAAATCATTATAGTTAATTACCCTCAAAAGCAGAACAAGCCGAGAAAATCAAAGTTGTTTTTTCTTCTCGAACGCGATAGGAAGCTCCTTCCCCTACCTTGGTCGTATATGTATCGGACCCCTCCAACCAGCCGCAACCCCTTACGCCTGCCACTAAATCATGGCCATCTCCATCAATCGTGCATCACCTCTCTCTGCATCGTCGCGCTACCCAACCCAGAAAGTCGTGACTCCGCCAATCGTGCCACCACGCCCGTAACGCACGTGTCCTGCCTGTATTCACCCCAGCGCTCGCCACTGCAACTCACGCATCACTCACATAGAAGAAAACTAAAGCTCGGCGAAGGATACATGAATTTGAGGGTGAGGAGATCGCCTAGCCGCCATCGCGATTCAAATTTCCTGAGCGCAAATTAGCGTTCGAAGTTTATATATATATTGAATTTTATTTTCAATTTTGAAAGAGAAGGAGCGGCTCAATTTTGATTTTCGAACTGCTAACAAGGAATGTAAAGGGGATGAAAGAAAATGAAGGTGACTTTTGAGCTCGGCTCCTCTTCTTTTTGAATGAAGCCCTTCATCCCCTTTTTTCTTTTGATTCTAACTTTACAGTAGTGTTTGAAAAAGATTGGAGAGGGAAAGTGATGGATAAGAAAGGAAACATGTTTGAATAAGCTAGCTATAGTGATTTTGACAGGAAAGGTAAAAGTGCTGATGTGAATATATATATGTCGATCAATATATATATATATATATATATATATATATATATATACACATACATTGTCTCGAATTCATAGCTTAAAATATTGACCTCCTACCGAGGCATGCCGCTAGGCGTTCATAATGTTATACCCTTATTTCGAATGCAATGGAAGAGGTTTCGAGTCCTAACATGGTCGTATGGAGAAGATAGCTTTTTGGACCTAATTATTATACTGAATTTTTATATAAATTTCAACGAGTTTATATCCCGTATGATCAAACGTTAACTCCAAACGCTAAAAAAATTTAAAATTCGATAATAATAAACAATTGCAGATCCAATGGACTTGGCATCATCGAATTCCGAGACTGTGCCTTGGAAGGTTATTATTAAATGTCAATTTAAACGGTATATTTTTAAAATTGAACAAGTCTCTTTTAAATTCAATTTTGAAACTTATGTTATCTTTATTATTATTAATATAGATTTTACAGGCCTTTAAGTTATTTTTATCGAGCTTAAAACACAAGATACAATAATTTAACCAATATTCAATTGTAAAATTCGATAATTAATTTATCCAATAAATCGCTATATTTAAATTCTGAATCTATTTTATAATTAAACCCAAATTTTAATATTCAAAATCAGTCTATAATTTGAATTCAATATTTAAAATCATTTAAAATTCCAAATCAAACGTTGAAAAATCCAGGTAGTTACATTCCTTCCCTCTTAAAAGAATTTCGTTCTCGAAATTGCTAAGGCAGAAAGAATACACCAAACCCATTAACTTATCAAAATTCCACTTAGTGAAAACTCGATATTCACTTTTCCCATTTCCAAATTAAACAATTAGTTTTCAATTCAAATTCCAAAACCCTTATTCAATTTTGAAATTAATTTGTCGTTAACAAAATTTCTCCAAAAATTTTCTGACACTCTAAACTTTCGAAATTTTTTGGAGTCTCTTTTGTAAGGAGCACCTTTTGCAATATGACAAGAGATATAAGTTATATACATCGACCCACATGGTCGGAAAACAAATATATAAATCAATATTTATATTTTCTTTCTTTTATTTCGTAGGCGTAACTATATTTAGCGTTTTTAAGCAAACGACTTATTAATTATGCAATACGCACAATCAAAGTGAAGCACCACGGCTCCAGGTACCTTTACTTACTCAATTTAAACACTTAAGTACCAAATATATGAAATCAATAACAATTCACTTATATTAAATAGCCAAAACACATGAATTTTATAAGCAATGCAGGTTAAACAATATTTATAAGCAATTGATAAGGTTCTGTTACAATTTAATTGCTTTCAACCAACTCATATATTAATTAATGCGAATGATTTACAACTTACTTTACATGCATTCAATTAATTTTTAAACCAAACAAACTCATACTATACCAAATTGATTCAAAAATCAATTTATTCGCTTATATTTGTTTTGCATAATTTTATTTACTCCGTTTTCGTCGAACAAAAATTTTTTCCATGCAAATTTTGACGATATCTATTTAATAAAATATCCACTTTTAGTTTAAAGCCATTTTAATTTGATTCTAACTCAATTCACATTTAATCCTGTTCCTTTTTTAAATTTATTCACAATCAATTCAATTACATTCCATTCATTTTCACATTCATCGCATTCAAATCTATTTTTATTTAAACTCGGAACCATATCATGCTATTTTTATTTAATGCCATTTCACAAATTTACTCAAAGCCAAGCTTCTATTAAATATTAGTCTTAAGTTATTTACTTCAAATTATTCCAACTTCATACCTTAAGTTCATTTCCATTTGCAAATAAATTCCCCTTTTATTTAATTTGATTTCTATCCAATCAAATCCCTTTTCAATCTACAAATTTATTTTATTAATTCACTCGCTTTGTAACAACCCGCATATTTGTCGATTTTATATTTAACTATTTTATTTAAATATTTCATCGTTAGTCGGATTTTAGTCCGAAAAGCTACTTTTTGCATACGGTCGAATTAGGACTCGGGACCACTCCCATTGAGTTTAAAATGCCGTTTGCGACCTTTTTGAGTATAAGCTTCGATATGTTTGGAGAAAGTTGATTTTTGCTACTTTTCACTTTGGGTTTGGTTTGGGCTCAACCCTATGTTAACTTATGCTCAAATCTGAGCCACTCTTCCCCACTCACCCTCATTCTCTTCTCTTTTCTGTTCTAAGGCATTAATGGTGGGTGAGATTGGAAATTAAAACTCCAAAACCCTAGTTCCTTTTGCAAATTCAATTTCCTAGCTCCAAATTCAAGAGAACCCATTGGTAAGCATTCTCTTCTTCCTCTCCAACTTATTCTCTTACCAATTTCAGAAATTCCTAAACCTAATTTTGGGAATGTTCTTGTTTTTGAGCTTAGATTCAAGCTCAATTTGGTTGTGTTGAAGAGAGGTTGATTCTCCATTTGCTTTCAAGCTTCTTCTTGTTCGATTTTGTGAAAAGGTGAGATTTTTAATCTCACATCTATGCTTATATTTATCTTCGATTGTTAGGTATGAATTCCTAACACTTATTCGTGTGTATTTGCTTTTGGTTTGGATTGATTTGGTGAATATTCCAATTTTTGGTGTTTTGGGTTCAATCCTTTAAAAATCATAATTTGATGTTTGAACATGTGTTTTGGTGATGCATTGTAACAACCCGCATATTTATCGATTTTATATTTAAATATTTTATTTAAATATTTTATCGTTAATCGGATTTTAGTCCGAAAAGCTACTTTTTGCAAATAGTCGAATTGGGACTCGAGACCACCACCATTGAGTTCAAAATATCGTTTGCGACCTTTTTGAGTATAAGCTTCGATATGTTTGGAGAAAGTTGAATTTTTCTACTTTTTGCTTTGGGAATTGGTTTGGGCTGAGCCAATTAACCACTTAATAACTCAGTCCCAATCCCCCACTCCTCTTCATTACTTCATTCTAACTCCTCAAACTCAATCTTTTATGTTAATGGAGGGTGGAAGAGGAAATTAAAACTCCAAGCCCTAACTTCCTTTGCAAATCCAAGCTTTAGCTCCAAACTCAAGAAGAACCCATTGGCAAGCTTCTCTTCATCTTCTCCAACTCATTCTCCTTCCAATTTCAGAAATTTCCTAAACCTAACTTAGGGAATGTTCTTGTTTTAAGCTTAGATTCAAGCTTCTAGTGTTGAGATTGAAGTGTGCTTGTTCTTGCCATTGCTTCATAGCATCATCTTCATAAATTTTAGTTCAAAGGTGAGATTTTTATCTCACATCTATGTGTATATCTATCTTTGTTGTTAGGTATGAATTCCTAACACTTATTTATGTTCATTTGCTTTTGGTTTGGATTGATTTGGTGAATATTTCAATTTTTGGTGTTTTGTAGTCAAATCTTTAAAAATCCAAACTTTGATGTTTGATCATGCTTTAAGAGGTGTTTCGGAGAGCCTATAAGACCGGGTTGTCGCTAGGCATAAATCCTTAGTCGTCGTTGCTCGTCCGATCGCTCCCGATACGTTTTGGCCACTTTGGCCTAGGCAAATTGTTGCCTAAACCAGGTGACCAGACGTCTGGTGACCAAGTCCAGACGTCTGGTTTGGACCTGGAGAGTAAAAATGTATGCACGCATATTATAAAAAAAAGCCAGAGACTATTTTCAGACGTCTGGATAGGTCTTAGACCTCTGACTTGAGGTTTCAGACGTCTGAGTGTTCTCTGGGTTATTTCCAGAGAACAAATCCAGACGTCTGGATTCCAAATCAGACGTCTGGAATGTGCAGTTTTGCCTATTTTGGCTATTCTTGAGTATATTTCCAACTTTAATCGATTCGTGTTGTTTCCTATTTGTTGTTATCATCTATTATGACTTTGATGACCTTTTCTTTAGGAATTTTAGATATATCCACTTTGATGGATTTGATATCGATTTCTTTGGATTTTATTCACGTCTTCGAATGTGAATTTAGTAATTGGTTGTTCTTACAATCTTCTTTGTGATTTGTCACTTTAAAAATATAAAGGTTTTCTATACTAGTAGTAAATATCAAAACTCTTTCTTCAAATGATTTCAACACTATTTTATTACAAAGCTCGTTTTCTTAAACCGTTTTCCAATCTATTAGTATATACAAACCTTTACCTCACTCGTATGAGAAATCTAATTAAACGACTTAGTAAAACAAGTGGTATGAAACGCTTGCGTTTACTTCGCCGGTTAATTCTTGGATTTGTTCGATTGAAACTCTTGTGACAATTTTCTAGTGGAGATATATAATTTGTTCGTAAATATTTAAGTTAAGCTAGTGGTCATGGGACATGAAGCTAAGCTCATATATTTACTAGCTTACCGTAATTGACACTTCTCTGTGATCATGACGATCATTTTTATGTTTTAGACTAGCATTGTGCGATGTTCTTTGACTGTGATTTGGTTCATCGGATGTCTCGCTGTATGACGTCATTGTTCCCTTTTGATTTTGATTTGGTTCATCGGATGTCTCGCTGTACGACGTCGTTGTTCTCTTTGATTGTGATTTGGTTCATCGGATGTCTCGCTGTACGACGTCGTTGTTCCCTTTGATTGTGATTTGGTTCATCGGATGTCTCGTTGTACGACGTCGTTGTTCCCTTTGATTGTGATTTGGTTCATCGGATGTCTCGCTGTACGACGTCGTTGTTCCCTTTGATTGTGATTTGGTTCATCGGATGTCTCGTTGTACGACGTCGTTGTTCCCTTTGATTGTGATTTGGTTCATCGGATGTCTCGCTGTACGACGTCGTTGTTCCCTTTGATTGTGATTTGGTTCATCGGATGTCACGCTGTACGACGTCGTTGTTCCCTTTGATTGTGATTTGGTTCATCGGATGTCTCGCTGTACGACGTCGTTGTTCCCTTTGATTGCGATTTGGTTCATCGGATGTCTCGCTATACGACGTCGTTGTTCCCTTTGATTGTGATTTGGTTCATCGGATGTCTCGTTGTACGACGTCGTTGTTCCCTTTGATTGTGATTTGGTTCATCGGATGTCTCGGTGTACGACGTCGTTGTTCCATTTAATTGTGATTTGGTTCATCGGATGTCATGCTGTACGACGTCGTTGTTCCCTTTGATTGTGATTTCTGGATTTCGTGTGTTGAATTCTGGAATTTATGTTTCACCAACTTTTACGATTGGCATTGATATGTATGTCATTTATTGTGGCTTGGTGAATGAAATTAGGAGTATGACATTCCTTTTTATCTTGAGTAGATTATTGTGATATTGATTAATCTCTTGTTGATTTTCAATTACTTATTTATCACAACTTGGCATTGTGATTATTATATGCTTATGTCATATCTCCTATTCTATATCATTTCTTCTGATATTTATAGCTAGACTGATCCGTTTATTATTTTCTTCTTAAATAATACTCGGGTCAGACTGAGATGTTACAGGTGCTTCTGCTTGACTTCTCATCCTGGATCATTACTCTGACTTTTGGCAAACTACTTAGATTAGTAGTTTATTTTGTTATATACACTTGAGATATAGACTCATAGTTGTATTCCTTTGTATAACACGTGTTGCTATTCTTTTGTATTATCGTGGATCTTTTGACCACTACTCTGATATACACTTTTATGTGTAGTATTCATATCTATTTCCGCCTTTGTGATATGAATTGTCTGTGACTGATTTATGTTATGTTTATTTCTATATTTGTTTCCGAAGACCTTTATAGCCACTGTGTAGTAGCTTTGAGTTTGTGTCGGTATGTCGGATTTCCTCTTGAGATGAAAAGTTATATTTTTATCCGGTATATCGGTACTCGCACAAAGCAATTATACAGATGGTCGCTCCTCAACAGCCTTATACTCCGTGCTAGTTGACAGCATTCACTGTAATGTTCTTGGTTAGCGTGGGTATAGAGGTGGGGCGTCACAGCTTGGTATCAGAGCCAAATTTCGGAACAAGGTAGAATAATTTAGCAAGGATCATGTCCTAAGTCTTTCTTAGGAGTTGTGCTTTAGGATTTTATTCGGGTCTTCGTACCGTTCTATCCTACTTTCTTTAATGATTCCTTGTTTTATCTATCAAGATTGCTTGATATTTATTTGGAGAGTAACTTTTTCCTTCTTCTTTCTTTCTTTCTTAAAGAAGAGAAATGGTTAGACTAGGCCGTCCCAGCGCCGGTCAATCTAGTGCTACACCTTAGGATGGAGTATTTATGTCTGCTCAACAACTTTTGGATCTTGTAAAGAATCAAGAGTTTATCTATGCTTTGAGTAAGAACCCCTAAATGGTTCTACCTTTGAAACTTGAAGTTTCTTTCAATCAGCTTGTGGATGTTACTCTTCTTCATGGAGAGGTTGGTAAAGGAAGTGTTTGTGATATTGGGACTTCCAAGAAGAGGCATATTAAGTTCAAGAGCCTTAATCCCAATAAGAGAGTGAAGCAAACTACTTTTGTAGCAAAGACTCCAATCCTTAATCGTGGAGGATGCTACAATTGTAATTCTAAGGAACACTATGCGAATATGTGTCCAAAACCCCATTCTTGTCGCTATTGCAAGAAACCGGGTCATCTTTTATCTGCATGTCCCAAACTTTTGAACAAGGACATGAGAAAGCTAAATATTGTGCAAGCCCCTAGAAACTCTTCTCTTGGTCAAGGTATTTTTCACTCAATCTTGATGGCATTGTTTTATTTCGTGGTCTTCCTAGTTGAGTTCTTTTTGATATGGGCTCCATCTCATTATATTATACCAAAAGAACTTGTCGATTCTTTTTCTTTGAATATTTTGGGCTTGATGACTTCTTTGAGGATTGTGAATCCGGATGGTAGATCCGCAACACTCAATTTGTCTTTATTGATGTCGAAATTATTTTATGAGATTTTTCTTTCCGAGCCGATATTTTTACTTAGGCTTCGGAATTAATTTTTTTTTAAGGGATCGTCTTAATCGTTGTGAAGCCCATGTCCTATTTCCCGTGTGGACTATTCATCTTTGACATTTTCTATCTGTTAAGTAGCTTTCTAAATTTTCTTTGTGATTCCGATTTCACATTTTTGGTGGAATCATTTTATTCCTTAAGCCCACTTATAAGGAAAGTGTTGTTTCTCTTATCTAAATAATTTGTGAAACTTTTCCAGTATTTTTGAGCTTGTCTTAGGATCATAACCTAAGCAATATCTTTTGTGTGGTGCTAAGGTCTTTTCAGTTTGACTTTATCACCGGTTTTCGTTTGCTACGAGTTGCGGAAATTAGCATTTCACTTACCGCATTCCGCACTTGTTATGATTCTTATGAATGACTTATTATGTCATTCAATTTGTCTAGCTCATTTCATCCATTTTATAAATCAAATATTCTATGAATATTTCGATGAGACCATTCTTGTATTTATTGATTTTGGATGAAAATAGTAATTTAAAATTTTGCAAATCTTTTTCATAAGATTTATTTATAAGTAAAACTAGATTTTTGTTCTTGAAACGAACAAAGAATATTCTTAAAACTTTTTATGAGATTTATTTATCCTATAAAAGATGATTTTGTGATTGTATTGCCCGTTGAGTGCTTTAAGAATTTTGGTCGATGCGCTTGATCAACGTTATCGATAGGAATTTCCTAAACGCTTTGATGTGACAATCAGACACGATATATTGACTTGTAAAAATGTAAATTTTTGTAGAAAGATTATTACATAAAAGTAAAGATGTAATTTTGAAAGTTTTAACTTTTCGGGGAAGGGAATTATTTAAAAGACGTTCTTTCTTTTCGATACTCTTATTCTTTCTTGTGATTCCTGAAGGGGAACCAAGACTTTGCTATTTGTACCGATACTAGTCGTATTGGTTTGGATGCCATTCTCTTGCCATAGAGAACGTGCTATCACTTGTGCTTCTAAATCATTATAGTTTATCGAGACTAGATATGCCACTCATGATCTAGTGTTCGTGGCTATTGTTTTTGCTTTTGGAATTTGGCATCATCATATTTTGATGAGAAATTTGTTCTCTACCTCGATCATAAATCTTTGGAATATTTATGTTCTCTTAAGGAATTGCATGTTGACTCGAGTTCCTAGCTTCTTATGATCTTGATATTCTTTTTATTCCCGAAGGGGAAATCGTGTTGCCAATGCGTTTAGTCGTAAGCAACAAGGGGTTGTTTCTTTGTTGATGACCGAATGAAATTATCTTTTTATCAAGTTCATCGGGCGTTTTGATGTACTTCGTTTTATTGAGTTTCATCTCATTTCTTTTATGAGCTTGCGTCCGATGTTCTTTTATTGTGTTCGGTTCATTGGACGTACCATTTTTGTACTACGTCGGTGTTCCGAAATCATTCGGGCTTCGGTTCATTGGATGTACCGTTTGTACTACATCAATGTCTTTTCTTTTTGGATTCATTGGATGTACCGTTTGTACTACATCAGTGTCTTTGATTCATTGGATGTATCGTTTGTACTACATCAATGTCTTTTCTTCTTTTTTTGGATTCATTGGATGTACCGTTTGTACTACATCAGTGTCTTTGATTCATTGGATGTACCGTTTGTACTACATCAATGACTTTGATGTTTGATTCATTGGATGTACCGTTTGTACTACATCAATGTCTTCGCTTTTTTATTCATTGGATGTACCGTTTGCACTACATCAATAACTTGGCTTTTTGGTTCATTGGACGTACCGCCTTTGTACTACGTCGATGCTCCAAATTATTCGAGTTTCTAGTTTCTCGGGCGTACCGTATTTGTACTACGCCGTTGCACCGGCTCAACTTTCTGCTATTCTTGACGTTCCCCACGTCTTTTATCTATGGGAATGCCTTAGGGATTCCGGTTTTCATTCTTGAGCCCGGTGTTATTGTGGAAATTGAAGTTTCACCAGATTTCTTGCTAACTCTTTCGTGCACTTTATGGTGAACTTCCTATTTCAAATCTTCTTTTGTGTTGATATGCTTCCATGGTTGTTACTTCTTATTTTCCTCTTAAGTATTGCGAGGACGCAATTTCTTTAAGGAGGGGAGTCTGTAACAACCCGCATATTTATCGATTTTATATTTAAATATTTTATCGTTAATCGGATTTTAGTCCGAAAAGCTACTTTTTGCAAACGGTCGAATTGGGACTCGAGACCACCCCCATTGAGTTCAAAATTCCATTTAAGAACTTTTGAGTATAAGCTTCGATACGTTTGGAGAAAGTTGAATTTTGCTAATTTTTGCTTTGGGCTTTGGTTTGGGCTGAGCCAATTAACCACTTACTAACTCAGTCCCAATCCCCCACTCCTCTTCATTACTTCATTCTAACTCCTCAAACTCAAGCTTTTATGTTAATGGAGGGTGGAAGAGGAAATTAAAACTCCAAGCCCTAACTTCCTTTGCAAATCCAAGCTTTAGCTCCAAACTCAAGAAGAACCCATTGGCAAGCTTCTCTTCATCTTCTCCAACTCATTCTCCTTCCAATTTCAGAAATTTCCTAAACCTAACTTAGGGAATGTTCTTGTTTTAAGCTTAGATTCAAGCTTCTAGTGTTGAGATTGAAGTGTGCTTGTTCTTGCCATTGCTTCATAGCATCATCTTCATAAATTTTAGTTCAAAGGTGAGATTTTTATCTCACATCTATGTCTATATCTATCTTTGTTGTTAGGTATGAATTCCTAACACTTATTTATGTTCATTTGCTTTTGGTTTGGATTGATTTGGTGAATATTTCAATTTTTGGTGTTTTGTAGTCAAATCTTTAAAAATCCAAACTTTGATGTTTGATCATGCTTTAAGAGGTGTTTCGGAGAGCCTATAAGACCGGGTTGTCGCTAGGCATAAATCCTTAGTCGTCGTTGCTCGTCCGATCGCTCCCGATACGTTTTGGCCACTTTGGCCTAGGCAAATTGTTGCCTAGACCAGGTGACCAGACGTCTGGTGACCAAGTCCAGACGTCTGGTTTGGACCTGGAGAGTAAAAATGTATGCACGCATATTATAAAAAAAAGCCAGAGACTATTTTCAGACGTCTGAACCATCAAACCAGACGTCTGGATAGGTCTCAGACGTCTGACTTGAGGTTTCAGACATCTGAGTGTTCTCTGGGTTATTTCCAGAGAACAAATCCAGACGTCTGGATTCCAAATCAGACGTATGGAATGTGCAGTTTTGCCTATTTTGGCTATTTTTGAGTATATTTCCAACTTTAATCGATTCGTGTTGTTTCCTATTTGTTGTTATCATCTATTATGACTTTGATGACCTTTTCTTTAAGAATTTTAGATATATCCACTTTGATGGATTTGATATCGATTTCTTTGGATTTAATTCACGTCTTCGAATGTGAATTTAGTAATTGGTTGTTCTTACAATCTTCTTTGTGATTTGTCACTTTAAAAATATAAAGGTTTTCTATACTAGTAGTAAATATCAAAACTCTTTCTTCAAATGATTTCAACACTATTTTATTACAAAGCTCGTTTTCTTAAACCGTTTTCCAATCTATTAGTATATACAAACCTTTACCTCACTCAATGAGAAATCTAATTAAACCACTTAGTAAAACAAGTGGTATGAAACGCTTGCGTTTACTTCGCCGGTTAATTCTTGGACTTGTTCGATTGAAACTCTTGTGACAATTTTCTAGTGGAGATATACAATTTGTTCGTAAATATTTAAGTTAAGCTAGTGGTCATGGGACATGAAGCTAAGCTCATATATTTACTAGCTTACTGTAATTGACACTTCTCTGTGATCATGACGATCATTTTTATGTTTTAGACTAGCATTGTGCGATGTTCTTTGACTGTGATTTGGTTCATCGGATGTCTCGCTGTACGACGTCGTTGTTCCCTTTTGATTTTGATTTGGTTCATCGGATGTCTTGCTGTACGACGTCATTGTTCCCTTTGATTGTGATTTGGTTCATCGGATGTCTCGCTGTACGACGTCGTTGTTCCCTTTGATTGTGATTTGGTTCATCGGATGTCTCGCTGTACGACGTCGTTGTTCCCTTTGATTGTGATTTGGTTCATCGGATGTCTCGTTGTACGACGTCGTTGTTCCCTTTTATTGTGATTTGGTTCATCGGATGTCACGCTGTACGACGTCGTTGTTCCCTTTGATTGTGATTTCTGGATTTCGTGTGTTGAATTCTGGAATTTATGTTTCACCAACTTTTACGATTGGCATTGATATGTATGTCATTTATGGTGGCTTGGTGAATGAAATTAGAAGTATGACATTCCTTTTTATCTTGAGTAGATTATTGTGATATTGATTAATCTGTTGTTGATTTTCAATTACTTATTTATCACAGATTGGCATTGTGATTATTATATGCTTATGTCATACCTCCTATTCTATATCATTTCTTCTGATATTTATAGCTAGACTGATCCGTTTATTATTTTCTTGTTAAATAATACTCGGGTCAGACCGAGATGTTACAGGTGCTTCTGCTTGACTTCTCATCCTGGATCTTTACTCTGACTTTTGGCAAACTACTTAGATTAGTAGTTTATTTTGTTGTATACACTTGAGATATAGACTCATAGTTGTATTCCTTTGTATAGCACATGTTGCTATTCTTTTGTATTATCGTGGATCTTTTGACCACTACTCTGATATACACTTTTATGTGTAGTATTCATATCTATTTCCGCCTTTGTGATATGAATTGTCTGTGACTGATTTATGTTATGTTTATTTCTATATTTGTTTCCGAAGACCTTTATAGCCACTGTGTAGTAGCTTTGAGTTTGTGTCGGTATGTCGGATTTCCTCTTGAGATGAAAAGTTATATTTTTATCCGGTATATCGGTACTCGCACAAAGCAATTATAAAGATGGTCGCTCCTCAACAGCCTTATTCTCCGTGCTAGTTGACAGCATTCACTGTAATGTTCTTGGCTAGCGTGGGTATAGAGGTGGTACGTCACATGCATCGAGGAGCCAATAGGGCCAGGTAGCCGTTAGGCATAATTCCCTAGCGTCCGTGCTCGTTCGGTTGCGAATTGGTGGAGGTTGCATATAAATTTATGGGCATCAATTTGCAGAGCATCAGGTTCGGCCGACCGACCCCCCTGGTCCGGTCGACCGACCTGCTTGTAAAAGTGTAGATTGCACTTCTGTTTCTGGTTCGGCCGACCGAGTTCCCTGGTTCGGTCGATCGACCTGATGCCCGAGGAATTTTGCAAAACAAGGTTCGGTCGACCGAGCCCTGCAGCCGGCCGACCGACCTGATGTTATTTAGCCTATTTTGCCTATTTTGTGTGGTTTCCAACTTTAATCGATTCGTGTTGTTTCCTATGTCTTGTTATCAATTGTTATGACTTTGATGACTCCTTCTTAGGGATTTTTGAGTATCCATTTTGATGGGTTCTTTATCGGTTTTGTTGGATTTTTATTCACATCTTCGTATGTGAATTTAGTGATTGATTGTTCCTACAATCTTCTTTGTGTTTTGTCACTTTAAAAATATAAAGGTTTTCTATACTAGTAGTAAATATCAAAACTCTTTCCTCAAACGATTTCAATACTATTTTAATACCAAGTTCGTTTATAAAACCGTTTTTTTCAATCTATTGGTATATACAAACCTTTACCTCACTCTTATGAGAAATCTAATTAAACGACTTAGTAAAACAAGTGGTATGAAACGCATGCGTTTACTTTGTCGGTTAATTCTTGGACTTGTTCGATTGAATCTCTTGTGACAATTTTATAGTGGAGATCTACAGTTTGTTCGTAAATATTTAAGTTAAACAAGTGGTTATGGGACATGAAGCTAAACTCATATATTTACTAGCTTAGTGTAATTGACACTTCTCGTTGATCATGATGATCATCTTTGTGATTTAGACTAGCAAGGTGCGATGTCTCTTTGTCTGCGAGGGAGACTAAACCCCGTTTTGTGGAGTTTCGACTCAATTTGGTGGGGTAGCAACCCATGGTCTTCGGGCCGTTTATGGAGCTTCGGCTCAATTTGTGATGGTTAGCAACCATGGAATTAGCGTTCCGTTTGTGATACACGTGTTGGTGGGCTTTATGCTCCCGTTTGTGATAGGCCTTCCCCCCTTTGTGATTTCTGGATTTCTTGAGATGATTTCTAGAATTTGTGTTTTCACCAATTTTCGTGATTTCCATTGATAAGTTTTATCAATATTTGTGCATTGGTGAATTTGTGCGCCATTGACTTTTGTGATTTCTGGATTTCGCATATTGAATTCTGGAATTTGTGTGTCATTGACTTGTGTGATTGACATTGATATAATCGTCAATATTTGTGGTTTGATGAACGACATAAGGAGTATGGCATTTCTTTGATTCTTGTGTAGATTTGGTGATATTGATTAATCTCTCGTTGATTTTCAATTACTTATATATATCACAGCTTGAAATTGTGATTATTATGTGTTTAGTCATATCTCTTATTCTATATCGTTTCATCTGATATCTATAGTTAGACTGATACGTTTATTATTTTCTTATTAAATAATACTCGGGTCAGACCGAGATGTTACAGGTGCTTCTGCTTGACTTCTCTCTTGGGATTGATTTCTCTGACTTTTGGCTTACTACTTTGTTTAGTAGTTTATTTTGGTGTGTACATTCGAGATATAGACTCCATAATGTATACTTGTTCTTTTGTGTAGTTCATGTAACTATTCTTTTGTGATATTGTGGATCTTTTTAGACCACTACTCTGATGTACACTTCCTAGTGTAATATTCATATCTATTTCCGCCTTTGTGATATGAATTGTCTGTGACTGATTTATGTTATGTTTATTTCTATATTTGTTTCCGAAGGTATTATAGCCACCGTGTGATATCTTTGAGTTTGTGTCGGCATGTCGGATTTCCACTTAAAAAGAATTGCATGTTATACTATCTGACATATCGATGCTCGCACAAAGCATTTACACGGATGGTCGCTCCTCAACAGCCTTATTCTCCGTGCTAGTTGACAGCATTACTTCGTAGTGTTCTTGGCTAGCGTGGGTATAGAGGTGGGGCGTCACAGCTTGGTATCAGAGCCAAACTTCGGAACAATATGGAATATTATAACAAGGATCATCGTCCTAATTCCATCTTAGGAGTCGTGCTTTAGGATATAATTCAGTCTTCGTACCAATTCATCCTATTTTCCTTATGATTCCTTGTTTATCTATCAACATTGCTTGATATTCAATTTGGTGAATAATCTTCTTCTTGCTCTTCTTTCTTTCTAAGGAAGAGAAATGTCTAGACCAGGCCGTCCCAGAGCTGGACCATCTAGTGTTCCACCCCAAGATGGAGTTTTTATGACTGCTCAACAGCTTCTTGATTTAGTGACAAATGCTTAAGCAGCTGGAGCTAACTCGGAACCTACTCACCCAAAGTCGGGATTTGCACGCTTGTGCAGCGATTACACTAATTTGGGTGGGGAGCCATTCAAAGGTTCCGAAACTGTTATTGAAGTACAGGCTTGGCTAAGGTCATGCGATCGAATCTTTTCTCGCATGAATCTTATTGACCTTCACCGAGTTCAGGTGGCCTCTAGTATGCTCCGAGAAAGAGCATTGGACTGGTACGAACTTCTTATTTCTGAGATTAATGAAGCGGATCTCACCTGGGAGAAATTTCGAGAACGCTTCGAGTTGAAATTCATACCGGAAGCTGAGAAAGTGACATTGGCTCGACGATTTATAGACCTTGTTCAAGGTGAGTCCTCCGTGACTGATTACGTCGCCTCCTTCGAGTCGCTTTTCAAATATGGGGTTGAATACATCAACACCCCTTTAAAGAAGAACCAGAGGTTCGTCTATGGCTTAAACAAAAATCTCAAGAAGCCATTACTTCTAAAATTAGAAGTTTCTTTTGACCAACTCGTTGATATCGCTCTTCGTCTTGAAGAGGCAGATAGGGAGAATGATGTTGAAGTGGTGGGTTCCAAACCAAACTTCAACAACAAGAAGAGGCCAAATAAATTCAAAAGACCTTATCCCAATAAGAAAGGGAAGCAAGCAACCTCCGTGGTAAAGACCTCTTCCTTTGGCCGTGGGGAATGCTATAATTGTGGTTCGAAGAACCATTATGCGAACAAGTGCCCAAACTCTTTCTCTTGTCGCTACTGCAAAGTTCCCGGTCATGTTATATCTTCATGCCCCAAGCTTCAGGGCAGGAAAGAGGGAAAACTTAATGTTGCTCAAGCCCCTGGCAACACATCTCGTGGCCAAGGTATTTCTCATTCTATTCTGGATGGAATTATTTTATTTCGTGATCATCCTATTCGAGTTCTTTTTGATACGGGTGCGTCCCATTCTTTTATATCAAAAGAACTTGTTGATACTTTTTCTTTGGATGTTTTGTGTTTAATGACTTCTTTGAGAATTGCGAATCCGGTTAGTGGATCCGCAACAATCAGTTTATTGTGTAAAGATGTCGAGATTATTTTGTGTGATTTTTCTTTCCGAGCCGATTTGCATGTCATGCGTTATTTAGGCTTTGGAATGATTTTGGGAATGGATTGGCTTAATCGTTATGAAGCCCATATCCTATGTCCTGAGTGGACTATTCATCTTCGACATCCTCAATCTGTTAAGCAGATTTCTATTAAGCTTAAAGAATCAGATTCCAGTTTGGTTGCATCTTTATATTCTTTAAATCCTCGTGATGACGATGATGACGATGAGGGTGATATTATTTCTCTTATTCACGTCGTTTGTGAATTTTTCGACATATTCGAGCCCGTTTTAGGATTACCACCTAAGCGAGCAATTGAGTTCAGAATTAATCTTATTCCTGGAGCTCAACCTATCACTCTCCCTCCGTATCGTATGTCCAATAAAGAAAACGAGGAGATGCGTAAATAATTATCTGAATTGGAGACGAAGCAATTTATTCGCTCTAGTTCCTCTCCTTGGGGAGCTTCAGCTATTTTTGTGAAGAAATCTGATGGAACACTTAGGCTTTGCGTTGACTACCGCAAGCTTAATGATCTTACTATCAAAAATAAAAATCCTTTACCTCGGATTGATGATCTATTCGATCAGCTTAGTGGTGCTAAGGTCTTTTCACAATTAGACTTAGCTACTGGATTTCATCAGCTTCGTATTGCAGAGGATAGTATTCCATTGACCTCGTTCCGTACTCGTTATGGATCTTATGAATGGCTTGTTATGCCATTTGGGTTAACGAATGCCCCGGCTAATTTCGTTAACTTAATGAATTGAGTTTTTAAAGACTTCCTCGATCGATTTGTTCTCATCTTTATTGATGATATTCTTGTGTATTCTAAAACCGAGGAGGAGCATGAAAAACATCTTCGGATTGTGTTGGAAACTCTTAGGAGTAATCAATTAAGGGCAAAATTTTCTAAATGCCACTTTTGGCAATCTCGTGTGAAGTTTCTCGGTCATATTATTTCCAAATCCTGAATTTCCGTGGATCCTTCAAAGATTGAAGCGATTCAAGATTGGAAGAGACCGGAGAGTGTGACAGAGATTCGTAGTTTTCTCGGATTGGCTGGCTATTACCGTCGTTTTATCAAAGACTTTTCTAAGATTGCCGTGCCTCTCACTAGCTTGACTAAGAAAGGTGTTAAATACATTTGGTCGGACAAATGTGAAGCTTCTTTTCAGAAATTAAAAGAACTCCTTTCTGATGCTCCTATTCTTGTTATTCCCGAGGGGAATCAAGATTTCGTTGTTTATATCGATGCTAGTCGCGTTGGTTTGGGTGCCGTTCTTATGAAAAAAGAACGTGTTATTGCTTACGCTTCTAGGCAATTGAAGCTAGCTGAGACTAGATATGCCACTCATGATTTCGAACTCGCGGCTATTGTTTTCGCTCTTCGGATTTGGCGTCATTATCTTTTAGGAGAGAAATTTGTTCTTTACACGGATCATAAGTCTTTGAAATATTTATTTTCTCAAAAGGAACTTAATTTGCGTCAACAACGTTGGCTCGAGTTCCTTGCTCCTTTTGATCTTGATATTCTTTATACACCCGGTAAGGGTAATCGTGTCGCCGATGCTCTTAGCCGTAAACAACAAGCTGTTGTTTCTATGATGATATCCGAATGGAACGATCTCGAGATCTTATCCACTTGTGAGATTCGAGACCGCGTATCCGATTTATGCTCATCATTTGTTTTATGTAGCCTTGAGGCTCATCCTTCTCTTTTAGACCGCATTCTTGAGGCTCAAAGGCTAGATCCCGAATTGGCTCTTCTTGGCCAAAATATTAAGGATAAGATTGATATTGAAGGTTTGAAGGACTTTGATATCGATTCTCGTGGCGGCATTCGGAAATTTGGTAGACTTATCGTGCCAAATATTAGTGATCTTCGTAAAGATATTTTAGAAGATTCTCATCGTTCTAAATTTACCATTCATCCCGGAAGTAGTAAAATGTACGCGGATATGAAGCGACTTTATTATTGGGAGGGAATGAAACTTGACATCGCTAACTTCGTTAAGCGTTGCATGACTTGCCAACTCGTTAAGGCCGAACATCAAAGGCCCGGTGGGTTATTGCAGCCTTTAGAAATTCCAATTTGGAAGTGGGACAGTATTTCCATGGATTTTATAGATGGCCTTCCCCGTTCTCGTTCGGGTCATGATAGCTTGTGGGTGATCATTGATAGACTTACTGAATCCGCCCATTTTATTCCCGTTCGGTCTAACCGAACCGTTCCTCTTTTGGCCAAGCTCTTTATCAAAGAGATTGTTAAATTGCATGGAGTTCCTACTTCTATTGTTAGCGATCGTGATCCATTGTTTACTAGTGGATTTTGGAAGAGTCTTCAAAAAGCTTTTGGAACGAAGCTTGATTTTAGCACCGCTTATCATCCTCAGTCCGATGGACAAACCGAGCGTGTGAATCAAACTCTTGAAGATCTTCTTCGTGCATGTGTGCTTGATTTTGGTGGAAGTTGGGAAGATCATATTTCACTTGTTGAATTTTCCTATAATAATAACTTCCAATCTAGTATTGGTATGGCACCTTTCGAGGCACTCTATGGAAGGCCATGCCGATCTCCTTCTTGTTGGCTTGAGGCCGGTGAGAAGCTGGTTTTAGGTCCAGATTTTATTCGTGATTCCACAGAAAAGATTGATCTTATTCGTCATAGGATGAAAGAAGCCCAGAGTAGACAAAAATCCTATGCCGATAACCGGAGAAGGAAGTTAGAATTTTCTATGGGAGATCTTGTGTTCATTCATGTTTCACCTATGAAAGGTGTTGTACGTTTCAGTCGATCGGGAAAATTGGCGCCTCGACATATTGGGCCATTTCCTATCACCGAACGTATTGGTTACATGGCTTATCGCCTTTTATTACCGGCTCAATTTTCTGCTATTCATGACGTGTTTCACGTTTCTCAACTTCGAAAATGTCTTCGAGATTCCGATTCTATTCTTGAGCCCGGTGTTGTGGAAGAGATTGAAGTTTCGCCTAATTTAACTTATGAGCAACATCCTATTCGTATCATTGCTTCGGAGGTCAAACGACTTCGAAATAAAGATGTTCCGCTTGTTAAAGTTCAATGGTCTTCAAATCCTAAGGATTGTTCTTGAGAATCTAGAGAGTACATCGAGCGAACACATCCGGACTTACTTTCTCGTGCTCTTTGAGGTGAACTCTTATTTCAAACTTCTTTTGTGTTGAATATGCTTTTATGGTTGTTACTATATATCTTCTTCTTAAAATATTGCGTGGACGCAATTTCTTTAAGGAGGGGAGTCTGTAACAACCCGCATATTTGTCGATTTTATATTTAAATATTTCATCGTTAGTCGGATTTTAGTCCGAAAAGCTACTTTTTGCATACGGTCGAATTAGGACTCGGGACCACTCCCATTGAGTTTAAAATGCCGTTTGCGACCTTTTTGAGTATAAGCTTCGATATGTTTGGAGAAAGTTGATTTTTGCTACTTTTCACTTTGGGTTTGGTTTGGGCTCAGCCCTATGTTAACTTATGCTCAAATCTGAGCCACTCTTCCCTACTCACCCTCATTCTCTTCTCTTTTCAGTTCTAAGGCATTAATGGTGGGTGAGATTGGAAATTAAAACTCCAAAACCCTAGTTCCTTTTGCAAATTCAATTTCCTAGCTCCAAATTCAAGAGAACCCATTGGTAAGCATTCTCTTCTTCCTCTCCAACTTATTCTCTTACCAATTTCAGAAATTCATAAACCTAATTTTGGCAATGTTCTTGTTTTTGAGCTTAGATTCAAGCTCAATTTGGTTGTGTTGAAGAGAGGTTGATTCTCCATTTGCTTTCAAGCTTCTTCTTGTTCGATTTTGTGAAAAGGTGAGATTTTTAATCTCACATCTATGCTTATATTTATCTTCGATTGTTAGGTATGAATTCCTAACACTTATTCGTGTGTATTTGCTTTTGGTTTGGATTGATTTGGTCAATATTCCAATTTTTTGTGTTTTGGGTTCAATCGTTTAAAAATCATAACTTTGATGTTTGAACATGTGTTTTGGTGATGCATCGAGGAGCCAATAGGGCCAGGTAGCCGTTAGGCATAATTCCCTAGCGTCCGTGCTCGTTCGGTTGCGAATTGGTGGAGGTTGCATATAAATTTATGGGCATCAATTTGCAGAGCAGCAGGTTCGGCCGACCTACCCTCCTGGTCCGGTCGGCCGACCTGCTTGTAAAAGTGCAGATTGCACTTCTGTTTCTGGTTCGGCCGACCGACCCCCCTGGTTCGGTCGACCGACCTGATGCCCGAGGAATTTTGCAAAACAAGGTCCGGTCGACCGAGCCCTGCAGCCGGCCGACCGACCTGATGTTATTTTGCCTATTTCGCCTATTTTGTGTGGTTTCCAACTTTAATCGATTCGTGTTGTTTCCTATGTCTTGTTATCATTTGTTATGACTTTGATGACTCCTTCTTAAGGATTTTTGAGTATCCATTTTGATGGATTCTTTATCGGTTTCGTTGGATTTTTATTCACATCTTCGTATGTGAATTTTAGTGATTGATTGTTCCTACAATCTTCTTTGTGTTTTGTCACTTTAAAAATATAAAGGTTTTCTATACTAGTAGTAAATATCAAAACTCTTTCCTCAAACGATTTCAATACTATTTTAATACCAAATTCGTTTATAAAACCGTTTTTTTCAATCTATTGGTATATACAAACCTTTACCTCACTCTTATGAGAAATCTAATTAAACGACTTAGTAAAACAAGTGGTATGAAACGCATGCGTTTACTTTGTCGGTTAATTCTTGGACTTGTTCGATTGAATCTCTTGTGACAATTTTATAGTGGAGATCTACAGTTTGTTCGTAAATATTTAAGTTAAACAAGTGGTTATGGGACATGAAGCTAAACTCATATATTTACTAGCTTAGTGTAATTGACACTTCTCGTTGATCATGATGATCATCTTTGTGATTTAGACTAGCAAGGTGCGATGTCTCTTTGTCTGCGAGGGAGACTAAACCCCGTTTTGTGGAGTTTCGACTCAATTTGGTGGGGTAGCAACCCATGGTCTTCGGGCCGTTTATGGAGCTTCGGCTCAATTTGTGATGGTTAGCAACCATGGAATTAGCGTTCCGTTTGTGATACACGTGTTGGTGGGCTTTATGCTCCCGTTTGTGATAGGCCTTCCCCCCTTTGTGATTTCTGGATTTCTTGAGATGATTTCTAGAATTTGTGTTTTCACCAATTTTCGTGATTTCCATTGATAAGTTTTATCAATATTTGTGCATTGGTGAATTTGTGCGTCATTGACTTTTGTGATTTCTGGATTTCGCATATTGAATTCTGGAATTTGTGTGTCATTGACTTGTGTGATTGACATTGATATAATCGTCAATATTTGTGGTTTGATGAACGACATAAGGAGTATGGCATTTCTTTGATTCTTGTGTAGATTTGGTGATATTGATTAATCTCTCATTGATTTTCAATTACTTATATATATCACAGCTTGAAATTGTGATTATTATGTGTTTAGTCATATCTCTTATTCTATATCGTTTCATCTGATATCTATAGTTAGACTGATACGTTTATTATTTTCTTATTAAATAATACTCGGGTCAGACCGAGATGTTACAGGTGCTTCTGCTTGACTTCTCTCTTGGGATTGATTTCTCTGACTTTTGGCTTACTACTTAGTTTAGTAGTTTATTTTGGTGTGTACATTCGAGATATAGACTCCATAATGTATACTTGTTCTTTTGTGTAGTTCATGTAACTATTCTTTTGTGATATTGTGGATCTTTTTAGACCACTACTCTGATGTACACTTCCTAGTGTAATATTCATATCTATTTCCGCCTTTGTGATATGAATTGTCTGTGACTGATTTATGTTATGTTTATTTCTATATTTGTTTCCGAAGGTATTATAGCCACCGTGTGATATCTTTGAGTTTGTGTCGGCACGTCGGATTTCCACTTAAAAAGAATTGCATGTTATACTATTTGACATATCGATGCTCGCACAAAGCATTTACACGGATGGTCGCTCCTCAACAGCCTTATTCTCCGTGCTAGTTGACAGCATTACTTCGTAGTGTTCTTGGCTAGCGTGGGTACAGAGGTGGGGCGTCACACGCTTCATCCACTTTAATTCAAATTCCCATATTCGAATTCATCCTCAAATTCATTAAAATAATATTCAAGGCCTTATTCAAATTATTTACACTTTAATTGGATTTATTTATAACTCAACCCTTTTCTATTCCAATCCAATTCCGTTTCATTCGGCAACATCCCAATTATATCCAATTCACTTGCAGTACGTGTCGAATTCGAGTTTGGATTTTTATTTCCTTCACCAAAATATTAAACAATTTTATTTCGATTTTTATATTTCAATTTTTAACTTTTTATAAGTCACACAACTTATTTTTCACTTTTCCATCAATCTTATACTCGAATACATTCACATTTTATTTTACTCGAGATTATATATTTTTATCTAGCCAAGTATATTTTTATTCAATCCATTTCAATTTTATTTTTATTTAACTTAACTTGCGTTAATTCTAAACTTCATACCATTCCTTTTTATTATTTAAGTAAGAATTCAATTTCATTTAATATCAACTACAACTCAATTCAATTTCATTTCAATCCAATCCAGATTCAACTCAATTTCATTTAGTTTAAGTTAAATTCGATTCAAATCAAAGTTATTTCTCAATTCAATTCAATCACATCCCAATTTAATCCATTTAACTAGTCTACTTCACTAATTTATTCCATTCAAATCATCATCGATTAAATTTCAAAATTTTAATTTTCTCAACTTAATCCAAGTTAAATTTCATTCTAACTTTTCCACTTTTAATTTTAATCCCAAAATTCAATCCCCATATTTTTCTTCAAAATCATTCAACATTTATAAGTTTTATAACTTATCTCCTGATGATCTCTAAATTATTTAAATGGGTATTTCAGAATTTTTAAACACCCGAGATTTATTTCAAATCATTTTGAAATCAATGTATATATATAACTCTTTGTTTCAAACAAACTATCCATTGGAAATTTTAAAATTTCACTTGGTTCCATTCCAAAACAATTTCCCTCCGGAATTTTCAAAACAAACTTGATTTTTTTCAAAACAATCCTAAACAATGAGCACGGCAGCAATCCATCACTTAGAAACTCGAAATGAACACCGATGATATCACGATCATCATCAGAATTATTTTCCAATGACCAAAGTAATTTCAGTGCTATAACATCTTTAAAATCCATTTAAAATCAATTTCCTATTCACAACATTTTTTAAACAATATTACTATTATATATTTTCAAACACTTTGGAAAACTTTATCAAAAATCTCCGGGATTTAATATTTCCAAACTCTGGTTTTAATCAAATCTTAGTTTTTTATTCAATTGTACCATCCATGCTTATACAATCTCCATTTGGTTATAAATATAACCATTTCAAATTTTATAATCTTATTTCATTCTAATATTATCAACCAGCAATCCAATGTGTTATAATAATTTCTAGAAATTTTTTTCCTTTATATAAAAATATAATTTGGGTAAAATTATTTCATTTACCCGCTTCAAAACCATACTGTGTCAGTTTATCGCGTTCAAGCGTTTAGAAACTCCTCTCGCTTTAGTGGCGTCCCACTATTCGACAAGAATTTATATACCACTCAACCAATAAGTTAACACAATATAAAACAATTTATATTCACTAACAAATACGTGCTCATATCTATTAATACACTCAAACTCATTCTAGAGTACTACTGACTCTATCTCTAATGAGTAATCCCCACCAGAGCCAAGGTTCTCGCTTAACCTTTAGCTCTCATACCAAGTGTCAAGGCCCGCAAATCCGTACCCCTTTGAGTTAATAATATATCATCTCAGCTCAACTCAAATTTGATGGAAATACAAATATTAAGAGTAAGAAGATGAAAGAGATGGAAGAAAAATAGAACAACAACAGCAGAGTCTCATAATCGCAGCGGACAAAAATATAATATGTAATAAAAGAGTTTATACAAAAAATCTATAACAGTTCATATACTTACAATCATCAGATACAACCATCATCAGAGTACAACCATCAAACATCAAACTAGACAGCATATAACTTGTCCTTACACAGCGGAATATAAGTCAAGTATGGAAATACGTCTGAATCTCCTCCAGCTAGTCTCCTATGCTCCATAGAATTTAATCTGAATCTTTAATACTCGGTCGGACTCGAGAATTATAATAAAATAACACTCGAGTCAATTTGGGAAATCAGCGTGAGAAAACACACTCAAATTGAATTACTAACCTTTCAAAATCCTTTGGAAACAAAGGTATCTCGTAAGACCTCGTCACAAATAAACATAATGGGTTTTTACCTTACGATAACCAAAACAATTTTTATCAAAATCATCTGATATTATAATAGTGTCTATAGAAAGTAAATAGAATATAGCAAAAATGCTTGCATCTCACGTTTCAGCATAGTTGGGCACAATCAAAACCATACGGCGCTTATTGGATAATGGATTCCATCGAATGACTAGGCTACTGGGGTACCGCCCGTCACAGTACCCCTCAAAAACAATGTAACAAGGATCACTCTGGGATCCTCTGCTACAGAAGACCGAACTACCCCTTAAACTGGATCGCCCGAATAAGATTACCCCACGGTTGGGATCAGCCACCGCACCACACAGCCGAATAAAAAGGGACTCTAGATCTCTAGATAGGGGTAACATTAACCTACATACGTGCTACCCACTTAGCCTTGCTGCATCTCCTCTATTTTAGTCTTTCCTTGGTTGATGAGGCTCGAGGCTAAGCGTTACCTTTCAAAGAATACATTCACTTAGAATGCTCATCGTCCTCCAATGAGAATGTTCTGATAGCATTCGTCCATACAAGTTGTCCTGGGTCTGGACAAACCGAATCATTATCTTCATCATCTTCACGGTATTCATTCGTTACGTACAAACCGGATCGAAGTGATTTTCGGATAATTAAATTCGATCCCGGTCTCTTCGAAATGATTAACAAAATTGGCCAATATTGATAGTCGTTTATTTAACTATCAAATTAAACATCCATAAGCAATCATATGGCCTTATATAAATTTTTCCAAGATATTTACTTACAAAATATCCTTAAAATATATATAAATTCCTTCCAATATTTGAAAACAATTTTTCAGTTACTCAAATCTATAATAGAATACTTCCAACATCTCAACACTTAGAAATATTTCCAAATTTCTATTTTCCATACTTAGGAAAATATTACCAGTCCTATTTTCCTAAAATCTTTTCAATATTAACGCCCTAGGGAATTATTCCATAACATATTCCAAAAATCCTCAAAAATCACAAATAATTTCCTCTCCTCAAATTATATCCTTTTATAAGCCCTTTTCGAATCTCGAGAGAATTTTTCAAATAATTTTCTTTCAATTTACTTTAAAACTATATATATAATAAGTATTTAGAAGATTGATTATTTATTTTTAAAAATATGTCCAAGTAATTATTTGAAATATCGAAAACACTTTATAACTTTAATAACTCATCTTTAGTTAAACCAATAATTCTTCCAAGCTGATTTAAAAATTAGACATTATTAAAATAAATACTTAATATTTGAAATCTACTTACCAAAGTATTTCAATCTCAACTTGCTTAAAATTTCATAGTTTTTAAATAAATACATTTTTCTTTTTAAAACAAATTCACTTCTTAAAATTTAAAATATTTTTTTTAATCTTAATAACCAATTTTAGGTTATACTACCTCTCGATTCCACAACATCCCGACTTATATTTTGCTTCTATAACTATTCCCATTTCGGAAATAGAATCTACTATTTTTCTTGACCCTGCTTCCATATTATAATATAAATTCCTCTTATGAATTTGTATTCCCAATTATCATCTGATATCGAATTCCTTTGTATATAAATGTCGTTATTAATTCTATAACCCTATTGGTTTCATTTGTTTTTGAAAAAACAAATCTTATTTATAAAAATCCATTACATAAATTTATTTCTTATAGATTCCATTAGTACTTGCAATCTATTTTCAATATTGATATCATCTCCTTTTTATATTCCCAGAATATTACTTATAAAACCTTTATATAATTTCTTTTAAAAATCTCTATTTTCTATTTCACAATGGTTAAGTATGACCAAACTCAAATATAATTTTATTTTTAATTCAATTTCTCTAAAATAACCCCAATTTTGGATATATATATATATATATATATATATATATATATATATATATTATTATCAAATTCCCTTTAATTCCTTTAATTTTAAAAATATATTTATAGTCTTTAAATTATCAAAATTCAAGCCAGTGCTACAATAGCATCCAATAATTCAATCACTACAATAATCTATAATAGATTATTCTACACTAATCATATATCACTATATATGAAAAATAAACAATAAATTTGAGCAATCTAGTTGGATCCCTCCAACCTGTTTTTCTTACATCTACGGATGTTTTAGACAACAATAAAAATACCAATCCCACTTCGAGGAGGATATCGCGGAATATAGGGTCATCCGCTATTATGCGGGTGCATAGGGTCTCATCCACTATATATATGCGGGAATATCATTCAAAATACAAATATATACACTACTATATATATGTATAAATACACATAACATCCAACAAATATATTTTTTATTTCATCAATTCAATCAAACATCCAATAATTAAATTTAACTATTTAAATTTCAGATATTGGAAATCCAAATGAGTGAGGATTTTCTCACCTAGATTTATTTTGCAAACCATCGGCATCTCAACTCGTTTAACATATTTTTGGACCTCGTATAGCAAGTAAATTAAATTAATAAGTATTCGACTTCAATAAAATAATTATTTGTATAAATTAAATCATTAAGGTTAATTACCCCCAAAAGTAGAACAAGCCGAGAAAATAAAAGTTGTTGCTTCTTCTCGAACGCGACAGGAAGCTCACCCTTCCTCGACCGTACATGTATCGGACCCCTCTAACGCAGCTGCAACCCCTCACGCCTGCCAACAGATCGTGGCCATCTCCATCAATCGCGCATCACCGCCCTCTGCATCATACCCAATCTAGAAAGTTGTGACTCCGCCAATCATGCCACTGTGCCCCTAACGCACGAGCCCTGCCTGGATTCACCTCGACACTCGCCACTGCACCTCACGCATCACTCACACGGCAGAAAACTGAAGCTCGACGAAGGATACATGAATTTGAGGGTGAGGAAATCGCCTGGCCGCCGTCACGATTCAAATTACCTGAGCGCAAATCGACATTCGAAGTTTATATTTATATTGTTTGAAGTTGATTTTCAATTTTGAAAGAGGAGGAGTGGCTCGATTTTGATTTTTGAACTGCGAACAAGGAATGGAAAGGGGATGAAAGAAAATAAAGGTGATTTTTGAGCTCGCCATTCTTCTTTTTGAATGAAGCTCTTTACCCTTTTATTTTTCTTTTGATTCTAACTGTACAGTTGTGTTTTAAAAAGATTGGCGAGGGAAAGTAATGGATAAGAAAGGAAACGTGTTTGAATAAGCTAGCTACAGTGATTTTGATAGGAAAGCAAAAAGTGCTGATGTGAATATATATATATATGTCAATTAATATATATATATATATATATATATATATATATAAATTTACATCGTCTCGAATTTGTAGCTTAAAATCTTGACCTCCTATCGAGGCGTGCCGCCAGGCGTTCATAATGTTATACCCCTATTTCGAGCGCAATGGAAGAGGTTTGGAGTCCTAACTCAGTCGTATGGAGAAGATAGCTTTTTGGACCCAATTATTATATTGAATTTTGATATAAATTTCAACGCGTTTATATCCGGTATGATCAAATGATAACTCCAAACGCTACGAAATTTAAAATTCAATAATAATACACTATTATGGATCTAGTGGAACTAGCTTCGTCGAATTCTGAAACTGTGCCTTGAAAGGTTATTTTTAAATGTCAGTTTGAATGATAAATTTTTAAAATTGAACAAGTCACTTTTAAATTCAATTCTAAAACTTATGTTATCATTATTATTATTAATATAGATTTTATAGGCCTTTAAATTATTTTTATCGAGCTTAAAATTCAAGATACAATAATTTAACCAATATTCAATTATAAATTAAATAATTAATTTATCCAATAAATTGCTATATTCAAATTCGAAATCAATTTTACAATTTGGTCCAAATATTAATATTTAAAATCGTTTAAATATTCCAAATCAAACGTTGAAAAATCCGGGTCGTTGTAATCACTTTAACAAGTGTGTGCGTGGTGGAGATTCCAGAAATGAAGTACGATGATTTAGCGAAGGATTCTGTATGAGGTTTTTACGTGACCCTAACCACCGTGAGTCAGCTTGATATGGCTAAAATAGGAGCTACGTCGGACCAAGCGAGGTCATTCCTTATATCGGGCACATTTCTTTGATACCATTCTATTATTTTGTGATTAATTTGGTGGCCACCATTTGATTTGATTTGGGAGTGTGTTCCGAGGTGGGCGGTAGTAGCTGCTATGCATTACCACCAGTCAGGATCCGCACTTGGTTTATCTACCCTGGGCATTGCCTCGAGTGCCTTGTCGCATGCCTTATCGTGCCTTCTATGAGTTTGTTTTGTACCATACCTATGGAGTGCCTCTGGGTAAACCTCACGGAGGAGCATGCGGTACTGTATAGTTTATGGGAATATATAAAATGTATTAAGAGGGATATGGATAATGCCTTAACACTATTTGAATACTTTACTTTACTGTTGACATATCATAATAGTGTATTGTACTACCTAGTAGATAATTTAACGGATCCTTAGGAGATGTAAATCCCGAACATCTCTTAAGTTATTGCACTCACGATAGACACTGGATAGGAGATGTCAAACCCTGTAAACTTCTCCGACGTCGTTAAACTCATATTTATTTACTGTTGATTTAACTTACGTAAGATCTTTTACTTCCGACTCGAGTGTTTTATCTTTTCAATTCGCTCAGGTCAGTCTGAGCTTTTCAGTTTATCGAAGACTGCTTTCTGGAGGATGAAGACGAAGATTTTGTACTATTATTATCTATTATAGTTATTCCACTGCATCATGTTGTTCCGCTGCATTTATTCATTTATTTATTCCCGTTTTATGTAACTCTGATTTTTTTGTTGTAAAGAATAATCAAATGTATTTATAAACTGCTTCATGAACTGTTATATGATCATTATATTTTATCATTCCTCTGCGAGATTCTGTATTTGTTTTATTTCTTTCTCTTTTCTTGTTTACCCCACAACAATCTGCCTCTATGAATGGTTTGAGTCTGACGTGTGTGGTTTATCGTCGATTTAAAACCATCCAAAAAGGTAGGTTGTTACATATACACTATTTCATTTATTAAAGGAAAGTGATTTCCTTTATGCTATTCGACTAGTATTAATATGACTTGTTTCAATATCAAAATAAACATAAAATCGACATCCAAAATTGATGTCCAAACATAGTAAACAACCATAATCGCCATATCACATCATCTTATTATATACATATGTGTGTGTGTGTGTGTGTGTGTGTAGTTTTTCACCTTTATTTCTACTTGAACTAGTTCTAAATCAGCTATCATCCGCTATCTCGAAATAAAAATCCATGAAATCAAGCTCGAAATCCATTAGAAGGTTCGATCTACCCTTGGAAGCTCATGGCCAAGGTGGAGAGGGGGTGGAGATCACGACCGTGGGTGGTGGAAGGTGGTGTCATGGGTTTGAGAGATGGGGATTTGAAATGGTTTTGGAATGGTTTTGCTAATACACACACACACAGAGAGAGAAATTTAACATCATTTTGAATTAATTTTCTATATTAATTTGCTAAGATAAGAAGCCATGAATGTAGCTTTAAATTAGGGAAGAAGATGTAACGATCCTGATTTTAATTAAAATTAAATTGATAGTGTAAATAAATTTTTGAATAAAATTGTAAATTAATTTGAATTTTTCAAATTTAATGGGATATTTGTTTATTTGAGTATTGATTTTTAAAAATTTAATTGAGATTTTTGAATTTCTATATTTAAAATCTTATAGAGAAAAAGTAACGTCCCAAAGTTAACAAATTAAATAAATAATATGTTTTAAACTTTTGGAATTTAATTTCAAATTAAATTGGATGAAAAATCCTAAACAAATAAAAATGAGTGATAGTAATATATAATTAAATCCAATTTTATTTTGAGATTAAAATATTGAAATAATAAATATTATAAAAAGTCATATAGATTTAAAATCTTATATATATGTGTATATTACAAATATGAGTAAATTGAATGCATATTTAAAATTTAATTTAAATTTGTTCAGGGTGAGTGTGGATATAACAAATGGACATGAAAGTTTATATTTCAAGTTTGAGATTGAAAATTGAATTTAAATTTGAAATAAATGTTTAAAAAAATCAAGTAGCATTAAAAATCATTTCTTTCTTTAAAATTAATAAAACAAAATGTGTATAAAATGAGCAATAAAAGTTTAAAATAATATATATAGATAAGTTGTTTATCTAAAAGATATAATAGTCTTAATTCAAAAGAAAAAAATATATAATGAACTAAGCTTAAATATATTGGTTTAAAAAGTGATATTGTAAAATGTAACAGTGACATTCTGTGCTGGCCTTGGTGGAAAACTGTATGGAGTAAAGATAGTAGTATGAAACATAATATGATACTTTGGAAGGTTCTGAAGGATGCTCTACTAACTAGGGTTAAATTGGCTAGCAAGGGAATGAGCATTGCTGTGATGTGTCCCTTCTGTGGTATCTACGAAGAGAATGCTAAACACTTATTTTTTAATTGTGACATAGTGCTGAACAGTTGGAATGAAATCATGGCTTGCATTGAAGGTGGTTCTCCTTCTCCTGATAGCAATGTTGAGTGGAACAGAATTCAAAACAAGACAAAGGGTAAGAACCAGTGTAAGCGAATTTTCACTGTGGCTTTAAAAAGTTTCATTTATGCTGTATGGAATGAACGTAATATAAGAATTTTTGATGCTAGCAAGAGTAAGTCTGCTGTGTCATTCAATCTTTGGATTAGGCATGAAGTGAAGAGCTCCTTGGATATGCTGTTTATTCAAGATCCCGGTATTGACATGTACCTGCATTTCTAGTGCTCATTTTTGTCTTAGTATGTGTTTGTGTGTCTCTGACTTTGTGTGTCTATGTATTCCTTGTGTGAGTGTTCCTTAATGTTTCTCTGTATTCTTTGTTTTCCATATTGTACTTTTTGCTTTTGTGAGTAATAAATTGGTCGGGGACCAATTAACCCCGTCGGCCTTGCCAAAAAAAAAAAGTGATATTGTAAAATTGATATAAACAAAAGTTTACAAAAGCTAAATCATCTTGTATACTTAATAATTAGATTTGATAAAATAAGGACTTAAAACACATTGTACATATGCATATATACATACAAATGAATAAAAATATATATATATATTGGTTTATAAAAGTATGTATATAATATAGGAAATAAAATCTATAAAGTTTCTTTTGCTTTGTAACATCAAGGGCTGAAAAGGGCACAAAACATCAACTCCTTAATAAAATAATCAAATAGAAAATTCAGAAAACTCTTCACCTTCTAAAATTCGAATTTTTAAATCTCCTAAACATATGAAGTTCAGTAATCAAAAGATTTTGCAATCTTTAAACTACAACATTCAAGCAAGAAAAAAAAATTCAGAAAAAAAAAGAAAGAAAACTGCCAATTTCTTCTTCAATTCAAACTAAAAACTGAAGTGATTTCTAAAGCCTCAAAACTATAGTGTGCTCTCAGGTAAGTTTTTTAAAATTTTATAGTTTATGAAATTTGATTTTTAAATCAAGTGTTAACAAAAAATTCAAACTGCAGATTTGTGAAAAAACAGTGAAGTTTCAGGGCTTTGCTATAATGCTAGTTTCTGGGAATGAATTTAAAGGCAAGTAAATTTTCCTTTAAAAGAATTTGAGTTTGAAGTTATAAATTGCTAATGGAAAAAGAATTTAATACCATAACATTCAATAAATTTGCAGGAAGAAGCAAGATCAAAGCTTTAAAGGTATTTTGGTTTTCTAGTTGCAGGGAATAAAAAGGTCTCTGTTCTTTTAAAAATGTTACTGTAAGTAAATAAAAAAAAGATTGTTGTTATTGATGAACTAAATGCATAAGCTCAACTAAGAATAATCATAAATCTGTAACCATCATTTGCAGATCTAAACTCCAAATCAAAATAAGAAAAGTAGGGAGTTGCAGGCTTCATCTTCTTTTAATTTTGCCAGGAAACTCTTCTGTCTTCTGAAAAAAATGTGAGCAAACTTCTTTGATCCAATCTTTAAATTTATGTGATGTGTTATGCTTGTTTATGTAAAGAAGTGAAAATTGGTTGCATGGATGTAAATGTTGTTGTTGTATAGATAGATAGGTAGATGTTTAAACATGCATGCCTGTACTTATGCATTCACAAGGTTCTGTCTTGGTAACAGATTTTAAGAAATGAATTCAAAAATCAATTACACTTCACCTGATCTCCTATATGATGTATGTTAAAAAACAAAATATACTGGTAATAACAAGATTTTGGGTTTAAAAATATTTTTAAAGAATGAATCTGAAGAACATTTAACAAGAATTTTTTTTTTAAGCTGTAAGTAAATTCAAATCCTTGTTTTGATATTAATAAATTGAATAAACAAGAGCATGCAACAGTTATCAAACAAAATGTTATAACTTCAAGTTGCAGGTTTAAAATTCAAAAAAATCAATTAGGAAAGAATTTCCCAGGCCTCATCTCTGTTGATAGAACTGTCAGTAATCGCCGGAAAAACAGTGAGTAAACCCTGTTTTCTTCTTATCAGTGTTGCTATGTGTATGTTTTGGGTGATATAGGAAACTTAAATTTTGTTTGCATGTAAGGAATTTGAATGTATGATTGAATGCTAGGCTTGCATGTTGATCTTACACAAAAACTAGTCACTGTTCTTTGCTTCAGGAAACCAAACCTGTCAGGAAAAAAACCTCTTTCCTTTCTTTCTGTTTCTTTTTTTCTGTTGCATTGGAAAGAAAAAAATATAAACAGGTTGGAGTTGTATATTAAACTTGCACTAGGTTTCAGCAACAAATAAAAAACTAGTTTTGAAAATTTCTTTTACTGGAAAGAAGAAAAAAAACAGTGACATCTAAATATTGGATTACAGGTTAACCCATGCCAAAGATAAATTTTAAATCCCTCTCTTTCTCTCTACTTTTAAACAAAAAAAAATTTGTAACTAGTTAAATTTTTTTTTTAAACCTGTGTTTTAATCCAGAAATGAACTAGAGTAAATTGTATAAGAAAAATTTCCTGTAAACAATGAAGCACTGTCAAAATTCAAAAATTTCAAGAAATCCGAACTTCATAAATTTTAATCTCAATAATACCATGTGAATCCACTCTAAAAAGGGTGATTTTTGAAACTAGAATCAAAATTTCTCTTTGCTTTTCACTGGGATATCTAGGATGACCTGTAAAATGAAACTTCATCAAATTCTGTTGATCTAAGGAACTTTGGCCCTCGAGATCGTTGTGGCAGCATGATTCAATGTTCGAAATCATCAGAATAATACTAGAGTAATTTATAAATCCATAAATCTTTGAATTTTTGATTTGAATTTAAAATAGGGTTTAAGAACCCATTTTCTTTCGTGGTAGAAACGGTGGGGCTGCGCCGTCGACAGGCGACCGGACTTCACAACACCAGAGCCATTAGAAGCGTGACGTGATGACGAAGCTAGGGTCTAAATCGCGTGGCCGATAACGGGCTGGGGAGGCGGCGCGAGGCGATTTACTGATGACGTTCCCTGATGGTTTTGGGTTGGAAGGTCGCGATTCACGTTTCAAACCTTTTTTCCAAATCTGGGTGGTCGTATCGTGTCGGGGAATAGTAGGCGACGTATTGGTGGCCTTGCTCCGACCATCGGCGGCGGTCCCAGCAGTGCACGTGCACGTGGATGATCGGTGTGTGAGTGGACTGGTTTAGGGAAGCAGGGAAGTTGCTCGAATCATGGCACGGGGAAATTGAGTGGCAACTCGAAGTGGAGCTCGTGACGTTTTGGAGCTGTATCGAGTAGATTTCCAGACTTGAAACAAATTTGTGAAAAAAAAATCTCACGGGTCGATTCGAGTGGAAACTCGAAGCAAGGAAGCTTTTACATCGGGGGCAACTCGGGGAAGGCCTCGGGTCATACTTAAAAACAGCAAAAATTTTGAAACATGATTTAAACTTGTTTTTAAAATAATTATCCGGGATAAATGAAGTATTTTAAAACTTAGATTTTTAAAAATAAAATTGTTTAAAAATTTGACTTGATAAAATACTTAGGAGTAAATCAAATACTTAAATTTTTAACTTAAAGACAAAATTCTTTATAATGACTAAATAAAGTTCTTAAACCATTAAAATTTGTAATTACTTTATAATTAAAAGTTGATTTAATTAAAGGGTGAAAGTAATTAAGATTTACTTAATTATAAATTAAGGATTTTATGAATTAAGATAATTAAATTAAGAAAAGCTAGTTGATAAAGTTAATCAAGATTGAATCAATTTATAGTTTAGAATAATTAATCATTGATTTAAATTTTATAAAATAAATTGTGTGGTTAATAGACTTAATCATATTCACCCTAATTAGAGATGATTGACTGGATTGATATTTCTGTTGTGATACTGTGATTGCTTTGTGATGGACTGTGATTTGTGATTTGTTCCTATATGTGTGTGAAACCCCTTTTGCCCGTAGAACGGCATTTAAACTTCGATGAGACAGGGAGTCGGATTCCAGTTGTTTATCCGAAACCCACATCGAATCATATTAGTGAATCTTTGTGATTGATAAATTTACTTTATCTATGAATCTGTTGATGAAGATAAGCGTTATGTGTTATACCGCTTATCGATATATCTGTGATGATTGATGTTGTGCACTATCGTGTAATACCCCTGGACTACACTATAAACACACAAATATGGATTGCACGTGAAAATCGGTTAAGTCATAGACTTTTGAAAATATTTAAATTTGAATTTTTAAATTCAAGTGGTTTCTGAAATGGATGGGGTTTAAACTAAAAAGCTTTGAAAAAGAATTTCAAAGATAAAAGTTATTTTTGAATAACTTAATTTAGTTTAGAAATCTGATTTAAATTTGAATTCAAAAATTTGAAATTGAATTCTATTTTGAGAATTTAAGATGTAAAAAGGTTATAGAAGCTTATATGGGTTCCAAACCATTTTTAAAGTGTTGTTTTGGGAATTAAATTTAACCCAAAGATTTTAATTTCTATAAATGAAATCGGATTTTTCCAAAATGGAAACTGTTTGTTTTCAAATGATAAAGACTTTCATATTAGAAATGAATTTCCAATTTGTATAAAAAGGAATTTCAAGTTTGAATTGAAATGGTTTTCCAAGTTGTGAATGAATAATTGAAAACGGGTTTGGAAGCTATGAGTAAAACCTTGGATTTAAAGATTAAATGAATTAATCCAATTAAAATGGATATTTTTTTGGAAACCGTAAATGGATCTTTGTGAAACTGGTTAAACCTTGTGAAATAAATCTTTTGTTTAAAGATTTGAAATGGTAATTTGGTTTAAACCATTTAAAGGGAAGTTTTGGATAATAAGTTGTGACTTAACTGAAAATCCTATGTCCATATGTTTTAAAATATTGCGCTCGTTATTCGGTTTAGCCGGGAGAGGACCTTGTGTCATACAACCCATTTCGAATAATGTTACGTCGTTATGGATAGCATTTGAAGACCGGTGGTGAAGACCGGGTATTTGCGAGAATGATAGGATGACCTATCGATTGTCTCTGCACTGAGTAGCTACGGTATAGAGATTTCCTAAGTGATGGGAAGTCCGATCGGGATTGTGAATACCCGGATTTGCAAGGGCTTCTTCGGAAGTCCCTTCGGTTCTGTTCGAACCCGGAACAGACTTGTATGGTTGTGTGTCTGACACTACATTTTGAGATGTAAAGCCGATTTCTTTCAAATACATATCTGTTGGTGGCGGAGAATTTATTCTCTTAGCTTAACACCCTTCTCTGAGACGTACGAGCTCAGAGGTTATGTAGTTGAAGGTTATCAGCGATATACTCCCAATTTGGTAGTGTGGCACGCTAGGTGTTGCTGTATGTTGATGATCATTTGTTGATCAAAGCATGGCTTTGTGAAAAAGCGTAGCTTTGTGGTCGAGACCTTATCGAGCCTCACAAACCGGTAATGGTCGAAACAGGAAAGATGCGGCAAGGTTTCAGGGGTAGCTCCCCTAGGGTATGACCATTCCTTCTGGAAAAGGGTGGTATCATGGTATGGAGCCCAGATACTTACTTATGTGGACACTAGTATATTTATTACTGTGTGATGTTGTTGTTGGAGGGCCCTCGGATAAAGGTCCCAAAGGACCGGGGGTGGCATATCTCAGGTTTTATTCCCCGGGAAGGGGGTAGCCGGCCTTGTTTGGCAGAAAGCCGGGTAGGTTCTCGGGGCGTCCCGCCAGAGGCGTTCCCATGTGGCAATAGGAAGTTCCTTAGCCTGACCATTTGTTGGAAATCCATTCATCCAATATGCTCCTTGTACGGTTTTAGTTGTAGAACCTGCCATTTAACATGGCAGCTATAGTAGGCATAGTATAATGGTACCTATGCTGGCTAGGATTTATATTATACTTTCGAAGTGTTTTCCACTATGCACTAATAATAATATCAAAAAGAATTTTTTGCGTAGTAAGCATGTTTGACTATCATAAGGAGAAATCTCCCCCATGTGTGCGTTTGCATTGTGTGTGTGCCGGGAGGCCTTATGGTAGTTTAATTTTTCAAAAGCATTGCGGATTTAACTTTAAAGCTTTGTTGTTTGTTTTAAAAGATAAAACTATTTTGTTTGCTCACACCAGCCCTATGACTGACCTGGAGTTTATTGTTCCTTTCCTAAACTCTGGGTGCCCACTATTTTCCACATGGGCAGTCTAAAGTTGGGTTTTCAGATATTCCAGTAATAGGTATAGATTCATTAGCCTTCGAAGTCTTTGGATTGTTAGCTTTCAGTCTTTGGGATCTTCTTCAGTCTCGGACGACTGACCTTGCTTAGCTTGGTGCAATGTGATCTAGAGTTCTCGCTAGCTTTGTGATCTAGAGTTCTCGCTAGCTTTGGATTGGAGATGGAGCTATTGGAGTTTGGCATTGAAGACATTATCTTTCCGCTGCTATTTCTTGTATCTATGGTAGTGTTGATCTCTATTGTATCATTCTGTTGTATTCTGTTGTATCAGATATTGTATTAAATGTTGTATATTAAATGTATTTTGCATATTTCTTCCGCTGTGTTGTACTTATTGTGTTATAAGCTCCGGCGAACCAGGTTCGACGTTTGGATCTACGGCATTTGAATACGAGTGTCGTATTCGGTGCCGATTTTCGAAGGTCGAGTCAGGGTCATTAGAGAAGAAGTGAAGAAAGTATTAGTAATTATGAAGAATGGGTTGGTGTTTATAGGAAAATTTTGAAATAAAATATACTAACATTGAACTACTTTTTACCCTTGACCCACTCTCATCCCATCCTATCTCTCACATGGCCACACCCCTCACCATGTGCACGAAGTGAAATGGTGTAAGAGTGAGAGTATGTGTGTAAGAAGTTGACTTAGGAAGCCTAAAGGTTAAGAAAACTAAAACATCCTTGATTTTTCTTATATACATAAATGTGTGTGTGTAAGTGTGTGTGTATCTATATATATCTGTGTGTTTATGTGTTCATGTGCTGTTTTAAATGCGCATATGTAAGTTATATATGTGTGTATGACATGTAAACAAGGTTACAATGATTATTTAATAACTTCCGTTCGTTAAACTGTTAAATATCGGGAAACCGATTTTCGGTCACATTTTTAGTTATAAATTAAATTACATATAAATGTAATCAAAATTTGAAAATAAATTTTTAATCATTATTAATTAATTAAAATGATCTCATTTATATAATGTAACCATATAAATCAATATTAACAATTATTTACAAAAATCGCTATTATATCAATAAAGCGATATTCATTTCCTTATATTTTCAAAACAATATATATCTTTATAAAATTATTATAAATCATTCATCAATTACTATATAACTAACTAAAATGAATTATAGTCATTTAAAACCATTATTTAAATAACTAAAATAATTATTAAATCATTAGATCTCATTTTAAATTCATAAATCAATATTTAAATATAAGTGCATCACTGATGATGTCATAAATCAATATATATATATATATATATATATATATGTAGTTCTATGTACGATGTTTTATGACTTTAGAGCTGTTTATTGATAAAATGTTTTTTGACCATTTTATTGTGATGACCCTTCGTTTTGGACGGTTTAAATTGACAATGAACCACACATGTCTAACTCAAACCTTTCAAAAGGGAGAATGGTTAAAGGAGTAAATAAGAAAACAAGAAAAAAAAACAAAACAAAGAATCTTGCAACGGATTTGACAAAATGTAATAATCAAATAAACAGTTCATGGAGTTGTTTTACAATATGTAGTTGATTATACAAATTTTACACAAAATCAGAGTTCAATCAAAAAACATACGAAAATAATGCAGCGGAATAATAATAGTAAATATGATCTAGCAACTCCTCCATCTTCAAGGAATAATGTCTTCAACACTGAGATACTCAGGCTGACCCGAGTGTAATGAAAAGACAACACACTCGACTTAGAACTAAAGTTCTGAAGTTAGTTAAAACAATAACAAGTAAATATAAGTGCAATAGCTTCAGAGATGTTTACGGGGTTTTGCATCTCCTATCAAGTGTACAACATGAGTGTAATAACTTAAGGGACGTTACGGGATTTTTCATCTCCTAAGGATCTGTTAAATTATCTATAGGTAGTAAAATACGTTATATAAGTAGTGTCTATCAGTAATGTAAAGTATTAAAATAGCGTTAAGGCTTTACATTGATCCCCTTAACGCATTTTTAAGTAGCTAGTCTATGTAGTTCCTGTAACACAACCAGTAACATCGGTAGCCAGTGAGTCCCCTATAGGTACCATATTAAAACAAAATTGTAGTGGACGCGTACAAGGATAAAAGTACGACAAGGCACGTGAGGCAACGTCCAAGGTAAGATTCTACTAGTTTACTCTTTCTGGCTAGTGGTAACACATCGTAGCTACGACCGGCCACTGAGTCCACCACCCCTAAAATCAAATCAAGGTGCACCGATCAAGTCCAACATCAATATAATAATACAAAGGGGTGATGGAACCTAAAGATTATGAACCCTTGACCAGACATAGGCTCATGTTTTAGTCATTTCCAATTGACACATGTATCAGGGTCATCCATCATCGTTCTCTTTCTTCATATCCAGCAAGCCCCTCCAATTCAACATCCACATTCTGGATATCATCCACCACGTACACAGTTGGTATAGTGGTTCCAATATTGACAGAGAGTATGCCAATAATAGTCCCTGATCTCTTTAACAACCAAACATCATTTTTCACACCGGTTGGTTCTTTTACATTTCGAAATCGATTCATATTTGATATTGAAATATCATATTCTCTTCAAATATCACTTCATTTTAAAATACCATATTTACTCAAAATAAGTCATTTTCACTTGATTATATCATTCTAAATTCCAATTTTGGGTTATAACACCATTTTACCACATTCACATTTGAACCAATGATTTAAATATAATTATTCTAACTTGCACAGTTTGAAATTTTTAGAAAACAATTTGAATAGTTATAAATAGTTTAAATAGTCTAGAGATTCAAAAACGTTTAATATAAAATGATTTTAGTATTGAAAATGGTTTATATATAGAAAATAGTTTGGAAAATCAAAATATTTTGAGTATTAAAAAAATAGATTTTAAACAGTTTATATTAAAATAATTTATTTTAAAAATAATATCAAATCAAACTGTTTCTTTCGGTTTCAACAAACCTAGGCCCATATCCAAATTTCAAATCAATAAAGCTCAATTTTGATTTATTTTCAAATCAACTTGATTTCAATTCCAATTTGAATTACTTTCAATCTTCGAAACGTTCATTTTCCTTCAAATTCGATTCAACGATTCAATTCAATGATTTAAATTCAATCCAATTCTTACTTTAAACCATTTCCATTCATATCGATTTCAAGTCAAATTCCAGTTACCAATTTAAAACACTTAAATCAAATTAAACCTCATTGTTCAATTTTAAGGTTCGAATCTTTAAAATAATTCAATTTTCAAAATTAAAGTCATATATCGATTGTATTTCACATTTCAATTTATATTTTTTAAAACAGTTTCCTTTTAAATAATCTTAGTTTCAACATTTCAAATCTTGAATTAGAAAATAATTCGATTCATATAAATCCATAGTTTATTTTCTTTAAAACAATATCATTTAATCCAAATCCAAATTCAGGATTTTAAAACCATTTAATTTAACCAATACGATGTCCGTATATAATTTTCTATCCTATGGGGAAGTGAATAGTAATTTCAATTTTTTATTTCAAGGATGGATATATATCATTTCAATCCAAATCAAACTATCATAGGTATATATCATTTCAACCTATTTCTTCATTTGTTTGAAATAATTCCGATAACAGTTTATATGTTGTCACTTAATATACAAGGTGATAATAGAGATATATAAAATAAATAAACATCCAATCATCCAAAATGTCAACAAATAGACATCCATCACAATTAGCATCCAAACCATCCAATAAATCACAACAATTAACTAGTTATCAATATCAGGTATTTAACTAGTAATTCCATTTCAAAATTAACTGCTAATTTAAATTCTTATAAATTCAAACCAAATGTCAGCTTGAATGTCAGTTAAGTTACCAAACAATAGCCAATAAAAATAAATAACTCCACGATTCACATTAACTAACATCCGAATCATTTTAGTATTTATGAGCGGGTTTAGTTACTCACCTTTGATTTAAAGCCCATTAAAAAACCAATAAAAACCCAAAATTTAAACAGTCTCCAAATTCAACCAAACCAGCTTCATATTATGCGGAATTTCGATACGAGTCCAACAAAAGAGACCGCACATCAATTGGAGTTCATATGCGGAAGATATTCAAGTTATAAGAATATTATGAAAATGAAATATAAAAACATGTGCACACATTTTAGTAAAAAAAATAAAACAAATTAGTTACTCATGCTAAGTCACATTTATAATTTACATTCTTCAATTTCATTTGTAAATGGATTTTATTTTCTTATCTTTATTTCAATTTTCATATAACAATGATTTCAATTCTATTTCAATTTCAATGGTAATAGTTTAATATTATTACAACCTAACAACCATGCATCCATATACTATAATAATTCACAGAAAATCATTTCCTTTACATACAAAAGTAGTTTTGGGTAAAATTATTTCATTTACCCGATTTTCAAAATAATACTGTATCAGTTTATCTTGTTCAAGAGTTTAGAAATCCCTATCGACGTAGTTAGCTAGACTGCACCAACTAGAATCTATAAACAATCAACCGATAAGTCAACACAATACAAAACAATTTCATATTCACTAACAAATACGCGCTCATATCTATTATTACAATCAAACTCATTCTATAGTACTACTGACTCCATCTCTAATGAGTAACACCCAACAGAGCAGGGTTGTCGCTTAACCATATGCTCTGATACCAAATGTGAGGAACCGCAAATCCGTACTCCTTGAATAGACACTAATCTCCAGTGATTAACTCAAGCTGAACGAAAATACGAACCCTTGGGGTTTTAAAGAACAAGAAAGAGGTAGAAGAAGAAAGAAAAGAAGAAGAAACAGAACAAAAAGAAACAACAACACAATATCAGAATCTCACAATCGCAGCGGAACAACATATAATAGATAAATGGATAATCTTTAAAATAAAGAACTATATCAGTTATTACATTACATCACATTACATTACATTTCATGATCAGAGTGTACAACAAACAACAGCGGAAAAGAAATACTATATACGATAGATAATATGCTACGCCATCCAGCTCGCCTCCAGATATCTGTAGCAACACCTGAATCCAGAATGACCTGATAACCTAACTCTAGACTGCCCGTGTGGAAATTGGTGGGCACCCAGAGTTTAGGAAGGGAAACAATAAACTCCAGATCAGTCATGGGACTGGTGTGAGAACTTAAAACAGTTATTTATCTTTAAAACAAAGGATAAGATAATTTTAAAATAGATTCGCAATGCTTTTTAGAAAATGACACTACCATAAGGCCTCCCGCACACACACACAATGCAAACGCAGAATCGGAGGAGATTTCTCCTTATGATAGTCAAAGATGCTTGATACGCATTAAAAAGAAGCATTTGATATTATTACTAGTGCATAGTGTAGAAAACATTTGGAAAGTAGAATATAAATCTTAGCCAGCATAGGCATTTCGCACTTATGCCTACTATAGCTACCATCCAAACAGTGGGGCGCCACCATAAGTGAATGATAGGTTCTACAACTAAAACCGTACAAGATCGTATTGTTTCTTTGGATTTCCAACAAATGGTCAGGCCAAGGAACTTCCCATTGCCACATGGAAACGCCTCTGGAAAGACGCCCCGAGAACCTAACCGGATCTCTGCCAACACAAGGCCGGGTTACCCCTAACTGGGTAACTACTGACACGAATATGTCATCCCCCGATCGTAACCGATCTATCCGAGGATCCTCGATTTCCAACAACCACAAAGCAATAAATTTGCAGTAACCACATAGGTTAAATATCTGGGCTCCATACCATGATACCACCTCTATCTAGAAGGAATGACATACACTAAAGGGGCGCTACCCCCTAATAACCTTGCCGCATCCTTCCTGTTTTGACCATTTCCGGGGTGTGAGGTCCGACGAAGTCTCGTCCACAAAGCCACGCTTTATACAAAAGCTGTGCTTTGGGTCAACAAATGATCAAAGTAATGGTCACCAAGATAAATGATCAAACAAATAATCATATCACAAATGATCAAACAATGATCATTCCACAGCAACACTCAGCATGCCACATTACCAATTTGGGAATATATCACTAGTAACCATCAACTACATAACCTCTGAGCTCGTACGTCTCAGAGAAGGGTGTTAGGCTAAGAGAATAAATTCTCCGCCACCAACAGAAATATATTTGATAGAAACCAGCTTTACATCTCAAATTGTAATGTCCGACATACAATCCATACAAGTCTGTTCCGGGCTCGAACAGAACCGAAGGCACTTCCAAAGAAGTCCTTGCAATCCGGATATTCACTAATCACGTCCGGACAACCCGTCACTAAGGGTGATAAAACCTCTATATCGGAGATCAGCCGATGCAGAGCAACTCGACGGTAATCCATCCGTTTTCACAAATATCCGGACTTCAACACCGGTCTTCAAATGCAATTCATAACGACGTATCACATATTCGGAATGGGTTATCTGACCCCAAGGTCCTTTCCCGGCTAACCCGAATAGTGAGCGCTTATTCGAAAATAAGTGTGGCATTCAAATTCAAGCAATTCAAAACAAATACCCATTTAAAGGTAAATATTGATAGTCGGTTATTTAACTATCAATAGCGATGCGCAACATCATCAAATTCCAAATAATTTTCCAAATTATTTATTTTCCAAAATATCTTTACAAGATATATATATTTTCCACACTTCAACCATTTGAAAACAAATTTTCAAATCACTTTCACTTTTACCACTTTTGAAAATAAATTTCAATCATTTTCCTTATGCGAAAATACTTTCATTTCAAAATGGTTCATTTAAACCAATTAAATAAATCCTTACCAACTTACTTTATATTTACGTTCCGAATCCGTAAATTAACTCCCATACTTCAAAAATAAATCAACGTTTATTTTTAAACAAATTCCCCTTTTCATTTATAAATTCCATAGTGAATTTACATTCCAAAATATTTATGAATATATGATTCCCAAATCGATTTCTAATACTCATTTTCAATTTGTCTTCAAAAAGATAAATTCTCAAAATGTTTCATTTCATATTGGAAAAGCATTTCCATACTTATTCTAATAATAAGTATTTCACAAATCCATTTATTTTCAACATTTGAAAAATATTTAATATACTTAAATCAAAATTAAGTATATATTTCATTCCTTAAGGAACACAGCCTTTTAAACGCATTTATTTGGGTCAAAACGAATGTTGCGTAAAACATCGTTGTGACAACCCAAAATCACTAGTATAGGGATTCAAAATTAAGATAGATATATAAATCCCAATACTATATAAAATTATTTCCTTTCGGAAATCATTTACTATAACAACCGTGTTATAGTCCACCATTTCCTTCTTTCTCGAAAACGTCTATTTCAACAATGAACGTTGAAATCTATGGTTTCGATGTTTAACACAAGTTAAAACATCTTTAAATCGTTTTAAATTCATTTTATAATATCGCTTTCCCAAAACATAACCATTTAATTTAATAATATATTCACTATCCAAAATCGTGAATATGCTTCGTTTACCAATTTCAACATTTCTACGCATTTTATATAAGGAATAATTCGCCATCCAAAGTCATGAATATACTTCCTTTAATAAACTTCTATATTCAATTTATCAAATTCCATTGATTTCGAATTTATAAACAATGTCTATAAATTCCATTCCTATTTATAAAAACTCCAATTTATAAATCTCCTTTATTAACAAATTTGATTTATATAACTCAATTATAAACCAACAGTCCATATTATAAGTTAAGTACTCATAATTCATTCAATTACCAAATCGTTCCTTTAAAACTTCACAAATTTTAAATCTTATTACTTATAAGATTCCTTTATATTTTATAACAATTTCAACTTATAAAATCTCCTTTATTAACAATTTCTATAAAGATCCCATTTAAATGCCCAAAATCCAATTTATAAGTTAAATAGTTATAAATCTTTTTATTTTTAACGTCTATTCATTTTACAACCTTCACAATTTATAAATCTATAATTCTTAATGAAATCCATTTCATACTTCATTTTAACACTTAATAAACTTGTTTTATAATTCCAATATTTATAATTTATAAATATCAAATTTTAAAATCTTTTATATTCATCCATTATAATAATTCAAAATTTCCAATTTAAACCATTTTATAAATAAATCACTATTTATTTCGAAAATCTTAATTTGGTTATATTTTACAAAAATCCTAATTTTTATAACATAAAAATTTATAACGTTTTAATTATTTAAAATGAATCAATTCAAAATTTAATAAAACGTATAATTTCAAAAATCACTCTAAAAATCCTTTTAAAATCAAAATCGTTATTTTAATATTTTTACAATTCTAAAAATGGATCCGATGATGCAACACACCAAATAGTCAATCACGACTTCTAAACATCATATATCGATATGATAATCAATCAAATATCACAATATCTGAAATCAAATAAATATTTGTGAGGCATCCAGTTGGATCCCTCCAACCTGTTTCCCTGCATCCACAGATGTTAGCACAATACCAATTCCGCTTCAAGACGTAATATCGTGGTATATGGGATTTAAAATATTATCCGCTTAATAGGCGGCGCAATAGGGTCTCATCCGCTATATAATGCGGGAAATCAATCAACTGCAATATATACATATGCCAATATATATATATATATATATATATATTGCTATGTAGATATATCCTACTATATTTAATATCACAATTAAGCAAACAGTCAACAACTGCAATCCAAATTTTGTGTGAGAAGTTCTCACCTTTGCTTTTATTTGCAATCCATTTCCATCTTGACTCGATTTCCTTGATTTACAGACCTTGTATAAATTTTTATACCATTCATTAATATTGAGAAAAAAATCGAACAATTCAATTATCGTTTGGTAATTTTAATTATCCAATGATTTAATTTCAAACTAATGACTTAATTAATTTATTTGTTATTTAATTTAAAATCAAATTTTCCTTTAATAATTTTAATCAACTAACAAATTTTTATTTTCAAACTAATGATTTTAATTTTAAACAATTCCCTTTTGAATAAATTTATTAAAAAAAATTAAATTCAAAACTAATCTTCCTTTAAAAATTTAAAATAACCAATAGTTTATTTTTTCATAATAATAATAGCACTGCATTTTTACTGTATATATAGATATTTATATTTATTTTTGCTTCTGTGAATGAACAAAATAGGATTTGTTTTCTTTACTTGGAAAGCCATATGTTTAATACTTTAGCTTGCTGTAACAAACTTTCCTGCGTGTGTGTGTATATATATATATTCAAATATGCGTATAATTATTTTCTATTTCTTCGAAAATATTAATGAGTAAATTTGTAAAAATATACTTACAGTTGAGCTCGAATTCTCGAACGAAGCCCTAGCTTCGTTGCCATCGCGACCACGTTGCCCTATCCCAGTTGCGACGCGAGACCATCACCATTTTTAAACCTTACTGCCAAAATCGAAATCGATTCCATCTACGACGAACACAAAACCATTGCGATGTCGACCTCACGCTGCCTCTGCCATCAACTCGCGATTCCTCCTGCCTGCGCGATGCTCCACCTAGCCCTAGCCCAAGGCCATTGATGAGTCGCCGCCACCGAAACCCCATCTCGCAGCCATCAACATCGCCGCCTCCGCCCTAACAGCCATCGCGAGCACGAACGCGGCAAACCCCATCGAGCCCGCGAAACCCTAATCGATCGCGACCCTGATGCAACCAACTCCCATACGTGCATGAGCCTCCTACGACGAATTGAACGAAGCTCCAATCCCAGGCTTCGGCCATTTTCGATTTGAAGGAAATGAAGAATTACGATCTGAGGGGGATGCGGTATCAATATATACCTTTGCGTTGTTTTTTTTATCTGAGGGGATTTTGATCTGAGGAAAGAGAAGCGGCCATTGATTTGTTATTTGGAACGAGATGAGTTTGAAGCTGCTGTTTACAGAAAGGAGGAACGAAATGATTTTACTTTATATTTCAAACTACAGGGGGCATGCTTAGCACAATCTTTTCCACGATCTCTTCACGATTTCAGGCGTGATTTTAGGAGATGGCGTGTTGATGTTTGAAAAATTTCGATTTTAAATTTAAATTTTAAATTCAATTTGAATGATTTAATTTCAACGCGTTTACTCACCGTGTGCTCACATAACAACTCCGATCAATACAAAATTTGAAATCCTGTAATAATTCAATATCACGGACCCAATGGAACTGGTTTCGTCGAATTCCAAGACTGTTCCTCGGACGGCTATTTTTAAATATCGATTCAAACGATATAATTTCAAAACTGAACAAATCACTATCAAATTAAATTCTGAAGCTTCTATTATCTTCAGTATTATCAATATGGATTTTTACAAGCCGTTGAAATATTTTTAATCAGCTTAAAGTTGAAGATTCAAATTTTTATTCAACTTTCAATAGATTAAATTTTATAATTTAACCGCCAAATTCATTCTGATAATTCGAAATTCTAGTCAAACCATCATTCAAATATTTAAAATTAATTAAATATTTTCAATTTAAATAGTTCAAAATTTTGGGTCGTTACACCTCAACAGCCTTTGTCTCCTCTACAAACACTGTAGCTATTGGACTGCAGCACGCCAACGTCCCATCGTGTTCCCCTCTTCCTTTTAAAAAAAAGCCGAGCCTTCTGAAGATTTTGAAACGAATTGCCTCGGCTTCATTATTCTCACCTTTTTCCTTCTTCAAAATTCCCAAATCAAACTCAAAACCTTTATCATTGAAAAAAAGAATGAGGAGAGAATCGAATCGAATCGAATTGACATCACGAAAGACGAGAGCGGCCAGAATCGGTCACACAAGATTGGGTCGCGTCGTTTGGTCCCGAGTTGTCGAGCTTGACTGTCGTAAGCTAGGGTTCTGTGACTCGTGGGTATGGGGATTCACACGATTTGGAATTGGAACCGTGGCACTCGAGATGGAGGGTGACATTCTCAGTTCGAGTGCTCTGTCGTACTCATACTATGGAGTAGGGATCGCTATTGACTCAGGAAGACTGATGGCGAATCGATTTGGGGGGCCGTGAGTCTGGAGTTGGTGTCGATTGCATTGGAGGGTGGATGAAGCTCGTACGTTTATTTTGTGGGTTTTGTTGTTCGAGTGCTGGCCATAACGAAGGTATTTTATTAATTATTCGTTCATTTATAGAAAATTCAATAATTATAGTAAAGGTATTTTCTGTATTGAATATATATATATATATATATATATATATATATATATATATATATTCGTGAATAGTTACACAGGGATATATATATTACAGTTAAATAAAACTATTTCTATATAGATGTGTATATAGGTTAGAAAATAATTTTATGAAGTTTATAGCTGAAATAGTTTTGTACAGAGAGGAATTTCTAAATGAAATTAAATACTGTTTTTATCATGTTTAAAACTGAAAAGTATATATAAGATTTATAAAGGCAGAAATTTTAAATGCTTCGAATTAGAAAGATATATAAAATTTAGATTTTGGGAATTTTATAGATTATTTTATATAACGTATGTGGTTTAAAGGGAAAATTAATCAAATTTATTAGTTAAAAATCAAACGATTAATTTTAAATTTAAATAATGGTCAATTTAGTTTATTAAATAGTGAATTATTTGTAGATTATTTCAAATGTTAATAAATCATATAAATGTTTGTTCAAGGTCTTAAATTCGTAGAGAAACAAGTCGAGATTGGATGGGGATTGCAAAAATCAAAGGTGGGTTAATCTCACTCATCTGGGTTTTATTTAAATTTAAATGGTTAAATTTAAATAATTGTTTGAATGATTGAATTGATTTGATGTGCTATATTATATATAGTAGTATATATATAGTATATATTGGAGTGATTGATATCCCGCATTATATAGCGGATGAGACCCTATGCGCCGCATAATAGCGGATGATATTATATTAATCCCATATACCGCGATATTCCACCTCGAAGTGGAAATGGTATTGTGCTAACATCTGTGGATGCAGGGAAACAAGTTGGAGGGATCCAATTGGATTCCTCAAAATTGTTTAGATTGTTCTAATAATTCTGTGTTATGATTATTTATTATGATGCGATGAATTATATTAATAATTGAAATATTGGATACTATGGTTTGATTGAATATATTTCCATACATCGAGTCATCAAAATATATAAAATTGGATTTTTGAAAGAAATATAAGGGTAAGTTTTTAAGTGAAATATTTACAGAGAAACATAGGATAAATTAAAGAATGAATTGGGAAAGAATGAAAGTGATTTAAAATTCTAATAAATAAGTTCCGAGTATGGAAAATGAGATTTTGAATAAACAGAGTAATAATGAATTTTAAAATTTAAGTGATGTCATTTAAAGGAATAAAATAATTTACTTTAAAATTCAAGGTTTAAATTTATTTGAAAGAATAAAGATGAAATTTGAAAAATATGAAATTGGTATTTTCAGTTAAAAAGATTTTAAATCATAATTAAGAAATAAAATCTAAAGTTAATGAGGTTTGAACAAATTGAGTAAGTAAAGGAATTTATATCAAAATGGAGTAATCTGGAAATCAATTTGAAAATTGATTTAAGTATTTCAAATTGGAATTTTAAAAGGGAAATGAGACTATGCAATTCATATACTGGGTTTATAAAAGTGAAGTAATATATCAGTGGATATTCGGAAGAATAAATTCACGGTGGGAATTTATTTAAGGAATGGTAAATTTGTTTAAAAACAAATAGTGATTTATTTTTTTAAAAGACGTGAAGGGAAGCGTATTTCCCTGAATAGCCAAGTACGTTTCAAACAAATTTTAAGTATAAGTAAAAAAAAATAAGTTGTTTAAAAATTATGTTTAGAAAACTTATTATTTCTAAATGTTTAAATTCTAAAGTAAGTATTTTTTTCAAATCTATTATCGTAGTAAGTATTTAAAGGTGACTTGGTATTTTTTTTAAAGGAGAAAATCTAGTTTTATATTTTATAAAGTAACCTCATTTTAAATATTGCTAAAGTATATATTTTTAATAAAGTATTGAAGTAGTTTCCAATTTAAATGTTAAAGTATATTTTATAATAAAGTGTTCTAAATTATTTTAAAAATCTAAAGTTTTTGTACTTGGTATTTTAAGTGGAAATAAATATTTGGGGAATTTATTCCGTGAGAGGAAGATGGTTCAAAAACTGTTTTCAAAGGGTCGAAAAGTGGAAAATATATCTTGTGAAGATATTTTGAGATTAATAAATAATTAGGAGAAATTATTTATGTTTGATGGTTGTTTGTGAATGTTATTTCATAGTTAAATAACCGACTGTCAATATTGGCCAATGCGCTGATCGTTTCAAAGAGATCCGGATCGAGATTTATTTCCTGAAAATCACTTCGATCGGGTTTGTACGTTTTCGTAAGGAAAACGAATTTGGCTTCGAAGATGGAGCAGTGAAGTGCAAGGGCTAGTCACAACTAATCCTGAGGTGATTCCAAAATGGATGTAGTAGGAGTAGTGCCTTCGGTTCCGTTCGAACCCGGAACGGACTTGTATGGATGAACGCTTTCAAAACATTATCAGGTGGACGATGAGCATTGTAAGTGATATGTTCTAAAAAAGTAACGCTTAGCATCGAGCCTCATCAACCGGGAATGACTGAAAATCAGGGGTTATGCAGCAAGGCTAAGTGGGTAGCACCCATTAGGGTAAGGTCATCTCTGTCTAGATGTCCCTTTTATTCGGCTTAGTGGTGCGGTTACTGATACCAACCGTGGGGTGATCTTACTCGGGATTATCCAGTAAGGGGTAGTCCCGGTCTTGTGTTGCAGGGGATTGGGAGTAATTCTCGGTACGGTGATCTAGGCCAAGTACTGTGATAGGTGGTACCCCAGTGCCTAATCGTTAGTTGGAAATCCATTCTCCCTACGCGCCTTTTACGGTTTTTGCTTGTATAACCCACTTCGTGGCTAGTATGCTGGAATTTAATAAATGTAACAATTTCGGCTATTTGAATAAGTATTTGTATATAGAAACTATTATAACACCAGAGGATTTTATAACAAATGTTTTAGCTATCGTAAGGTAAAAACCCGACATGTTTATTTGTGGCGTGCTCTTACAAGATGCTTTTGATTTTCAAAGGATTTTTGGAACTTTAATAATCAATTTGAGTGTGATTTTTCACGCTGGTTTTCTAGACTGACTCGGATGTTATTTAACTATAATGCTCGGGTCAGACCGAGTATTATAGGATACCAGAAAGGATGCAGTGGAGCTCAGGAGACGAGCTAGATGGCGATACGTACTTCCGTATTTGTGTGAAATATTCCGCTGTGTATTGAGTTATGGGAAGGACGAGATATTATAACCGTCCTGAGTTGTGTTGTTGTTTGTATTGAACACTGATGTTGTACTCTGATGATGTAATGTATAAACAGATGTATTTGTTTTTGTGTAAAGATCATTTATTATCTATTATATTCTATACCGCTGTGATGGTTAGATTCTGATGTTGTTTTCTGTTTTCTTCTTCTACCTCTTCTTCTTTAACCCAATGGTTTGTATTTTCGTACATCTTGAGTTGATTGAGGGAGAACAGTGTCGACTCAAGGAGTACAGATTTGCGGGTCGTTTCACTTGGTATCAGAGCTGAAAGGTTAAGCGATAACCTTGGCTCTAGTGGAGATTACTCAATAGAAATAGAGTCCGTAAGTACTCTATAATGAGTTTGAGTGTACTAATAGATATGTGCGTGTATTTGTTAGTGAATATAAAAAATTGTTTTGTATTGTGTTGACTTATCGGTTGAGTGTTTATGAATTCTGGTCGGTGCGGGAAGTACAACCGTATCGATAGGGGTTTCTAAACTCTTAAACAAGGTAAACCGACATAGTATTGTTTTTAAAGTGGGTAAATGAAATAATTTTACCCGAAATTATATTTTGATATAAAAGGAATAAATTTCTAAAATTATGATATATATATATATATATATTTGAATGTTTGGTTGTTAATATTATAATCAAATATAAGAATCCAAAACTTTGAATGGTTTATAACCAAATAGAAATATCTAGGTATTGTTTCAATTAAAAAAAAGAGTATAACTAAAAATTGATTTAGATAAGAATTCAAATCTCAGAAATTTTGAAAAGCGCTTAAAGTGTATTTAAACAAAGGTTTGGAAATCTTAGGTGTGGTGGAAATGTTTACCAAAAATTTGAAGGAAATAATCTAGTATTATTTTGGGAAATATTTTTGAATGGAAATTGTTTTGAAAGGAATTTGTGGAAGTAAGGAAGCACTGAACTCACTTCAGTAGTTGGAAAATAATCCTGATGGCCACATCATCAATATTCATTTTTCGAGTTTCTTAAGTGATGGATTGCTTCCGTGGTGATTGGTTATGATATTTGTATGGATTTGTTTGATATACAAGGTGTTTTAGAAATTTCAAAAGGGAAATTTGTTTTGGTAAAACCTAGTGTTTTGGAATCCTAAGATTTGATTTGATATACCAAGTGGGTATGTGTTGATTATTATTTCTAAAATGGTTTTGAAATAAAACCAGGTAATTGAATTCTGGGAATTCTATTTAAATAATGTGAAAAGTCTAGATGAATCGGCTATTGAACTTATAAAATGGAGTTGATTTAACTAAGAAAGGTAAAATGAAAATTTTTAATCCTGAAATTAAAATTTAATTTAAGTGTATGGAAGTCAATAAAGTATATTTGAATTTAACTTGGGATAAGTTAAATAAATTGGAATTGGAATTAAATTGATTGGGTTAAGTTGAAATGTAAAATGGTTATAACTATGGGTTATAATGGCGAAATGAAAATTTATATCCTTAAGCCATTAAATGTTCTATATATAATCTAGAATTGGAATTATAAGACGAAGGTGGACTCGAATGAGCAATATAAGCTTTAAGTAAATAAGATGGGAAACTTATGAATAGAAAATGGAATTTTAAACATAAATAGGTAATGGTTGAATGTTATGGTTAAGTCAAAATTTGAATCCTAAATGGATGTAAAATGTGATAAGGCAAAGAAAAATATAAGATGTGAATGGACTTAAGTTAGTAAATAAGTCTTGAACTTATACATAGAGAAATAAAATTGGATCGAATTGGATTTATGTAACGACCCAGAATTTTTAGTAATTAAAATTTGAATATTTAATTAATTTTAAATATTAAGAAGTGAATTTATAAGTCAAATAAATTTTATTTTGAATTATTGGATTTAATTGGATAATTAAATCAATAATTTAATACGTTAAATTATGGAAATAAATGAAAATTTGAGTTAAATATGATTGAAAATGATTTGTAAAATTTTATTTTATCATATGGGAGTTAGAATGATATTTTAGAACTTTTTAAATCGAATTAAAAGTTAATTTGTGAAAATTGAATATTTTAATATTTAAATCGACTAGTGAAAATAGTCAATTTTTGAACAGTCTCAGAATTGAACGAAACCAGTTCCATTGGATCCGTAATGGTTAGTTATTATCGGATTTCAAATTTCGTGTCAATCGGAGTTATCGTTTGATCGTGGCAGCTCGAAACGCATCGAATTATTTTTAATTTAAATTTGGCGAGTCAAAATAGCCATTTTTCAAAAAGTCTCGGATTTCGACGAAACGAGTTCTATCGGATCCCTAATGTGATATTATTGTAAGGTTTCAAATTTCAAGTCAATTGGATTTACCGTTTGTCCGGTACAAATTAAAACGCCTAGAAATCGACTTAAATCGGTTTAATTCGAATTGAGCGTTTACAGCCATAACTCGCACATACTTCCGAATTAGCTTCCGAAACCTGTTCCATTGTGTCCGGAACGCGGGATAAACCCTAGGAGTGTTAGTTTCGGCGCGTAAATCGGAGTTCGGAATTTCCGGATGAATAGTGTTCGATTTTCTTCTATAAATAGAGACCCTTGCCTTCATAAATTAAAAAAAAATAAAAACCTAATTTATAAAACCCTAGCCGCTACATTTATCACCAATGGCCAGAAATTTATGATTTTCATCCCTCAATCTCTCTCAATCCGTAAAGAATTACGCGAAGTGTTCAACACGGAAGTCGAAGACATGAAGAGAGCTAGAGATCCATACGGTGATGATCGTGTTTGGAGTCGCGTGGAGGGAGCAATTGGGGCCGAACCTGCAGATTTTCGCATGCATTTCGAGGGGTTTAGGGGGGGCCGAGCTTCAAGCCATGGGTGGTGGAGGTTGCTCTCGCGAAGAGCTTCGATTTGCAGGTGGTTTGATGTGATTTCGTCAAGAAATGAGGTAGTAATAATTAACCCTAAATTGTTGCTAATGGGTTGGTGGTTGCGGCCTTGTGCCTGTAGAGTGTGCGTGAGAGGAAGATGAATAGGGAGCGGCTATGATGAAGGGGAGCTTGGATCGTGTGGCTCTGATTAAATGTAGGGTTTTAATTATAAAAGATAGTTGTAAATTAGTTTATTTAAATACGTGTAAACTTCAAAAATTCATAACTTTTTCATACGAGGTCAAAAAAGTGCAAACTCAGTTGCGTTGGAATCGTATGGACGAGAACTACGCGATGGAGTTGGTTTGGAGTCGTTTGGAGTTAGTGAGAATTTTGGGTAAAATTAAACGCGCGTTTAATTTTATTCGAAATAAAAGCTGAAACGGAAATTAAAATCAAGGTGAGAACTTCTCACTCAATCGAATCAGTTTCGATTTTATTTTAAATAGTTAGATTTAAAATATTTGAATGCATGTTTGAATGATGATTGATATCTATTGATTGTTAAAATAGACATTATAAGCCGTTAGTAAGCGGATGTTATTTATTAAAAACATATACCGCGAATATTTCATAAACAGTGAAATTGGTATTATATATAATATCAATATATATATATTGGCATATGTATATATTGGAGTTGATTGATTTCCCGTATTTTTTAGCGGATGAGACCCTATTACGCCGTTATTAAGCGGATAATATTTATTAAAAACATATACCGCGATAATTTCGTACTGGAGCGAAATTGGTATTGTGCTAATGTTTTTGGATGCAGGAAAACAGGTTGGAGGGATCCAACTGGATTCCTCAACAGTATTTATTTGATTTCAGATATTTTGATATTTGATGGATTATCATATCGATATATGATGGATCGTTGTTGTCGTGATTGACTATTTGGTGTGTAGCATCATTGGACCAAATTTGGAATTTTAAAATGATTTCAAAGTGATTTTTGAAAGTATAAGTTATAAAATAATTTTTGGAATTGATCCATTTTAAATAAATAAACGTTATAATTTTTAAAGTTATAAAAATTATGATTTTTGAGAAATATAGTTAAAAACTGATTTTTTTTGAGAATATGATGCTAATGATTTTATAAAATAGTTTAAATTGGATTTTTGAATTTATTATAAAGAGTTTAAATATAGGACTTATAAAATTTAATTATTTTATAAATCAAGAGAATGATGAAGTTTTTAAAGGAATTTAAAGACGTTTTAAAGAATAATATAAATTGATTTATATTAAGAGATTTATAAATGGAAATTTATAAATAGAGATATAGACATTATAAAACGAGTTTTTATAAGTGTTTGAATGAAGTGAAAATGAAATTCATTAATGAATGAAATTTATAGAATTATATAACGGTGAAGTTATAAATGGAAATTTTATAAACAGTAGGTTTATAAAATTTGTAAAGTTCAAAGGAACGATTTTTGCAAATAAATAAATTATAAGTGTTTGACTTATAATTTGGACTTTTGGTTTATAATTAAAATTATAAATCGAATAAGTTAATAAAGAGATTTATAAAAAGGAAGTTTTTATAAATAAATAGAAATGGAATTTATAAACGTTGTTTTATAAATTCGCAAATGACTTATTTTGATAAGAAAATTGTTGAAACCTATTAAAGGAGTTATATTCACATTTTTGAATAGTGAATAATCCTTTAAAATAAATTGAATAGAAGTGATGAAATTGTTAAGAAGTTTATTCACATTTTTGAATAGTGAATAATATGTTAAAGAAATTGTTTTAGATATGATGTTTTAAATAGAATTAAAACTATCTAACGATGTTTTTAAAAGGTATTGAGATTCGAAATCATAGATTTCAACATTTATTGTTGAAATAGACGTTTTCGAGAAATAAAAGGAAATGGTGGACTATAACACTGTTGTTATAGTAAATGATTTCCGAAAGGAAATGTTTTGTATAGTATTGGGATTTATATATCTATTTTAAATTCGAATCCCTATACTAGTGATTTTGGGTTGTCGTAACGATGTTTTACGCAACATTCGTTTTGGCCCAAATAAATATGTTAAAGAGAATGATTTCCTTAAAGAATGAAATATATACTTAATTCGATTTAAGTATATTGAATATTTTCCAAGGTTGGAAATAAAAAGATTTGTGAATTACTTATGAATAAATAAGTATGGAAATGTTTTCCAATATGAAGTGAATATTTAGAATTTATCTTTTGAAGATAAATTGAAAATGGATAATTGAAATCGTATATGCATGAATATTTTGGAATATGAATTCACTAAAGAATTTATATGTGAAAGTGGAATTTGTTTAAAAATAAATATTGATTTATTTTTGAAGTGTTGAAATTATATATCTTGTAAAGATATTTTGGAAAATAAATAATTTGGAAAATTATTTGGAATCTGGTGATGTGTGCATATCAATTGATAGTTCAATAGCCGACTATCAATATTTCCCTTTGAATGGGTATTTGATGTGATTGATTGAATTTGAATGCCACACTTATTTTTGAATAAGCGCTCACTATTCGGGTTAACCGGGAAAGGACCATGGGGTCGTATAACCCATTCCGAATATGTGATACGTCGTTGTGAATTGCATTTGAAGATCGGTGTTGAAGACCGGATATTTGCGAGAGCGATAGGATGACCTGTCGATTGACTCTGCACCGAATTGCTCCGGTATAGAGTTCTCCATATGTGATGGTGAATCCGATCAGGATTGTGGATATCCGGATTGCAAGGACTTCTTTGTAAGTTCCTTCGGTTTTGTTCGAGCCCAGAACAGACTTGTATGGATTGTATGTCTGACGTTACAAATTGAGATATAAAGCAGATTTCTTTCAAATATATTTCTATTGGTGGCGGAGAATTTATTCTTTTAGCTTAACACCCTTCTCTGAGACGTACGAGCTCAGAGGTTATATAGTTGAAGTTATCAGCGATATATTCCCAATTTGGTAATGTGATATGCTGAGTGATGCAGAAATGATCATTGTGTTGATTATTTGTGATAGGATCGTTTATTTGATCGTCTATCCTTGTGATCATTGTGTTGATCATTTGTTGACCCAAAGCATGGCTTTTGTATAAAGTATGTTTTAGTGGACGTGACTTCGTCGAGCCTCACATCCCGGAATGGTCAAAACAGGAAAGATGCGGCAAGGTTATGAGGGGTAGCTCCCTTTAGGGTATGTGCATTTCCTTCTGGAAAGGGTGGTATCATGGTATGGAGCCCAGATACTTACTCATGTTGATACACTATATTTATTACTGTGTGGTGTTGTTGGTGACGAGCGCTCGGTTAAAAGGTCCAATGGGACCGGGGGATGCCATATTCGTGTAGTAGTTACCTAGTGATAAAGGTAACCTGGCCTTGTGTTGGCAGAGAGCTGGTTAAGTTCTCGGGGACGTCCAGCCAGAGGCGTTTCCATGTGGCAATGGGAAGTTCCTTGGCCTGACCATTTGTTGGAAATCCAAAGAAACAATACGAGACTTGTACGGTATTAGTTGTATAACCTGCTATGGAATGTGGCGGTAACCTGCTATTGAACATAGTAGCTATAGTAGGCATAAGTGCGGAATGTCTATGCTGGCTAAGATTTATATCTTTATTTTTGAAATGATTTTCCTATACTATGCACTAATAATAATATCAAATGTTATTTTAAATGCGTATCAAGCATCTTTGGCTATCATAAGGAGAAATCTCCTCTGATTCTGCGTTTGCATGTGTGTGTGTGCGGGAGGCATTATGGTAGTCTCATTTTTAAAAGCATTGCGAATTGAATTTAAAATATTCTTCTATTTTGATTTTAAAGTAAATAAACTGTTTTGAGTTCTCACACCAGTCACATGACTGACTCGGAGTTTATTGTTTTCCTTCCTAAACTCTGGGTGCCCACCAATTTTCCACACGGGCAGCTAAGAGTTAAGGTTTATCAGGATATTCTGGATATTCTGGAGTTGCTGGAGGCAAGCTGGATGGCATGGCGTATTACTAGTATATAGTATTTCTTTTCCGCTGTTTGTTGTTGTATGCTGTTGTACACTCTGATGATATGATATGATGTAATGAAATGAAATGTAAAGTAATAACTGATATAGTTCTTTGTTTAAAGATTATTCATTTATTATTATATGTTGTTCCGCTGCGATTGTGAGATTGTTCTGTTATTCTGCTGTTCTGTTCCGTTCTATTCTCTTTTTCTTCTATTTTAAAATTTTCTGTTCTCTTTTCTATTTTCTCTTCTTCCTATTTTCTGTTTTCTTCTCTATCTTTTCCCTCTATTTTCTCTCTTCTTTCTTCTTCCTTTTTCTTAAATTCTTTTTAAAAACCCTAACTATTCGGTTTTTCGGCAACGAAAATCCAAAAGCGTTACATCTGGTATCAGAGCATATGGTTAAGCGACAACCATGGTTCTGTTGGGTATTACTCATTAGAGATGGAGTCAGTAGTACTCTAGAATGAGTTTGAGTGTAATAATAGCTATGAGAGCGTATTTGTTAGTGAATATATAAAATTGTTTTATATTGTGATGATTGGTTTGTTGAGTGGCATATGAACCTTCGTCACCACGGTGTGCAAAACTATGCCGAAGGGGTTTCTAAACACTTGAATAGAACAATTCGACACAGTATTGTTTTAAAATTTGGGTAAATGAAATAATTTTACTTGATTATATTTCATATATAAATGGAATAATTTTTCAGAATTATTAAAGTGTATATAAGTTGATTGTTTAGTTGTTTGAATAATCTAAATAAAAAATAATTGTATAAGTAAATGAATTATAAGAATTGAATTATAATTAAAGTAATTTACAATTGTGAAATAAACTTATATATATATATATAAGAAGTGAAATTATTTGAATATATTTATGAATATGAGTTGTAAATGAAAGTGAATTCAAAGATAAATGAAATTCAACTTTTGAAATTGAATTGAATTAATGAAATGAATGTTAATCAATTGAATGTAAATAAAATTGATATGAAATAATTAATGAAAGTGTTAATTCATTAAAATCTAATGTTATTGGAAGTTGAATACATTGAATTTGAATTGAAAGTGAACCAACTTGGATATAAATTAGTGAATATAAACTAATTAAGAATGAATGTTGATAAAATCCAATGTTAATAAATCGAATGTGATTAAATGGAAAACCTATTTCATTGAATATTAATGAGAATATAAATGAATATTGATTAGGTTATGAATGTTAGTTGGTTGATGTTTGCATTTGTTGCTTTAATTGCATTTGCTATGTTGACATATATAGTTATTATGTTGCTATATGTTGTATATCGATACTATTGTCTATATACATGATTCTCATGTTGTTTGTTGAGTGATTAGTAGGTGCGGATCGCGTTTGCTTCGCATTTGGAGCTCGCTTTCGTGCTATATTAGCCGTATATGCTTGCTAATAAAATATAAGGTACATATCTCGGATTAAATATCGTACTTTTATACTTTTTTCCCTGCAGGATGCCTCATTACTTGATGAGATGTATATTTGTGATATATATACTGTCATTTTTTTTTCGGATCGAGCCGCGCAAAGGAGACTATGGCGAATTTTTCCGGAAATTTAAGGCGTTAGAAAAATTTTGAGAAAATTGGGAAATTTTTTGAAAACTTTAACTTTGATTTGAAATGGAAAGTTAAACAATAGTAGTTGTTTTTGAAAGGATAACTAAGTATGATTTGAAAACTTAGTAAAGTATTATAAGAAGTTTAACTATGAATTTTGGAAAGTTAATAAATTCTATAACTTTCTTACTTGTTAATTTCGAGGACGAAATTCTTTTAAGGGGGAAAGATTGTAACGACCCAGAATTTTTAGTAATTAAAATTTGAATATTTAATTAATTTTAAATATTAAGAAGTGAATTTATAAGTCAAATAAATTTTATTTTGAATTATTGGATTTAATTGGATAATTAAATCAATAATTTAATATGTTAAATTATGGAAATAATTGAAAATTTGAGTTAAATATGATTGAAAATGATTTGTAAAATTTTATTTTATCATATGGGAGTTAGAATGATATTTTAGAACTTTTTAAATCGAATAAAAAGTTAATTTGTGAAAATTGAATATTTTAATATTTAAATCGACTAGTGAAAATAGTCAATTTTTGAACAGTCTCAGAATTGAACGAAACCAGTTCCATTGGATCCGTAATGGTTAGTTATTATCGGATTTCAAATTTCGTGTCAATCGGAGTTATCGTTTGATCGTGGCAGCTCGAAACGCATCGAATTATTTTTAATTTAAATTTGGCGAGTCAAAATAGTCATTTTTCAAAAAGTCTCAGACTTCGACGAAACTAGTTTCTTCGGATCCGTAATGTGATATTATTGTAAGATTTCAAATTTCAAGTCAATTGGATTTACCGTTTGTCCGGTACAAATTAAAACGCCTAGAAATCGACTTAAATCGGTTTAATTCATATTGAGCGTTTACAGCCATAACTCGCACATACTTCCGAATTAGCTTCCGAAACCTGTTCTATTGTGTCCGGAACGCGGGATAAACCCTAGGAGTGTCAGTTTCGGCGCGTAAATCGGAGTTCGGAATTTCCGGATGAATAGTGTTCGATTTTCTTCTATAAATAGAGACCCTTGCCTTCATGAATTAAAAAAAAAATAAAAACCTAATTTATAAAACCCTAGCCGCCACATTTATCACCAATGGCCAGAAATTTATGATTTTCATCCCTCAATCTCTCTCAATCCGTAAAGAATTACGCGAAGTGTTCAACACGGAAAACGAAGAGCATGAAGAGAGCTAGAGATCCATACGGTGATGATCGTGTTTGGAGTCGCGTGGAGGGAGCAATTGGGGCCGAACCTACAGATTTTCGCATGCATTTCGAGGGGTTTAGGGGGGGCCGAGCTTCAAGCCATGGGTGGTGGAGGTAGCTCTCGCGAAGAACTTCGATTTGCAGGTGGTTTGATGTGATTTCGTCGAGAAATGAGGTAGTAATAATTAACCCTAAATTGTTGCTAATGGGTTGGTGGTTGCGGCCTTGTGCCTGTAGAGTGTGCATGAGAGGAAGATGAATAGGGAGCGGCTATGATGAAGGGGAGCTTGGATCGTGTGGCTCTGATTAAATGTAGGGTTTTAATTATAAAAGATAGTTGTAAATTAGTTTATTTAAATACGTGTAAACTTCAAAAATTCATAACTTTTTCATACGAGGTCGAAAAAGTGCAAACTCAGTTGCGTTGGAATCGTATGGACGAGCACTACGCGATGGAGTTGGTTTGGAGTCGTTTGGAGTTAGTGAGAATTTTGGGTAAAATTAAACGCGCGTTTAATTTTATTCGAAATAAAAGCTGAAACGGAAATTAAAATCAAGGTGAGAACTTCTCACTCAATCGAATCAGTTTTGATTTTATTTTAAATAGTTAGATTTAAAATATTTGAATGCATGTTTGAATGATGATTGATATCTATTGATTGTTAAAATAGACATTATACGCCGTTAGTAAGCGGATGTTATTTATTAAAAACATATACCGCGAATATTTCATAAACAGTGAAATTGGTATTATATATAATATCAATATATATATATATTGGCATATGTATATATTGGAGTTGATTGATTTCCCGTATTTTTTAGCGGATGAGACCCTATTACGCCGTTATTAAGCGGATAATATTTATTAAAAACATATACCGCGATAATTTCGTACTGGAGCGAAATTGGTATTGTGCTAATGTTTTTGGATGCAGGAAAACAGGTTGGAGGGATCCAACTGGATTTCTCAACAGTATTTATTTGATTTCAGATATTTTAATATTTGATGGATTATCATATCGATATATGATGGATCGTTGTTGTCGTGATTGACTATTTGGTGTGTAGCATCATTGGACCAAATTTGGAATTTTAAAATGATTTCAAAGTGATTTTTGAAAGTATAAGTTATAAAATAATTTTTGGAATTGATCCATTTTAAATAAATAAACGTTATAATTTTTAAAGTTATAAAAATTATGATTTTTGAGAAATATAGTTAAAAACTGATTTTTTTGAGAATATGATGCTAATGATTTTATAAAATAGTTTAAATTGGATTTTTGAATTTATTATAAAGAGTTTAAATATAGGATTTATAAAATTTAATTATTTTATAAATCAAGAGAATGATGAAGTTTTTAAAGGAATTTAAAGACGTTTTAAAGAATAATATAAATTGATTTATATTAAGAGATTTATAAATGGAAATTTATAAATAGAGATATAGACATTATAAAACGAGTTTTTATAAGTGTTTGAATGAAGTGAAAATGAAATTCATTAATGAATGAAATTTATAGAATTATATAACGGTGAAGTTATAAATGGAAATTTTATAAACAGTAGGTTTATAAAATTTGTAAAGTTCAAAGGAACGACTTTTGCAAATAAATAAATTATAAGTGTTTGACTTATAATTTGGACTTTTGGTTTATAATTAAAATTATAAATCGAATAAGTTAATAAAGAGATTTATAAAAAGGAAGTTTTTATAAATAAATAGAAATGGAATTTATAAACGTTGTTTTATAAATTCGCAAATGACTTATTTTGATAAGAAAATTGTTGAAACCTATTAAAGGAGTTATATTCACATTTTTGAATAGTGAATAATCCTTTAAAATAAATTGAATAGAAGTGATGAAATTGTTAAGAAGTTTATTCACATTTTTGAATAGTGAATAATATGTTAAAGAAATTGTTTTAGATATGATGTTTTAAATAGAATTAAAACTATCTAACGATGTTTTTAAAAGGTATTGAGATTCGAAATCATAGATTTCAACATTTATTGTTGAAATAGACGTTTTCGAGAAATAAAAGGAAATGGTGGACTATAACACTGTTGTTATAGTAAATGATTTCCGAAAGGAAATATTTTGTATAGTATTGGGATTTATATATCTATTTTAAATTCGAATCCCTATGCTAGTGATTTTGGGTTGTCGTAACGATGTTTTACGCAACCTTCGTTTTGGCCCAAATAAATGTGTTAAAGAGAATGATTTCCTTAAAGAATGAAATATATACTTAATTCGATTTAAGTATATTGAATATTTTCCAAGGTTGGAAATAAAAAGATTTGTGAATTACTTATGAATAAATAAGTATGGAAATGTTTTCCAATATGAAGTGAATATTTAGAATTTATCTTTTGAAGATAAATTGAAAATGGATAATTGAAATCGTATGTGCATGAATATTTTGGAATATGAATTCACTAAAGAATTTATATGTGAAAGTGGAATTTGTTTAAAAATAAATATTGATTTATTTTTGAAGTGTTGAAATTATATATCTTGTAAAGATATTTTGGAAAATAAATAATTTGGAAAATTATTTGGAATCTGGTGATGTGTGCATATCAATTGATAGTTCAATAGCCGACTATCAATATTTCCCTTTGAATGGGTATTTGATGTGATTGATTGAATTTGAATGCCACACTTATTTTTGAATAAGCGCTCACTATTCGGGTTAACCGGGAAAGGACCATGGGGTCGTATAACCCATTCCGAATATGTGATACGTCGTTGTGAATTGCATTTGAAGATCGGTGTTGAAGACCGGATATTTGCGAGAGCGATAGGATGACCTGTCGATTGACTCTGCACCGAGTTGCTCCGGTATAGAGTTCTCCATATGTGATGGTGAATCCGATCAGGATTGTGGATATCCGGATTGCAAGGACTTCTTTGTAAGTGCCTTCGGTTTTGTTCGAGCCCGGAACAGACTTGTATGGATTGTATGTCTGACGTTACAAATTGAGATATAAAGCAGATTTCTTTCAAATATATTTCTGTTGGTGGCGGAGAATTTATTCTTTTAGCTTAACACCCTTCTCTGAGACGTACGAGCTCAAAGGTTATATAGTTGAAGTTATCAGCGATATATTCCCAATTTGGTAATGTGATATGCTGAGTGATGCAGAAATGATCATTGTGTTGATTATTTGTGATAGGATCGTTTATTTGATCGTCTATCCTTGTGATCATTGTGTTGATCATTTGTTGACCCAAAGCATGGATTTTGTATAAAGTATGTTTTTGTGGACGTGACTTCGTCGAGCCTCACATCCCGGAATGGTCAAAACAGGAAAGGTGCGGCAAGGTTATGAGGGGTAGCTTCCTTTAGGGTATGTGCATTTCCTTCTGGAAAGGGTGGTATCATGGTATGGAGCCCAGATACTTACTCATGTTGATACACTATATTTATTACTGTGTGGTGTTGTTGGTGACGAGCGCTCGGTTAAAAGGTCCAATGGGACCGGGGGATGCCATATTCGTGTAGTAGTTACCTAGTGATAAAGGTAACCCGGCCTTGTGTTGGCAGAGAGCTGGTTAAGTTCTCGGGGACGTCCAGCCAGAGGCGTTTCCATGTGGCAATGGGAAGTTTCTTGGCCTGACCATTTGTTGGAAATCCAAAGAAACAATACGAGACTTGTACGGTATTAGTTGTATAACCTGCTATGGAATGTGGCGGTAACCTGCTATTGAACATAGTAGCTATAGTAGGCATAAGTGCGGAATGTCTATGCTGGCTAAGATTTATATCTTTATTTTTGAAATGATTTTCCTATACTATGCACTAATAATAATATCAAATGTTATTTTAAATGCGTATCAAGCATCTTTGGCTATCATAAGGAGAAATCTCCTCCGATTCTGAGTTTGCATGTGTGTGTGTGTGCCGGAGGCCTTATGGTAGTCTCATTTTTAAAAGCATTGCGAATTGAATTTAAAATATTCTTCTATTTTGATTTTAAAGTAAATAAACTGTTTTGAGTTCTCACACCAGTCACATGACTGACTCGGAGTTTATTGTTTTCCTTCCTAAACTCTGGGTGCCCACCAATTTTCCACACGGGCAGCTAAGAGTTAAGGTTTATCAGGATATTCTGGAGTTGCTGGAGGCAAGCTGGATGGCATGGCGTATTACTAGTATATAGTATTTCTTTTCCGCTGTTTGTTGTTGTATGTTGTTGTACACTCTGATGATATGATATGATGTAATGAAATGAAATGTAAAGTAATAACTGATATAGTTCTTTGTTTAAAGATTATTCATTTATTATTATATGTTGTTCCGCTGCGATTGTGAGATTGTTCTGTTATTCTGCTGTTCTGTTCCGTTCTATTCTCTTTTTCTTCTATTTTAAAATTTTCTGTTCTCTTTTCTATTTTCTCTTCTTCCTATTTTCTGTTTTCTTCTCTATCTTTTCCCTCTATTTTCTCTCTTCTTTCTTCTTCCTTTTTCTTAAATTCTTTTTAAAAACCCTAACTATTCGGTTTTTCGGCAACGAAAATCCAAAAGCGTTAAATTTAACTTAAATAAAAAAGAAACCGAGTTAAATCTGGATTGAGTTAAAATCAAAATTCGGTTGTGTTACAAATAATATTGAATGGAATTAAATTCTTATTTAAAATAGTAAAGGGAATTGTAAGAATTTAAGTTGGCTGAATAAATTTAGTTGAACTTGAATTAAAATTTGAGAAGAATTTAATTGAAAGAAGATTTACTTTAGTTGAAATGATATTGGATGAAATAAATGCTCACTTGACTAAATTCAAAAGAGTTGTCTGAGGATGAATTTAGTGTAAGCTAAATCAATTTAAAAAGGGTAACGGGATGAATAAATTTTGGGGCTTGTTAAAAATTTGAAAAGTAAAATAAAAACCCAGTTCTGGTATGGGATTTAATTTTGGTAATAAAACATTGAAAGTGTGGATGAATAATGGAGTTGGATTATAATAGTGATGGTTTGAATTGTTGATAAATTCAAGTGAGTGGAATGATTTGAAGTGACCTTGTTATTAATAAAATAAAATTGAATGGAAATATTGTGTAATTGAAACAACTTAAGCAAATTGGAAAATGATTGTGGTCGAGCTTTATAAGTGGTCTTGAATGAAATTTGTTTAGATAATAAAATTGAAATGCAAGTGAAAGGATTTTAATTAATTATTGTGATGAAATAAGAATGTATGAGTTGTAAATAATATAGAATGGAATGATATTAATATAAACTTGAGTTGGATAATGAATTTGGAATGTGAGAATTAGGATTTGTGTAACGACCCGTAAATTTAACCGGTTTTAGTAACGTATTTTATTGAAATATGTGGGAATTTTTTTTTTGATAAAATTTTGAAATATAAATTTGATATTTAGAATGCGTCCAGTTAAACATAGCAACCGGTAAATTTTCGTCCGAAAATATAAAAGTTTATTTCGCGCGTAAATTAACTTCAATTTAATCAGTTAAAAAAGTGATGAAAATAAAACGTTTCAAAACCAAAATATTTTTACGTAGAAAAATTCTAAAGCATCTTTTGAGCAAGTTGTCAGTTTATCGTTTTTCCAAATTCGGACATCTTTGACTCCGTCGATCTTATTTTACTGCGTTTTTCTTGCATTTTCCGCTATTAGAACATTTCGAATTTTTATAATTTAATCGTACTACTGATATTTGTATACCGTTTTGATCGTATCGTTGTGCTAATCGCCGTGGTATATCCACCCTTGTATTTCGGTGTTCAGTACACGTCAAAATCCGCGAAACGGTTTACGTATCGGTTACGTATTCGAGCATTTGGGTTTCCTTGTGTGACTTTCCATTTCATACCCGTTGAAATCAAAGCCATAGCATTTATAACCCTTGAAATTGAGCTTGCCTTTTTGATGCATAGTGGTTCAACATTCATATTGCAGTGCCTCTTCATTCTCTTTCTTCATTTTGGGTCTCACTTGAAAAAAATATTGAAACACGTTTTCACCTGCTGTCATCTTCTATTTATTTTCAAGCATGACAACCTCTGTTTACAAAAGCTTATTTTAAGAATAGAATGAAATTCACTCAATCTTGTTTCAAAATCCCTGAAGCTTGACTTCTTCCTCATTGTCTCACCGTGATCCACAGCCATGCCGAACGCCTCTCACCCGTGCCACAAACCCAAGCGACAACCCCAAGTGCCGAACTACCCTCCGATCCTCCCTCCGACCGAACCATTAACTTCTTCCCTACCTTTCCACTGTCGAGCTCCTCTACTGTATTGCACGCTACCAAAGAAATGGGTTAAGCTACACACAGCAGCCACGCTTCCTCACGTGCTCGGCTCTGACCTGCTACCACCCTCCCTGTTCGACCTTCCCTTGCCTCCGACCGAACCGACCCCGCTGTATCACTCCGGATCTTGACCAAGTCGTCGCAGCTGCTCCTCCCTCAACCCATGCACCGATCACCACTGCCATCTCACAACCCCTGACTCGGTCACTTCACTACCATGTCCGACCGCACCCGATCCCATTGATTTTCACTTCGCCTGAAACATAGCCGGGGCATGAGTGTCACCTTGGGACCTCCTCCTTGCTCGGCAAGCTCGGGCTCTCTGTTGATCATATATAGGTTAGCTATACAGTTAGTATATTTTATTATGCACACATAAATATTGGATCCGAGCATAATATATGGATTATTTGATGTTATATATTAATATAGTTAGTTATATAATACACATCTCAAAACTTTTCAGATATGTAGTTTATATATATGTTCCCAATGTCTGTTTTAAGATTTATAAAGTTATTTATATATATATAGTTTACATAGATAATTTAGCCAATATATATAGATTCGTATGGAACTGAATGTATTGAGCTCTAAAAGTTGTTTATATAAAAATATGTATATGACTAGTACGTGCATATTGGATATTTATAACAATGTATAGGTACTCTGTTTCAAATTTTATACTAGTTTGGTTTGCAAGTATTGTTTATTTATACATATTTTTATATGTAGCTTTTATATATGTATCAGATTTTTTTTTTCTTTTTTTTTTTCTTTTTTTTCTTTTTTTGAACGTTACAAGGTATAATTATATGATAGTTGTTAGCGTGCATCATGGGTCTGTAGGCCTTTTGATTTGTATTATGTACGTACGTTATTTTAAGGTATGTTTAAGGTAAGTGCTAGTTCATAATATATTATGTATAAATACAGGTTTTGTTAAATATGTGTATTTTAATGTAAACAATGATTTTGAAAAATCTGGGCTCTTGTATTATGAGAATACTAGTTGGTGTTTTGCTGAGAGCATGTTCACACAGCGGTCTTACATTTTAAAAATATTTGTGATAGAGGTAGTGTATTTAAGAGTTGCATTATATTACTATAAACGTTAGTTATTAAATAATTCACGTACAGTAATATATGTAGTTGTATGATATGTTGTACATAGTTTTTAAACATTCCATTATTGTTTAAATTTATATATGTTATAATGAATGGTTTATATTAATTTGAAATTAAAAATATATTTTATTTTAACCATATGTTAAATTGATTTTGAGAATTTGTATATATACGTTTAAAATTTATCATTGGGTCTTATATGGAGTAATTTATTTTGATAGGAGTAAATAATAGACTTTAAATGATATATATTCCGTTCTCATATATTCACTTTCATCGGCTTGTCCGACGAAATTCGTGCCAATCTTGCTTTGCAATTCGTGCTTGGGTTCGTAGCTCATTTCCACTGTCGAATCTCCTCTAACCGCGAAAGGTGAGCAACCACTCACGATTAATATTCTTTTATTTATTAAATTCGATTTCGATTGGAACGACGATTGAAATATACTGCTGTTATTTATTGCACTGTTATTTATGTATCAGTTCACCTTTGACATCTGACACCGTTATCTGTTATGTATGCAATAATAAATCCAGTTTGGTTGATAATTGATTGATTGATTGTTGTTTATATTGGATGCTAAATTGTAATGAATAAGTGATAAATATTATGAAATTGAATTTGACGCAGGATAGTTAAAAATTTTAATTGACATATGTGTTGAATTTGCTTAGTTGAAATTTGTGTAATACGACCTTTAAATGTTAGATAAAAATTGATACGTAGAATTGGTTAATTACACCTTGAACCATTGAATGTATGATTGTATAGGTTAATGTAATATGAAATTGAACAATTAATGTTAAGTGTAGAATTGCATAGAATAATTAGTGTAATAATCTTTAATCTACATGAAATGATAGTGTAGATTCTAGAAATAATTATATTAATTCGCACAAAAAACAATGCGAATTAATACGACTATTTCGAGATTATTTAATTGAATTAATTATTGAATTGTTAGTAATGTTTGTTATTGCTTGTTTATTTACTTTGACACCATCCTAGTTATCACATTGCAAGTTCCCTTTTATTATGCTTGATCTTGAATTGGAATTGGAATCGGGTTGAAATGAATATACCCAAATGAATTTGACCTAGGATAGAGAATTAAATAAAAATCCGATTGGTCGATAAATTGATTTTAAAAAAATAAAATAATGATTTTATTCGAATAAAGAATAAGTTTTGAATTGAAGTTGGAATTTGAATTTTTGAAAGAAATTGTAAAGATTGAAATATGAAACAAATATTAAAGTAGTAATTGATGAAAGAACGTTGTTTGAAGTTTAAATTATTTAATAATTAAATTTGGAATTATTAATAAATAATTTGGAATTAGTAATAATCGAGTTTTGAAATTATTAAGTTTGAAATCATTTAATAATTAAATTTGAAATTATAATTAAGTTTGGAATTATCATTAAGTTTGAAATTATTAAGTTGAAATTTATAATTAAGTTGAAATCATTTGTCGATTAAGTTTGAATTCATAATTAAGTGGAAATGATTTAATAATTAAGTTTGAATTCATAATTAAGTGGAAATGATTTAATAATTAAGTTTGAATTGATAATCAAGTTTGTAATTATTAAGTTTTGAAATTATTAATAATCAAGATTGAAATTATTTAATAATTGTATAAGATTGAATTAATTGATAATTGAATAAAAATTGAATTCTTTGATAAGAGAAATTGAGCTTTTGAATAAGTGGATTTGAACTTCGTTAATAAATGAAATTGAGTTTCTTTATTTATTAAAGTTTTAGGAAAAAATTATTTAAGTTAATAAGTGAAATTGAAACTTCTCGATTATGTGAAATTTAGTTCTTTATCAATTGAGTTTGAAATTTGTAACGAAGTAAATAAATAAGTGAAAATTGAATTTCTTTAACAAGAAATAAAATGTGATTTATTGAAATGAAGGGGATTTATTGAAATTAACGTAAGACTTGTAATTTAAAGAATTGATTTGACGAATTTAATTTATTTCAATTTGATGTTTGATATAATGAAGTTGAACGTAAGTAATTGATTTAAATGAATTGGAATTTAAATAGAAGTTGTTTTGAATGACAAATTTACTTAATGAATATTGAATGAAATCGATAAATAAATTTAAATTGATTTGAATGAAATTAAACAATTTAAATGATTTCGGAATAAAACCTATATATGAACTTGGATCAATATATGAATTGTTTAAATGAAAGTTGAAATCGAATTATAAGATTTTGGAATGGTAATTTGGAAGTTTTGAAACGTAAACTTTGGAAATTGATTTAGAAAGACAAATGAAATGTTGATTTACAAATTGAAATTGAAATTGAAATTGAATTTGATTTGATTTGAAATTTATTAAACGACCAATCGGTGTGATAATTACGAAAGTTATTAAAGAGACCGGAATCGGTTATGGATATACTCTCTATCTAAACCGAAAACCACTTTAATAACTGTACGCGGAGTGATGATCCAGAATGAAGTGGTTGGAATGATGTACGTGATGGCTGAAGAAAGAGAACGATAATGGATAGCCTTGACACTTGTGTCAAATTGGAAATGACTAAAATCAGGAGCCGTGCCGGGCCAAATGGGGTTAGCCACCTCGAGCGAACACACTTTTTCGTAACTACTACTCATTACATGTGATTGATTGGTGCACCCTCGGAATTTCAGGAGTGTTGTTTCGCGGTGTTGCGATCGTTGCGGTGATGCATTCTCACCAGTCCGGATCAGGCAAACGGTAGTTTCACTACCTTGGGTATTGCCTCATGTGCCTTGTCATACTTGTATCCCTATATACGCGACCACTACAAATTTGTTTTGTGTTATACCTATGGAGTACTCCCTGATATCCCACCAGTTTACGGTGGAGTTACAGTGCTGTATAGACTATGACATTTATATAAAATGTGTTAAGGGGGATAATGGTAACGCCTTAACACTATTTTGATACTTTATATTACTGATAGACATTATCTATTTAGCGTATACTACTACCTAGTAGATAGTTTAACGGATCTGTAAAGGATGGTGATCCCAACATCCTTTGAGTTACTTGTATTTCGATTGCTATTTCACTTGAGTTGGATTTATTGTTATAAGAATATTAATCCTGACTCGAGTATTTTGTGTTTTGCTTTACGCTCGGGTCAGACTATGAGTACCAGCTTTCGAGGCTCACCTTTGGAGTTGGAGCTTTGCTTGCAGATCCAGCTATCTATCCAGCTTTCAGATATTTAGTTGATTCCAGTGATGTAATCTGATTATTGTATTTGATTATTGTATTCAAAACTTCTGTTGTAACTTATTTAACTCTGTTATATATATAGTAGCTTCATGAACTACTATCTCTTTTACTTCCGCTGCATATTATTACCCTATGTCTGTGATTCTGTGATTATTTATTTACTGTATATCTGAGTTTTGCCAAATTTAAATTAACAATTCGGTATTTTGAATTATTTAAGTCCGACATGTGCGGATATGAATAGTCCAAAATAGCGGGCCGTTACAGTTGGTATCAGAGCTTTTGGTAGCTCTAGGCAGAACTTAGCATATATGGTGAATGTATTTACAGAATCACTCTCATTCGAGTTTCAATCTCTTCCTTTTTAACTCAAATCCCTTTGAATTTTGGAACGTTCCCTTGGTTCCGAAATTCATTCTTGTCCCTCACTATTCGCCTTCTTTTAATACCGGAGTATTCCATAACTCCACTTCCAATGATCTTTATAATGAGTCGGCGGTCTCGCCAATATTCGTATTTATCTGTAAATGGGTGAAACTCATTTACAATAGACATTGATTTACCGGAGATTTGTATCCTCGGTTTACGATGCTACCTATTCCTTGCTATACCTGAATTTTATTTATTTAGTTCGAATGTAGATTTGCTTCGAAATTCTGCATCGATCTTATTCTTACAGTCACGGTTGACCGGAGGGTTGCCCGTGAGTTAAATAAGCTTATCCATCTCCTAATTCTGTTAATTGAATTATCTTATCTTCTGTTCGAACTTATTATCGAATCAAAATTCTCTTTGATTTGATTTTCATTAAATTTAAATCTCTATACTTATTTTCAAATCCATCCTTGTATCGTCGAGCGAGGAAGTGTATTCGTAATTTAATATTTAAATTGTTTTTTTATATATTGTGTTGTTTGAATTGTTGATGATGATTTGGATTTTCGATCGATTCGTCTGATCAACGCTATCGATAGAATTTCTAAAACACTTGAGCAGAGCAAACTGACACGATAATATTTTCAAATTTGGTAAATAAAATAATTTTGTATAATTATACAAGTATAAATTTTTTTTTCTGAAACTAAATTATTAATGAATTTTTGTCCGAAATGATAATATTTAATTTTTATTTATTGTTTTATAAACCATTAACTATTTCATAATATAAATAAATGAATGTATAAACTTAGTTATAATTTGATTTGGAATTTGAAGTGAATTAAAATTATAATTTGAGAATTTAATTATCGATAATTTCGAACCATGGTTTTAAAGTTTTAAAATGTATATTATATAAAGTATTTTTGAATAGAAATCATTTGAAGGAAATTTTAGATGTTTAACTCAGTGCTCTCCTATTTTGTCGCTGGAAAATAATTACGGTGATGACGGCCGCATCATCGACATTCATTTTCAAGTTTCGAAGTGGAGAGACTATTCTATAGCTTTGCTACGGTTCGTTTTGAAAATAAATTGATTTGAATTTCTAAAGTATGATTTGATTTATAATATATCTTGATATACGAATTATAAACTTGATTTGATACCTATAATATTTCAAATAATGAAATTTGGTTTTATAATATTTATATATATATATATATATATATATATATATATATCTTTAAATAGTTTGAAGTTAGTCGGAAACTTGATTCATAAATATATTATAAAAGGCGATTCAAATTTTATAAAAAAATCAAATTTTGAGTAAATATTTAAACTGGAAATAAGTGAATTGGAAAATTTACTTGTATAATGCTCAATTGCGTTATATATAACGTACCTAAATTTTTCAAAAAAAAAAAAACGGGGTTAACTATGTAATTGAATATTACACAGTATAAAATGATGTTAAAAGAATTTTTTTTAAATGAATTTGAGTAATTATAATAAGTGTAAATATACTTGATATATGTGATAAGATATATTAAGAGAAAATTTAATAATAATTTTGAAGAAAGAAGAATTAAAGTGTCGAATAAAATATGATTATAATAAATGACTATTCAAATTTATGATCTTTGAAATTGTTAATTTAAGATAATTGGATAATATACAATATAAATTGTCTTTATAAATAAATTGTGAGTGCGTATAATAAATGCTATTCATTTAAATTTTAACTATAAATGTCTATGGAGATAAATGGAATAATAAGGAAATTGAGTAATAGATGTGATTGATAAAATAAAACTTTTGTTTTTGAAAGTTAATAAATTGGAATTAAATCAACTTAATGAGATATCTTGGATTAATTGAATTTAAATTGAATTTTTGTTTTAAAGAAACCTTTTTGTATCCAACATTAATAAATGTGAAATTAAACGGAAATTTTGATTTTAAAAACAAATTGTTGAATATAAATTTATTTAAATTGAAAACTCATATGGTTTAAATTAATTGTTGATAATGTAATTCAAGTCTATTTCTGTTGGTTGTTTCTATTCTCCTACTTCCTTCCTTTTCGAGGACGAAAAGTTTTGAGTGGGGGAGAGTGTAACGACCCGTAAATTTAACCGGTTTTAGTAACGTATTTTATTGAAATTTGTGGGAATTTTTTTTTTTGATAAAATTTTGAAATATAAATTTGATATTTAGAATGCGTCCAGCTAAACATAGCAACCGGTAAATTTTTGTCCGAAAATATGAAAGTTTATTTCGCGCGTAAATTAACTTCAATTTAATCAGTTAAAAAAATGATGAAAATAAAACGTTTTCAAAACCAAAATATTTTTACGTAGAAAAATTCTAAAGCATCTTTTGAGCAAGTTGTCAGTTTGTCGTTTTTCCAAATTCGGACATCTTTGACTCCGTCGATCTTATTTTACTGCGTTTTTCTTGCATTTTCCGCTATTAGAACATTTCGAATTTTTATAATTTAATCGTACTACTGATATTTGTATACCGTTTTGATCATATCGTTGTGCTGATCGCCGCGGTATATCCACCCTTGTATTTCGGTGTTCAGTACTCGTCAAAATCCGCGAACGGTTTTCGTATCGGTTACGTATTCGAGCGTTTGGGTTTCCTTGTGTGGCTTTCCATTTCATACCCGTTGAAATCAAAGCCATAGCATTTATAACCCTTGAAATTGAGCTTGCCTTTTCGATGCATAGTGGTTCAACATTCATATTGCAATGCCTCTTCATTCTCTTTCTTCATTTTGGGTCTCACTTGAAAAAAATATTGAAACACGTTTTCACCTGCTCTCATCTTCTATTTATTTTCAAGCATGACAACCTCTGTTTACAAAAGCTTATTTTAAGAATATAATGAAATTCACTCAAGCTTGTTTCAAAATCCCTGAAGCTTGACTTCTTCCTCATTGTCGCACCGTGATCCACAGCCATGCCGAACGCCTCTCACCCGTCCCACAAACCCAAGCGACAACCCCAAGTGCCGAACTACCCTCCGATCCTCCCTCCGACCGAACCATTAACTTCTTCCCTACCTTTCCACTGTCGAGCTCCTCTACTGTATTGCACGCCACCAAAGAAATGGGTTAAGCTACACACAGCAGCCACGCTTCCTCACGTGCTCGGCTCTGACCTGCTACCACCCTCCCTGTTCGACCTTCCCTTGCCTCCGACCGAACCGACCCCGCTGTATCACTCCGGATCTTGACCAAGTCGTCACAGCTGCTCCTCCCTCAACCCATGCACCGATCACCACTGCCATCTCACAACCCCAGACTCGGCCAATTCACTACCATGTCCGACCGCACCCGATCCCATTGATTTTCACTTCGCCTGAAACATAGCCGTGGCATGAGTGTCACCTTGGGACCTCCTCCTTGGTCGGCAAGCTCGGGCTCTCTGTTGATCATATATAGGTTAGCTATACAGTTAGTATATTTTATTATGCACACATAAATATTGGATCCGAGCATAATATATGGATTATTTGATGTTATATATTAATATAGTTAGTTATATAATACACATCTCAAAACTTTTCAGATCTGTAGTTTATATATATGTTCCCAATGTCTGTTTTAAGATTTATAAAGTTATTTATATATATACATATAGTTTACATAGATAATTTAGTCAATATATATAGATTCGTATGGAACTGAATGTATTGAGCTCTAAAAGTTGTTTATATAAAAATATGTATATGACTAGTACGTGCATATTGGATATTTATAACAATGTATAGGTACTCTGTTTCAAATTTTATACTAGTTTTGTTTGCAAGTATTGTTTATTTATACATATTTTTATATGTAGCTTTTATATATGTATCAGATTTTTTTTTTTTTTTTTTTTTGAACGTTACAAGGTATAATTATATGATAGTTGTTAGCGTGCGTCATGGGTCTGTAGGCCTTTTGATTTGTATTATGTACGTACATTATTTTAAGGTATGTTTAAGGTAAGTGCTAGTTCATAATATATTATGTATAAATACAGGTTTTGTTAAATATGTGTATTTTAATGTAAACAATGATTTTGAAAAATCTGGGCTCTTGTATTATGAGAATACTAGTTGGTGTTTTGCTGAGAGCATGTTCACACAGCGGTCTTACATTTTAAAAATATTTGTGATAGAGGTAGTGTATTTAAGAGTTGCATTATATTACTATAAACGTTAGTTGTTAAATAATTCACGTACAGTAATATATGTAGTTGTATGATATGTTGTACATAGTTTTTAAACATTCCATTATTGTTTAAATTTATATATGTTATAATGAATGGTTTATATTAATTTGAAATTAAAAATATATTTTATTTTAACCATATGTTAAATTGATTTTGAGAATTTGTATATATACGTTTAAAATTTATCATTGGGTCTTATATGGAGTAATTTATTTTGATATGAGTAAATAATAGACTTTAAATGATATATATTCCGTTCTCATAGATTCACTTTCATCAGCTTGTCTGACGAAATTCGTGCCAATCTTGCTTTGCAATTCGTGCTTGGGTTCGTAGCTCATTTCCACTGTCGAATCTCCTCTAACCGCGAAAGGTGAGCAACCACTCACGATTAATATTCTTTTATTTATTAAATTCGATTTCGATTGGAACGACGATTGAAATATACTGCTGTTATTTATTGCACTGTTATTTATGTATCAGTTCACCTTTGACATCTGACACCGTTATCTGTTATGTATGCAATAATAAATCCAGTTTGGTTGATAATTGATTGGTTGATTGTTGTTTATATTGGATGCTAAATTGTAATGAATAAGTGATAAATATTATGAAATTGAATTTGACGCAGGATAGTTAAAATTTTTAATTGACATACGTGTTGAATTTGCTTAGTTGAAATTTGTGTAATACGACCTTTAAATGTTAGATAAAAATTGATACGTAGAATTGGTTAATTACACCTTGAACCATTGAATGTATGATTGTATAGGTTAATGTAATATGAAATTGAACAATTAATGTTAAGTGTAGAATTGCATAGAATAATTAGTGTAATAATCTTTAATCTACATGAAATGATAGTGTAGATTCTAGAAATAATTATATTAATTCGCACAAATAACAATCCGAATTAATACGACTATTTCGGGATTATTTAATTGAATTAATTATTGAATTGTTAGTAATGTTCGCTATTGCTTGTTTATTTACTTTGACACCATCCCAATTATCACATTGCAAGTTCCCTTTTATTATGCTTGATCTTGAATTGGAATTGGAATCGGATTGAAATGATATATACCCAAATGAATTTGACCTAGGATAGAGAATTAAATAAAAATCCGATTGGTCGATAAATTGATTTTAAAAAAATAAAATAATGATTTCATTCGAATAAAGAATAAGTTTTGAATTGAAGTTGGAATTTGAATTTTTGAAAGAAATTGTAAAGATTGAAATATGAAACAAATATTAAAGTAGTAATTGATGAAAGAACGTTGTTTGAAATTTAAATTATTTAATAATTAAATTTGGAATTATTAATAAATAATTTGGAATTAGTAATAATCGAGTTTTGAAATTATTAAGTTTGAAATCATTTAATAATTAAATTTGAAGTTATAATTAAGTTTGGAATTATCATTAAGTTTGAAATTATTAAGTTGAAATTTATAATTAAGTTGAAATCATTTGTCGATTAAGTTTGAATTCATAATTAAGTGGAAATGATTTAATAATTAAGTTTGAATTCATAATTAAGTGGAAATGATTTAATAATTAAGTTTGAATTGATAATCAAGTTTGTAATTATTAAGTTTTGAAATTATTAATAATCAAGATTGAAATTATTTAATAATTGTATAAGATTGAATTAATTGATAATTGAATAAAAATTGAATTCTTTGATAAGAGAAATTGAGCTTTTGAATAAGTGGATTTGAACTTCGTTAATAAATGAAATTGAGTTTCTTTATTTATTAAAGTTTTAGGAAAAAATTATTTAAGTTAATAAGTGAAATTGAAACTTCTCGATTATGTGAAATTTAGTTCTTTATTAATTGAGTTTGAAATTTGTAACGAAGTAAATAAATAAGTGAAAATTGAATTTCTTTAACAAGAAATAAAATGTGATTTATTGAAATGAAGGGGATTTATTGAAATTAACGTAAGACTTGTAATTTAAAGAATTGATTTGACGAATTTAATTTATTTCAATTTGATGTTTGATATAATGAAGTTGAACGTAAGTAATTGATTTAAATGAATTGGAATTTAAATAGAAGTTGTTTTGAATGACAAATTTACTTAATGAATATTGAATGAAATCGATAAATAAATTTAAATTGATTTGAATGAAATTAAACAATTTAAATGATTTCGGAATAAAACCTATATATGAATTTGGATCAATATATGAATTGTTTAAATGAAAGTTGAAATCGAATTATAAGATTTTGGAATGGTAATTTGGAAGTTTTGAAACGTAAACTTTGGAAATTGATTTAGAAAGACAAATGAAATGTTGATTTACAAATTGAAATTGAAATTGAAATTGAAATTGATTTGATTTGAAATTTACTAAACGACCAATCGGTGTGATAATTACGAAAGTTATTAAAGAGACCGGAATCGGTTATGGATATACTCTCTATCTAAACCGAAAACCGCTTTAATAACTATACGCGGAGTGATGATCCAGAATGAAGTGGTTGGAATGATGTACGTGATGACTGAAGAAAGAGAACGATAATGGATAGCCTTGACACTTGTGTCAAATTGGAAATGACTAAAATCAGGAGCCGTGCCGGGCCAAATGGGGTTAGCCACCTCGAGGGAACACACTTCTTCGTAACTACTACTCATTACATGTGATTGATTGGTGCACCCTCGGAATTTCAGGAGTGTTGTTTCGCGGTGTTGCGATCGTTGCGGTGATGCGTTCTCACCAGTCCGGATCAGGCAAACGGTAGTTTCACTACCTTGGGTATTGCCTCATGTGCCTTGTCATACTTGTATCCCTATATGCGCGACCACTACGAATTTGTTTTGTGTTATACCTATGGAGTACTCCCTGATATCCCACCAGTTTACGGTGGAGTTTACAGTGCTGTATAGACTATGACATTTATATAAAATGTGTTAAGGAGGATAATGGTAACGCCTTAACCCTATTTTGATACTTTATATTACTGATAGACATTATCTATTTAGCGTATACTACTACCTAGTAGATAGTTTAACGGATCCGTAAAGGATGGTGATTCCAACATCCTTTGAGTTACTTGTATTTCGATTGCTATTTCACTTGAGTTGGATTTATTGATATAAGAATATTAATCCTGACTCGAGTGTTTTGTGTTTTGCTTTACGCTCGGGTCAGACTATGAGTACCAGCTTTCGAGGCTCACCTTTGGAGTTGGAGCTTTGCTTGCAGATCCAGCTATCTATCCAGCTTTCAGATATTTAGTTGATTCCAGTGATGTAATCTGATTATTGTATTTGATTATTGTATTCAAAACTTCTGTTGTAACTTATTTAACTATGTTATATATATAGTAGCTTCATGAACTACTATCTCTTTTACTTCCGCTGCATATTATTACTCTATGTCTGTGATTCTGTGATTATTTATTTACTGTATATCTGAGTTTTGCCAAATTTAAATTAACAATTCGGTATTTTGAATTATTCAAGTCCGACATGTGCGGATACGAATAGTCCAAAATAGCGGGCCGTTACAATTTGATTTAATAATTGTAATGAAGTAAAAATTGGGGTATGAATAATTCCAATATAAATCCATGTTGGAATTGCTTTTAAATGGTATACATAAGAAAAGGTTATTTGTTTGAATAACAACTTGCATAGAAATTAGTCGTTTTGCCATAAACGAGACTGAATGAATTAAGAGAAGTACATAGAATTGGTTTTTCGGAATTAATTGAAATAAATGTGAGTTGTTGGGTTAAAAATGAATCGAATGTAAGAAATTGAGTTGTAAATCATTAAAATTGAATGAAATAGCATACGAATTGGTTGAAAGCAATTGAATTAGTTTTGAAATCATACAAATTGCTCATGGAAAGTGTTTGGTGCATGTTGCTTATGAAATGCATGAGTTTAACTATTGAAAGTAAGTGAAATGTTAATAAATTTCATATTTTTAGTACTTACATGTTTAAATTGAGTAGGTACAGGTACCGGGAAGCCGTTTGGCTGGATTTGGATGCGCTAATTGCTAAAATAAGCCGCTTGCTTAAAAATGCTAAATAAAGGTAAGCCTACGCAAATAGAAAATATGAACTGTTTTTATTTTTCCTACCGTGTAGGTCGATGTATATATATTTATATCTCTTGTTAAATTTCAATAGCTCCTCCGTACAATGGAGACTCTGCCAAAATTTCGAAAATTTTGGGAGTTCGAAAATTTTTGAAATTTTTTATTAGCGAAAAAACGATTTCAAATTGGAATTGAAATAAGAGATTTTGGAAATAGAAATTTAAGCTAATTGTTTAGTTGGAACTTAAGGATTAGAAAATTGAATATGGGATTTTCACTAAATGGATTTTAGCAAGTTAATGGGTTGAGGCATTCGTCTGCCTTAAAAGTATTTCGGGGACGAAATTCTTTTAAGGGGGATGAATGTAACGACCCGAATTTTTCAGCATTGAATCTGGAATATTTAAATGGTTTTAAATATAGAAATTGAATAATAAATTGATTTTGAATATGGAAAACTTGGATTTATCTATTCAGAATGTAGATACAGCAATTTGTTGAATAATATAATTATTCAATTCAGTAATTGAAGATTGAGTAAAATATTTAATCTATAGTTTCGGGCTTGTTAAAAATATTTTAATGGCTTGTAAAATTTATATTGATAGTACTGAAGATAGTAAAAGTGTTAAAATTAAATTTGGAAGTGTTTTGTTAAGTTTTGAAATTTTATCGTTTAAATCGATATTAAAAATAGCCTTCCGAGGCACAGTCTCGGATTTCGATGAAACCAGTTTCATTGGATCCATAATAATGTATTATTATCGGATTTCAAATTTCGTAATGTTTGGATGTAACAACCTAGATATTTTAACGGTTTTAATTAGTTTAATTAACTGAATTTGTGTGAAATCTAAAAATATAAATACAAAATTTTGAAATAAAAATTTGATATTTGAAATACGTCTAATTAAATATGGCAGCTGGTAAATTTTCGTCCGAAAATATGAAAGTTTATTTCGTGTGTAAATTTACTTCAATTAATCAGTTATAAAGCGATGAAAATAAAATGTTTTCGGAAACTAAATATTTTTACATAGAAAAATTCTAAACCATCTTCTGAGTAAATGCTACTTTTCGTTTTTCCAAATTCGGACATCTTTAGCTCCGTCGATCTTATTTTTCTGTGTTTTTCATGCATTTTCCGCTAGTATAAAAATTCAAATTTTTAAAATTTAAATTGTGCCACTGATATCTTTATACCATTTCGTTCGTCTCATTATGCTGATTTTTGCGATATATTTAATTCTGTGCTTTGGTGTCTGAAACGCGGCGAAACCATGAAATGGCTAACGGTACCGGTACCATTTCTGAACCTTTTGAATTCCTGTTCCCTTCAACCTTCTACTGTATAATTCAACCGGCATTAACAATTAATATTTACTGAAATTCAAACTATTGTGGCTATTACTATTCCCTATATCCAATGTTGCACGTTGGTTAATATGATGTTTCATTTTTCACTCTCTCGTTTCAGTTGGAAATAATATAAATTTGAGCTTATATTTATAAAGCCTTTTCCCTTCCTCTACAAACCTTCTCTTAGTTGCCCTCCCTACCTCTCTTTCTTTCTGAACAAAACATTAACATATATAAAGTTCATATGGGAGTTTACATATAACAGAGAAGGATAGCATTTCCAATTCTGTTGTTCTCTGTCCTTCCCCTACTTTTCAAATTTAACCCATCGACCTCACCCAATGACCCTCCTTTCCACCGTCACTAACCATGGTGCGGCCACGGCAGCCAACAAGTGGACTAGCTCCATCTCCACCATTTCGCATGCTCATCACCCATCCTCCGCCTCACGCATCTGCCACTGCCACCAAAATACACACCAAAACCCCATGCGCTTCCTCCTCCCCATTCCCTCACGTGAAATCCGACACCCGACAGCCTCCTCTTAACACCGTTAATGCAGCCGACCCATCGCCTTGAACCCGACTTGTCACGGCCACCAAACCACTCTCCACGCAAACATCACCGACTTGCGTACAACACTCGCCACCTCCTTTCTTTTAATCGTCCACCGCCATCTCACAGCAAACCACCACGCGAGCAGCCTTCATACGTCAGATCCGCAATTTCAAGGCCCCATCGTCGAACCCACCATTTAACCTCATCTGCTTGCCCATTCTTCCACTGCCTTTTCAGACCAAACCATCCATGCTCGGCTACTTCAGATCCTTCGCGTCGCCAAGGACAGCAAGCATCTGGCTCGAGTTTATATAATATAACATCGTAAGTATATCTATGATTTGTTGTCGCTCATTTTCTTCTGAATGCTACTTTGTTCAGTTTGTCTATAATCTATAGTTTTTTATATACATAATTATATTTCAAGTAAATAAGTACGAAAGTTTATATGCTTAAAATATGATTGTGTACTAAGTTGGATATATGTTACAGTGCTTAGTATATACATAGTATAGGTTGTTGTTTATAAATAATATATAAGTTAGGCATATTAATATGTACTGTGTTTAGTATATATTCATACATAGGTTTATATGTGTTAGTAAAATATATATGTAAACTGTCTATAGCAAGTTTATAACATGAGATGGTATATATATTATACAGTTCAGTGTGTTACTATATTTTTACAAGCTGTTTTGGTTTCTCTGTTTTACAATTTATTTTATATACGTAAGTTTGTGTTATTTACAATATTAAGTTTACATTGTTGCTGTTGGATTTGTATGTTAATAAAGTATGCATTTATGGTTTTAGTGTGTGTACATATATATCCTTAGGCTGTTTTGTTTTCTTGTTTTACATTTTACTGTAAAAAGAATGTGTTTTATTTTCATATGGTGGTTGAGGCTTTTAATCTTATTTGAGTGTTACAGTGCATATGTTATCTTTAGTTTTAAACTTTGCTGTTGGAATTATATATGGGTAAGATTTGCATATATGTTAGCTTATAAAGTAATATATTTTGTTTTAAAGTGTTTGTATGTGTTAATCTGCATATCTACGAAGCTATTTATATGTTAGTGTTTTATATAGTAAGTATTGTATTATATATTATGATATGAAAGTTTCAAAGTTTTGTTATCTGTAAATATAAAAAAATGTACAGGTTACTAGTTGTTTACAACCTATATATATACCTTATATATGTTATTGTTGTTGCGTGGGTTATATTGGTTTTATTTAAATATTGAGGTTTGCATGTTATCCGTTTTTTTCATAAAGTGTCTAGTTTTGTCTCCTCCGAAAAAGCTATATTTATATTACTGTAAGTGTGAAGTCTTAAAGTTCGCATTGTACCTGTTATCATCTTCGTTCTATTTTCTGCATATTGTTGTATTAAGCCGTGTAAACAAGGTGGATATATATATATATAGTATAAGTAATTACATTTGTGGTCTATATGTATATATTACTTATAAGTTATTAGTTTGTTATTATATGAATAATTTGTTATAGTTTGAAAGTATATTCATTTTTGATAGCACATAATATGACTGTGTTATTTATAAGTTCTTATTATATTATGCATACTAAATAAATGATATATGGATCTTATTTAAGTAGAGGGTTGATTTGATGTATGCATTTGATGTAAAATAATGATTTTTAATTATATATATGTTATTTAATACTTGTTTTAACTTAAATATTGATTTCCTGGAGTACATATATAATTTTTGTTCTATCAAAATGATTTCGATTATTTTCGTCGATCCGGTTCTGATTGGATTTTGTCTATTCGTACTATCAGCTTTAATCGTTGAATTCGTGTCGATTCTTGCTGCGCTTCGATTCATCATTCAAATTTCAGTATCTATATCGGTGTGCGTATCCGTGTCATCTTCTGTATTCTCTAGCCTCGAAAGGTGAGCATTCACTCACGATTAATGTTCTTTTATTTATTAAATTTGATTTAAATTGAAACGAAAATTGAAATATGCTGCTGTTAGTTATTTACACTGTTATATATGCTATTACCTGTATCAGTTCACCTGTGACATTTGACACCGTTATCTGTTAGTTATACAATGATAAATTCCGTTTGATTGATAATTGATCGATTGTTTGTTGTTTATATTGGATGTTAAATTGTAATGTATAAAGTGATAAATATTATGCAATTGAATTTGACGTAGGATAGTTAAATTTTGAAAAGACATATGTGTAAATTTGATTAAATGACATGTGTATAATATGACCCCCTTTTAATGTTAAATTAATTTGACATGTAGGATTTGGTTAATTACACCTTGAACTATTGAATGTATGTTGTTTAAATTGATGATGTATGAAATTGTAAATATATGACAAGTGAAGAACCGTAATGTAATCATCTTTAATCTGCATGAAATGATAATGTAGATTCTAGAAATACTTATATTAATTTGCACAAACAACAATGTGAAGTAATACGATTGTTTCGGGATTATTTGAATTAATTATTGGATTGTTATTGATTGTTGTTATTGCTTTTTTATTTACTTTGACACCATCCCAGTTATCACACTGCAAGTTTCCTTTGCTATGTTTTGATTTTTGAATTGAAATGGAATCGGGTTGAAATGATAAATACCCAAATGAACTTGACTTAGGATAAAGAATTAAATAAACCCGATTGGTCAATAACTGGTTTGAAAATGAAATAAAGATTTTATTTGAATAATAATAAGGTTTTGAAACAAAATTGGAATTTAAAATTTTAATTAAAAGAAATGTGAATGTTTGAAATTTGAAACGAAATATTAACGTAGTAATTGATGAAAGAACATGTTTAAAAATTTATTATTTAATAATTAAATTTAGAATTATTAATAATTAAGTTCGAAATTATTTAATAATTAAGTTGGAAATAATTTAATAATTTAGTTTGAAATTATTAATTAAGTTTTGAAATTATTTAATAATTGAATAAGATTGAATTAATTGATAATTAAATAAAAAAATGAATTCTTTGATAAGAGAAATCGAACTTCTGAATAAGTGAATTTGAACTTCGTTAATAATAAAAATTGGGTTTCTTTATTTATTAAGTTTGGAAAATTATTTAAATAAGTTAATGAGTGAAATTGGACTTCTCGAATATGTGAAAGTTAGTTTCTTTATTAATTGAGTTTGAAATTTGTAACTAAGTAAATAAATAAATGAAATTGAATTTCTTAACAAGAAATAAAATGCGTTTTATTGAAATAAATGTAAGACTTGAATTTGAGAATTTGATTTGACGAATTTAATCTAATTGAATATGAAGTTTTGATATAATGGAGTTGAACTTAAGTAACTGATTTAATGAATTGGAAATCTAATAGAAATTGTTTTGAATAATAATTTAACTTAATGAATATTGATTGAAATCGATAAATGAATTTGAAATTGATTGGAGTGTTAAATTAATTAATTTAAATGATTTCGGAATGAAATTTATATATGAATTTGAATCATTATTTGAATTGTTTAAATAAAGTTTGAAATCGAATTATAAGATTTTAAATGGTAATTTGGAAGTTTTGAAATGTAAATTTTGGAAATTGATTTAGAAAGACAAATGAAATGTTGGTTTACGAACAGAAATTGAAATTGAATTTGATTTCGTTTGATATATATTAAACGACCAATCGGTGTAATAATTACGAAAGCTATTAAATAAACCGGAATCAGTAATGGACATACTCTCTGTCTAAACCGAAAACCACTTTAATAACTATACACGGAGTGATGATCCAGAATGAAGTGGTTGGAACGACGTACGTTGATGATTGAAGAAAGTGAACGATAATGGATAGCCTTGACACTTGTGTCAAATTGGAAATGACTAAAACAGTAGCCGTGTTGGGCCAAATGGGGTTATCCACCTCGAGCGAGCACACTTCTTCGTAAACTACTCATTACTTGTTATTGATTGGTGCACCCTCGGAAATTTGGGAGTGTTGTTTCACGGTGTTGCTGTAACGACCCCAGATTTTTATGAATTTAAAGTGATAATTTAAATGAATTTTTGAATAAAAAATTGTAAAATTGATTTTTAAATGATGCGAGTTCCCCCGATTCAAATATAAAATATATTAAGTCAAATTGATTTGAAAATTTGCATATATTTGTATATATTTGAATATATATGTATATATTGGATTTGAAATAAAATCTCGAATAAATGGTTTTAGAAATGAATAGAAATAAATATATAAAACATCTATGTACAAAACAAAGTTATAGAATTTCAATTATATTTTAAAGTAAGTAGATAAAATAAAATAAACATAAACAAAACAAAGTAAGATATATAAACAAAGTAAAATAAGTATTAGCAATAAATGTTTTAAATAAATTTATGGTTAGAAATAAATGTTAAAGTTAAATTAGAATTCAATACATAAGTAAAATTAACTACAAGCAAAGTATAAAATATAAATCTATGTATGCACACTTAAACAATATGCAGGCAAAACATAAAACTAAAACAAAGTAAAAATAAAACCCAAACAAAATGTACAAAGCAATATGTATACTCAGCTGAGAATATGAAGTGTAATATTAACAATTGTATATAAGAAGACAGTAAAACATGTGTATGCAGGCAAATAGAAAGTAAGTATAAAAAAAAAATGTATGCATATGAACAAATACAAATATAAATAAGGAATGAAACAAACTAAAATACATACAAGTATGTAGCTTGCAAAATCAAGTATCAGGGTATAAAAATAATAAGGCAAAAGAATGTTGCCTGTAAAAAAAAAAAATTGCAGCATGGAAATAAAGTACCATCAGCCACCATATCAATATATCACTTCAGCCATGCTTATTTTACAAATATACATCACCCTGTATACTTTCTTCTTTTTCACCTGCGCAAGCATATTCACCCATACCCTATCTTTATAAATAAAATAAAGATAGCCTGTAAAACCTCTTTTATATATATCAACAATCCTCATCTCAGTTCATTCCTTGAAGCTAAAATCTGAAGTAAATATTACTTCATACTTAAACAAAGATTCAAAATTTAAATAACAATATAAATCAAAACAAATGACTTCAAACCAGAGAATCAAGGAAGAATGAAGTTTTAGCTTGCATTTCCAGGGCTCTGTTTCAATATGAAGCTCTGTCTTTTTTTCTCAACACTGTGAGCAAACTTCACCCTCATTATTTTTGATGTGAGTACCATTTCCTTTTAAATGCAGTTTATACCTCTGATGCTACTAAAAATGTTGTGATGGGAGTTGCTTTGAAAATATGGTATGAGTATGGATATGAATCTGACATAAGTATGCATTTATAAAATGTCTGTGTGAATACAAAATACTCCTCTGTCTTCTTGTTTCAGAGCACCCACCCTGATCCAAACTAAATATCTAAACATTCGATTGTTATTAGGCTTTGTTTCCAACAGCAAAGATGTGAGTTTAGGTATGAATTCAAACCTAAAAATAGTTTCAAAGGAAAAAAATTGATGAATGGTTTACTGGGAAAGGTAAAACACAGTTAGATTCAAAAAAATACCCAAATTCGATTTGGATAATTTATTGATTCATTTATATAATCGGTTTCGTAATCAAAAATCATGATTTTTAATATAGTTCTCAAGATTTTTAAGCCTGGGGTGTACGAGAATTTAAGGGTTGAACGAAAAAGGTGTTCGGTCCAAATTCTGACGATCGATGCAATAGGAAGGGTCGGGGTTGTTCTTGGAGGGGGAGGAGGACTCAAGCATCACCAGAAAAATATAAAATGAATTTTTAGATGACGGTGGCGATGGCGGCGTGGGATTTTTTTATTCGTAGACCTAATTTTTCTGGCATTCGATCATTTGATCGCCGCAACCTCCACAGAGCGTCGAGTTGCATGTCATTGGAGGGAAAGGAAGCTAGGTGGGTGGCGGAGAGGTGACCGGAGTTTGGAGTTGCCTAGTGGTCGGAGCGCCAAGAACTCGACGTTGACAGGTTTGGGTTATCGTGCGTGTTATTTGATTCCAGGTTTGGTTAGCAAGCTCCATTTTGATTCGAGCCAGTGTGATGTTTTCTGGGGGTCGTGATCATCTCTGATGATGATGGGCGATGTGAAGCAACTGTAGGTGGTGGCCGGAGATGGCCAGAGCCACGGTGCACGTGCACCGTGCATATTGAAGCACTGATGAACTTTGGGTTTTGGGGAGAAGGTGCACTCGGGTTGAGCTCGAGTTATTCCAGCACTTGACTCGAAGCAGGAGATGGAAAGACTCGAAGCAATTTGCTTTGCCTCGGGGTAATTTTAACAGGTTTCAGGTTTTTGAAACCCTGACTGGAATGTGAGAAAAAAAAAATTAAAACAAGCTTAAAGTCAAAGTTCAAAACAAAGTTAATCAATGGATTCAAGTTCCTTTGATTTCAAATTGTGACTTAAATCAGTTTTTTTTTTCTGAATGTTTTTAAACAAGTTCAAATCAAACAGCCTTTTAAAAGTAATTTGTTTTCAAATAAATATTTGAATTGATTTTTATAAAGTTCTTTGATAAAAAGGATTTTGAATAAAGAATTAAAAACTTGAATTTTTGTAAGATAAATTAAAATGTAATTCAAAAGCTTAACTTCAAAATAAAGATGAAGTAATTGAGTTTAAAGGTTTTTTTTCCCTTATATAAGCTTCCTATAAAAATAAATAAATAAATAAATGTTCTTTACATTTATTCTAAGGTTTATAAAATGATATTGAATTTGATTAATGTTTTAGATAGTTAATCAAATTTGAATCTTAAATTCAAATGGAATTTTAATTTTTATTTAAAAGTGTAAGGTTAAAAATACACTTAAATTTTTATGAAATCATTAATAAAAAAATTAATTGTCTTAGGGATAATTAAGGCAATCAAATAATTTAATTTATAAAATAATTAAAGAATGATTAATCAAGAAGTTTAAGTATAAGTACTTGATGTAATTAAATTATGATTTATTAAAATAAGTGATTTGGGATAAGCACTTATTGTAGCCAGTAAAGGATAATTAATTGAACGATATTAAATTAAAGATTTATTAATGAATGAGTTATAATCAATTGAAGATTAATTAATTGTAAGTGGTTAATTATTAAAGTTAATTAACCAAGTGATTAAGATAAAATTACATTTAATGTAATTAGAATGTTGATTTATTTATAAAGATAATTAATTATTTAAAAATAATTATTTAATGAAATAAATTTAGGTTAAAAAAATTTGTAATTAACCTAAGGTTAATCTAATTAATTTATTAATTAAGGATAATTAATTAAAGTGTTGATAAATTATTTATATCAAATTATTAGTGATTAATTTATAAATGAGAATTAGATAATAAATTCATATGTAATTAATTTACTAGGAAATAAATTGAATTGATTAGGATTGAACGAATAATTAATCCTGTTTATAAATGTTTATCAAATGCTTGACCTTACTTATGAATGATTGTATTATATGAGATGCTTTGAATTGATTATCCTATCTGATTTGTGATATTTTGTTCTGTAGATTGAGTAGTGTATATTTATTTGCAATTGTATATTATCTGTGAATCTGTGAATGGACGATGAGCGTTATAAGTTTTATATCGCTTATCAACTATATTTCTGCGTTTTGATCTGTGATGATTGAATGATGTTGCACTATTGTGTTAAACCCCTGGACCACACCATACACACAATTATGGATTTCACGAGGAAATCGATTAAGTCACAGATTTTGAAATGATTTATAAAATTGAATATTTAAATTTAAATGTTTTGGAAATGGAGTGGGTTTAAAGTGAAAAGCTTTTGGAATGGAATTTCAAAATAAAAATTTATTATTTTTAAATTACTTGATTAAGTTTTGGAATTTAAATAATTTGATTTAAATTTAAATTCAAAACTTGAAATTGAATTCTATGATTTGAAATTAGGGATTAAAGATGTTATATTGGTTATATAAGGATTAAACCACTTTTAAGTATTGTTTTTGGGAATTCGAATTTAACCCAAGGATTTCAACTCGTATAAATGAATCAGATTTCCAAAATGAAAACTGTTGTTTTCAAATGATAAACACTTTTAGATAAGAACTGAGATTCCAGTTAATTAGGGGAATTTCAAGATTGAATAGGGAAATGATTTTTCTAAGTTATGAATGAATTCTTTTTGAAAGCTATGAATTAAATCTGTTTATTTTTAACAGATTTAAATTGATGATTTATTTAAATCAAATTGAAATGAAATTGTTTTGAAGGCTATAAGTTAAATCTTTGATTTAAAGATTTAACGAGTTAATCAAATTGAAATAAAAATTGATTTGGAAAATATGTAAATGAATCTTTTGTTTAAAAGATTAAGATGTGAAGATTTCTTAAACCGTTAAAGGTTGTGAAAATGAATCTTTTTGTGTAAAGATTTGGAATGGTAATTGGTTTAAACCATTTGAAAAGAAAGTTTTGAATTATTAAGTGTGACTTAATTGAAATCCAATATCCATATATTTTTGAAATATCATGCTCACTATTCGATTTAACCGGGAAAGGACCTTCGAGTCGTATAACCCATTCCGAATATGTGATACGTCGTTATGGATAGCATTTGAAGACCGGTGGTGAAGATCGGGTATTTGCGAAAGCGATAGGATGACCTATCGATTGTTTCTGCACCGAGTCGCGCCGGTATAGAAACTCCCTAAGTGATGGGAAAATCCGATCGGGATTGTGAATATCCGGATTGCAAGGACTTCTTTGTAAGTGCCTTCGGTTCTGTTCGAGCCCGGAACAGACTTGTATGGATAGTATGTCTGACATTACAAGTTGAGATATAAAGCCGATTTCTTTCAAATATATTTCTGTTGGTGGCAGAGAATTTATTCTTTTAGCTTAACACCCTTCTCTGAGACGTACGAGCTCAGAGGTTATGTAGTTGAATGTCATCAGCGATATAATCCCAATTTGGTAATGTGACATGCTGAGTGTTGCTGTGAAATGATCATTGTGTTGATTATTTGTGATAGGATCATTTGTTTGATCGTCTATCCTGGTGATCATTTCTATGATCATTTGTTGACCCAAAGCATGGCTTTTGTATAAAGTATGTTTTTGTGGACGTGACTTCGTCGAGCCTCACACCCCGTGAATGGTCAAAACAGGAAAGAAGCAGCAAGGTTATGAGGGGTAGCGCCCTTTAGGATGTGTGCATTTCCTTCTGGAAAAGGGTAGTATCATGGTATGGAGCCCAGATACTTACTCATGTTGAAAACACTTTATGATTGTGTGAATTGATTACGAGATCTCGGATAAAGGTCCCAAAGGACCGGGGGATGGCATATTCGGTCAGTTGTTACTCATTTAGGAGTAACCCGGCCTTGTGTTGGTAGAGATCCGGTTTGGTTCTCGGGGATGTCCATCCAGAGGCATTCTCATGTGGCAATGGGAAGTTCCTTGGCCTGATCATTCGTTGGAAATCCAATTCCCAATACGAAACTTGTACGGTATTAGTTGTAGAACCTGCTATTCACTTATGGTGGTCACCACTGTTTGGATGGTAGCTATAGTAGGCATAGTTCGAAATGTCTATGCTGGCTAAGATTTATATTCTACTTTCGAAATAAATTTTTCCTACACTATGCACTAGTAATAATATCAAATATTATTTTTAATGCGTATCAAGCATCTTTGACTATCATAAGGAGAAATCTCCTCCGATTCTGCGTTTGCATTGTGTGTGCGTGCGGGAGGCCTTATGGTAGTCTCATTTTTAAAAAGCATTGCGAATTGACTTTAAAATTATTTTGTTGAATGTTTTAAAAGATAGACTGTTTTTGTTGCTCACACCAGTCCCACGACTGATCCGGAGTTTATTGTTTCTTTCCTAAACTCTGGGTGCTCATTATATTTCTACACGAGCAGTCTAGAGTTGGGTTTTTCAGATAGTCAGGTTTAGTAGATTATCTGGAGCTAGTTCAGTCTTTAGAGCACACCAGTCTTGCTAAGCTATTGGGCCTCGTTATGGGAAGTTCGAGCTTTTGCTGGATTGATTCTTGGAAATGGAGTTGCAGTTATTTTCGGAGTTCTTCCTTGAAGATCATCTCAGAGTTATTTGTTCCGTATGCTAGATGTTATCTATTTTCTTTCCGCTGCTATCCTATTGTATCATATCTCTGATGTATATTGATATCTATTGGATCATCTGTTGTATCAGATATTGTATCAAAGCTGTATATCAATGTATTATTCTTTTATTCCGCTGTGTTGTTTACTTAATGATTGTTATAAGCTCCGGCGAATCGGAATTGAACGGTCGAATCTATGGCATTCGAATACGATTTGAAGTATGGATGTCGATTTTTGAGCGGGCAAAATCCGTCTCGTTACATGTGGTATCAGAGCTAAGGGTTAAACTTTAGCTCAGGAGTATAACACGTTAAGTAGCTCATTAGAGATAGGGTGAAGTAAACCTTAGAATGAGTAATCCTTAAGATATCTGTTTGAACGCCTCAGTAAATTCTCTTACTATCTACTGATAGTAAGTATGAGTGCAAGAAGAGAACGAGATAGAGGACAGGGAAATACGACTATAAATGGTCAATACCTTGTGACAGTGGAAACAACTTTCTTATCAATTTTCTTTGATTCGTTCTAAATTCTTTTGATTTCTTCGTGACAGCTACAAGAAAAAGTTTCGGTGCGGTGATGCTCTACGAATCGTTGTAGGAAATTTTTATTTCGTATCTTCGTCAATTTCTTATTAGTTTTTCGTTTTAAACTATAATGAATTTGAAATTTAGAATTGAAAATTTTGAATAAATTGGAAATTCTGTATAAATGGGAAATTTGAAATTGGAAATTTAAATGAATTGGAAATTTTAAAATTGAGCTAAATTGGTTAATACAATATAAAGGATAATTTGAATTGTCTTGATAAAATGGTTTCGTTTAAAACCAAAATTGAAATTCTATTATAATTTCTTGTACCTATTGTTGATATTCTGAATTGGTAAGCCAAATATAGAATTGATATCCAGCTCTATCTTTCATCTATCCTTGTTGTTTTCATGCCTACGAATTTCGAGGACGAAATTCTTTTAAGGGGGGAAGTCTGTAACGACCCCAGATTTTTATGAATTTAAAGTGATAATTTAAATGAGTTTTTGAATAAAAAATTGTAAAATTGATTTTTAAATGATGCGAGTTCCCCCGATTCAAATATAAAATATATTAAGTCAAATTGATTTGAAAATTTGCATATATTTGTATATATGTGAATATATATGTATATATTGGATTTGAAATAAAATCTCGAATAAATGGTTTTAGAAATGAATAGAAATAAATATATAAAACATCTATGTACAAAACAAAGTTATAGAATTTCAATTATATTTTAAAGTAAGTAGATAAAATAAAATAAACATAAACAAAACAAAGTAAGATATATAAACAAAGTAAAATAAGTATTAGCAATAAATGTTTTAAATAAATTTATGGTTAGAAATAAATGTTAAAGTTAAATTAGAATTCAATACATAAGTAAAATTAACTACAAGCAAAGTATAAAATATAAATCTATGTATGCACACTTAAACAATATGCAGGCAAAACATAAAACTAAAACAAAGTAAAAATAAAACCCAAACAAAATGTACAAAGCAATATGTATACTCAGCTGAGAATATGAAGTGTAGTATTAACAGTTGTATATAAGAAGACAGTAAAACATGTGTATGCAGGCAAATAGAAAGTAAGTATAAAAACAAAACAAATGTATGCATATGAACAAATACAAATATAAATAAGGAATGAAACAAACTAAAATACATACAAGTATGTAGCTTGCAAAATCAAGTATCAGGGTATAAAAATAATAAGGCAAAAGAATGTTGCCTGTAAAAAAAAAATGCAGCATGAAAATAAAGTACCATCAGCCACCATATCAATATATCACTTCAGCCATGCTTATTTTACAAATATACATCACCCTGTATACTTTCTTCTTTTTCACCTGCGCAAGCATATTCACCCATACCCTATCTTTATAAATAAAATAAAGATAGCCTGTAAAACCTCTTTTATATATATCAACAATCCTCATCTCAGTTCATTCCTTGAAGCTAAAATCTGAAGTAAATATTACTTCATACTTAAACAAAGATTCAAAATTTAAATAACAATATAAATCAAAACAAATGACTTCAAACCAGAGAATCAAGGAAGAATGAAGTTTTAGCTTGCATTTCCAGGGCTCTGTTTCAATATGAAGCTCTGTCTTTTTTTCTCAACACTGTGAGCAAACTTCACCCTCATTATTTTTGATGTGAGTACCATTTCCTTTTAAATGCAGTTTATACCTCTGATGCTACTAAAAATGTTGTGATGGGAGTTGCTTTGAAAATATGGTATGAGTATGGATATGAATCTGACATAAGTATGCATTTATAAAATGTCTGTGTGAATACAAAATACTCCTCTGTCTTCTTGTTTCAGAGCACCCACCCTGATCCAAACTAAATATCTAAACATTCGATTGTTATTAGGCTTTGTTTCCAATAGCAAAGATGTGAGTTTAGGTATGAATTCAAACCTAAAAATAGTTTCAAAGGAAAAAAATTGATGAATGGTTTACTGGGAAAGGTAAAACACAGTTAGATTCAAAAATATACCCAAATTCGATTTGGATAATTTATTGATTCATTTATATAATCGGTTTCGTAATCAAAAATCATGATTTTTAATATAGTTCTCAAGATTTTTAAGCCTGGGGTGTACGAGAATTTAAGGGTTGAACGAAAAAGGTGTTCAGTCCAAATTCTGACGATCGATGCAATAGGAAGGGTCGGGGTTGTTCTTGGAGGGGGAGGAGGACTCAGGCATCACCAGAAAAATATAAAATGGATTTTTAGATGACGGTGGCGATGGCGGCGTGGGATTTTTTTATTCGTAGACCTAATTTTTCTGGCGTTCGATCATTTGATCGCCGCAACCTCCACAGAGCGTCGAGTTGCACGTCATTGGAGGGAAAGGAAGCTAGGTGGGTGGCGGAGAGGTGACCGGAGTTTGGAGTCGCCTAGTGGTCGGAGCGCCAAGAACTCGACGTTGACAGGTTTGGGTTATCGTGCGTGTTATTTGATTCCAGGTTTGGTTAGCAAGCTCCATTTTGATTCGAGCCAGTGTGATGTTTTCTGGGGGTCGTGATCATCTCTGATGATGATGGGCGATGTGAAGCAACTGTAGGTGGTGGCCGGAGATGGCCAGAGCCACGGTGCACGTGCACCGTGCATATTGAAGCACTGATGAACTTTGGGTTTTGGGGAGAAGGTGCACTCGGGTTGAGCTCGAGTTATTCCAGCACTTGACTCGAAGCAGGAGATGGAAAGACTCGAAGCAATTTGCTTTGCCTCGGGGTAATTTTAACAGGTTTCAGGTTTTTGAAACCCTGACTGGAATGTGAGAAAAAAAAAATTAAAACAAGCTTAAACTCAAAGTTCAAAACAAAGTTAATCAATGGATTCAAGTTCCTTTGATTTCAAATTGTGACTTAAATCAGTTTTTTTTTTCTGAATGTTTTTAAACAAGTTCAAATCAAACAGCCTTTTAAAAGTAATTTGTTTTCAAATAAATATTTGAATTGATTTTTACAAAGTTCTTTGATAAAAAGGATTTTGAATAAAGAATTAAAAACTTGAATTTTTGTAAGATAAATTAAAATGTAATTCAAAAGCTTAACTTCAAAAGAAAGATGAAGTAATTGAGTTTAAAGGTTTTTTTTTCCCTTATATAAGCTTCCTATAAAAATAAATAAATAAATAAATGTTCTTTACATTTATTCTAAGGTTTATAAAATGATATTGAATTTGATTAATGTTTTAGATAGTTAATCAAATTTGAATCTTAAATTCAAATGGAATTTTAATTTTTATTTAAAAGTGTAAGGTTAAAAATACACTTAAATATTTATGAAATCATTAATAAAAAAATTAATTGTCTTAGGGATAATTAAGGCAATCAAATAATTTAATTTATAAAATAATTAAAGAATGATTAATCAAGAAGTTTAAGTATAAGTACTTGATGTAATTAAATTATGATTTATTAAAATAAGTGATTTGGGATAAGCACTTATTGTAGCCAGTAAAGGATAATTAATTGAACGATATTAAATTAAAGATTTATTAATGAATGAGTTATAATCAATTGAAGATTAATTAATTGTAAGTGGTTAATTATTAAAGTTAATTAACCAAGTGATTAAGATAAAATTACATTTAATGTAATTAGAATGTTGATTTATTTATAAAGATAATTAATTATTTAAAAATAATTATTTAATGAAATAAATTTAAGTTAAAAAATTTTGTAATTAACCTAAGGTTAATCTAATTAATTTATTAATTAAGGATAATTAATTAAAGTGTTGATAAATTATTTATATCAAATTATTAGTGATTAATTTATAAATGAGAATTAGATAATAAATTCATATGTAATTAATTTACTAGGAAATAAATTGAATTGATTAGGATTGAACGAATAATTAATCCTGTTTATAAATGTTTATCAAATGCTTGACCTTACTTATGAATGATTGTATTGTATGAGATGCTTTGAATTGATTATCCTATCTGATTTGTGATATTTTGTTCTGTAGATTGAGTAGTGTATATTTATTTGCAATTGTATATTATCTGTGAATCTGTGAATGGACGATGAGCGTTATAAGTTTTATATCGCTTATCAACTATATTTCTGCGTTTTGATCTGTGATGATTGAATGATGTTGCACTATTGTGTTAAACCCCTGGACCACACCATACACACAATTATGGATTTCACGAGGAAATCGATTAAGTCACAGATTTTGAAATGATTTATAAAATTGAATATTTAAATTTAAATGTTTTGGAAATGGAGTGGGTTTAAAGTGAAAAGCTTTTGGAATGGAATTTCAAAATAAAAATTTATTATTTTTAAATTACTTGATTAAGTTTTGGAATTTAAATAATTTGATTTAAATTTAAATTCAAAACTTGAAATTGAATTCTATGATTTGAAATTAGGGATTAAAGATGTTATATTGGTTATATAAGGATTAAACCACTTTTAAGTATTGTTTTTGGGAATTCGAATTTAACCCAAGGATTTCAACTCGTATAAATGAATCAGATTTCCAAAATGAAAACTGTTGTTTTCAAATGATAAACACTTTTAGATAAGAACTGAGATTCCAGTTAATTAGGGGAATTTCAAGATTGAATAGGGAAATGATTTTTCTAAGTTATGAATGAATTCTTTTTGAAAGCTATGAATTAAATCTGTTTATTTTTAACAGATTTAAATTGATGATTTATTTAAATCAAATTGAAATGAAATTGTTTTGAAGGCTATAAGTTAAATCTTTGATTTAAAGATTTAACGAGTTAATCAAATTGAAATAAAAATTGATTTGGAAAATCTGTAAATGAATCTTTTGTTTAAAAGATTAAGATGTGAAGATTTCTTAAACCGTTAAAGGTTGTGAAAATGAATCTTTTTGTGTAAAGATTTGGAATGGTAATTGGTTTAAACCATTTGAAAAGAAAGTTTTGAATTATTAAGTGTGACTTAATTGAAATCCAATATCCATATATTTTTGAAATATCATGCTCACTATTCGGTTTAACCGGGAAAGGACCTTCGAGTCGTATAACCCATTCTGAATATGTGATACGTCGTTATGGATAGCATTTGAAGACCGGTGGTGAAGACCGGGTATTTGCGAAAGCGATAGGATAACCTATCGATTGTTTCTGCACCGAGTCGCGCCGGTATAGAAACTCCCTAAGTGATGGGAAAATCCGATCGGGATTGTGAATATCCGGATTGCAAGGACTTCTTTGTAAGTGCCTTCGGTTCTGTTCGAGCCTGGAACAGACTTGTATGGATAGTATGTCTGACATTACAAGTTGAGATATAAAGCCGATTTCTTTCAAATATATTTCTGTTGGTGGCAGAGAATTTATTCTTTTAGCTTAACACCCTTCTCTGAGACGTACGAGCTCAGAGGTTATGTAGTTGAATGTTATCAGCGATATAATCCCAATTTGGTAATGTGACATGCTGAGTGTTGCTGTGAAATGATCATTGTGTTGATTATTTGTGATAGGATCATTTGTTTGATCGTCTATCCTGGTGATCATTTCTATGATCATTTGTTGACCCAAAGCATGGCTTTTGTATAAAGTATGTTTTTGTGGACGTGACTTCGTCGAGCCTCACACCCCGTGAATGGTCAAAACAGGAAAGAAGCAGCAAGGTTATGAGGGGTAGCGCCCTTTAGGATGTGTGCATTTCCTTCTGGAAAAGGGTAGTATCATGGTATGGAGCCCAGATACTTACTCATGTTGAAAACACTTTATGATTGTGTGAATTGATTACAAGATCTCGGATAAAGGTCCCAAAGGACCGGGGGATGGCATATTCGGTCAGTTGTTACTCATTTAGGAGTAACCCGGCCTTGTGTTGGTAGAGATCCGGTTTGGTTCTCGGGGATGTCCATCCAGAGGCATTCTCATGTGGCAATGGGAAGTTCCTTGGCCTGATCATTCGTTGGAAATCCAATTCCCAATACGAAACTTGTACGGTATTAGTTGTAGAACCTGCTATTCACTTATGGTGGTCACCACTGTTTGGATGGTAGCTATAGTAGGCATAGTTCGAAATGTCTATGCTGGCTAAGATTTATATTCTACTTTCGAAATAAATTTTTCCTACACTATGCACTAGTAATAATATCAAATATTATTTTTAATGCGTATCAAGCATCTTTGACTATCATAAGGAGAAATCTCCTCCGATTCTGCGTTTGCATTGTGTGTGTGTGCGGGAGGCCTTATGGTAGTCTCATTTTTAAAAAGCATTGCGAATTGACTTTAAAATTATTTTGTTGAATGTTTTAAAAGATAGACTGTTTTTGTTGCTCACACCAGTCCCACGACTGATCCGGAGTTTATTGTTTCTTTCCTAAACTCTGGGTGCTCATTATATTTCTACACGAGCAGTCTAGAGTTGGGTTTTTCAGATAGTCAGGTTTAGTAGATTATCTGGAGCTAGTTCAGTCTTTAGAGCACACCAGTCTTGCTAAGCTATTGGGCCTCGTTATGGGAAGTTCGAGCTTTTGCTGGATTGATTCTTGGAAATGGAGTTGCAGTTATTTTCGGAGTTCTTCCTTGAAGATCATCTCAGAGTTATTTGTTCCGTATGCTAGATGTTATCTATTTTCTTTCCGCTGCTATCCTATTGTATCATATCTCTGATGTATATTGATATCTATTGGATCATCTGTTGTATCAGATATTGTATCAAAGCTGTATATCAATGTATTATTCTTTTATTCCGCTGTGTTGTTTACTTAATGATTGTTATAAGCTCCGGCGAATCGGAATTGAACGGTCGAATCTATGGCATTCGAATACGATTTGAAGTATGGATGTCGATTTTTGAGCGGGCAAAATCCGTCTCGTTACAGTTGCGATCGTTGCGGCGATGCGTTTTCACCAGTTCGGATCAGGAAAACGGTAGTTTCACTACCTTGGGTATTGCCTCATGTTCCTTGTCATACTTGTATCCCTATATACGCGACCACTACGAATTTGTTTTGTGTTATACCTATGGAGTACTCCCTAATATCCCACTAGTTTACGGTGGAGTTTACAGTGTTGTATAGACTATAACGCTAATAAAATGTGTTAACGGGGATAATGGTAACACCTTAACACTATTTTAATACTTTATATTACTGATAGACATTATCTATTTAACGTACACTACTACATAGTAGATATTTTAACGGATCCTTAGAGAATGGTTATTCCAACGTCCTCTGATTTACTTGTATTTCTGTTGTTATTTCTCTTGAATTGGATTTATTGATATAAAAATGTTAATACTGACTCGAGTGTTTTGTGTTTTTATTTACGCTCGGGTCAGAGTGAGTGTACCAGTATTCGAGACTCACCTTTGGAGTTGGAGCTTTGCTTGAAAATCCAGCCATTTATTCTGCTTTCGGTATTCGAAGATTTCAGTGATGTATTCTAATTTGTACCTGATGTATCGTGTTACTCTTCTGTTGTATCTGGTTTAACTCTGATGTATCTTATATATTTATATAGTAGCTTCATGAATTACTATCTCTTTTCTTCCGCTGCATATTATTACTCTGTGTCTGTGATTCTATGATTATTTATTTACTGTATATCTGAGTTTTGCCAAATTTAAATTAACAATTCGGTATTTTGAATTATTCAAGTCCGACATGTGCGGATGCGAATAGTCCAAAATAACGGGTCGTTACAGTGGGTATCAGAGCTTTGGTAGCTCTAGGAAAAACTTAGCATATAGGGTAAATGTATATACAGAATCACTCTCATTCGAGTTCCAATCTCTTCCTTTTGACTCAATTCCTTTGAATTTTTGAACGTTCCCTGCGGTTTCAAAATTCATTCGTGTCCCTCACTATTCGTCTTCTTTCAATTCTGGAGTATCACATAACTCCACTTCGAATGACCCTTATAATGAATCGGAGGTCTCGCCAAACTTCAAATGATTTGTAAAAGGATGAAAATCCTTTACAATAGGTATTGATTTACCGAAGATTTCTGTATCCTCGGTTTACGATGCTATCTATTCCCTGCTATACCTGAATTCCATCTCTTGAGATCAAATGTGGATTTACCTCGGAATACTGAATCGATCTTATTCTTTAAGTCACAGTCGACCTGGTTAAGGCTGCCCGTGAATCAAATAAGCTTATCCATCTCCCGATTCTGTAAATTGAGTTATCTTATATAATGTTTCGAACTTATTATCGAATCAAAAATTCTATTTAATTTGATTTCCATCAAATTTAAATCTCTATACTTATTTTGAAACCCATCCTTGTATCGTCAAGCGAGGAAGTGCATTTGTAAATTAATATTTAAATATTTTAATATATATTGTGTTGTTTGAGTTGTTGATGTTGATTTGGGTTTTCGATCGATTCGTCTGATCAACACTATCGATAGTATTTCCAAAACACTTTAACAGAGCAAACTGACACAATATTGTTTTCAAATTTGGTAAATAAAATAAAGTTTGTATGAGATATATCAGTATGAATTTTCTTTAACTAAACTATTAATAAATGAATTGTTGGAATATTTGATTATCATTTATTTTTTTGTAAACCATTGATTATTGCAATATAAATAAATCTATTTATAAAACTTAGTTATAATTTGATTTGGAATTTGAAGTGAATTTAAATTAGAATTTGAGAATTTAATTTTCGATGATTTCGAGCTATGGTTTAAAAGTTTAAAATGTATATTATTTAAAATAATTTTCGAATAGAAATGTTTTTCAAAGAATTTTAAATGATTAAATTAGAGCCTCTTTTGTCGCTAGAAAATAATTTCGGTGATGACGGCCACATCATCGACATTCATTTTCGAGTTTCGAAGTGGGGAGACCCTCAGTGGCTTGCTACACCTTTGTTTTGAAATGAATTTGAGTTGAAATTTCTAAAGTATGACTCGATTTAAAATATATGTATGTATATATAATATTTGATTTAGATTTGACTTGGATATGTTGTATGTATATAATTATCTCTAATTTGTTGGAAGATAATCGAAAATTTAAATTCTTAGAATTTGGGTAAAAGATGATTTCAAAATTAAATAAAACCAAAATTTTGAATTAATATTTAAACTTGAGAGAATTGAATTAGGAATTTTATTTGTATAATACTCGATTGCATAATATATAACTTACCTAAATTTTCAAAAGTTAACTATGTAATTGAATATTATACAATATAAATGATATCAAAGGAATTTTCAAAATAAATTTGAGTAGTTGTAATAAGTATAAATATACTTAATATATATGTGATAAGATATATTAAGTAGAATAAATTTAATAATAATTTGGAATAAGGATGAACTAAATTTGTCAGATAAAATATGATTATAATAAAATACTATTCAAATTTATGATCTTTGAAATGGTTAATTTAGGTTAATTGGATAATATACAATAAATTGTCTTTATAAATAAAATGTGAGTATGTATAATAAATGTTATTCACTTAAATTTTACTATAAAATGTTTATAAAGGTAAATAGAATAATAAGTTAAATAGATAATAGGTATGATTAATAGAAGAAAATTTTTTTTTGAAAGTTAATAAATTGAATTAAATCAACTAAATGGGATATCTTGAATTAATTGAATTTAAATTGAATTTCGTTTTGAAAGAAACCTTTTGTATCTAACATTAATAAATGATAAGTCAAGTCAATTTGATGAAAACCTTGATTTTAAAACAAATTGTTGAATATAAATTTATTTAAATTGAAATTTATACGGTTTGAACTAATAGTTTACTTTGTATTTCAATCTATTTTCTTCTAGTTGTTTCTATTCTCCTACCTCCTTCCTTCTCGAGGACGAAAAGTTTTGAGTGAGGGAGAGTGTAACAACCCGGATATTTAAATTTAATCAGTTTTAATTAGTTTAAGTAACTGAATTTGTGTGAAATTTAAAAATATAAATATAAAATTTTGAAATAAAAATTTGATATTTGAAATACATCTAATTAAATATGGCAACTGGTAAATTTTCGTCCAAAAATATGAAAGTTTATTTCGTGCGTAAATTTACTTCAATTTAATCAGTTAAAAAGCGATGAAAATAAAATGTTTTCAAAGCCTAGATATTTTTAAATAGAAAAATTCTAAACCATCTTCTGAGTAAACGCTATTTTTCGTTTTTCCAAATTCGGACATCTTTAGCTCCGTCGATCTTATTTTTCTGTGTTTTTCATGCATTTTCTGCTAGTATAAAAATTCGAATTTTTGAAATTTAAATCGTATCACTGATATCTTTATACCATTTCGTTCGTCTCGTTATGCTGATTTTTGCAATATATTTACTTCTGTGCTTTGGTGTCTGAGACGCGGCGAAACCACGAAATGGCTAACGGCACCGGTACCATTTCTGAACCTTTTGAATTCCTGTTCCCTTCAACCTTCTACTGTATAACTCAACCGGCATTGACAATTAATATTTACTGAAATTCAAACTGTTGTGGCTATTACTATTCCCTATATCCAATGTTGCACGTTGGTTAATATGATGTTTCATTTTTCACTCTCTCTTCTCAGTTGGAAATAATATAAATTTGAGCTTATATTTATAAAGCCTTTTCCCTTCCTCTACAAACCTTCTGTTAGTTGCCCACCCTACCTCTCTTTCTTTCTGAATAAAACATTAACATATATAAAGTTCATATGGGAGTTTACATGTAACAGAGAAGGATATTAGCATTTCCAATTCTGTTGTTCTCTGATGCTCCGCTCACGTCCTCCCCCTACTTTTCAAATTTAACCCAACGGCCCTCCTTTCCTGTAACAACCCTAGATTTTTGACTATATATTTTAAATTTGACTTTATTTTATTTTAATTATTTTAAATTTATTCTTATTTCAAACATTTCATTTTTTAAAATAAATGTTGATTTTTAAGTGATTTATAATTCAAATTAGTATAATCTGAATATTTTAATGTAAAATGAATTTCTGGTCAAACTGTTCAAACTGTGACTTTTTAAACTTCAAATTTAAATTATTTTAAATCTTAAATTTTATCTTTTATTATGAAAATAGATGAAATAACTTGAACACTGCTTTTCATTTCGTTGGAAACAGACTTAAACTGTGAAAGTTATGTACATCTCAATTTTGAGTATAATTTGTTTTATTTTGCAATTTTGTCTATTTTAAATTATATAATTATATTTTCCTTGTCATATTAATATGTGTAAATATGTTATTGTATGCATTTTTTTGTATTATAATAATTTTTAAATGAAGTAAACAATTTTCCAAAGTCAATGGTGATTTATTTGTAATTTCTGGACACTGTTTGGATTTTTAAGCAATTTCTTTAAATCTTTTTCTATTTTCTTTAAAAATATTTTTTTTATGTGTTAGTATGTTATTTTAGGTATATTTTGTCTTTTAAATATTTTTAAAGTGATGTTTGAATTTTTCCAAAGCTTATTGAATTTATTTCCAAATTTTTAAGCCTAGTTTCCATTATTCTGCTATTTTCTTTATTTAAATTATATTTAAATTAAAATTTATATATTTATTTGTGAATGCATTTTTATTTTTATGTTTTTATCTATGTTATAAATATTTTTACAAGTCCATATAAATTTTCCAAAGTTCATTCTGTTTATTTTCCATTTTTCTAGACTAGTTCGCAATCTTGTGCTATTTTCTTATTTTAACCTTATATCATTAATAAATATTTATATATATCTTATATTTTGTTATATTTTCGAATTTATGACTGAAATCATTATTATTTTCAGTAATATAAACTTATATAAATAAATTAAGGAAATACCAAAGGTTTTAAAAGCTTTTGAAACGTAAGTCGTTTCACCTCCTAAGTCGTTTATTTTACCGTTTCCTCATTTACTCTTTGGCAGTTTTTATTTATTTATTAGCCGACTTCTTTTCATGTTTTTCACGCAAATACTTCTCTTTCTCCTCCAAAAAAATCACGTCTAGAAAAATATGGGTAATGGCCTCCGCTTTCTTCCTCTCTTTTCTTCTTCTTTTTCACCTTGTTTTACTTGATTTTTGCCTTGGCTTCTCTTGCTTTGCTCGGCCTATCACCTCCACCATCACCACCGACCACCACACCAACTCCTTCCACATCATCCATGACCTAACTCTCCTCCTCCCCTGACCATAGATGGCCATGACCTCCCCATGAAGCTAGCACCACAAAACAATGTCAAAACAATGTCAAAACTCCTCAAAACTCCTCAAAACAATGCCTAGTCGAGCCCTACCTTCAACATACCTTCATTTTTGACCACGGCCACCACTTTTAGCCTCCACCACCAGCAAGTGCCATCTCCGTTAGCCTTGTTTCAGATCTGTCCGGACCTGTAGCAGCCTTTGACCGAGCCATAGACCCCTTTGGTCGAGCCTAGATGCATCCAAACTCCATTTTTGGCCTTATCTATTTGCCTTCCTTACTTTGTAACTCCAAACCACTTCCTATTCCTTTGTAGCCTTGCACTTATGGTCCAAACCTGATCCATCTTCACATGAAAACATGTTATGGCCGAACCTATATGCTTGTGTGGTCGAGCAAAGTTGAATTGTGGTCAAACAATTTGGAGTCAAAAGCTAGGTGATGTATTTGTTTAGCCTAGTTTCCATTTGTTTCAATTTAAAACTTTGGTATTGTATTTATATTTATGTATGGTTTTGTTTTATGGTTATATGCAAGATTAACATCTTGGCTTTATCTCCACTCAAATCAAGTCTTGTTATCGTGCCATCTGGATTTCGTTTGTGTCATTTGAATTGATAACTCCAGCACAAAAAGGTGAGTAAACTCACACGACGTTTATACTTACACAAATGTGAATTGACACCATTTGAATGCGTAGAACTATTATGTGATGTTATAACTGCCTGTGATTAATTACATATGATGTTAAACCTGTTAAATTTCATGTCATATCATCTGTTGTTATATATATGTTGTTACTGTTCATTTATATTTGTTTATCACACTGCAAGTTCCCTGTAGATTAGAAATCACTATGGGTTGAAATGATACATACCCGAACGGACTTTAGAATAGGGAAAAATCATTATGGGCTGAAATGATAGGCCTGAATGATTTTCATTTAATTTATTTAACTTGGGATTGCGGGTTTGAAATGATAGAACCCAGAATTTTCTTTTTAAACTGCGGATTGAAATGATACATATCCGTATCACTTGACCTAGGTTAGAAAACTATATACAGACCCGTGGTTATTTTATAAAGTATTTTGGATATTTTTAAGTATTTTAAAATATAAATTTATGAAATTTGATTTAAATAGGTTTTTAAATGTTTAAAATAAAGAAATTATGATTTTTCTATGAGTTAAGAATGTAATTAATGAATGGTTAAATTGGATTATTGAATATAACTTAAGTTTGGAAATTTGGAATTTTGGTTAAAAACGATATTTAAGTTATATGAATAAAATGGAAATTTAATTTTATTGGAAATTGGTAAATATGATAATTTGATTTAAATTTGAATTTAAGTGATTTATTAAAGTACTATTGATTTTTCTATGAATTTAAGTGTTTAAATAACTGAATGTTTAAAAGTGATCTTTTAAAAGTATAACTTGACTTGGAAATGTAAAATTGGTTTTTAGTTAAAGGTTTAAGTTAACTAAATAAAAAAAATTAGTTTATTTGAGAAATGAAGGAAATATAAGTGTTAAGTTGCTTATTTAAAAATATGAAGAATTGGAAACTTTTACACTTAAATTTATTTAGTAAATTGTTGAAAATTGGATGTAAGTATAAGAAATTTATTGTATAAAAATAATATGTTAAATGATATATTAATGAACATTTTAAATGTTAAAATATGATTTTAAAAATGTTTATTGGTTTTAAATTAAAGTTTACTATTGGCTGAAAATACACTAAAACCTGAAATTAACTTTTAATTGCATTCAGAAATGCTATAGTTTCTGAATTGAACTAAAATTGTGTAAAAAGAGCTATTACAGCATTTTTGAAATGATGTAGTTGCTGTAATTGAACTTATAGGCTAATATTGGACTCAGGTCTATTGTAGCATTCTCTGAAAATGCTATAGTGGTCTGCAGTCTTTACTGAAATCAAATTTAAACCTTGTTTTGAAATCTGAGCTACCGCAGCATTTCTGGAAATGCTGTCTTTGCTGTTTTAAACTAAAATTTAACTAAAACTGAGTGTTAACAGCAGTTTTTAAGTGTTGTCTTTGCTGAATTAAAATGTTTTCACGTGTAACTTATAACAGCTTTTTCTAAATGCCGCGAAAGGCTGAAATTTTAATAAATATGATTTTTGACTTAGTAAATGAGCTTAGAATGTCTTGTAACTTTGAAATTTGAACACTTGAATTGAAAGAATAATAAATCCACTTTTAAAATGATTTAAATGAATAAATTAAATTTGAAATGTATCATTTTAAAAGGGGGTTCGAATTTTAATAAATGAATGTTATCTTTGGTTTTAAAAGATACTTAAATTGGATATTTGGATTTGAATTTCAAATAATGATTTGAAAGGGAAGTTTGAAAGATTGATATTTTTGATATTGAAATGATTTGGGAATGATATAATTTTTATTTGATAAAGATGTGGATTGAAAAGGATATTTTATTTTGAAGTATGAAAATATTGTTTTAAAGTTATAGCCACAGGTTATAATAACGATTCGTTGTTAAAGAGACCGGGATCGGATATTGTCTTATAGCCGTCCAATACCGAAAACCACTTTAACAACTGTGTACGCGGTGTAGATTCCAGAATGAAGTAGGATGGTGGCGACGTTCTCGAGGTATATTACGTGGACCCAACTCCCGTGAGTTGGCATATATGACTAAAACAGGAGCTATACCGGGCTACACAAAGGGTCGCACCCTTTCATCGAGCATGCTCCATCGGAAACCATTCTATTACTTTTGTGATTCGATATGGTGGCACCACTTTGATTCGGGGGTATGTCTCGAGGTAGGCGGAAGCTGCTGGCTTGCCGTCACCACCGGTCCGGGAGTGCAAACGGTGTATCCACCCTAGCATTGCCTCGCGTGCCTTGTCATATCCTTATATCGAGCCCACTGCGATTTTGGTTTTAAAGATCCGACCGCGTTAAGGTTCACCATCCCCTTAACGCTATTTTCTATATGATTATACTTTAGTGATTAGACACTACTGTATATAGCGTATATTACTACATAGTAAATAGTTTAACGGATCCTTAAAGGATGGGCGGTCCCAAGCATCTTCTAAGTTACTTGTACCTTTACTACAGTTGACTTGAGTTGGTTTACATTGTATAAGTGTGTATGTCCTAACTCGAGTGTTTGTATTTTTATTTACGCTCGGGTCAGCCTGAGTTATTCACAGATTTGGATTTCCACTTTCTGCAGATTGAAATCGCTGGAGATTATCTACTTGTCAAGTTTTATCTTTTGCAGTCTGTTGTTCCTTTCAGCTCTTGTATGATTAGACTTCTATGTAGTGAGACTTCCTTTGTACTTTATTTCTTCTGTTGTATTTTATGTAACTCTGATATTTTATATAGTAGCTTCATGAACTACTATTTCTTTTACTTCCGCTGCATTATTATTACTCTGTGTCTGTGATCCGTGATTTTTATTTACTGTATATTCTAAAATTTGCCAAATTTTTATTTACAACGCGGTATTTTGAGCAATTCAATTCCGGCATGAGTGTCTACCTATACACTTATAATGGATGCGAATTGTTGAAAACATCGGGGCGTTACAGTTGGTATCAGAGCTCTGGTTTTAGGCAAAACTCAGTATATAGAGTAGATTTAATTTCAGAATCACTTTCGTTCGAGCTTGAATTCCTTCTTCTTCAATTCGGTTTCCTTTGAATTTGGAACGTTCCCTGCAGTTCCAAAATCCATTCGTGTCCCTCACTATTCATCTTCTTTTGATTCTGGAGTATCCCATAACTCCGCTTCGAATGATCTTTATATTGAGTTGGCAGTCCCGTCAATCTCTAAAATTGAATTGTAAAAGGGTGAAACTCCTCTACAATTAGCATCGATTCACCAGAGATTTATATCTATCCTTGGTTTAGATGCTAATATCTTTTGTTATCCCAAACTCTAACTCTTGAGATCGAATGTAGATTTACCCTAGAAAAATCCACATTGATCTTATTTTTTAAGTCACGGTTGACCCGGTTAAGGTTGCCCGTGATTTATTTAAGCTTATCTACCTCCCTACTTTGTTATTTAATCAACTTGTCTTTTGTTTTCCAATCTATTCTTCCAAACATTTTCAATTGTACTTGTATATCTATGTTTTGTTTTATATATTGTGTTGTTTGAGTTGTTGATGTTGATTTAGGTTTCCGATCGATTCGTCTGATCAACGCTATCGATAGAATTTCTAAAACACATTGACAAAACAAACTGACACAATATTATTTCAAATTTGGTTAATGAAATAAATTTTGATATATAAGTAAATTTATGGAACTTAATAAACTGATTTAAATTGATTATTTGAAGTGATAATACTTGATTTATCATTTATTGTTCTATAAATGAATTTACAGATAGTTATAAATTGATTTGGGAACTGAAATGAATTTAGAACAAGAAATCTGAGAATTTAATTTCTGATGGTTTCAAACCTTGTGTTTAAAGTTTTAAAGGGTTATATTATTTAAACTATTTTCGAATAGAAATTTGTTTTCAAAGAACTTGAAAGTTTAAAAATTAGTGCTCTTCTCTTTGTCGTTGGAAACACTACAAGAAAATCTGCTTTTAGTTGCATTAATTGGTAGCGTTTATAACCATATGCAACCGTTGGAACTTTTTTAGTATAAAAATAAACAACAAACGCGGCTAATGGGTTCCCGCCAACAATTCATGAAAATTTAGCTAAACTTTTCCATGACCGCTCATAGCTTATTTTAACAATTAACATTTTCCCGTCCTCCTTCCAAAAAGTACGAAGGAAAAAAAATCTCAAATTCTCATTTTCATATTCTTACTCCTAAATTCTCGTTCGAAAAGAAAAGAAACAAATAAAATTGACTGTTTCCAAATCAAGTTCCACAATACCAAATTCTCGATCAAAATCAAATAAAACCAGACGTTCGATTCTGGGATTCTTGCGGAGGTAGTGGTTCATGATCTGCGATTTGGGGACTTTGTCAATTGGGGGTAGCGGTAAGTGAAAATTGGTAGTTGAATTAGTTTTGAGAAGTCATGGAGGTCGTAGTGTGGTTCGGGTTGAAGGTTGTTCGATTTGCGATGGGATTTCGGGTTGGCAATTTAGGGTTGAAGGAATTGGGATTGCGACCGATGATGGTAGTGGTTGCAGTGTGGTCGACTGATGTGGTCGCATTTGGCAAGAGATTGGAAAGCAGTAGTGTTCTGGAAACTTGGTTCAGAAGTATGAATTCGGAGTTGAATGTTAACTGCAGTGTATGGATGTATTGGTTGCAAGCAATGTGTATGAATGGTTGTAGTGATAAAAGCAAGTAGAGATGCTTGTGTGAATGTGTATTGGTTGCTATGTGGATTGTGGCAAACAGTGGTGATTGGTTGGCCGGGAGTTGTGCAGTGTTATTTTGGTGATGTTGATACTAGTGGCAGTGGGACGTAGGGGAGGATGCGTTGAAGTGATGTTGTTTAAAAGATGATGGCAGGGGATGTATGGCAATGAGAAGGGATGACTGTTGTAGCATAGTTTTGGGTTCCAGGCGAGGTTGAAGTGCACTGCAATGCTATGGTGGGGTGGTTCGACAGCAGAAATGTAGTTGATATGAACAGCAGTTTTGAGGCAGTTGAAATGTTGTGATAAAGTGGGATGGTAGTGTTGTTGGAGGTTGTAGAGCAGTTGTTTGGTCTTGGTGATAATGTGCACTGTCGTGTAGGCAGTTGAATGCTTTGTGCGGTTGTGATTGATCATGGAGATTGTCGCACTACATTGAATTTGTGCTTTGTTGCTTGAGGTTATGTTGAACCGTTTAAATGTGTGTGCGGTGAGGTTTCCGTGTATTTGTATTATCATTTATTTATTTCATAAGCAATAAAACTAAGAAGTTTATTGTTGCAGGGGATTCTCTTCCGCTTGTATTATGGAGTAATGGACTATTTCCTGGTGACTGCAAACATGAAAAGGCATTAAATGAAATAAACAAAGCAAGAAGAGGGAGAAATTGGGCATTTGTTCATGTATATCCTGAAGCAAATAAGATGGCTGAAGAGACGACGGTTAGAGGAGCACAACCGTGTCAAACATGTCACATATGGGATCATCAAGGTAACTTAATTTTAGTAAAAAATTAACTGTCTGATGTATGTGCCTGGATGGAATTAAAAATATTTTGTTGTATATATTGAAAATCTATTTGTGCGCATACATAGGCTTAATCTGTTAGAATTAATGCATCTTAGTTAATCTGAAATTATGAAAAACTTGTTTAAATGGTCTGAGTGCTGTTTCATCTATAGAAGGTTAGGCTGAGAAGACATTCACTTTTTTCACTGTAAAGAACTGAAGATTTTTGTTTTGCTATTCTTTCTGGTTTCTTCTTTGCTTTATTTTCTTTGGGTAAAGTGATTTGTTCTTTCGGTTATGAGACTTTACTATTTACCAGAATATAGCTGAGATTTTGCAAGTATAATTTATGAATGAAAATAAATTAGCGCTTGCACCTCAAGATTTTGTTGCTTTGTCCATCTATATACTGTTACAAGTCCATCACTCTCAGTTTTTCCTAGATGTACACCATTAGTTATGATGTATATTAGATGAAATATAGTAAAACTTCTAACATAATTTTCTATGTTTTTTATCTTCAGCTCAAGGATTTTCAATTTTATTTTGATTTATATATATAGGCATGTATTATACATTATTACATGCAGTGAATATTGATTTCATTTAATTATAAATATTCTTATCATTGTGTATAATAATAGTTGTGTGTGTTTATTTATTTTTATTGTTTGGTTACCTATCCATCACATCCTGTTTTGGTCAGTTTTAGTTGGTTCTTCTGCATAAAACTCAAAGAATATCATTTCCTCAAAGTTAAAACTCTTCTGTATATCTCAGGCTTCGAACATTGCAGTGTAGTGAAGCAAACTATCTGAAATTGTCTTGCAGCTTCGGATCTGGAACAAACAATCTTTATGATGGTCTATAAAGGGGATTCATGATTTTCGACAGCACATGGGTAACGAGAAGGTTATGGATGAGAATAGACATGGCTTGCTTTGGACTATTGTAACAGATAAGTGAAGAAACATTAATTGTATCGGTATTAGCTATTAATTTATCGAATTTTATTCAGTTGAAACCATTTGCATCTAGGCTTTTTGAAGAAAATGATTAAGAAGCGGATTGTTTGAGCCAACTTGTGACAGTAACTTCGTGAGGTTGGTTATTTGGCTTATTGAAATAAGTACGGATTTGTAGAATAACACCTGTTTTACAGAAGCTGAAAGTTTTAGCTTTTGTGATGACAATGCTGCCTGAAAGGTTTGCTACATTGAAACTTATTTCTTTAGGACTTAACAATAGTTTTTTAACTGGTGAAATCCATTATGTATACAGAACATGGGCATTTAAAACTAATTTATCTTTACCATGTTTTAACACTATTTTATTTGTTTTACAGAATTAGTTGCAAAATCAGTTGCCATTACCAGAAGGTTTATCTTACCATGTTATGACACTATTTTCTTTATTTTGCAGGACCAGTTACCATGTTTTACAATAAGCGCTTGGTATAGTAAAGGAACTGGGCTTGCATCTGAAATTATAGACACTTTTTTGTTGGTAATGGTATACACTGTGTTTGCTGCTACCGACCCTAAACGTGGTGCTAGAGATACTCATGTGCCGGTATGATACCCTTCTTTTATATTTCAAAGAATAGAACCTGATTTATATTTGTAAACTGTGATAAATTATGCGTCATACTATAAAATTTCTTATGTTCTGTAATTATTTAGTTTTAAACTAGAATTATAAGTAATAAATGGGTTGTAGGTACTAGCTCCACTTCTAATTGGGTTTGCGGTGTTCATGGTTCATCTGGAGACCATTCCAATTGCTGGTACTGGGATTAACACTGCTAGAAGTTTTGGAGCTGCTGTTATTTACAACAAGGATGAAGCTTGGGATGATCAGGTTTGCTTGCTTTTACATATTATTCAAACTCATATTTCATATTAATAGTACGATTACAAGTACCTGATAAGTTACTCTATGTTGTATGAACAACGAATATTCTGGGTTGGTCCATTCATTGGTGCAGTCATTTCAGCAACTTTAGTTTCATTAAGTTTCGTTAAATTCAGTTTATAAATAATGTATGGTTTCATTATATAACTTCAGTTTCATTATATAACTTCAGTTTCATTCATTAAGTTAACACGTACGTGTTTGCAAGTAGCTATTGAGAGAAGAGCAATAGAGGTCAGTTTCGTATGTTATAAATGCATAGGATGTATGGTTTTGTGTGTAGGTAGATGGTTAATTGAAACTGCAGTTTTTGGTTTTGAAGTGGATGGGCAGTTTTTGGTTTTGAAGTGGATGGGCAGAGGCATATTTGTTTGAAGTATTATAGTCTAAGGACTTCTATATTTGTCCATTTTTGATCTTTGATACCTTCACCTCATAAATATTTAGTAACATGATTATTATTGTTTACAAGTAGATAAACGTTTGTGAAGAATTCAAGCAACAGCACTGATTTTTGGTATGGTACCAGCACATGTATGTAGTTAGGTTGATTAAAATTGTTATGAAATTATTATGAAACTAGTATGTATGGTTCAGGGGAGGGAAAATAATTGATGGTGAGGAGTTATGTATGGATTGTGGTGGAATGTTAGTGATGCAGTTTTAAGTTCAGGTTTTATTTTCTCACTCTTTTGTTCTGTTCTTTGTTGACAGGTAGTTCAGCTTTTGAAGACATCAGCAATGACAGGTAGTTCAGGTTTTTACGGTGATTCAGGTTTTGCTCGGTACTTTGGTTATTTCAGACGTTTATTTCAGATGTATATGTACGGTTATGACACTTATGGTAGTTTGGTTATAACACTTATGGTAGTTTGGTTGTGTATGTGTACGGGTAGCTTTTTGTCGACACCTATGTATGTGGATGTATGAATGTCTATGTATCTTGTGGATCTTCAATGCGTATACGTATTTTGTAGTTGTTTAATATATTGTGTTCAAAAGTGTATGTGCTTGCGTATTCTGTTATTATATAATTGGATGCTAGATCAGGGGTAAATCTGGAGTAGCAGGTGGAGGGAAACAAACGCTACTGGATATTATTTATTTAGGTAGCGTTAAAATGTCGCTACAAAAGAGTGATTAAAAACTCAAGTACACTTATGCTGGCGTTTATTAAGCGCTACAAAAAATGTATATAACGCCATGAAAAGGTAACGTGGAGGAGAAAACCCTTTCGGTGGCGTTAAACAGGCGCTACAAAAAATTTAGGTAACGCCATAAAAAAGTATCATGGAGGAGAAAACCTTTTCGGTGGCGGTAAATAGGCGCTACAAAAAAGGAATTCTATGGCGTTATAAAAACGCTATCAAAAAAAAAATTTGGTGGCGTTTAAAAAAGTGCAACTAATACTCGAGTATTTTTAGTGGCATATTTTTTCGTAACGATTATCGGAACGCCACTAAAAATACATAGTGGCGTTTTTTGGACGCTACAAAAAATCAGTTTTCTTGTAGTGAAAATAACTTCGGTGATGATCACGACATCATCAACGTTCATTTTTGATTTTCGAAGTGAAGGGACCGCTCTGTAGACTTACTACAGCTTTGTTTTGGTAAATCAAATTGATTTGAATTGAATTTTAAAATATGACTTGATTTATAATATATATAGATGTATGATTTAAATTTGATTTGATAAACTATGTACATACCTTTAGTTATCTCTAAATGGTTTGAAAAAATCGGAAATTTTATTTTTAAAGAATAATTTCAATTATAAAAAGAAAAATAAAAAATTTTGGATAAATAATTCAAACTTTAGATAATTGAATTGGAAATTTTATTTGTATAATACTCAATTGCATTCCAATATAACTTACCTTAATTTCAGAAGTTAACAATGTAATTGGATAATATACAATATAAAAAGATTTTATAAATAAAATTTGAGTGGTTATAATAAACGTTATACACTTAAAATTTAGTTGAAAAAAATAGAGATTGACAGAGGTAAACAGAATAAATGGGTAAATGAATAATTTACAATATAAAATAATGTTAAAAGAACTAAGAATAAAAGAAAGCGGTTATAATAAGTGTAAGTATATTTAACATAAGTGATAAATATATTGAGCGGAATAAATTTAATTTTAATTAGGAATAAAAAAGAATAAAATTTAATAAGTACATTGTGAGTGCAATAAATGGTTATTTTTCAAACCCATTGTAATAATCCGAATTTTTGGGTATTAGATAATTAAATAATTATCTGATTTTAACTATTGAAATATGATATCCCTGAAATTTGAAGTAATTCAAGGTGATAATCTCTTTATAAATTGGATCAAATTGGAAAATTTGTTATTTCAACAATAATAAGTAGTTTATAATCTCTTTTAATAAATTATATAAAATTGTCACGTGTGTTAATTTCAAAATAATAAATATATGTATTGTTTTTATATATAAATATAATTGGTTTTATTCTTTAATTATTATATATAAGTATTTGTTAACTAATTAATTAAGTTTAAACTTTCATTAACTTTAATTAAAAATACTAATTACTTAAAGATACATGTGTAAGTTTATTAAAGCCTAATCTAACATGTGTTGAGTATTTAGATAAGAATATTTACAAGTGTTAACAACAAAAGCCAAGTGTCAAGTTTAATTTTTATTTTCTTTGATTTCTAATTTATCAAAGATAGTTATATAAAACTTGCATTTTTTCTCCCCTTTTCTTTTTCTCATTTTCATTCTTAATAAAGAAATTTTCTTTCAGCTGAAAACAATCCTCAAAACCCTTTCTTTTCTTCTTCAAAATTTCATATCAATTCCTATAAACAAACATACAAATCTGTAAAAGTTTTTTTCATCAATCTATTTAAAAAAACTGCATTTCCTTCTTTCAAATCTGAAAATCAAGAGAGCCTGTAACTCCTCCATTACAAAACAACCTCCAAAATCATTTCCTGTAACTTATTTTCAAAATGCAAAGGATTCTCAAAACAAATCATGTAGATCTGAGAATTAAACATTTTTTTTGCATGCAACAATCTGTTCCAAAAAGCTTGCATTCATTAAAAATCTGAAGTTAAGCTACCTGGATGCATTTCTTCAAAATATGGGATTAAAGCAAATTTAGTCATCAGCAACAATTAAGATTAAAGGCAAACAAATCCAGTTTCAAAGTATTCAAGCTTTCTGCAAGCATTTCAAACAAGTTTGTTAAAGAATATTCTGCATATTCAAAATCTGGGCTCTGCATTTTAATTCAGGTGAGTAACTACATTTTTTTTTTATAATTTATGTAGGAAAATTTGGTTGCATGATAGATGTCTGAAATATGTATGTTAACATACATACATATTGTATCTCTGGATGTATGATGCATGTCTGTTTGTTTTCAACAGAGTCTGCTCTGTTATACTTCCCAGTTCTTGAACTATTCAAATTTAAACTTCTTGATCTAAACACCATTTAAATTTAAGATTCAAATGAAAATTGTTAGTTTAATTATAAACTTTAGTTTAGAATTTTACTTGGGTTAAAATAACCCAGTATCATCTCTGGATTTTATTAACAGTTGAGCAAACATTAAATTAGTGAAAATTCAAGTATGAAGATTTAACAAATCAGTAATATAAATTGAAACCCTATATTAAAACATGATTTCTAAGATCAAAATATCAATTTTTAGAAAGGAATTGGAAGTGCAGTTTATATTTGCACTGAAAATGGAAATTGGGGAAGTTATGATGATCTTTAAGGTCGTATGTGTTGGCATTTCTTCTGGAAGGGATGTAGTTATCTGGGATGTTGTGAAAATTATTGGTTTGAATTGAAATTCAATTTTGAGGTTGTGATTTGGGATTTTCAGTGGTGAACCCTAGTTTTATTGGGTCATTGTTTTTGTTCGAATGTGGTCTCCTCGGTTGATCGAGTTCAACCATGATTTGCGTATTGGTAGATGTTGGTTTGTGGAAGTCTTCGCCGGAGTATGGAAGGTGATGGTAGTCGGAGTTTCGTGGGGAAATGATGTTGACAGGTTTGGGATATGTATGCTGTCTGCAGTACCAGGTTTTGATCTTAAACTTGAATTTGAATTCGAGTTGAATTCTAGGGAATCTGAGGTTTGAAGGGGTGATGTGGGGTTACTGGCCGATGGGAGATGGCCGTTGATGATGGTCAGAGGTGGCCGGAGTTGATGTACGGGTGCACAGTGAAGTGTGTGCGTGTTGGTGATGATTAGTGGGTTACAGGGTTTGGTTTCTCGAGATGGTCTCGGGTAAATTGGAGGGTGACTCGAAGCAGGAAGGTCTTTGACTTGAAGTAAATCTTTGGGTTGCTCGTGCATTATTTTTGTGTTTCGGGTTTTAGTATAATACAGACACCTGATCTGTTTTTTTCATATTTTTAAAGAAAAGTATGAGGTGCAGATTGAAATTTAAAATGAGTTTTTGAAATCTGAAATTTGAAATGTATTCAAATTAGTTTGAATCTAAGATTTGAAATAACTTAAGTTTAAAATTTAATTTGGTTTTAAAACTTATAAGTGTAAAAGTAAATGGGGTTTGAATTTAAACTGAAAATTTTAAATTGGTAAATTAGAAATTTAAAATAAGTTTAAATCTGAATTTTTGAAATCTGGGATTGGGTTTAAACTTCAGTTTTTTTAAAATAAAATAAGTTTAAATTTTAAATTGTTTAGTTACATTGAAAGGGTTAAATGATTTGAATTTTTAAAGGGAAGAAGTAAAATGTAAATAAGTTTTAAAGATTTAAGTTTAAATCCGGAATAAATGATTCAAGCTGTATTTCAGATTTGTAATCAAAAGATATTTTTAAATTAAATTGGTTCTAAATATCTTGGAATGTTTAAAGTATATGTTTAAATTGATTTGAACTTTAAATCCTTTTAAAACTTATTTAAAAAATGGATGTTTCTTGAACTTGTGAGATAGTAAGAATTTAAATTGTTCTAAACTTGAAACAAAGTGTTTTTTCAAATACTTTATATAAGCAAGAAATGTTTTCTTAAATTAAGTTAGAATTTAAGAATTTAGATTCATTTAAATTATTAAGTTAATTTAAATGGGTGATTAATTATTTAATTAATTTATAATATGGATAATTAATTAAATAATTAAGAGATTCTTAATTAATTAATTAAAGACTTAAGATTAATTAAGGGAGATTAATCTGTAATTACGGATTATTAATTAGATTTTAATTAATAATTAAGAATTAATTAATCAAGTAATTAAGGATTAATTAAGATTGCAGTTAACACTTAATTAATTAAATAATTAGAGATTAATTAATTGGTAATTAAAGATTAATTAATTTGTAACTAATGATGGTTAATCTGAGATAATTTCTTAAGAAAGAATTAAAGAATAGTTAATGAAGGTCATTAACTTAAGATTATTTAACAATTAATTAATGTGATTAATTTTAATAACTAATTAGATTAATTAATTGATAATAATCAATTGAGAAATTGTTTAAGTTTAATTACTTATTAAAAGTAATTAAAAATTAATTACTTAATGTAATTAATTAGGGTTTAATGTGATTAGTTTAGATTAATTAATTAAGTTTAATTAATTTAAACACTTGTTGATTGATGAACAATTACTTAATGTAATTAATGGAAGTGTAATTACTTAAGGAAGTAATTAATGGTAATCAGTGGATGTTATTAATCAAGGGTGATTAATAATTATGGTTAATAATTAATTAATGAAGTAATTAAAGGTTAATTACTGTATTTGGTTAAGGATAAAATTAATGTATGAAATTAACTAAGGGATAAATAGAATGATATTGGAAGCCTTTGATTAATTGATATCCCTAATATATGGTTCGTGATGCTATATGATAAGATATGTTTGATTTAAACTGTGATGATGTGGTTATCTATTGATGATGAATTATTATGATATCCTGTATTTAAAATTGAATTGTATTTCACTTGAATAATGTAAGTTGAGATGACACTGGGTTCGAAGAGACCGGAGTCGGGTATTAGTAAATACCCGAAACCACTTCGATTCTTTATAAATTGCTAGGTGAAATTGATAAGCTGGAATGGAATGATTTAAGTGAATTAGACATTTAATCTAAATTGGTACTTAGAAATTGGTGAGTAAAATAAATGATGTCGATAACAATTTGTGAACTTGTAATTGATACAAGTTATACCCGGGTTATATATAAATTGTATGCTTTTGAAATTTATGTTAGATGGGGTTACTCACGCTGGTTTCCAGCCTGACCCGGGTGTTACTTTGATGTAATGCTCGGGTCAGACCGAGTATTACAGATTTTCAGGTAAGGACGTTCTGGAGCTCATGAGGCGAGCTGGATGGCTGGAACATATGGAGTATTTATCACTGAGATATATTATTGTATAAATAGGACATGTTGCTTAAAATGGTCCAGTAAATAGTAATGGTTGTAACTCTGATGTATAAATATAAGTGTATTGATACAATTCTTCTTTGTAAACTGTTATTAATATTTGTTATTATATTTTATCCGCTGTGAATGTGAGATTGTGTGTTACTTTTCTGTTCTTCTTCTTCTTTCCCTTTCGTCTTTTCTCTAACTATCCGGAAATTTCCGGGTCGTTACACCCATGGTTTTAAAAATTGTTAATTTAAGATGATTGGATAATAAGATAATGAAATTTGAGATAGTTAACGATTTATTTAACTTATGAAAAAAAAGGGAAAAAAAATTTTCTGTTGAAATTTCCATGCTTTCAAATTTATTTCCTTATTTTGTTTTTCAAACTATCTTTTGGTTGTCCTTATCATCATTATCACGCTATAGACTAGTATAGGCATCTTTCTATAATCTTTCTGTTTAGAAATCTTTCTATAATCTTTGATAATATGCACTTTGTTAAACTTACCTATAACAATAGTTATCAGGTATAATTTCAATCTCCTTGTCATCTTATCTTAATCCTATTTCACTCTATCTTTATCTGTGCTTTCCCGTACCTCATTCCTTTTCGGAGACGAAAAGTTTTGAGTGGGGGAGAGTGTAATAACCTTAGATTTTTGCCAATATATTTTAAATTTGACTTTATTTTATTTTAATTATTTTAAATTTATTTTTATTTCAAACATTTCATTTTAAATATAAATGTTGATTTTTAAGTGATTTATAGTTCAAATTAGTATAATTTGAATATTTTACTGTAAAGTGAATTTCTGGTCAAACTGTTCAAACTGTGACTTTTTAAACTTCAAATTTAAATAATTTAGATCTTAAATTTTATCTTTTATTATGAAAATAGATGAAATAACTTGAACACTTCTTTTCGTTTCGTTGGAAACGGACTTAAACTGTGAAAGTTATGTACATCTCAATTTTGAGTATAATTTATTTTATTTTGCAATTTTGTCTATTTTAAATTATATAAATTATATTTTCCTTGTCATATTAATATGTGTAAGTATGTTATTTTATGCATATTATTGTATTATAATAATTTTTAAATGAAGTAAACAATTTTCCAAAGTCAATGGTGATTTATTTGTAATTTCTGGACACTGTTTGGATTTTTAAGCAATTTCTTTACATCTTTTTCTATTTTCTTTAAAAATAATTTTTTTTAATGTGTTAATATGTTATTTTAAGTATATTTTGTCTTTTAAATATTTTTGAAGTGATGTTTTGATTTTTCAAAGCTTATTGAATTTATTCCCCAATTTTTAAGCCTAGTTTCCATTTTTCTGCTATTTTCTTTATTTAAATTATATTTAAATTAAAATTTATATATTTATTTGTGAATGTATTTTTACTTTTATGTTGTTATCTATGTTATAAATATTTTTACAAGTCCATATAAATTTTCCAAAGTTCATTCTGTTTATTTTCCATTTTTCTAGACTAGTTTGCAATCTTGTGCTATTTTCTTATTTTAACCTTATATCATTAATATATATATATATATATATATATATATATATATCTTATATTTTTTTATATTTTCGAATTTGTGACTGAAATCATTATTATTTTCAGTAATATAAACTTATATAAATAAATTAAGGAAATACCGAAGGTTTTAAAAGCTTTTGAAACGTAAGTCGTTTCACCTCCTAAGTCGTTTATTTTACCGTTTCCTCATTTGCTCTTTGGCAGTTTTTATTTATTTATTAGCCGACTTCTTTTCATGTTTTTCACGCAAATACTTCTCTTTCTCCTCCAAAAAAATCACGTCTAGAAAAATATGGGTAATGGCCTCCGCTTTCTTCCTCTCTTTTCTTCTTCTTTTTCACCTTGTTTTACTTGATTTTTGCCTTGGCTTCTCTTGCTTTGCTCGGCCTATCACCTCCACCATCACCACCGACCACCACACCAACTCCTTCCACATCATCCATGACCTAACTCTCCTCCTCCCCTGACCATAGATGGCCATGACATCCCCATGAAGCTAGCACCACAAAACAATGCCTAGTCGAGCCCTACCTTCAACATACCTTCATTTTTGACCACGACCACCACTTTTAGCCTCCACCACCAGCAAGTGCCATCTCCGTTAGCCTTGTTTCATATCTGTCCGGACTTGTAGCAGCCTTTGACCGAGCCATAGACCCCTTTGGTCGAGCCTAGATGCATCCAAACTCCATTTTTGGCCTTGTCTATTTTGCCTTCCTTACTTTGTAACTCCAAACCACTTCCTATTCCTTTGTAGCCTTGCACTTATGGTCCAAACCTGATCCATCTTCACATGAAAACATGTTATGGCCGAACCTATATGCTTGTGTGGTCGAGCAAAGTTGAATTGTGGTCAAACAATTTGGAGTCAAAAGCTAGGTGATGTATTTGTTTAGCCTAGTTTCCATTTGTTTCAATTTAAAACTTTGGTATTGTATTTATATTTATGTTGTTGAGTCAAGATTTTTATAGAGTTTTGATTTCTGACAAAGGAATAAGCCGTGATCGACAAAAAGAAGTTATTTATTTAAGAAACACAAAGAGCTCCATATATTAGAGGTTGATTATTTGGTATGTTAGTAATTTATGTTAAAATCTATCCTCAAATAATCATATAACTTCAATCTTTCAATATATATACATATGCACATTAACTGTGCAAATTGGACTAAACCGGTCGACCGGTTGAAAATAAGGTGGTCGACCGTTTTTGCCCAGAATGCACAGATAACATGCACACATGCACATAACGTATATATATTTGAATTCCTGTCTACCGGTCCATTTTTGACCTGTCGACCGTTTTTAAACAGAAAGCAACTTTTCCAAAAGACACTCCTCTTCTCCAAAGGTTGCATCTCCTATCTTTCATCAATGATCATAGCTCTTAATGGCAACTGTTCACAAAGAGTTACAACTATTTTTCTCTATATATACTCATCTAAATCATTGATTCAAACACAACTTTTAACACGATCATATATGCTCTCTAATCTAATCTCTAACACTCCTGCATTCTAAAAATTAATTTAGCTTATTGAATCATTGAAATTATTTCATATCTTTTGATTCAATAAGTAAATACCTTCTTTAATCTTTACAAAACATCATTCATATTCTTTGAGGATAAGATTATAGGAAGGGTGTACTACTAGTGACAAATCCGTGTTTTCAAGAACACAAGTTGTCAACAACAATTGTATTTGTTTTTGTTGAAGTCCTCGTGTTGTAAGAGGCAAGTGTTGAAGTCCTCGGTGTTGTAAGAGGCAAGTGTTGAAGTCCTCAGTGTATTAGAGGCGTGAAATCCCGTTCGGCTGTTCGGGTATTGTAAACCTGTTCCTCCGGGTGAAGCGAGGTAGTTAATAGTGAAAATCCAGATAGGAGTCTGGGGCTGGATGTAGGACGGTGCTCCGAACCAGTATAAAAATCTCTGGTGTGATTTTTCTATTTTTTATTTACTATGCTATTATCATCTATTTCCGCATTTATATTGTAGTCCATATTACACGATCCGTGTGTACTATATTAGTACGTGCATTAGTATACACACCGCACTTTCAATTGGTATCAGAGCATAGCCACTTTCAATTGGTATCAGAGCCTGGTTTTCTAGAGATCGTAACAACATCCTAGAATAAATGGCTACAAAGAGATCTAGTCAAGGCAATAAGAAGAGGAAGAGCAATAAAGAACAATCAAAGGAGCAAACAAACAAATGCTTCATGGCAAAAGATAACGAGGTTAGTGATCTAACTTTTGATGATATGATAGAAATAAATTCAGAACTTCTAGACACTTTAAAAAGTCTCAAAAGAAAATATAAGGAAGCTCTGGAAAATCAGAAGAAAGCAGAATTCGAAAGAGATATGCTTAAAGACGAGAAGAGAATATTAGAAGAAGAACTTGAGAAAATTCAAGATCCAGACAATTCTCAACTCGCTCTATTAAGTCAAGAAATAGAAGCTCAAAAAGAAAAGAATAATGCTCTAGCTTCTGAAAATCATGAGTTAAAAACAAAAATTAAAATTGTTGAGTTAGATAACACTAGTCTCAAAACTAAGCTTGATGACATTACTAAAAATATTTCCAATTTTAATAAAGGGAGAGAAAATTTATCCAGGATTATTGAAAATTCTCAACCTGCTTCAAATAAGAAGGGAATAGGTTATGTTAAGAATTCAAAAGCTCACAATGATATAAGTGGTGTAGGCTATAAACAAGCTAAAAGTAAAAATAGTACTAGATTTGCATTCATGTATACTAACTTTAGTGCTAGTACTAGTAATCAAGATAGTTTTAAAACCAGTTATAGTCATAATAGTACTTTGTTTAGAAATGATAGAAATTATTCTTCAAGTACTAAGCTAATGACTAATAGTATTAAGATATGGATTCCAGCTAATATGATTGATCATGATAAACAACTTTATATTAGCAACTATTATAAGAATGTAATTTGTAATGAAAATTATATTTATAAAGGTTCAACCACACCCAAATGGGTATGGTTTCCAAAGACCTAACCCCCCGGACCCTAACATAGTAAGTGGGTACCGAAAATTATTATTATTTTTTGCAGGTACTCAGAGAAACAAAAGGAAAATAATAGATTTTGGAATTTCAAAGAATGTTCCATATGTTTAATAGAATTACGTGCTTACAATAAAATATGGACTTCGGTAAATATGGTAAAATTTATTTTACTTTTCCCTAATAATTAATAATGAGTTTATCTCGTTATATACAAGATATTTTATATAATTTTATATATTTCCCCATTCTTTTTGATAATGACAAAGGGGGAGAAATTCATATGCATATAAATAGAGGGGGATATTATACTTAGGGGGAGATGTTATACTTAGGTGGAGCTTTAAAGACATTATCTGGCACTTGTACTAAATATTATCGTGTTTTAATTCGTACTAGACTTGTGTGTATTATCATCTTGTGTGAATGTTACTCTTGATCTATGGTAGTAGTTTTATGTTGCTTATAATCTTTTTTACATCCTCCATTTAAACAACTCCTTTTTGTCGATGACAAAGGGGGAGAAAATTGTGCTAACAGTATATATGCAGGACACAATCTCAGGGGGATATCTTATACAGGGGGAGATTCATAAATATGTTGTCATCAATCAAAAAGGGGGAGAATGTTGAGTCAAGATTTTTATAGAGTTTTGATTTCTGACAAAGGAATAAGCCGTGATCGACAAAAAGAAGTTATTTATTTAAGAAACACAAAGAGCTCCATATATTAGAGGTTGATTATTTGGTATGTTAGTAATTTATGTTAAAATCTATCCTCAAATAATCATATAACTTCAATCTTTCAATATATATACATATGCACATTAACTGTGCAAATTGGACTAAACCGGTCGACCGGTTGAAAATAAGGTGGTCGACCGTTTTTGCCCAGAATGCACAGATAACATGCACACATGCACATAACGTATATATATTTGAATTCCTGTCTACCGGTCCATTTTTGACCTGTCGACCGTTTTTAAACAGAAAGCAACTTTTCCAAAAGACACTCCTCTTCTCCAAAGGTTGCATCTCCTATCTTTCATCAATGATCATAGCTCTTAATGGCAACTGTTCACAAAGAGTTACAACTATTTTTCTCTATATATACTCATCTAAATCATTGATTCAAACACAACTTTTAACACGATCATATATGCTCTCTAATCTAATCTCTAACACTCCTGCATTCTAAAAATTAATTTAGCTTATTGAATCATTGAAATTATTTCATATCTTTTGATTCAATAAGTAAATACCTTCTTTAATCTTTACAAAACATCATTCATATTCTTTGAGGATAAGATTATAGGAAGGGTGTACTACTAGTGACAAATCCGTGTTTTCAAGAACACAAGTTGTCAACAACAATTGTATTTGTTTTTGTTGAAGTCCTCGTGTTGTAAGAGGCAAGTGTTGAAGTCCTCGGTGTTGTAAGAGGCAAGTGTTGAAGTCCTCAGTGTATTAGAGGCGTGAAATCCCGTTCGGCTGTTCGGGTATTGTAAACCTGTTCCTCCGGGTGAAGCGAGGTAGTTAATAGTGAAAATCCAGATAGGAGTCTGGGGCTGGATGTAGGACGGTGCTCCGAACCAGTATAAAAATCTCTGGTGTGATTTTTCTATTTTTTATTTACTATGCTATTATCATCTATTTCCGCATTTATATTGTAGTCCATATTACACGATCCGTGTGTACTATATTAGTACGTGCATTAGTATACACACCGCACTTTCAATTGGTATCAGAGCATAGCCACTTTCATATGTATGGTTTTGTTTTATGGTTATATGCAAGATTAACATCTTGGCTTTATCTCCACTCAAATCAAGTCTTGTTATCGTGCCTTCTGGATTTCGTTTGTGTCATTTGAATTGATAACTCCAGCACAAAAAGGTGAGTAAACTCACACGACATTTATACTTACGCAAATGTGAATTGACACCATTTGAATGTGTAGAACTATTATGTGATGTTATAACTGCCTGTGATTAATTACATATGATGTTAAACCTATTAAATTTCCTGTCATATCATCTGTTATTATATATATGTTGTTACTGTTCATTTATATCTGTTTATCACACTGCAAGTTCCCTGTAGATTAGAAATCACTATGGGTTGAAATGATACATACCCGAACGGACTTTAAAATAGGAAAAAATCATTATGGGCTGAAATGATAGGCCTGAACGATTTTCATTTAATTTATTTAACTTGGGATTGCGGGTTTGAAATGATAGAACCCGAAATTTTCTTTTTAAACTGCGGATTTAAATGATACATGTCCGTATCACTTGACCTAGGTTAGAAAACTATATACGGACCCGTGGTTATTTTATAAAGTATTTTGGATGTTTTTTTAATTTTAAAATATAAATTTATGAAATTTGATTTAAATAGGTTTTTAAATGTTTAAAATAAAAAAATTATGATTTTTCTATGAGTTAAAAATGTAATTAATGAATGGTTAAATTGGATTACTGAATATAACTTAAGTTTGGAAATTTGGAATTTTGGTTAAAAACGATATTTAAGTTATATGAATAAAATGGAAATTTAATTTTATTGAAAATTGGTAATATGATAATTTGATTTAAATTTGAATTTAAGTGATCTATTAAAGTATTATTGATTTTTCTATGAATTTAAGTGTTTAAATAAATGAATGTTTAAAAGTGATCTTTTAAAAGTATAACTTGACTTGGAAATGTAAAATTGGTTTTTAGTTAAAGGTTTAAGTTAACTAAATAAAAAAATTAGTTTGTTTGAGAAATGGAGGAAATATAAGTGTTAAGTTGCTTATTTAAAAATATGAAGAATTGGAAACTTTTACACTTGAATTTATTTAGTAAATTGTTGAAAATTGGATGTAAGTATAAGAAATTTATTGTATAAAAATAATATGTTAAATGATATGTTAATGAACATTTTAAATGTTAAAATAAGATTTTAAAAATGTTTATTGGTTTTAAATTGAATTTTACTATTGGCTGAAAATACACTAAAACCTGGAATTAACTTTTAATTGCATTCAGAAATGCTATAGTTTCTGAATTGAACTAAAATTGTGCAAAAAGAGCTATTACAGCATTTTTGAAATGATGTAGTTGCTGTAATTGAACTTATAGGCTAATATTGGACTCAGGTCTATTGTAGCATTCTCTGAAAATGCTATAGTGGTCTGCAGTCTTTACTGAAATCAAATTTAAACCTTGTTTTGAAATCTGAGCTACCGCAGCATTTCTGGAAATGCTGTCTTTACTGTTTTAAACTAAAATTTAACTAAAACTGAGTGTTAACAGCAGTTTTTAAGTGTTGTCTTTGCTGAATTAAAATGTTTTCACGTGTAACTTATAACAGCTTTTTCTAAATGCCGCGAAAGGCTGAAATTTTAATAAATATGATTTTTGACTTTGTAAATGAGCTTAGAATGTCTTGTAACTTTGAAATTTCAACACTTGAATTGAAAGAATAATAAATCCACTTTTAAAATGATTTAAATGAATAAATTAAATTTGAAATGTATCATTTTAAAAGGGGGTTCGAATTTTAATAAATGATTGTTATCTTTGGTTTTAAAAGATACTTAAATTGGATATTTGGATTTGAATTTCAAATAATGATTTGAAAGGGAAGTTTGAAAGATTGATATTTTTGATATTGAAATGATTTGGGAATGATATAATTTTTATTTGATAAAGATGTGGATTGAAAAGGATATTTTATTTTCAAGTATGAAAATATTGTTTTAAAGTTATAGCCACGGGTTATAATAACGATTCGTTGTTAAAGAGACCGGGATCGGATATTGTGTTATAGCCGTCCAATACCGAAAACCACTTTAACAACTGTGTACGCGGTGTAGATTCCAGAATGAAGTAGGATGGTGGCGACGTTCTCGAGGTATATTACGTGGACCCAACTCCCGTGAGTTGGCATATATGACTAAAACAGGAGCTATACCGGGCTACACAAAGGGTCGCACCCTTTCATCGAGCATGCTCCATCGGAAACCATTCTATTACTTTTGTGATTCGATATGGTGGCACCACTTTGATTCGGGGGTATGTCTCGAGGTAGGCGGAAGCTGCTGGCTTGCCGTCACCACCGGTCCGGGAGTGCAAATGGTGTATCCACCCTCGTATTGCCTCGCGTGCCTTGTCATATCCTTATATCGAGCCCACTGCGATTTTGGTTTTAAAGATCCGACCGCGTTAAGGTTCACCATCCCCTTAACGCTATTTTCTATATGATTATACTTTACTGATTAGACACTACTGTATATAGCGTATATTACTACATAGTAAATAATTTAACGGATCCTTAGAGGATGGGCGGTCCCAAGCATCTTCTAAGTTACTTGTACCCTTACTACAGTTCACTTGAGTTGGTTTACATTGTATAAGTGTGTATGTCCTATCTCGAATGTTTGTATTTTTATTTACGCTCGGGTCAGCCTGAGTTATCACAGATTTGGATTTCCACTTTCTGGAGATTGAAATCGCTAGAGATTATCTACTTGTCAAGTTTTAACTTTTGCAGTCTGTTGTTCCTTTCAGCTCTTGTATTATTAGACTTCTATGTAGTGAGACTTCCTTTGTACTTTATTTCTTCTGTTGTATTTTATGTAACTCTGATATTTTATATAGTAGCTTCATGAACTACTATTTCTTTTACTTCCGCTGCATTATTATTACTCTGTGTCTGTGATCCGTGATTTTTATTTACTGTATATTCTAAAATTTGCCAAAATTTTATTTACAACGCGGTATTTTGAGCAATTCAATTCCGGCATGAGTGTCTACCTATACACTTATAATGGATGCGAAGGGTTGAAAATATCGGGGCGTTATAGTTGGTATCAGAGCTCTGGTTTTAGGCAAAACTCAATATATAGAGTAGATTTAATTTCAGAATCACTTTCGTTCGAGCTTGAATTCCTTCTTCTTCAGTTCGGTTTCCTTTGAATTTTGGAACGTTCCATGTGGTTCCAAAATCCATTCGTATCCCTCACTATTCATCTTCTTTTGATTCTGGAGTATCCCATAACTCCGCTTCGAATGATCTTTATATTGAGTTGGCAGTCCCGCCAATCTCTAAAATTGAATTGTAAAAGGGTGAAACTCCTCTACAATTAGCATCGATTCACCAGAGATTTATATATATCCTTGGTTTAGATGCTAATATCTTTTGTTATCCCAAACTCTAACTCTTGAGATCAAATGTAGATTTACCTTAGAAAAATCCACATTGATCTTATTCTTTAAGTCACGGTTGACCCGGTTAAGGTTGCCCGTGATTTATTTAAGCTTATCCACCTCCCTACTTTGTTATTTAATCAACTTGTCTTTTGTTTTCAAACCCATTGTAATAATCCGGATTTTTGGGTATCAGATAATTGAATAATTATCTGATTTTAACTATTGAAATATGATATCCCTGAAATTTGAAGTAATTCAAGGTGATAATCTCTTTATAAATTGGATCAAATTGGAAAATTTGTTATTTCAACAATAATAAGTAGTTTATAATCTCTTTTAATAAATTATATAAAATTGTCACGTGTGTTAATTTCAAAATAATAAATATATGTATTGTTTTTATATATAAATATAATTGGTTTTATTCTTTAATTATTATATATAAGTATTTGTTAACTAACTAATTAAGTTTAAACTTTCATTAACTTTAATTAAAAATACTAATTACTTAAAGATACATGTGTAAGTTTATTAAAGCCTAATCTAACATGTGTTGAGTATTTAGATAAGAATATTTACAAGTGTTAACAACAAAAGCCAAGTGTCAAGTTTAATTTTTATTTTCTTTGATTTCTAATTTATCAAAAATAGTTATATAAAACTTGCATTTTTTCTCCCCTTTCCTTTTTCTCATTTTCATTCTTAACAAAGAAATTTTCTTTCAGCTGAAAACAATCCTCAAAACCCTTTCTTTTCTTCTTCAAAATTTCATATCAATTCCTATAAACAAACATACAAATCTGCAAAAGTTTTTTTCATCAATCCGTTTTTAAAAAAAACTGCATTTCCTTCTTTCAAAACTGAAAATCAAGAGAGCCTGTAACTCCTCCTTTACAAACCAACCTGCAAAATCATTTCCTGCAACTTATTTTCAAAATGCAAAGAATTCTCAAAGCAAATCATGTAGATCTGAGAATTAAATATTTTTCTGGAATGCAACAATCTGTACCAAAAAGCTTGCATTCATTAAAAATCTGAAGTTAAGCTACCTGCATGCATTTCTTCAAAATCTGGGATTAAAGCAAATTAAGTCCTCAGCAACAATTAAGATTAAAGGCAAACAAATGCAGTTTTAAAGCATTCAAGCTTTCTGCAAGTATTTCAAACAAGTTTGTTAAAGAATGTTCTGCATATTCAAAATCTGGGCTCTGCATTTTAATTCAGGTGAGTAACTACATTTTTTTTATAATTTATGAAGGAAAATTTGGTTGCATGATAGATGTCTGAAATATGTATGTTTATATATATATACATATTGTATCTCTGGATGTATAATGCATGTCTGTTTGTTTTCAACAGAGTATGCTCTGTTATACTTCCCAGTTCTTGAACTATTCAAATTTAAACTTCTTGATCTAAACACCATTTAAATTTGAGATTCAAATGAAAATTGTTAGTTTAATTATAAACTTTAATTTAGAATTTTACTTGGGTTAAAATAACCCAGTATCATCTCTGGATTTTATTAACAGTTGAGCAAACATTAAATTAGTGAAAATTCAAGTATGAAGATTTAACAAATCAGTAATATAAATTGAAACCATATACTAAAACATGATTTCTAAGATCAAAATATCAATTTTTAGAAAGGAATTGGAAGTGCAGTTTATATTTGCACTGAAAATGGAAATTGGGGAAGTTATGATGATCTTTAGGGTTGTATGTGTTGGCATTTCTTCTGGAAGGGACGTACTTATCTGGGATGTTGTGAAAATTATTGGTTTGAATTGAAATTCTATTTCGAGGTTGTGATTTGGGATTTCCAGTGGTGAACCCTAGTTTTATTGGGTCACTGTTTTTGTTCGAATGTGGTCTCCTCGGTTGATCGAGTTCAACCATGATTTGCGTATTGGTAGATGGTGGTTTGGGGAAGTCTTCGCCGGAGTATGGAAGGTGATGGTAGTCAGAGTTTCATGGGGAAATGATGTTGACAGGTCTGGGATGTGTATGCTGTCTGCAGTTCCGGGTTTTGATCTTAAACTTGAATTTGAATTTGAGTTGAGTTGTAGGGAATCTGAGGTTAGAAGGGTGATAAGGGGTTACTGGCCGATGGGAGATGACCATTGATGATGGTCAGAGGTGGCCAGAGTTGATGTACGGGTGCACAGTGAAGTGTGTGCATGTTGGTGATGATTAGTGGGTTACAGGGTTTGGTTTCTCGAGATGGTCTCGGGTAAATTGGAGGGTGACTCGAAACAGGAAGGTCTTTGACTCGATGTAAATCTTTGGGTTGCTCGTGCATTATTTTTGTGTTTCAGGTTTTAGTATAATACAGAAACCTGATCTGTTTTTTTTCATATTTTTAAAGAAAAGTATGAGATGCAGGTTGAAATTTAAAATGAGTTTTTGAAATCTGAAATTTGAAATGTATTCAAATTAGTTTGAACCTGAGATTTGAAATAACTTAAGTTTAAAATTTAATTTGGTTTTAAAACTTATAAGTGCAAAAGTATATGGGGTTTGAATTTAAACTAAAAATTTTAAATTGGTAAATTAGAAATTTAAAATAAGTTTAAATCTGAATTTTTGAAATCTGGGATTGGGTTTAAACTTCAGTTTTTTTAAAATAAAATAAATTTAAATTTTAAATTGTTTAGTTACATTGAAAGGGTTGAATGATTTGAATTTTTAAAGGGAAGAAGTAAAATGTAAATAAGTTTTAAAGATTTAAGTTTAAATCCGGAATAAATGATTCAAGCTGTATTTCAGATTTGTAATCAAAAGATAATTTTAAATTGAATTGGTTCTAAATATCTTGGAATGTTTAAAGTATATGTTTAAATTGATTTGAACTTTAAATTCTTTTAAAACTTATTTATAAAATGGATGTTTCTTGAACTTGTGAGATAGTAAGAATTTAAATTGTTCTACACTTGAAACAAAGTGTTTTTTTAAATACTTTATATAAGTAAGAAATGTTTTCTTAAATTAAGTTAGAATTTAAGAATTTAGATTCATTTAAATTATTAAGTTAATTTAAATGAGTAATTAATTATTTAATTAATTTATAATATGGATAATTAATTAAATAATTAAGAGATTCTTAATTAATTAATTAAAGACTTAAGATTAATTAAGGGAGATTAATCTGTAATTAGGGATTATTAATTAGATTTTAATTAATAATTAAGAATTAATTAATCAAGTAATTAAGGATTAATTAAGATTGCAGTTAACACTTAATTAGTTAAATAATTAGAGATTAATTAATTGGTAATTAAAGATTAATTAATTTGTAACTAATGATGGTTAATCTGAGATAATTTCTTAAGAAAGAATTAAAGAATAGTTAATGAAGGTCATTAACTTAAGATTATTTAACAATTAATTAATGTGATTAATTTTAATAACTAATTAGATTAATTAATTGATAATAATCAATTGAGAAATTGTTTAAGTTTAATTACTTATTAAAAGTAATTAAAAATTAATTACTTGATGTAATTAATTAGGGTTTAATGTGATTAGTTTAGATTAATTAATTAATTAAGTTTAATTAATTTAAACACTTGTTGATTGATGAACAATTACTTAATGTAATTAATGGTAGTGTAATTATTTAAGGAAGTAACTAATGGTAATCAGTGGATGTTATTAATCAAGGGTGATTAATAATTATGGTTAATAATTAATTAATGAAGTAAATAAGGTTAATTGCTGTATTTGGTTAAGGATAAAATTAATTTGTGAAATTAATTAAGGGATAAATAGAATGATATTGGAAGCCTTTGATTAATTGATATCCCTAATATATGGTTCGTGATGCTATATGATAAGATATGTTTGATTTAAACTGTGATGATGTGGTTATCTATTGATGATGAATTATTGTGACATCTTGTATTTAAAATTGAATTGTATTTCACTTGAATAATGTAAGTTAAGATGACACTGGGTTCGAAGAGACCAGAGTCGGGTATTAGTAAATACCTGAAACCACTTCGATTCTTTATAAATTGCTAGGTGAAATTGATAAGCTGGAATGGAATGATTTAATTGAATTAGACCATTTAATCTAAATTGGTACTTAGAAATTGGTGAGTAAAATAAATGATGTCGATAACAATTTGTGAACTTGTAATTGATACAAGTTATACCCGGGTTATATATAAATTGTATGCTTTTGAAATTTATGTTAGATGGGTTTACTCACGCTGGTTTCCAGCCTGACCCGGGTGTTACTTTGATGTAATGTTCGGGTCAGACCGAGTATTACAGATTTTCAGGTAAGGACGTTCTGGAGCTCAGGAGGCGAGCTGGATGGCTGGAACGTATGGAGTATATATCACTGTGATATATTATTGTATAGATAGGACATGTTGCTTAAAATGGTCCAGTAAATAGTAATGGTTGTAACTCTAATGTATAAATATAAGTGTATTGATACAGTTCTTCTTTGTAAACTGTTTTAATATTTGTTATTATATTTTATCCACTGTGAATGTGAGATTGCGCGTTTCTTTTCTGTTCTTCTTCTTCTTTCTCTTTCGTCTTTTCTCTAACTATCCGAAAATTTCGGTATCGAAATTTCCGGGTCGTTACATTTGGTATCAGAGCTGAAGGTTAAGCTAGAACCTTGGCTCTGGTGGGTATACTCATTAAGGATAGGGTAAGCGGTACCCTAGGATGAGTTGAGTACATAAATATGAGAGAGCGTACTTGTTATTTTATTATATAAAGATTTTTAAATGATTTCAAAAGTAAATGAATCTTATATAAGAAATAGATTATCTATTATATTAAGGAAATTGGTTGTAGTATTAATTAAATTAAAAGTAATAGTAAGAATTAAATTAAGAAGTAATAGAATGCAACCAAATTGAAATTGGAATTTAATAAAGATAAGTTTGAAATGGATTCAAACTAAAATTGAAATCTTGAATTGGAGAAGTATTTCAAAATAAGATGAATTAGAATTGGTTTCAAACCAAAGAAATAGATGGTTATTGTGTTTAATAATGGAATGATTGTTCTTCAACAAACAATAAAATGTTTTAAGGAAGTAAACACTTAAAAAGGAGAATAAACTTGTAAATTTGAAAGGATATAAATAAAAGTAGGTTTCAAATTGTGAAGTCCTGAATTCTAAGTTAATTTTTTTTTTTGAATTGGTTTTAAAATGTTAAAGGAAATAACAATATTCAAACTACTTTGAATAATGATCTTATTTTAAAATAAGAAATGTTTGAAAATTTTAAAGAAAATTTGTTTGAACTGAAACCAAAGGTGGTTTAAATTTTTAAATTTGGTTTGGCAAGCCAAGAAGTAAATATGTATATGTATGAATATACATAATATTAAAGTTGGTTGAAATAAACTCAAAATATTGAGTTTTCAATTTGGAATGAGATATGATACCCAAAGTGATAAGTTTTAAGTGGGAAGGTTATTATTGTGAAGATTAAGGATTGAATGAGGTTGATTGGATTAAGTAAACCGAATTTAACTTGGGAGAAGTTAAAAAGGTTTAAATGAACAACTTAAATTGGAAATTTTAAGGTGAAATTGGAATTTAACTTGGAAATTTAAAAGGATAATTTGAATTGGGAGTTTGTATGATCTTTAAATGGGTTTAAGATCTAGAAATTGACAATGAATGGATGTTCTAAAATAAATTAGATGATATCATCCTATTGTTGTTAAAAAACTTTAAGTTGTGAATTGGAATTGTTTAAATGAATGAGAGATGGAGTATGGTAATCCATTATTGGGATAAAAGGAAAACCACACTTTAATTTGGAATTTGAATTTGAATTAGTTCAAAGAGAATTTGATTTGAATTAATTGAAATAGTGATTGAAGATGTATGAGTATAAGATTCAAATGGAAAATTTGAGTTGAAATTGATTTGACTAATTTGAAATTGTAATTAAAGTTGAGTAGTTTTAAATTCAAATGGAATTTGAATTTAATTTGGGTGGAAATCAAGAATAATTCAACTTGATTTGGAAATGGAGTTTGAAAAATTGGAACTAGTTCAATTGAAATTTATTTGAATTAGTAGAATTTGAGATCAAAGTTGAACAAATTTAAATTTGGAAAGAAATTGAGGTTAATTCAGCTTGAATTAGGGATTGAATCAATTTCAATGGAAATTGAAGTTATTTAAACTGGAATTGGGTCAATTTAAATGGTAAAGGGAATTTAAATTGAATTGATGAGAATGGATATTGGGAAGTGAGCAGTTTGACTCTGGACAATTTTTGATATAAATTATTTTAATATAAACCTATTTTTCCAAGCTATTCATTATATAAACAACATTTCTTTTAAAAGCCAAACTATCTTATACTTGTTTTACAATTATTTTTGAAATTGTTTAACAATTTTCCAACTATTTTATAAACTAATCACTATTTTCAACTACTAATCACTATTTTATAGCTATTTTGCAATTATTTAAAATTTCTATGACTATTTAACTATTTTCCAATTATTTTACAATTACTGAACTATTTTACAGCCATTTTACAAACTAGTAATTATTTTCCAACTACTTATCTATTTTAAATTTTTCAAGCTATTTTCTAAATAAACTGGTCAGAGTTCAAACTGTTAATGGTTAAATACCCAATCGAGATAAGAATAGAGATGATAATCCAAATGGATTAAAGAAATTGTGAGTAAGTGAATGAAAATCAAAGTGAATGTGAATAGAAATGGAATTGATTTGGCTAATAACCAATAAGGAAAATACGTAGAGTGTACGTATGTTATTCTATTCGCATAGTGATTTGATCCAGATTCGAGCACAGAATTTCGAGATAGTTATTTCGATCTGAGTGGGATTTTTCACTCGATTTTCGACGGCGAACCTGGATATGGATTGTTGATTGGTTCTGGATATTCTCTATCATAGTTATGACTATGCAAGGACAACGACGGTTTCTGATCAAGAAACCAGATCTGTGTCCGCACTAGGAAGTTGGATGGACAATTGTAACGACCCGTAAATATAACCGGTTTTAGTAACGTTTTTTTTTTTTTTTACTGAAATTTTGTGAAGTTTTAAACAGTAAAATTTAAAAAAAAAATTATATTTGGAATGCGTCTAGTTAAACATAGCAACTGGTAAATTTTCGTCCAAAAATATGAAAGTTTATTTCGCGCGTAAATTTACTTCAATCTAATCAGTTAAAAAGCGATGAAAATAAAACGTTTTCAAAACCAAAATATTTTTACATAGAAAAATTCTAAACCATCTTTTGAGCAAGTTGTCAGTTCGTCGTTTTTCCAAATTCGGACATCTTTGGCTCCGTCGATCTTAATTTTCTGCGATTTTTGCGCATTTTCCGCTGGTTGAAAATTTCTAATTTTTATAATTCAATCGTGCCACTGGCATCTATATGTCGTTATGATCGTCTCGTCGTGCTGATCTCCACAGTATATTCTTATCTGTCTTTCGATGCACGGTACGCGGCGAATCCGTGAAACGAATGACCGTATCGGTATTCAAATCTTTACCTTTTAGTTTTCTATGACCATTAAGATTCACGGGATGATTACATTGGTCACTGCATTCAATATTTCTCGAAAATTATTATTGGTGACGTTTGGATTCATACGTTTCCAATAGCTAAATATAGAATATCATTTGTTCAAAGCAATGAAAGTAACATTTCATTTTTCCTAAAGCCTACTTATCTTCCTTCTTTTTGGCCACGTTCTCCACCCTCTCCCCTCTGTTACTTTTATTTTTGTTTCTTCTTTCATAAAATTTATATCCACCTGTCCTTTGCATTTGCATTTCTTCCAATCATAGCCGGTTGAATCATGTTGCCTATATTTTGAGAAACATCCCCAGCACTTCATTTTGCAAATCCTCCTCAACCTCTTTCGGCCCATCCCCATCGTCGACTAGACTTCTTCCGCCCACTGTTCCCCGACTACGGCAGCCGCACTTTCCTTCGTCCACCATCTCCAAAACAGCTCTCCGCCACCACCTTCGAGCCCTCCGCCTCTGACCCTTCACCGCGAACAACACGGCCAATGGCCACCTGAAAACTCAACCTCCTTTCCCCCTCAACGTGGCAGCCCCTTCCTCTTTAAACTGTAAGATATTTGTATAATAGTTAAAATTACACGTTCTATATATTACTATACAAGTTGTATATTTTATTAGCAACAGTTAGTGTATATAAGTGGATTATATGGCCTGCAAGTTGTTGTATATAGATGGTACAACGGTTACAGACTATAGTATTATATATAGGTACTAAAGTTTTTCTTGAGTGCTTAACTGTGTAAAGGTTCTATATGTATGTTTTGCTACTAATATATATATATGCTCTGTTTTATGAAGGGATTTATATAAGATTTGTCTACTTTCGGTTGTATATATAAACTATATTATATTGATAGTATTTGACCTTATGTTTTAAGAGATTTAGAATGGATGACATGCTGTAGGTGTATATTTGCAGTTTTTAAATGTCCATGCATGGAGTAATTCATGCTATGATCTGTGCATATTATACTATTCAAAGCTATACATATATTATACTCTTGTATAAGTTACATTGAACTGTTTGTATAGTTTAATTTGTTTAATACGTTTAAAGCATTATATTATATAAGTTTTCATATGTGTTTTATTGTGTAAATTACAACATTGATTCACGCATAAGTGTGTACTGATGATACATACATATTAGTTGAGTATATAGGTATAATTTACAATTCAGTTTGAATATATATACTAAGTTGCCTGTATGTATTATAGAACATAAGATCTGTTATAAAAAGTTTATAATATTTTAGTGGTACAGAGGCTACTATAATGTATAAGTCTTCAAAAAAAAAAAAAAAAAAAAAAAAAAAAAAGAATTTAATAAAGAGTATACATATAGGTTCTGTATTTGAATATGTTTGCATGTTTATTTTTTTTTCTGAACAGCAGTTAGACTTCATGTTCACGATATCATATCTCACTCATGTTTTATCGGAATGGTTTGATTCTATTTTTAAAAAGGAGTCGAAGTTACCTAGTTTATGCATGTCAAATTTCAGCAAAATCCGACATCGTTTGATTAGTGGTCGAGGATCTAGAAGTTTGACCCAGGCAGCTGTTCTTTTGTACTTAAAATTATTTTACACTGCTGCAAACACGACCTGAGTTCATGTTTGACGCATCGTATCTTTTCCGTCTTACGTCGGAATCAAGTGATTTTTTTTGCAGTTTTGAAATACAAGTTTTGATCTTTATCCATACCAAATTTCAGACCATTTCGATCTCGGTAGCACATAGAATTATATTGTTAAACTTTGACGTATGACATGTTTTGTAATTGTTGCTATGTTGAATATTTTGATTGATTTCGGCAATTCCTATTTAACAGTTTTGCTCGTCGATTCGTGCCAATCTTACTTTGCTCTGAGAATTATGCTTGGATTTGTAACTCCATTTCAGTGTCCGTATCAGTGTGCGTATCCGTGCCATCTCCTATTTTCTCTAGCCTCGAAAGGTGAGCAATCACTCACGATTAATGTTCTTTTATTTATTAAGTTGATTTCAATTGAAACGACAATTGAAATATGCTGCAGTTAGTTAATTACACTGTTATATCTGCTACCACCTGTATCTGTTCACCTATGACATCTGACACCATTATCTGTAAATTATTTATGCGATGATAATCCAGTTTGGTTGATAATTGATTGATTGCTTGTTGTTTATATTGGATGTTAAATTGTAATGTATAGAGTGATAAATATTATGCAATTGAATTTGGCGTAGAATAGTTATAAAATTTGAATCGACATATGTGTTGAATTTGATTAGTTAATTTGAGTAATATGACCCCTTTTAATTGTAAGTTAATTGACACGTAGAATTTGAAAAAAAAAATTAATTAGACTTTGAACCTTTGAACGTATATTAGATTAACTGGTGTAGTATAAAAAAATGGAAGTGAACGACAAGTGGAAAAACCGTAATGTAATAATCTTTAGTCTACATGAAATGATAGTGTAGATTCTAGAGATAATTATATTAATTCGCACAAATAACAATGCGAATTAACACGATTATTTCGGGATTATTTGAATTGATTATTGAATTGTTATTGATTGTTGTTATTGCTTGTTTATTTACTTTGACACCATCCCAGTTATCACACTGCAAGTTCCCTTTGTTATGTTTGTATTTTGAATTGAAATTGGAATCGGGTTGAAATGATAAATACCCAAATGAACTTGACTTAGGATAGAAAATTAAATAAAATCCGATTGGTCAATAATTTGATAAAAAAACAAAATAATGATTTTATTCGAATAAAGAATAAGTTTTGAAATAAGGTTAGAATTTGGATCTTTATGAAAGGAAAATGTAAATATTGAAATTTGAAACAAATACTAACGTAGTAATTGATGAAAGAACGTTATTTGAAATTTAATTATTTCATAATTAAATTTGGAATCATTAGTAAATAATTTGGAATTGGTAATAATTGAGTTTTGAAATTATTAAGTTTGAAATGATTTGATAATTAAGTTTGGATTCATAATTAAGTGGAAATGATTTAATAATTATGTTTAAATTTTTAACCAAGTTTGTAATTATTAGATTTGAAATTATTAATAATTAAGTTGAAATTATTTAATAATTGAATAAGATTGAATTATTTGATAATTGAATAAAATTTGAATTCTTTGATAAGAGATATTGAACTTTTGAATAAGTGAATTTGAACTTCGTTAGTAAATGAAATTTTGTTTCTTTATTAGTAAAGTTTTGGAAAATTTAAGTAAGATGATAAGTGAAATTGAACTTCTTGAATATATGAAATTTAGTTCTTGATTAATTGAGTTTGAAATGTGTAACCGAGTAAGTAAATAAATGAAATTGAAATTCTTTAACAAGAAATAAAATGTGATTTATTGAAATTAATGTAAGACTTGTAATTTTGGAAATTTGATTTGACGAATCTAATTTAGTTAAATTTGAAGTTTTGATATAATGAAGATGAACGTAAGTAAATGATTTAATGAATTGGGAATTAAGTAAAATTGTTTGAATGATAAAGTAACTTAATGAATATTGAATGAAATCGATCAACGTATTTAAATTGATTTGAATGTTATATTAAGTTAATCTAAATGATTTCGGAATGAAACTTATATACGAACTTGAATCGATGTTTGAATTGTTCTAAATAAAAATTGAAATTGAATTGTAAGACTTTGAAATAGTCATTTGGAAGTTTTGAAACGTAAATTTTTGGAAATTGATAGTGAAAGACTAATGAAATGTTGAATCTAAATTCTAGTTGAAATTGAAATTGATTTGGTTTTGAAATTTACTAAACGACCAATCGGTGTAATAATTACGAAAGTTATTAAAGAGACCGGAATCGGTTATGGACATACTCTCTGTCTAAACCGAAAACCACTTTAATAACTATACGCGGAGTGATGATCCAGAATGAAGTGGTTGGAATGATGTACGTGATGACTGAAGAAAGAGAACGATAATGGATAGCCTTGACACTTGTGTCAAATTGGAAATGACTAAAATCAGGAGCCGTGCCGGGCCAAATGGGGTTAGCAACCTCGAGCGAACACACTTCTTCGTAACTACTACTCATTATATGTTATCGATTGGTGCACCCTCGTACTTTTCAGGAGTGTTGTTTCGCGGTGTTGCGATCGCTGCGGCGATGCGTTCTCACCAGTCCGGATCAGGCGAACGGTAGTTTCACTACCTTGGGTATTGCCTCATGTGCCTTGTCATACTTGTATCCCTATGTACGCGACCACTACGATTTTGTTTTGTGTTATACCTATGGAGTACTCCCTGATATCCCATTAGTTTACGGTGGAGTTTACAGTGCTGTATAGACTATGACATTTATAAAATGTGTTAAGGGGGATAATGGTAACGCCTTAACACTATTTTGATACTTTATATTACTGATAGACATTACATATTTAGCGTACACTACTACATAGTAGATAGTTTAACGGATCCTTAGAGGATGGTGATTCCAACATCCTTTGAGTTACTTGTATTTCGATTGTTATTTCACTTGAGTTGGATTTATTGATATAAGAATGTTAATCCTGACTCGAGTGTTTGTGTTTTGCTTTACGCTCGGGTCAGACTGAGAACACCAGCTTTCGAGACTCACTTTTGGAGTTGGAGCTTTGCTTGAAGATCCAGCCATCTATTCTGCTTCCAGTATTCGATGATTCCAGTTATGTATTCTGTTTGGTAAATGATGTATTGTGTTACTCTTCTGCTGTAAACTCTGATGTATCTTATATATTTATATAGTAGCTTCATGAACTACTATCTCTTTTATTTCCGCTGCATATTAATACTCTGTGTCTGTGATTTTGTGAGTATTTATTTACTGTATATGTTCAGTTTTGCCAAATTTAAATTAACAATTCGGTATTTTGAATTATTCAAGTCCGACGTGTGCGGATGCGAATACTCCAAAATAGCGGGTCGTTACAGTTGGTATCAGAGCTTTTGGTAGCTCTAGGCAAAACTTAGCATATATGGTAAATGTATTTGCAGAATCACTCCCACTCGAGTTTCAATCTCTTCCTTTTAACTCAATTCCTTTGAATTTTGGAACGTTCTCCGCGGTCTCAAAATTCATTCATATCTCACTATTTATCTTCTTTTGATTCCGGAGTACCCCAAAACTCCACTTCGATTGATCTTTATAGTGAGTCGGCGGTCTCGCCAATCCCAAATTAATTTATAAAGGGGTGAAACTCCTTTACAATAGGCATCGATTTACCGGAGATTTCTGTATCCTTGGTTTACGATGCTATCCATCTCCTGCCATACCTAAATTCCATCTCTTGAGATCGAATGTTGATTTACCTCGGAATTCTGCATCGATCTTATTCTTGAAGTTACGGTCGATCCGGTTAAGGTTGCCCGTGAATTAAATAAGTTGTCCATCTCCCGGTTCTGTTAATTGAATTATCGTATCTTCTGTCTCGAACTTATTATCAAATCAAAATTCTCTTTAATTTGATTTCCATCAAATTTGAATCGCTATACTTATTTTGAAATCCATTCTTGTATCGTCGAGCGAGAAGTGTATTTGTAAATTAATGTTAAAAATGTTTTAATATATATTGTGTTGTTTGAGTTGTTGATGCTGATTTGGGTTTTCGATCGATTCGTCTGATCAACGCTATCGATAGGATTTCCAAAACACTTAAATAGAGCAAACTGACACAATATTGTTTTCAAATTGGTAAACGAAATAAATTGTATATGATTATATTATATATAAGTGTAAATTTTCTGAAATTAAATTGATAATGAACTGTTGTCCGAAATGATAATATTTATTTTCATTTATTGTTTTATAAACCATTGACTATTTCATAATATAAATAAATGAATTTATAAAATTTGGGTATAATTTAATTTGGAATTGAAGTGAATTTAAAATTAGAATTTGAGAATTTAATTTCCAATAAATTTCGAACTATGGTTAAAGTTTAAAATGTATATTATTTAAAATATTTTCGAATAGAAATGGTTTTCAAAAAATTTTTAAAATGATTAAATTAGTGTTCTCTTATTTTGCCGCTGGAAAATAGTTTCGGTGATGACGGCCGCATCATCGACATTCATTTTCGAGTTTTGAAGTGGAGAGACCACCAGTAGCTTGCTACACTTTTATTTTGAAATGGATTTGATTTAAATTTTTGATTTGAATTATATATATATATATATATATATATATATATATCAGTATTTGATTTAAATTTGACTGGGATATATTGTATGTATATTATTTATCTCTAAATAGTTTGAAGAGAATCGGAAATTTAATTTACGTTTAGGGTGATTCCATATTTTTTTAAATGAAACCAAGATTTTGAATAAATATTTAACCTGAAATAAGTGAATTGAAAATTTTATTTGGACAATATTCAAAAATTTACAAAAGTTAACTATGTAATTGTATATTGTACAATATAAAATGATGTTAAAAGAAATTTTAAATAAATTTGACTAGTTATGATAAATGTTATACACTTTAAATTTTAATTATAAAAGATGTTAATAAGGATAAATAGAATAATAAGTTGATTGAATAGTAAATGAGACAAATTAAATAAAATTTTGTTTGAAAGAAATCTGTTGAATCAAATATGAATTTGAAATAAAATCAACTTAATGAATCATCGTGAATTTAAAGTTAATTGTTGAATATATATAAATTAATTTAAATTGAAATTTATATGGTTTAAATTAATTGTTATTTTGCAATGCAAGTCTATTTTTTTTCTGGTTGTTTCTATTCTCCTACTTCCTTCCTTTTCGGGGACGAAAAGTTTTGAGTGGGGGAGAATGTAACGACCCGTAAATATAACCGGTTTTAGTAACGTTTTTTTTTTTTTTTTACTGAAATTTTGTGAAGTTTTAAACAGTAAAATTTAAAAAAAAAATTATATTTGGAATGCGTCTAGTTAAACATAGCAACTGGTAAATTTTCGTCCAAAAATATGAAAGTTTATTTCGCGCGTAAATTTACTTCAATCTAATCAGTTAAAAAGCGATGAAAATAAAACGTTTTCAAAACCAAAATATTTTTACATAGAAAAATTCTAAACCATCTTTTGAGCAAGTTGTCAGTTCGTCGTTTTTCCAAATTCGGACATCTTTGGCTCCGTCGATCTTAATTTTCTGCGATTTTTGCGCATTTTCCGCTGGTTGAAAATTTCTAATTTTTATAATTCAATCGTGCCACTGGCATCTATATGTCGTTATGATCGTCTCGTCGTGCTGATCTCCACAGTATATTCTTATCTGTCTTTCGATGCACGGTACGCGGCGAATCCGTGAAACGAATGACCGTATCGGTATTCAAATCTTTACCTTTTAGTTTTCTATGACCATTAAGATTCACGGGATGATTACATTGGTCACCGCATTCAATATTTCTCGAAAATTATTATTGGTGACGTTTGGATTCATACGTTTCCAATAGCTAAATATAGAATATCATTTGTTCAAAGCAATGAAAGTAACATTTCATTTTTCCTAAAGCCTACTTATCTTCCTTCTTTTTGGCCACGTTCTCCACCCTCTCCCCTCTGTTACTTTTATTTTTGTTTCTTCTTTCATAAAATTTATATCCACCTGTCCTTTGCATTTGCATTTCTTCCAATCATAGCCGGTTGAATCATGTTGCCTATATTTTGAGAAACATCCCCAGCACTTCATTTTGCAAATCCTCCTCAACCTCTTTCGGCCCATCCCCATCGTCGACTAGACTTCTTCCGCCCACTGTTCCCCGACTACGGCAGCCGCACTTTCCTTCGTCCACCATCTCCAAAACAGCTCTCCGCCACCACCTTCGAGCCCTCCGCCTCTGACCCTTCACCGCGAACAACACGGCCAATGGCCACCTGAAAACTCAACCTCCTTTCCCCCTCAACGTGGCAGCCCCTTCCTCTTTAAACTGTAAGATATTTGTATAATAGTTAAAATTACACGTTCTATATATTACTATACAAGTTGTATATTTTATTAGCAACAGTTAGTGTATATAAGTGGATTATATGGCCTGCAAGTTGTTGTATATAGATGGTACAACGGTTACAGACTATAGTATTATATATAGGTACTAAAGTTTTTCTTGAGTGCTTAACTGTGTAAAGGTTCTATATGTATGTTTTGCTACTAATATATATATATGCTCTGTTTTATGAAGGGATTTATATAAGATTTGTCTACTTTCGGTTGTATATATAAACTATATTATATTGATAGTATTTGACCTTATGTTTTAAGAGATTTAGAATGGATGACATGTTGTAGGTGTATATTTGCAGTTTTTAAATGTCCATGCATGGAGTAATTCATGCTATGATCTGTGCATATTATACTATTCAAAGCTATACATATATTATACTCTTGTATAAGTTACATTGAACTGTTTGTATAGTTTAATTTGTTTAATACGTTTAAAGCATTATATTATATAAGTTTTCATATGTGTTTTATTGTGTAAATTACAACATTGATTCACGCATAAGTGTGTACTGATGATACATACATATTAGTTGAGTATATAGGTATAATTTACAATTCAGTTTGAATATATATACTAAGTTGCCTGTATGTATTATAGAACATAAGATCTGTTATAAAAAGTTTATAATATTTTAGTGGTACAGAGGCTACTATAATGTATAAGTCTTCAAAAAAAAAAAAAAAAAAAAAAAAAAAAAGAATTTAATAAAGAGTATACATATAGGTTCTGTATTTGAATATGTTTGCATGTTTATTTTTTTTTCTGAACAGCAGTTAGACTTCATGTTCACGATATCATATCTCACTCATGTTTTATCGGAATGGTTTGATTCTATTTTTAAAAAGGAGTCGAAGTTACCTAGTTTATGCATGTCAAATTTCAGCAAAATCCGACATCGTTTGATTAGTGGTCGAGGATCTAGAAGTTTGACCCAGGCAGCTGTTCTTTTGTACTTAAAATTATTTTACACTGCTGCAAACACGACCTGAGTTCATGTTTGACGCATCGTATCTTTTCCGTCTTACGTCGGAATCAAGTGATTTTTTTTGCAGTTTTGAAATACAAGTTTTGATCTTTATCCATACCAAATTTCAGACCATTTCGATCTCGGTAGCACATAGAATTATATTGTTAAACTTTGACGTATGACATGTTTTGTAATTGTTGCTATGTTGAATATTTTGATTGATTTCGGCAATTCCTATTTAACAGTTTTGCTCGTCGATTCGTGCCAATCTTACTTTGCTCTGAGAATTATGCTTGGATTTGTAACTCCATTTCAGTGTCCGTATCAGTGTGCGTATCCGTGCCATCTCCTATTTTCTCTAGCCTCGAAAGGTGAGCAATCACTCACGATTAATGTTCTTTTATTTATTAAGTTGATTTCAATTGAAACGACAATTGAAATATGCTGCAGTTAGTTAATTACACTGTTATATCTGCTACCACCTGTATCTGTTCACCTATGACATCTGACACCATTATCTGTAAATTATTTATGCGATGATAATCCAGTTTGGTTGATAATTGATTGATTGCTTGTTGTTTATATTGGATGTTAAATTGTAATGTATAGAGTGATAAATATTATGCAATTGAATTTGGCGTAGAATAGTTATAAAATTTGAATCGACATATGTGTTGAATTTGATTAGTTAATTTGAGTAATATGACCCCTTTTAATTGTAAGTTAATTGACACGTAGAATTTGAAAAAAAAAATTAATTAGACTTTGAACCTTTGAACGTATATTAGATTAACTGGTGTAGTATAAAAAAATGGAAGTGAACGACAAGTGGAAAAACCGTAATGTAATAATCTTTAGTCTACATGAAATGATAGTGTAGATTCTAGAGATAATTATATTAATTCGCACAAATAACAATGCGAATTAACACGATTATTTCGGGATTATTTGAATTGATTATTGAATTGTTATTGATTGTTGTTATTGCTTGTTTATTTACTTTGACACCATCCCAGTTATCACACTGCAAGTTCCCTTTGTTATGTTTGTATTTTGAATTGAAATTGGAATCGGGTTGAAATGATAAATACCCAAATGAACTTGACTTAGGATAGAAAATTAAATAAAATCCGATTGGTCAATAATTTGATAAAAAAACAAAATAATGATTTTATTCGAATAAAGAATAAGTTTTGAAATAAGGTTAGAATTTGGATCTTTATGAAAGGAAAATGTAAATATTGAAATTTGAAACAAATACTAACGTAGTAATTGATGAAAGAACGTTATTTGAAATTTAATTATTTCATAATTAAATTTGGAATCATTAGTAAATAATTTGGAATTGGTAATAATTGAGTTTTGAAATTATTAAGTTTGAAATGATTTGATAATTAAGTTTGGATTCATAATTAAGTGGAAATGATTTAATAATTATGTTTAAATTTTTAACCAAGTTTGTAATTATTAGATTTGAAATTATTAATAATTAAGTTGAAATTATTTAATAATTGAATAAGATTGAATTATTTGATAATTGAATAAAATTTGAATTCTTTGATAAGAGATATTGAACTTTTGAATAAGTGAATTTGAACTTCGTTAGTAAATGAAATTTTGTTTCTTTATTAGTAAAGTTTTGGAAAATTTAAGTAAGATGATAAGTGAAATTGAACTTCTTGAATATATGAAATTTAGTTCTTGATTAATTGAGTTTGAAATGTGTAACCGAGTAAGTAAATAAATGAAATTGAAATTCTTTAACAAGAAATAAAATGTGATTTATTGAAATTAATGTAAGACTTGTAATTTTGGAAATTTGATTTGACGAATCTAATTTAGTTAAATTTGAAGTTTTGATATAATGAAGATGAACGTAAGTAAATGATTTAATGAATTGGGAATTAAGTAAAATTGTTTGAATGATAAAGTAACTTAATGAATATTGAATGAAATCGATCAACGTATTTAAATTGATTTGAATGTTATATTAAGTTAATCTAAATGATTTCGGAATGAAACTTATATACGAACTTGAATCGATGTTTGAATTGTTCTAAATAAAAATTGAAATTGAATTGTAAGACTTTGAAATAGTCATTTGGAAGTTTTGAAACGTAAATTTTTGGAAATTGATAGTGAAAGACTAATGAAATGTTGAATCTAAATTCTAGTTGAAATTGAAATTGATTTGGTTTTGAAATTTACTAAACGACCAATCGGTGTAATAATTACGAAAGTTATTAAAGAGACCGGAATCGGTTATGGACATACTCTCTGTCTAAACCGAAAACCACTTTAATAACTATACGCGGAGTGATGATCCAGAATGAAGTGGTTGGAATGATGTACGTGATGACTGAAGAAAGAGAACGATAATGGATAGCCTTGACACTTGTGTCAAATTGGAAATGACTAAAATCAGGAGCCGTGCCGGGCCAAATGGGGTTAGCAACCTCGAGCGAACACACTTCTTCGTAACTACTACTCATTATATGTTATCGATTGGTGCACCCTCGTACTTTTCAGGAGTGTTGTTTCGCGGTGTTGCGATCGCTGCGGCGATGCGTTCTCACCAGTCCGGATCAGGCGAACGGTAGTTTCACTACCTTGGGTATTGCCTCATGTGCCTTGTCATACTTGTATCCCTATGTACGCGACCACTACGATTTTGTTTTGTGTTATACCTATGGAGTACTCCCTGATATCCCATTAGTTTACGGTGGAGTTTACAGTGCTGTATAGACTATGACATTTATAAAATGTGTTAAGGGGGATAATGGTAACGCCTTAACACTATTTTGATACTTTATATTACTGATAGACATTACATATTTAGCGTACACTACTACATAGTAGATAGTTTAACGGATCCTTAGAGGATGGTGATTCCAACATCCTTTGAGTTACTTGTATTTCGATTGTTATTTCACTTGAGTTGGATTTATTGATATAAGAATGTTAATCCTGACTCGAGTGTTTGTGTTTTGCTTTACGCTCGGGTCAGACTGAGAACACCAGCTTTCGAGACTCACTTTTGGAGTTGGAGCTTTGCTTGAAGATCCAGCCATCTATTCTGCTTCCAGTATTCGATGATTCCAGTTATGTATTCTGTTTGGTAAATGATGTATTGTGTTACTCTTCTGCTGTAAACTCTGATGTATCTTATATATTTATATAGTAGCTTCATGAACTACTATCTCTTTTATTTCCGCTGCATATTAATACTCTGTGTCTGTGATTTTGTGAGTATTTATTTACTGTATATGTTCAGTTTTGCCAAATTTAAATTAACAATTCGGTATTTTGAATTATTCAAGTCCGACGTGTGCGGATGCGAATACTCCAAAATAGCGGGTCGTTACAACAATACTAGTTTGGGAGTGAAATTGTGTGATCGAGTGAGCGATCAGATTGGTATAGCGTACGGATGATATGTGTATATCGTACGGATTTGAATGAAAATGATATTGAAGGAGTAATCAAATTTGAATATTTGATTTTTGATAAATACAGTTATATATCTTAGTAATATAAGATAAAACTCCCGTTATTGAATCTTTTGCCAAATGAAAAAGGGTTTTGAAAGTGTTTGAAGTATAAAAAGAGTTTTATACAAGTTTGAAATGATCCAAAGTTTTAAATTATATATATCTGTATATATATAAAGGATCTTATGAGGATTTTGGAAAAGGCTTTGGGAACCTTTGGATTTGGATTTGGAAAGGCTTTTGATTTTTGGGTAAAATCAAGATTGAATTTGGAAAGCCTAGTTTGAGAATTATCGATTTTGGAATAATCGATTTTGTGTAAAGGAGCTTTGTATGATATCATACTAGGTGTATGATTTGAAGATACAATATATCTATAGTATAAAATGTTTTGATGATGGCTCTGGGGGAAAAGGCGCTCCTTTGAAATGAACTTCTCAGGAGTACCACCGGGTGGTGCTGCCTTGAGCCCCAAGGGGGTTCTAAAGTTGATCCTGTGAGGAGTCCGGACAAAACTAGTTCCTGGGGATCTTGAGTAGAGGTTACCATAGCGAAAGTCGTGTGTGTCGCTGAGAGCCAAGGTATACGTTTGATTTTATATCGGTAGACTGCGATCTATGGTAACATAGTGAAGGTCGTGTGTGTCGTTGAGAGCCAACAGTCTGCGTTTGATTTTATATCGGCAGACTGCGACCTGTGATAACATAGCAGAAGTTGTGTGCGTCGCTGAGAGCCAACAGTCTACGTTTGATTTTACATCGGTAGACTGCGACCTATGTTGGAGTGCAGAAGTTTCATGTCGACAGCGAAAATCAGAGGCCGTTGAGAGCCTGCAGTTACATGGACTTTTGCTGCGACGGCAACGTAACCCTGGGTGTAACCGTGATATGTTGTGTGAGGATCCATGTCGTAATCGAGAGGCCGTTGAGAGCCTGCAGTTTCATGGACTTTTGCTGCGACGGCAACGTAAACCTAAATGTAACTATGACCATGGATGGGGGTGATGATTTCCAGAGCATTCTCACCAAAGATATATCCTCTATTTTCAAAAACTGTTTTCAATATTTTCAATAAAACTATTTTTTTCAAAATATTTTCACTGGATGTTGAAAACGGATCTGCCAAGTACTTATAGATTTTCAGTCTTACGCCTGATCAACGTATGACCGAATTTCTATGAGAACGAGGATGGACTTGTTGAAACATCGAGTTATTGAATGATATTTTTATAAAAAAAAACTATTTTAGCAATATTATATAAATTTTAAAGTATTTTAAAAAATGATCAAAGAATAATTTTCTAATAAATAGTATTTAAAATAAATTCTGGCTTCGTTCCTTTTCGGGGACGAAAAGATTCAAAGGGGGGGAATGTAATAACCTGGATTTTTGGGTATCATATAATTGAATAATTATCTGATTTTAACTATTGAAATATGATATCCCTGAAATTTGAAGTAATTCAAGGTGATAATCTCTTTATAAATTGGATCAAATTGGAAAATTTGTTATTTCAACAATAATAAGTAGTTTATAATCTCTTTTAATAAATTATATAAAATTGTCACGTGTGTTAATTTCAAAATAATAAATATATGTATTGTTTTTATATATATAAATATAATTGGTTTTATTCTTTAATTATTATATATAAGTACTTGTTAACTAATTAATTAAGTTTAAACTTTCATTAACCTTAATTAAAAATACTAATTACTTAAAGATACATGTGTAAGTTTATTAAAGCCTAATCTAACATGTGTTGAGTATTTAGATAAGAATATTTACAAGTGTTAACAACAAAAGCCAAGTGTCAAGTTTAATTTTTATTTTCTTTGATTTCTAATTTATCAAAAATAGTTATATAAAACTTGCATTTTTTCTCCCCTTTCCTTTTTCTCATTTTCATTCTTAACAAAGAAATTTTCTTTCAGCTGAAAACAATCCTCAAAACCCTTTCTTTTCATCTTCAAAATTTCATATCAATTCCTATAAACAAACATACAAATCTGCAAAAGTTTTTTCCATCAATCTGTTTAAAAAAACTGCATTTCCTTCTTTCAAATCTGAAAATCAAGAGAGCCTGTAACTCCTCCTTTTCAAACCAACCTGCAGAATCATTTCCTGTAACTTGTTTTCAAAATGAAAAGGATTCTCAAAACAAATCATGTAGATCTGAGAATTAAACATTTTTTTTGCATGCAACAATCTGTTCCAAAAAGCTTGCATTCATTAAAAATCTGAAGTTAAGCTACCTGCATGCATTTCTTCAAAATATAGGATTAAAGCAAATTAAGTCATCAGCAACAATTAAGATTAAAGGCAAACAAATCCAGTTTTAAAGCATTCAAGCTTTCTACAAGCATTTCAAACAAGTTTGTTAAAGAATGTTCTGCATATTCAAAATCTGGGCTCTGCATTTTAATTCAGGTGAGTAACTACATTTTTTTTTATAATTTATGTAGGAAAATTTGGTTGCATGATAGATGTCTGAAATATGTGTGTTTATATATATACATATTGTATCTCTGGATGTATGATGCGTGTTTGTTTGTTTTCAACAGAGTCTGCTCTGTTATACTTCCCAGTTCTTGAACTATTCAAATTTAAACTTCTTGATCTAAACACCATTTAAATTTAAGATTCAAATGAAAATTGTTAGTTTAATTATAAACTTTAGTTTAGAATTTTACTTGGGTTAAAATAACCCAGTATCATCTCTGGATTTTATTAACAGCTGAGCAAACATTAAATTAGTGAAAATTCAAGTATGAAGATTTAACAAATCAGTAATATAAATTGAAACCCTATACTAAAACATGATTTCTAAGATCAAAATATCAATTTTTAGAAAGGAATTGGAAGTGCAGTTTATATTTGCACTGAAAATGGAAATTGGGGAAGTTTTGATGATCTTTAGGGTTGTTTGGCATTTCTTCTGGAAGGGATGTAGTTATCTGGGATGTTGTGAAAATTATTGGTTTGAATTGAAATTCAATTTTGAGGTTGTGATTTGGGATTTTCAGTGGTGAACCCTAGTTTTATTGGGTCACTGTTTTTGTTCGAATGTGGTCTCCTCGGTTGATCGAGTTCAACCATAATTTGCGTATTGGTAGATGTTGGTTTGGGGAAGTCTTCGCCGGAGTATGGAAGGTGATGGTAGTCGGAGTTTCGTGGGGAAATAATGTTGACAGGTTTGGGATGTGTATGCTGTCTGCAGTTCCAGGTTTTGATCCTAAACTTGAATTTGAATTCGAGTTGAATTCTAGGGAATCTGAGGTTTGAAGGGTGATGTGGAGTTACTGGCCGATGGGAGATGGCCATTGATGATGGTCAGAGGTGGTCGGAGTTGATGTACGGGTGCAAAGTGAAGTGCGTGCATGTTGGTGATGATTAGAGGGTTACAGGGTTTGGTTTCTCGAGATGGTCTCGGGTAAATTGGAGGGTGACTCGAAGCAGGAAGGTCTTTGACTCGAAGTAAATCTTTGGGTTGCTCGTGCATTATTTTTGTGTTTCAGGTTTTAGTATAATACAGAAACCTGATCTGTTTTTTCATATTTTTAAAGAAAAGTATGAGATGCAGATTGAAATTTAAAATGAGTTTTTGAAATCTGAAATTTGAAATGTATTCAAATTAGTTTGAATCTGAGATTTGAAATAACTTAAGTTTAAAATTTAATTTGATTTTAAAATTTAAAAGTTGAAAATTATATGGGGTTTGAATTTAAACTGAAAATTTTAAATTGGTAAATTAGAAATTTAAAATAAGTTTAAATCTGAATTTTTAAATCTGGGATTGGGTTTAAACTTCAGTTTTTTTAAAATAAAATAATTTTAAATTTTAAATTGTTTAGATACATTGAAAGGGTTAAATGATTTGAATTTTTAAAGGGAAGAAGTAAAATGTAAATAAGTTTTAAAGATTTAAATTTAAATCCAAAATAAATGATTCAAGCTGTATTTCAGATTTGTAATCAAAAGAAATTTTTAAATTGAATTGGTTCTAAATATCTTCGAATGTTTAAAGTATATGTTTAAATTGATTTGAACTTTAAATTCTTTTAAAACTTATTTATAAAATGAATGTTTCTTGAACTTGCGAGATAGTAAGAATTTAAATTGTTTTAAACTTGAAACAAAGTGTTTTTTTAAATACTTTATATAAGTAAAAAATGTTTTCTTAAATTAAGTTAGAATTTAAGAATTTAGATTCATTTAAATTATTAAGTTAATTTAAATGGGTGATTAATTATTTAATTAATTTATAATATGGATAATTAATTAAATAATTAAGAGATTCTTAATTAATTAATTAAAGACTTAAGATTAATTAAGGGAGATTAATCTGTAATTAGGGATTATTAATTAGATTTTAATTAATAATTAAGAATTAGTTAATCAAGTAACTAAGGATTAATTAAGATTGCAGTTAACACTTAATTAATTAAATAATTAGAGATTAATTAATTGGTAATTAAAGATTAATTAATTTGTAACTATGATGGTTAATCTGAGATAATTTCTTAAGAAAGAATTAAAGAATAGTTAATGAAGGTCATTAACTTAAGATTATTTAACAATTAATTAATGTGATTAATTTTAATAACTAATTAGATTAATTAATTGATAATAGTCAATTGAGAGATTGTTTAAGTTTTATTACTTATTAAAAGTAATTAAAAATTAATTGCTTAATGTAATTAATTAGGGTTTAATGTGATTAGTTTAGATTAATTAATTAAGTTTAATTAATTTAAACACTTGTTGATTGATGAACAATTACTTAATGTAATTAATGGAAGTGTAATTACTTAAGGAAGTAATTGATGGTAATCAGTGGATGTTATTAATCAAGGGTGATTAATAATTATGGTTAATAATTAATTAATGAAGTAATTAAGGGTTAATTACTGTATTTGGTTAAGGATAAAATTAATTTGTGAAATTAATTAAGGGATAAATAGAATGATATTGGAAGCCTTTGATTAATTGATATCCCTAATATATGGTTCGTGATGCTATATGATAAGATATGTTTGATTTAAACTGTGATGATGTGGTTATCTATTGATGATGAATTATTGTGACATCCTGTATTTAAAATTGAATTGTACTTCACTTGAATAATGTAAGTTAAGATGACACTGGGTTCGAAGAGACCGGAGTCGGGTATTAGTAAATACCCGAAACCACTTCGATTATTTATAAATTGCTAGGTGAAATTGATAAGCTGGAATGGAATGATTTAAGTGAATTAGACATTTAATCTAAATTGGTACTTAGAAATTGGTGAGTAAAATAATGATGTCGATAACAATTTGTGAACTTGTAATTGATACAAGTTATACCCGGGTTATATATAAATTGTATGCTTTTGAAATTTATGTTAGATGGGTTTACTCACGCTGGTTTCCAGCCTGACCCGGGTGTTACTTTGATGTAATGTTCGGGTCAGACCGAGTATTACAGATTTTCAAGTAAGGACGTTCTGGAGCTCAAGAGGCGAGCTGGATGGCTGGAACGTATGGAGTATTTATCACTGTGATATATTATTGTATAGATAGGACATGTTGCTTAAAATGGTCCAGTAAATAGTAATGGTTGTAACTCTGATGTATAAATATAAGTGTATTGATACAGTTCTTCTTTGTAAACTGTTATTAATATTTGTTATTATATTTTATCCACTATGAATGTGAGATTGTGTGTTTCTTTTCTGTTCTTTTTCTTCTTTCTCTTTCGTCTTTTCTCTAACTATCCGAAAATTTCGAGATTGAAATTTCTGGGTCGTTACATTTGGTATCAGAGCTGAAGGTTAAGCGAGAACCTTGGCTCTGATGGGTATACTCATTAAGGATAGGGTAAGCGGTACCCTAGGATGAGTTGAGTACATAAATATGAGAGAGCGTACTTGTTATTTTATTATATAAAATTTTTAAATGATTTCAAAAGTAAATGAATCTTATACAAGAAATAGATTATCTATTATATTAAGAAATTGGTTGTAGTATTAATTAAATTAAAAGTAATAGTAAGAATTAAATTAAGAAGTAATAGAATGCAACCAAATTGAAATTGGAATTTAATAAAGATAAGTTTGAAATGGATTCAAACTAAAATTGAAATCTTGAATTGGAGAAGTATTTCAAAATAAGATGAATTAGAATTGGTTTCAAACCAAAGAAATAGATGGTTATTGTGTTTAATAATCGAATGATTGTTCTTCAATAAACAATAAAATGTTTTAAGGAAGTAAACATTTAAAAAGGAGAATAAACTTGTAAATTTGAAAGGATATAAATAAAAGTAGGTTTCAAATTGTGAAGTCCTGAATTCTATTGGTTTTAAAATGTTAAAGGAAATAACAATATTCAAACTACTTTGAATAATGATCTTATTTTAAAATAAGAAATGTTTGAAAATTTTAAAGAAAATTTGTTTGAATTGAAACCAAAGGTGGTTTAAATTTTTAAATTTGGTTTGGCAAGCCAAGAAGTAAATATGTATATGTATGAATATACATAATATCAAAGTTGGTTGAAATAAACTCTAAATATTGAGTTTTCAATTTGGAATGAGATATGATACCCAAAGTGATAAGTTTTAAGTGGGAAGGTTATTATTGTGAAGATTAAGGATTGAATAAGGTTGATTGGATTAAGTAAATCGAATTTAGCTTGGGAGAAGTTAAAAAGGTTTAAATGAACAACTTAAATTGGAAATTTTAAGGTGAAATTGGAATTTAACTTGGAAAGTTAAAAGGTTAATTTGAATTGGGAGTTTGTATGATCTTTAAATGGGTTTAAGATCTAGAAATTGAAAATGAATGGATGTTCTAAAATAAATTAGATGATATCATCCTATTGTTGTTAAAAATCTTTAAGTTGTGAATTGGAATTGTTTAAATGAATGAGAGATGGAGTATGGTAATCCATTATTGGGATAAAAGGAAAACCACACTTTAATTTGGAATTTGAATTTGAATTAGTTCAAAGTGAATTTGATTTGAATTAATTGAAATAGTGATTGAAGATGTATGAGTATAAGATTCAAATGGAAAATTTGAATTGAAATTGATTTGACTAATTTGAAATTGTAATTAAAGTTGAGTAGTTTTAAATTCAAATGGAATTTGAATTTAATTTGGGAGGAAATCAAGAATAATTCAACTTGATTTGGAAATGGAGTTTGAAACTGGAACTAGTTCAATTGAAATTTATTTCAATTAGTAGAATTTGAGAGCAAAGTTGAACAAATTTAAATTTGGAAAGAAATTGAGGTTAATTCAGCTTGAGTTAGGGATTGAATCAATTTCAATGGAAATTGAAGTTATTTAAACTGGAATTGGGTCAATTTAAATGGTAAAGGGAATTTAAATTGAATTGATGAGAATGGAGATTGGGAAGTGAGCAGTTTGACTCCGGACAATTTTTAATATAAATATTTTAATGTAAACCTATTTTTCCAAGCTATTCATTATATAAACAACATTTCTTTTAAAAGCCAAACTATCTTATACTTGTTTTACAATTATTTTTGAAACTGTTTAACAATTTTCTAACTATTTTATAAACTAATCACTATTTTCAACTACTAATCACTATTTTATAGCTATTTTGCAATTATTTAAAATTTCTATGACTATTTAACTATTTTCCAATTATTTTACAATTACTAAACTATTTTACAGGTATTTTAAAAACTAGTAATTATTTTCCAACTACTTATCTATTTTAAATTTTTCAAGCTATTTTCTAAATAAACTGGTCAGAGTTCAAACTGTTAATGGTTAAATACCCAATCGAGATAAGAATAGAGATGATAATCCAAATGGATTAAAGAAATTGTGAGTAAGTGAATAAAAATCAAAGTGAATGTGAATAGAAATGGAATTGATTTGGCTAATAACCAATAAAGGAAAATACGCAGGGTGTACGTATGTTATTCTATTCGCATAGTGATTTGATCCAGATTCGAGCACAGAATTTTGAGATAGTTATTTCGATCCGAATGGGATTTTTCACTCGATTTTCGACGGCGAACCTGGATATGGATTGTTGATTGGTTCTGGATATTCTCTATCATAGTTATGACTATGCAAGGAGAATGACGGTTTTTGATCAAGAAACCAGATATGTGTCCACACTAGGAAGTCGAGTGGACAATACTAGTTCGGAAGTGAAATTGTGTGATCGAGTGACCGATCAGATTGGTATAGCGTACGGATGATATGTGTATATCGTACGGATTTGAATGAAAATGATATTGAAGGAGTAATCAAATTTGAATATTTGATTTTGAATAAATAAAGTTATATATCTTAGTAATATAAGATAAAACTCCCGTTATTGAATCTTTTGCCAAAAGAAAAGGGGTTTTGAAAGTGTTTGAAGTATAAAAGGAGTTTTATACAAGTTTGAAATGATCCGAAGTTTTAAAAATTATATATATCTGTATATATATAAAGGATCTTATGAGGATTTTGGAAAAGGTATTGGGAACCTTTGGATTTGGATTTGGAAAGGCTTTTGATTTTTGGGTAAAATCAAGATTGAATTTGGAAAGCCTAGTTTGAGAATTATCGATTTTGGAATGATCGATTTTGTGTAAAGGAGCTTTGTATGATATCATACTAGGTGTATGATTTGAAGATACTATATATCTATAGTATAAAATGTTTTGATGATGGCTCTGGGGGAAAAGGAGCTCCTTTGAAATGAACTTCTCAGGAGTACCACCGGGTGGTGCTGCCTTGAGCCCCAAGGGGGTTCTAAAGTTAATCCTGTGAGGAGTCCGGACAAAACTAGTTCCTGGGGATCTTGAGTAGAGGTTACCATAGCGAAAGTCATGTGTCTCACTGAGAGCTAAGGTCTATGTTTGATTTTATATCGGTAGACTGCGATCTATGGTAACATAGTGAAGGTCGTGTGTGTCGCTGAGCGCCAACAGTCTGCGTTTGATTTTATATCGGCAGACTGCGACCTGTGATAACATAAAGGAAGTCGTGTGCGTCGTTGATAGCCAACAGTCTACGTTTGATTTTACATCTGTAGACTGCGACCTATGTTGGAGTGGAGAAGTTTCATGTCGACAGCGAAAATCAGAGGCCGTTGAGAGACTGCAGTTACATGGACTTTTGCTGCGACGGCAACGTAACCCTAGGTGTAACTGTGATATGTTGTATGGGGATCCATGTCGTAATCGAGAGGCCGCTGAGAGCCTGCAGTTACATGGACTTTTGCTATGACTGTGACGCCCCACCTCTATACCCACGCTAGGCAAGGACACTACAAAGTAATTCCGCCAACTAACACGGAGAATAAGGCTGGTTGGGAGCGACCATCTATAGCCTTGCTCTAATTATCCATCAAATACGTCGACAATAATCATACCGAACAGATCGACATATCCAATGCATACTTAAAACAAAACCATAGGAGGTTGGATCTATCAGAACAGAATATAATAACTCAAATGTAATATACATCACAGAACAGTAATCATCATATATACATATACTGATACATTGCAGAGTATACAAAATAATACATGTCATGTGGTATAGCAGACCACAATAAACAGACGAGTTCACAAGAATAAATATCAGAGTTTCTACAAAATGGGACTACACAAAAAGCTATGACAAAAAGAAGCTAGCGGAGTAGTCCATGCGGAAGCAAAATAGGCTAAGTCCAAAAGCACCTAACCTGAAACAACTCGGTCTGACTCGAGTATAAAATACACGGGTCAGTCTAGCTAAACAAATCAGTTAGATAAACTGAACAACAATAAACCTGCAAGGTTACAAAGCATAATAGATATCTCTAAAAGAGATAACACAGTCATCTAACGAAAGATGAATCATATAGAACAAGCCTCATATCATCGGCAACATATAGAAACAAAGGATACAAATATCCCAATTCAAGCCAAAAAGGCAAATAACAAATACCAATAAGGTATACACGTTCCGCAAGGTAAACGCTACGCATCATGCGGCTCATAATGACCAACACCGAAGGGCGATACCAAGGGAATATACATATCCATGAAACATCATAAAATTGCTCGAGCTCAGTACTGTACAAACAAGGATCCATGAGCCCGAAGACTCCAAACCCAATATCACCCATGCGGCTCATAACGACCAACATCGGAAGCGATACTAAAGGGCAACCCAATATCACCCATGCGGCTCATAACGACCAACATCGGAAGCGATACTAAAGGGCAACAAACCCGAAGGCACAAACCCGTAGGCACATACCCGAAGGCAACAAACCGTAGTGGTGAAGGTCAGAGACCCAGTACTGGACACCATTAACTGGCGGAATGTGTCACAACTCTCGAAAAGGAATCCGAAAAGTGTTAACGTATGTCCCATAACCACTCGTTCGCACTAAACGGTTTACTATCCGTCAGCCACTTTCACACTCAAAGCAGTACAAAGTTCACCTCATGTCATCGGAAACCAAACCCGAAGGTCAAAACGATCTATCAAATAGGTCGGGAATTAATCGGAAGGATAAACGCACAGATTCATGGTCCGTGTTTTTTCCAACCATTTAATCACCCTTCTACTTCGCTCGAAGTGCGAAATTGTGCGTGTGTTTAAATAGGATTTATAAATTGGAGAAACGAGCTTTTAGTATGATTAGAAAGATTATTTTATAAAAACCCATGGATGAAGTCAAAAATAAGTTATCAAAGTCAAAGAGGCAATAAAAACCACTAAGAAGCAATTTGAATCGATAAAATTTGGAAAATAAATCAAAATATGCAAAACTAGGCAAAACAGGCAAAACATGAGCAGGTCGGTCGACCGGTTGCAGGGCTCGGTCGGCTGGCCAGATGTAGGAAATAAAAAAAACTCGACATGAGCAGGTCGGTCGACCGGCTACAGGGCTCGGTCGGTCGAACTGCATATTCCTGCAATTTCTGCCCTTTTTTCCAATGAATTGCAATTTCTCCCAAAACGCGATCTTCCGAGCAATGGAGTTAAGGAGCCTTAGCCAATAGATACCCCAGCTCCATTAGCTCTCCGATTCGCAACCAAAAACATATTCAAACATCAAAGTTAGGATCTTTAAAGAATTGAACCCAAACACTAAAATTTTGGATATTCACCAATTCAATCCAAACCAAAAGCAAGTGCATATGAACAAGGTGTTAGGAATTCATACCCAACGTCAATGAAATCAAGAGAAGTAGATGTGAGTTCAAAACTCACCTTTAATCTCACAAACAAAGAAGATGAAGGAGCCAAAACACAAGGAGAAGACCAACTAATCACTACTTCAACCCAACAAGCTTCAATCTAAGAACAAACAAGTATTTTCCTAAGTTAGGTTTAGGAAAACTTTCTGAAATTGAAGGAGAAAGTGTTGGAGAAGAAGAAGAGAGACTTACCTATGGCTTCTCTATGATTTTGGAGCAAGAAATCAAGTTACAAAGGAGAAACTAGGGCATGCAATTTCTATTTCCTCTTCCCTTCCACCATTTTCAGTTTTACTTGAGAAATGAAAATGAAAGAAGATGAAATGAAGAGAAGGGGTTGAGTTAGGGTATTAGTTAAGCTAATGGGCTGAACCCAAACCCAAAACCCAATAGAAAAAGGTCAAAATTTCACTTACTCCAAACATATCAAAGATTATACTCAAAAAGATCGCAAACGCCATTTTGGAACCAATGGAATTGGTTTCAAGTCCCAATTCGACCGTTTGCAAAAAGTAACATTTCGGACCAAAATCCGACTAACGATGCTATATTTAAATTAAACATTTAAATATAAAATCGTTAAATATGCGGGTTGTTACAGATCTCCCCTCCTTACAAAATTGCGTCCTCACAATTCCTAGAGACGATATTCGTAACAACTACATACATGCAACATTCAAAAGAAAAAGGAAATAAGCTCGAGATGAAAAGACATACTCACCGTTCTCAAGCTAAGAAAGAAAACCCGGATAAGATCGCTCAATAAATTCTCTGGTTTCCCAAGTACAGTCATTGGGATTAGCGGACCATTGAACTTTAACGAGCGGCACGTCCTTGTTCCGAAGGTGTCGCACCTCCGTGTCAAGCACGCGAATAGGTTGTTGTACAATAGATAAGTCCGGTGAGATCTCAAGCTCTTGCAAATCAGGAGAAGTAATAACAGAATCCGACTCCCAAAGACACTTCCGAAGTTGCGAGACGTGGAACACGTCATGAATGCTGGATAAATGAGCTGGAAGTGAAACTCTATAAGCCACAGGGCCAATACGTTCAGTAATAGAAAATGGTCCTATAAAGCGAGGAGCCAATTTCCCAGTCGTACTGAAACGCATAACCCCCTTCAAAGGAGAAACACGAATAAGAACAAGATCGTCGATCGAGAACTCGAGAGGCTTCCTACGGTTGTCCGCATAGGATTTCTGGCGGCTCTGCGCCTCTTTCATTCTCAACCGAATAAGATCAATCTTCTCGGAAGAATCACGAACAAAATCTGGACCAAGAATAAGCTTCTCCCCAGATTCCAACCAACAAGAAGGTGATCGACATGGTCTTCCGTATAAGGCTTCGAAAGGAGCCATACCGATACTAGATTGAAAACTATTGTTGTAGGAGAACTCTACAAGAGGTAGATGATCCTCCCAACTACCACCGAAATCAAAAATACAAACACGGAGAAGATCTTCCAAGATATGATTCACCTGTTCAGTCTCTCCATCAGACTGCGGATGATAAGCTGTAGAAAAATTAAGCTTTGTTCCCAAAGCTTGCTGAAGACTCTTCCAAAAATGACTCGTGAATAAAGGATCACGGTCACTCACAATAGAACTAGGAACACCGTGAAGTCTCACGATTTCCTTGACATATAACTTAGCCAAAAGCGAAGCAGTCCTATTAGACTTAATAGGGACAAAATGAGCAGACTTGGTGAGGCGATCAACAATAACCCAAATACTAGAATGGCCAGACCTCGAATGAGGTAGGCCGTCTATGAAATCCATAGAAATCTGATCCCATTTCCACAATGGAATCTCAAGAGGCTGAAGAAGACCCGAAGGACACTGATGCTCGGCTTTAAAACGCTGACAAGTTATGCAATTGCTCACATAACACGCCACATCGCGCTTCATACCTTCCCAATAATAAAGACGACGCATATCGGCATACATCTTACTACTACCGGGATGAATGGTATACTTAGAGCGGTGACAGTCATCAAGAATGTCATGCCTAAGTGCAAGATCAGAAGGCACAAAAAGACGGTTCTTCTTACGAAGACACCCATGAGAATCAATGCTGAAATCTTGCAACGCCTCATCACAAGATCCAGACTCACAAAGCTGAATAAGATGCAACAACTCAGGATCACGCCGCTGACCATCGGCAATACGATCCAATAAAATAGGTCGAGCTCCCAAACTAAATAATAGAATAGGAAAATTCGAAGATGAACCTCGATCCCGAATTTCACAAAAAGATAGAGTCTCAAGAATATTCCATTCGGCAAGCATCATAGAAATAACAGCCGAATGTTTGCGACTAAGCACATCTGCAACACGATTACCCTTACCAGGGGTATACTGGATATCAAAGTCATAAGAAGCAAGAAACTCGAGCCAACGTTGTTGTCTCATATTAAGTTCCTTCTGAGTGAACAAATACTTCAAGGATTTATGATCGGTATAGAGAATGAAGCGCTCGCCCAATAAATAATGTCACCAAATCTTCAAGGCAAAGACAATGGCGGCAAGCTCAAGATCATGAGTGGCATAGCGAACTTCATTCGAACGCAGTTGCCTAGAAGCATAAGCAACTACCCGATCCTTCTTCATAAGAACAGCACCGAGACCACTACCACAAGCATCGGTGTAGACAACAAGATCATGATTCCCTTCGGGAACCACAAGGATAGGAGCATTAGTGAGAAGCTCCTTCAATGTCAAAAAGGAAGCTTCACACTTGTCGGACCAAATAAAACGAATGCCTTTCCGAGTAAGGCAAGTGAGAGGAAGCACAACATGGGAAAAGTTCTTAATGAACCGACGGTAATAACCCGCCAATCCAAGGAAACTACGAATCTCATGAATATTTTCAGGCCTCTTCCAATTCTGGATGGCTTCGATCTTTGAGGGATCGACAGAAATGCCATCGAAAGATACAACATGGCCTAAGAACTTAACCTTATTCTCCCAAAAGTGGCACTTGGAGAATTTGGCTCTAAGCTGATGACGATGAAGAGTACTCAAGACAATTCTCAAGTGATTAGCATGCTCAGCTTCAGACTTAGAATAAATAAGGATATCATCAATGAACACAAGAACGAACTTATCGAGGTATTCCCGAAATACCCGATTCATGAGATCAACAAAGAAAGCAGGAGCGTTCGTTAAACCGAACGGCATAACGAGCCACTCAAAAGAATCATATCGAGTGCGGAAAGTTGTAAGAGGTATGCTATCCTCCGCGAATCGTAATTGATGAAAACCTGTGGCAAGGTCAAGTTGAGAAAAGACCTTAGCACCACTCAATAGATCGAACATATCATCGATCCTAGGCAATGGATACCTATTTCTAATGGTCAACTCGTTAAGCTTGCGATAGTCAATGCAAAGCCTAAGAGTTCCATCAGACTTATTCACGAAAACAACCGCTGATCCCCATAGAGAAAAACTGGACTAAATCAACTGCTTGGACCCAAGCTCTAAAAGCTGCTTCTTGAGTTCCTCATTTTCCTTTGTAGACATCCTCGTGGGAGGACGACTAACTGTCTGCGCGCCTGGAATGAGATCAATGTGGAACTCAATTGCCCGTTTGGGTGGCAAACCCGATACAGGCTCAAAAACATTAGAAAAGTCACAAGCAACAGGGATACGAGATATATCATCATCATCTCGCGAATCAAGAGAATATAAAGCCATCTCGGAATTATCCACATCCCGAAGAACAAGAGATAGCTGAGTAGACGAATCCGGATGTCAAAGATATATAATCCTCTCCGAACAAATAATCCTGGCATCATATCTCACTAGCCAGTCCATTCCCAAAATCATATCAAATCCCAGACAAGAAATAACGTGCAGATTCGCACGAAAAGAAAAACCACATAAAACAATCTCAACATCATCACAAAGCAAACTAAGGGTCGCGGATCCCCCAATAGGATTCGCAATCCTCAATGAAGTAACCATACAAGAAACATCCAAAGATAAATCATCAACGAGCTTTTTCGATACGAAAGAATGTGAAGCACCCGTATCGAAAAGAACTCGTATACTATGGTCATAAAATAAAATAGAACCTTCCAAAATAGATGGAGATATACCTTTGGGCTGAGAAGGACCTTTAGAAGCCTTGGTAGCAAAAAGATTGCTAGACTTAGCGCCAGCCGGAACAGTAGGGCAAGCTGAAACATGATGACCCTCCTTCTTGCAGTAACGGCAGAAGACTGGCTTAGGACAAGCTCGAATAATATGATCCGGAGAACCACAATTAAAACACTTTCGAACAAAAGGTGTTCCGGAAGACTGAGGCTGAGAGCTAGGACCACCGGTCTGCTTCTTCTTAGAAGGAAAAGGCTTCTTCTGAATTGGAAACGACCTCTTGTTGGGGTTTTTGGAAACCTCAACATCAACATCACTATCACACTCCTTCTCGACGGTCTCGAGATGAAGTGCCGAATCAACCAACTCCTCAAAAGAAAGTTTAAGCTGGAGTAACAAAGACTTCTTAAGATATTTCTTAAGACCAGAAACAAAGAAGTACTGATAAATTCAAGACCATACTGAGATAAAGCCTCGAACGATGCGACATACTCAGAAACAGAAGATTTCCCTTGCTTCAACTCAAGGAAGCGACGGGTCAATAAAACTTTTTCAGATTCAGGAACGAACTTGAGTTCAAATCGCTCCCGAAACTGAGTCCAAGAAAGAGTAGACTCATCAATCTCGGCTACAAAAAGCTCATACCAATCAAGAGCACGCTCTTGTAATAAGCTAGAAGTTAAAAGAACTCTATCATGGTCAGAAAGATCCATGCGAGAGAAGATACGCTCGCACGTGCGAAGCCAAGCTTGGACTTCAAGAACAGACTCGGAGCCCTTAAACGGCTTTCCTCCAAGATGAGAAAAATCACTACACTGGCGTGCAAAAGCAGACTTGCGAGGTGGAGACACTCGAGGAAGAACTGGAGGCTGAGTACTCCTAAACAATTCCATAAACTGATCAGCAGACATATAAACGCCATCCGGATGTGAGCCACTGCATTGCCCAGCATCCGAACGTCGTCCCCTGCCTCTTCCAGCCATACGCTGAAGGTAAGATAAGAACAAGATTATTCACAAGGTAGATATTGCAATATGGAATACTACGGAATAAAATGCATTCCAAGACGTATTCCCAAACTCTATCTAACCTTGATGGGATAAAGAGACACGATGATTCAAAGATTTGTATCACTTGTACACTTTGATGTACCGTAATATGTGCATCTATTCTGTGTTTATCATATTTTGTTCTGAACCTGGCTCTGATACCACGCTGTGACGCCCCACCTCTATACCCACGCTAGCCAAGGACACTACAAAGTAATGTCGTCAACTAACACGGAGAATAAGGCTGGTTGGGAGCGACCATCTATAGCCTTGCTCTAATTATCCATCAAATACGTCTACAATAATCATACTGAACAAATCGACATATCCAATGCATACTTAAAACAAAACCATAGGTGGTTGGATCTATCAGAACAGAATATAATAACTCAAATATAATATACATCACAGAACAGTAAATCATCATATACACATATACTGATACATTACAGAGTATACAAAATAATACATGTCATGTGGTATAGCAGACCACAATATACAGACGAGTTCACAAGAATAAATATCAGAGTTTCTACAAAATGGGACTACACAAAAAGCTATGACAAAAAGAAGCTAGCGGAGTAGTCCATGCGGAAGCAAAATAGGCTAAGTCCAAAAGCACCTAACCCGAAACAACTCGGTCTGACCCGAATATAAAATACACGGGTCAGTCTAGCTAAACAAATCAGTTAGATAAAATGAACAACAATAAACCTGCAAGGTTACAAAGCATAATAGATATCTCTAAAAGAGATAACACAATCATCTAACGAAAGATGAATCATATATAACAAGCCTCATATCATCGGCAACATATAGAAACAAAGGATACAAATATCCCAATTCAAGCCAAAATGGCAAATAACAAATACCAATAAGGTATACAAGTTTCGCAAGGTAAACGCTACACATCATGCGGCTCATAATGACCAACATCGAAGGGCGATACCAAGGGAATATACATATCCATGAAACATCATAAAATTGCTCGAGCTCAGTACTGTACAAACAAGGATCCATGAGCCCCAAGACTCCAAACCCAATATCACCATGCGGCTCATAACGACCAACATCGGAAGAGATACTAAAGGGCAACCCAATATCACCCATGCGGCTCATAACGACCAACATCGGAAGCGATACTAAAGGGCAACAAACCCGAAGGTACAAACCCGTAGGCACATACCCGAAGGCAACAAACCGTAGTGGTGAAGGTCAGAGACCCAGTACTGGACACCACTAACTGGCGGAATGTGTCACAACTCTCGAAAAGGAATCCGAAAAGTGTTAATGTATGTCCCATAACCACTCGTTCGCACTAAACGGTTTACTATCCGTCAGCCACTTTCACACTCAAAGCAGTACAAAGTTCACCTCATGTCATCGGTAAACCAAACCCGAAGGTCAAAACGATCTATCGAATAGGTCGGGAATTAATCGGAAGGATAAACGCACAGATTCATGGTCCGCGTTTTGCCCAACCATTTAATCATCCTTCCACTTCGCTCGAAGTGCGAAATTGTGCGTGCGTTTAAATAGGATTTATAAATTGGAGAAACAAGCTTTTAATATGATTAGAAAGATTATTTTATAAAAACCCATGGATGAAGTCAAAAATAAGTTATCAAAGTCAAAGAGGCAATAACAACCACTAAGAAGCAATTTGAATCTATAAAATTTGGAAAATAAATCAAAATATGCAAAATTAGGCAAAACAGGCAAAACATGAGCAGGTCGGTCGACCGGTTGCAGGGCTCGATCGGCTGGCCAGATGTAGGAAATAAAAAAAACTCGACATGAGCAGGTCGGTCGACCGGCTACAGGGCTCGGTCGGCCGAACTGCATATTCCTGCAGTTTCTGCCCTTTTTTCCAATGAATTGCAATTTCTCCCAAAACGCGATCTTTCGAGCAATGGAGTTAAGGAGCTTTAGCCAATAGATACCCCAGCTCCATTAGCTCTCCGATTCGCAACCAAAAACATATTCAAACATCAAAGTTAGGATCTTTAAAGAATTGAACCTAAACACTAAAATTTTGGATATTCACCAATTCAATCCAAACCAAAAGCAAGTGCATATGAACAAGGTGTTAGGAATTCATACCCAACGTCAATGAAATCAAGAGAAGTAGATGTGAGTTCAAAACTCACCTTTAATCTCACAAACAAAGAAGATGAAGGAGCCAAAACACAAGGAGAAACCAGCTAATCACTACTTCAACCCAACAAGCTTCAATCTAAGAACAAACAAGTATTTTCCTAAGTTTGGTTTAGGAAAACTTTCTGAAATTGAAGGAGAAAGTGTTGGAGAAGAAGAAGAGAGACTTACCTATGGCTTCTCTATGATTTAGGAGCAAGAAATCAAGTTACAAAGGAGAAACTAGGGCATGCAATTTCTATTTCCTCTTCCCTTCCACCATTTTCAGTTTTACTTGAGAAATGAAAATGAAAGAAGATGAAATGAAGAGAAGGGGTTGAGTTAGGGTATTAGTTAAGCTAATGGGCTGAACCCAAACCCAAAACCCAATAGAAAAAGGTCAAAATTTCACTTACTCCAAACATATCAAAGATTATACTCAAAAAGATCGCAAACGCCATTTTGGAACCAATGGAATTGGTTTCAAGTCCCAATTCGGCCGTTTGCAAAAAGTAACATTTCGGACCAAAATTCGACTAACGATGCTATATTTAAATTAAACATTTAAATATAAAATCGTTAAATATGCGGGTTGTTACAGATCTCCCCTCCTTACAAAATTGCGTCCTCACAATTCCTAGAGACGATATTCGTAACAACTACATACATGCAACATTCAAAAGAAAAAGGAAATAAGCTCGAGATGAAAAGACATACTCACCGTTCTCAAGCTAAGAAAGAAAACCCGGATAAGATCGCTCAATAAATTCTCTGGTTTCCCAAGTACAGTCATTGGGATTAGCGGACCATTGAACTTTAACGAGCGGCACGTCCTTGTTCCGAAGGTGTCGCACCTCCGTGTCAAGCACGCGAATAGGTTGTTGTACAATAGATAAGTCCGGTGAGATCTCAAGCTCTTGCAAATCAGGAGAAGTAATAACAGAATCCGACTCCCGAAGACACTTCCGAAGTTGCGAGACGTGGAACACGTCATGAATGCTGGATAAATGAGCTGGAAGTGAAACTCTATAAGCCACAGAGCCAATACGTTCAGTAATAGAAAATGGTCCTATAAAGCGAGGAGCCAATTTCCCAGTCGTACTGAAACGCATAACCCCCTTCAAAGGAGAAACACGAATAAGAACAAGATCGTCGATCGAGAACTCGAGAGGCTTCCTACGGTTGTCCGCGTAGGATTTCTGGCGGCTCTGCGCCTCTTTCATTCTCAACCGAATAAGATCAATCTTCTCGGAAGAGTCACGAACAAAATCTGGACCAAGAATAAGCTTCTCCCCAGATTCCAACCAACAAGAAGGTGATCGACATGGTCTTCCGTATAAGGCTTCGAAAGGAGCCATACCAATACTAGATTGAAAACTATTGTTGTAGGAGAACTCTACAAGAGGTAGATGATCCTCCCAACTACCACCGAAATAAAAAATACAAATACGGAGAAGATCTTCCAAGATACGATTCACCTGTTCAGTCTCTCCATCAGACTGCGGATGATAAGCTGTAGAAAAATTAAGCTTTGTTCCCAAAGCTTGCTGAAGACTCTTCCAAAAATGACTCGTGAATAAAGGATCACGGTCACTCACAATAGAACTAGGAACACCGTGAAGTCTCACGATTTCCTTGACATATAACTTAGCCAAAAGCGAAGCAGTCCTATTAGACTTAATAGGGACAAAATGAGCAGACTTGGTGAGGCGATCAACAATAACCCAAATACTAGAATGGCCAGACCTCGAACGAGGTAGGCCGTCTATGAAATCCATAGAAATCTGATCCCATTTCCACAATGGAATCTCAAGAGGCTGAAGAAGACCCGAAGGACGCTGATGCTCGGCTTTAAAACGCTGACAAGTTATGCAATTGCTCACATAACACGCCACATCGCGCTTCATGCCTTCCCAATAATAAAGACGACGCATATCGGCATACATCTTACTACTACCGGGATGAATGGTATACTTAGAACGGTGACAGTCATCAAGAATGTCATGCCTAAGTGCAAGATCAGAAGGCACAAAAAGACGGTTCTTCTTACGAAGACATCCAAAAAGCATGCATTTATTAAAAATCTGAAGTTAAGCTACCTGCATGCATTTCTTCAAAATCTGGGATTAAAGCAAATTAAGTCATCAGCAACAATTAAGATTAAAGGCAAACAAATCCAGTTTTAAAGCATTCAAGCTTTCTGCAAGCATTTCAAACAAGTTTGTTAAAGAATGTTCTGCATATTCAAAATCTAGGCTCTGCATTTTAATTCAGGTGACTAACTACATTTTTTTTATAATTTATGTAGGAAAATTTGGTTGCATCATAGATGTCTGAAATATGTATGTTTATATATATACATATTGTATCTCTAGATGTATGATGCATGTCTGTTTGTTTTCAACAGAGTCTGCTCTGTTATACTTCCCAGTTCTTGAACTATTCAAATTTAAACTTCTTGATCTAAACACCATTTAAATTTGAGATTCAAATGAAAATTGTTCGTTTAATTATAAAATTTAGTTTAGAATTTTACTTGGGTTAAAATAACCCAGTATCATCTCTCGATTTTATTAAGAGTTGAGCAAACATTAAATTAGTGAAAAATCAAGTATGAAGATTTAACAAATCAGTAATATAAATTGAAACCCTATACTAAAACATGATTTATAAGATCAAAATATCAATTTTTAGAAAGGAATTGGAAGTGCAGTTTATATTTGCACTGAAAATGGAAATTGGGGAAGTTATGATGATCTTTAGGGTTGTATGTGTTGGCATTTCTTCTGGAAGGGATGTAGTTATCTGGGATGTTGTGAAAATTAATGGTTTGAATTGAAATTCAATTTTGAGGTTGTGATTTGGGATTTTCAGTGGTGAACCCTAGTTTTATTGGGTTGCTGTTTTTGTTCGAATGTGGTCTCCTCGGTTGACCGAGTTCAACCATGATTTGCGTATTGGTAGATGTTGGTTTGGGGAAGTCTTCGCCGGAGTATGGAAGGTGATGGTAGTCGGAGTTTCATGGGGAAATGATGTTGACAGGTTTGGGATGTGTATGTTGTCTTCAGTTCCAGGTTTTGATCTTAAACTTGAATTTGAATTCGAGTTGAATTCTAGGGAATCTGAGGTTTGAAGGGTGAAGTGGGGTTACTGGCGGATGGGAGATGGCCATTGATGATGGTCAGAGGTGGCCGGAGTTGATGTACGGGTGCACAGTGAAGTATGTGCATGTTGGTGATGATTAGAGGGTTACAGGGTTTGGTTTCTCGAGATGGTCTCGGCTAAATTGGAGGGTGACTCGAAGCAGGAAGGTCTTTGACTCGAAGTAAATCTTTGGGTTGCTCGTGCATTATTTTTGTGTTTCAGGTTTTAGTATAATACAGAAACCTGATCTGTTTTTTCATATTTTTAAAGAAAAGTATGAGATGCGGATTGAAATTTAAAATGAGTTTTTGAAATCTAAAATTTGAAATGTATTCAAATTAGTTTGAATCTGAGATTTGAAATGACTTAGGTTTAAAATTTAATTTGGTTTTAAAACTTATAAGTGTAAAAGTATATGGGGTTTGAATTTAAACTGAAAATTTTAAATTGATAAATTAGAAATTTAAAATAAGTTTAAATCTGAATTTTTGAAATCTGGGATTGGGTTTAAACTTCAATATTATTAAAATAATATAAGTTTAATTTTAAATTGTTTAGTTACATTGAAAGGGTTAAATGATTTGAATTTTTAAACGGAAGAAGTAAAATGTAAATAAGTTTTAAAGATTTAATTTTAAATCTGGAATAAATGATTCAAGCTGTATTTCAGATTTGTAATCAAAAGAAAATTTTAAATTGAATTGGTTCTAAATATCTTGGAATGTTTAAAGTATATGTTTAAATTGATTTGAACTTTAAATTCTTTTAAAACTTATTTATAAAATGGATGTTTCTTGAACTTTGAGATAGTAAGAATTTAAATTGTTTTAAACTTGAAACAAAGTGTTTTTTTAAATACTTTATATAAGTAAGAAATGTTTTCTTAAATTAAGTTAGAATTTAAGAATTTAGATTCATTTAAATTATTAAGTTAATTTAAATGGGTGATTAATTATTTAATTAATTTATAATATGGATAATTAATTAAATAATTAAGAGATTCTTAATTAATTAATTAAAGACTTAAGATTAATTAAGGGAGATTAATCTGTAATTAGGGATTATTAATTAGATTTTAATTAATAATTAAGAATTAATTAATCAAGTAATTAAGGATTAATTAAGATTGCAGTTAACACTTAATTAATTAAATAATTGGAGATTAATTAATTGGTAATTAAAGATTAATTAATTTGTAACTAATGATGGTTAATCTGAGATAATTTCTTAAGAAAGAGTTAAAGAATAGTTAATGAAGGTCATTAACTTAAGATTATTTAACAATTAATTAATGTGATTAATTTTAATAACTAATTAGATTAATTAATTGATAATAATCAGTTGAGAAATTGTTTAAGTTTAACTACGTATTAAAAGTAATTAAAAATTAATTACTTAATGTAATTAATTAGGGTTTAATGTGATTAGTTTAGATTAATTAATTAAGTTTAATTAATTTAAACACTTGTTGATTGATGAACAATTACTTAATGTAATTAATGGAAGTGTAATTACTTAAGGAAGTAATTAATGGTAATCAGTGGATGTTATTAATCAAGGGTAATTAATAATTATGGTTAATAATTAATTAATGAAGTAATTAAAGGTTAATTACTATATTTGGTTAAGGGTAAAATTAATTTGTGAAATTAATTAAGGGATAAATAGAATGATATTGGAGGCCTTTGATTAATTGATATCCCTAATATATGGTTCGTGATGCTATATGATAAGATATGTTTGATTTAAACTGTGATGATGCGGTTATCTATTGATGATGAATTATTGTGACATCCTGTATTTAAAATTGAATTGTATTTCACTTGAATAATGTAAGTTAAGATGACACTGGGTTCGAAGAGACCGGAGTCGTGTATTAGTAAATACCCGAAACCACTTCGATTCTTTATAAATTGCTAGGTGAAATTGATAAGCTGGAATGGAATGATTTAAGTGAATTAGACATTTAATCTAAATTAGTTTAAGTTAAATAAATTAAAAAAATTAGTTTATTTGAGAATGGAGGAAATATAAGTGTAAAGTTGCTTATTTAAAAATATGAACAATTGGAAACTTTTACATTTAAATTTATTTAGTAAATTGTTGAAAATTAGATGTAAGTATAAGAAATTTATTGTATAAAAATAATATGTTAAATGATATGTTAATGAACATTTTAAATGTTAAAATATGATTTTAAAATGTTTATTGGTTTTAAATTGAAGTTTATTATTGGCTGGAAATACACTAAAACCTGGAATTAACTTTTAATAGCATTCAGAAATGCTATAGTTTCTGAATTGAACTAAAATTTTGTAAAAAGAGCTATTACAGCATTTCTGAAATGTTGTAGTTGCTGTAATTGAACTTATAGGCTAATATTGGACTCGGATCTATTGTTGCATTCTCTGGAAATGCTATAGTGGTCTGTAGTCTTTGCTGAAATCAAATTTAAACCTTGTTTTGAAATCTGAGCTACCGCAGCATTTCTGGAAATGTTGTCTTTGCTGTTTTAAACTAAAATTTTACTAAATCTGAGTATTAACAGCAGTTTTTAAGTGCTGTCTTTTCTGAATTAAAATGTTTTCATGTGTAACTTATAACGGATTTTTTCCAAATGTTGCGAAAGGCTGAAATTTTAATAAATATGATTTTTGACTTAGTAAATGAGCTTAGAATGACTTGAAACTTTGAAATTTGAATGCTTGAATTGAAAGAATAATAAATCCACTTTTAAAATGATTTAAATGAATAAATTAAATTTGAAATGAATCATTTTAAAAGGGGGTTCGAATTTTAATAAATGAATGTTATCTTTGGTTTTAAAAGATACTTAAATTGGATATTTGGATTTGAATTTCAAATAATGATTTGAAAGGGAAGTTTGAAAGATTGATATTTTTGATATTGAAATTATGTGGAAATGATATAATTTTTATTTGATAAAGATTTGGATTGAAAAGGATATTTTATTTTGAAGTATGAAAATATTTTTTTAAAGTTATAACCACGGGTTATAATAACGATTGGTTATTAAAGAGACCGGGATCGGATATTGTCTTATAGCCGGCCAATATTGAAAACCACTTAAACAACTGTGTACGCGGTGGAGATTCCAGAATGAAGTAGGATGGTGGCGACATTCTCGAGTTATATTACGTGGACCCAACTCCCGTGAGTTGGCATATATAACTAAAACAGGAGCTATACCGGGCTACACAAAGGGTCGCACCCTTTCATCGAGCATGCTCTATCGGAAACCATTCTATTACTTTTGTGATTCGATATGGTGGCGCCACTTTGATTCGGGGTATGTCTCGAGGTGGGCGAAAGCTGCTGGCTTGCCGTCACCACCGGTCCGGGAGTGCAAACGGTGTACCCACCCTGGCATTGCCTCGCGTGCCTCGTCATATCCTTATATCGAGCCCACTACGATTTTGGTTTTAAAGATCCGACCGTGTTAAGATTCACCATCCCCTTAACGCTATTTTCTATATGATTATACTTTACTGATTAGACACTACTATATATAGCGTATATTACTACATAGTAAATAGTTTAACGGATCCTTAGAGGATGGGCAGTCCCAAGCATCTTCTAAGTTACTTGTACCTTTACTATAGTCCACTTGAGTTGGTTTACATTGTATAAGTGTGTATATCCTGACTCGAGTGTTTGTATTTTTATTTACGCTCAGGTTTGCTTGAGTTATTCACGGATTTGGATTTCCACTTTCTGGAGATTGAAATTGCTGGAGATTATCTACTTGTCAAGTTTTATCTTTTGCATTCCGTTGTTCCTTTCGGCTCTTGTATTAGTAGACTTCTATGTAGTGAGACCTCCTTTGTACTTTATTTCTTCTGTTGTATTTTATGTAACTCTGATATTTTATATAGTAGCTTCATGAACTACTATTTCTTTTACTTCCGCTGCATTATTATTACTCTGTGTCTATGATTTGTGATTTTTATTTACTGTATATTCTGAGATTTGCCAAATTTTTATTTACAACGCGGTATTTTGAGCAATTCAATTCCGACATGAGTGTCTACCTATACACTTATAATGGATGCGAATGGTTGAAAATATCGAGGCGTTACATTTCCACCGTCACTCACCATCGTACGGCCACGACAGCCAGCAAGTGGACCCGCTCCATCTCCACCATTTCGCATGCTTATCACCCATCCTCCGCCTCACGCATCTGCCACTGCCACCAAAATAAACACCGAAACCCCATGCGCTTCCTCCTCCCCATTCCCTCACGTGAAACCCAACACCCGACAACCTCCTCTTAACACCGTTAATGCAGCCGACCCATCGCCTCGAACCCGACTTGTCACGGCCACCAAACCACTCTCCACGCAAACATCGTCGACTCACGCACAACACTCGCCACCTCCTTTCTTTGAATCGTCTACCACCATCTCACAGCAAACCACCACGCGAGCAGCCTTCGCAAGTCAGATCCGCAATTTCAGGGCCCCATCGTCGAACCCACCATTTAACCTCATCCGTTTGCCCATTCTTCCACTTCCTTTTCAGACCAAACCATCCATGCTCGGCTACTTCAGATCCTTCGCGTCGCCAAGGACAGCAAGCATCTGGCTCGAGTTTATATAATATAATATCGTAAGTGTATCTATGCTTTGTTGTCGCTCATTTTCTTCTGAATGCTACTCTGTTCAGTTTGTCTATAATCTATAGTTTTTTATATACATAATTCTATTTCAAGTAAATAAGTATGAAAGTTTATATGTTTAAAATATGATTGTGTACTAAGTTGGATATATGTTACAGTGCTTAGTATATATATAGTATAGGTTGTTGTTTATAAATAATATATAAGTTACGCATATTAATATGTACTGTGTTTAGTATATATTCATACATAGGTTTATATATGTCAGTAAAATATATATGTAAACTGTCTATAGCAAGTTTATAACATGAGATGGTATATATATTATACAGTTCAGTGTGTTACTATATTTTTACAAGCTGTTTTGGTTTCTTTGTTTTACACCCTATTTTATATACGTAAGTTTGTGTTATTTACAATATTAAGTTTACATTATTGCTGTTGGATTTGTATGTTAATAAAGTATGCATCTATGGTTTTATTGTGTGTACATATATATCCTTAGGCTGCTTTGTTTTCTTGTTTTACATTTTACTATAAAAAGAATGTGTTTTATTTTCATATGGTGGCTGAGGCTTTTAATCTTATTTGAGTGTTACAGTGCATATGTTATCTTTAGTTTTAAACTTTGCTGTTGGAATTATATATGGGTAAGGTTTGCATATATGTTAGCTTATAAAGTAATATATTTTGTTTTAAAGTGTTTGTATGTGTTGGTCTGCATATCTACGAAGCTATTTATATGTTAGTGTTTTATAAAGTAAGTATTGTATTATATATTATGATATGAAAGTTTCGAAGTTTTGTTATCTATAAATATAAAAAAATGTACAGGTTACTAGTTGTTTACAACCTATATATATACCTTATATATGTTATTGTTGTTGCGTGGGTTATATTGGTTTTATTTAAATATTGAGGTTTGCATGTTATCCGCTTTTTTTTCTTTCATAAAGTGTCTAGTTCTGTCTCCTCCGAAAAAGCTATATTTATATTACTGTAAGTGTGAAGTCTTAAAGTTCGCATTGTACCTGTTATCATCTTCGTTCTATTTTCTGCATATTGTTGTATTAAGCCGCGTAAACAAGGTGGATATATATATATATATAGTATAAGTAACTAAATTTTTGGTCTATATGTATATATTACTTATAAGTTATTAGTTTGTTATTATATGAATAATTTGTTATAGTTTGAAAGTGTATTCATATTTGACAGCACATAATATGACTATGTTATTTATAAGTTCTTATTATATTATGCGTACTAAATAAATGATATATGGATCTTATTTAAGTAGAGGGTTGATTTGATGTATGCATTTAATGTAAAATAATGATTTTTAATTATATATATGTTATTTAATACTTGTTTTAACTTAAATACTGATTTCCTGGAAATAATTACATATATAATTTTTGTTCTATAAAAATGATTCCGATTATTTTCGTTGATCCAGTTCTGATTGGATTTTGTCTATTCATATTATCAGCTTTAATCGTTGAATTTGTGCCGATTCTTGCTATGCTTCGATTCATCATTCAAATTTCAGTGTCCATATCGGTGTGCGTATCCCTGTCATCTTTTGTATTCTCTAGCCTCGAAAGGTGAGCAATCACTCACGATTAATGTTCTTTTATTTATTAAATTTGATTTAAATTGAAACGACAATTGAAATATGCTGCTGTTAGTTATTTACACTGTTATATATGCTATTACCGGTATCAGTTCACCTGTGACATCTGACACCATTATCTGTTAATTATACAATGATAAATCACGTTTGATTGATAATTAATTGATTGTTTGTTGTTTATACTGGATGTTAAATTGTAATGTATAAAGTGATAAATAATATGCAATTGAATTTGACGTAGGATAGTTAAAATTTTAAAAGACATATGTGTAAATTTGATTAAATGACATGTGTATAATATGACCCCCTTTTAATGTTAAATTAATTGACATGTAGGATTTGGTTAATTACACCTTGAACCATTGAATGTATGTTGTTTAAACTGATGATGTATGAAATTGTAAATAGATGACAAGTGAAGAACCGTAATGTAATAATCTTTAATCTACATGAAATGATAATGTAGATTCTAGAAATAATTACATTAATTTGCACATACAGCATTGTGCATTAATACGATTGTTTCGGGATTATTTGAATTAATTATTGGATTGTTATTGATTGTTGTTATTGCTTGTTTATTTACTTTGACACCACCCCAGTTATCACACTGCAAGTTGCCTTTGCTATGTTTTGATTTTTGAATTGAAATGGAATCGGGTCGAAATGATAAATACCCAAATGAACTTGACTTAGGATAGAGAATTAAATAAACTCGATTGGTCAATAATTGGTTTGAAAATGAAATAAAGATTTTATTTGAATAATAATAAGGTTTTGAAATAAAATTGGAATTTAAAATTTTAATGAAAAGAAATGTGAATGTTTGAAATTTGAAATGAAATATTAACGTAGTAATTGATGAAAGAACGTGTTTAAAAATTTATTATTTAATAATTAAATTTGGAATTATTAATAATTAAGTACGAAATTATTTAATAATTAAGTTGGAAATAATTTAATAATTTAGTTTGAATTTATTAAGTTTGAAATTATTAATTAAGTTTTGAAATTATTTAATAATTGAATAAGGTTGAATTAATTGATAATTAAATAAAAAAATTGAATTCTTTGATAAGAGAAATTGAACTTCTAAATAAGTGAATTTGAACTTCGTTAATAATAAAAATTGGGTTTCTTTATTTATTAAGTTTGGAAAATTATTTAAATAAGTTAATGAGTGAAATTCGACTTCTCGAATATGTGAAAGTTAGTTTCTTTATTAATTGAGTTTGAAATTTGTAACTAAGTAAATAAATAAATGAAATTGAATTTCTTAACAAGAAATAAAATGCGTTTTATTGAAATAATTATAAGACTTGAATTTAAGAATTTGATTTGACGAATTTAATCTAACTGAATTTGAAGTTTTGATATAATGGAGTTGAACTTAAGTAACTGATTTTATGAATTGGAAATCTAATAGAAATTGTTTTGAATAATAATTTAACTCTACGAATATTGATTGAAATCGATAAATGACTTTGAAATTGATTTGAGTGTTAAATTAATTAATTTAAATGATTTCGGAATGAAATTTATATATGAATTTGAATCATAATTTGAATTGTTTAAATAAAGGTTGAAATCGTATTATAAGATTTTAAATGGTAATTTGGAAGTTTTGAAACGTAAATTTTGGAAATTGATTTAGAAAGACAAATGAAATGTTGGTTTACGAATTGAAATTGAATTTTATTTGGTTTGATATATATTAAACGACCAATCGGTGTAATAATTACGAAAGCTATTAAAGAAACCGGAATTGGTTATGGACATACTCTCTGTCTAAACCGAAAACCGCTTTAATAACTATACGCGGAGTGATGTTCCAGAATGAAGTGGTTGGAACGATGTACGTTGATGATTGAAGAAAGTGAATGATAATGGATAGCCTTGACACTTGTGTCAAATTGAAAATGACTAAAATAGGAGCCGTGCCGGGCCAAATGGGGTTAGCCGCCTCGAGCGAGCACACTTCTTCGTAAACTACTCATTACTTCTTATTGATTGGTGCACCCTCGGAATTTTAGGAGTGTTGTTTCGAGGTATTGCGATCGTTGCGGCGATGCGTTTTCACCAGTTCGGGTCAGGCAAACGGTAGTTTCACTACCTTGGGTATTGCCTCATGTGCCTTGTCATACTTGTATCCCTATATACGCGACCACTACGAATTTGTTTTGTTTTATACCTATGGAGTACTCCCTGATATCCCACTAGTTTACGGTGGAGTTTACAGTGTTGTATAGACTATAACGCTTATAAAATGTGTTTAGGGGGATAATGGTAACGCCTTAACACTATTTTGATACTTTATATTACTGATAGACATTATCTATTTAGCGTATACTACTACATAGTAGATAGTTTAACGGATCTTTAGAGGATGGTTATTCCAACGTCCTCTGAGTTACTTGTATTTCGGTTGTTATTTCACTTGAGTTGGATTTGTTGATATAAGAATGTTAATCCTGACTCGAGTGTTTTGTGTTTTGCTTTACGCTCGGGTCAGACTGAGTGCACCAGTATTCAAGACTCGCCTTTGGAGTTGGAGCTTTGCTTGAAGATACAGCCATTTATTCTGCTTTCAGTATTTGAAGATTTCAGTGATGTATTCTAATTTGTACCTGATGTATCGTGTTACTCTTCTGTTGTATCTGGTTTAACTCTGATGTATCTCATATATTTATATAGTAGCCTCATGAACTACTATCTCTTTTACTTCCGCTGCATATTATTACTCTGTGTCTGTGATTCTATGATTATTTATTTACTGTATATCTGAGTTTTGCCAAATTTGAATTAACAATTCGGTATTTTGAATTATTCAAGTCCGACATGTGCGGATGCGAATAGTCCAAAATAGTGGGTCGTTACATTGGAGTGATCGTTTGGTCGTGCGATAAGTAAACGCGCTGAAAATTAAATCGAAATTCAATATAATAATAAGATCCAAAAAGCTATCTTCTCCATACGATCGAATTAGGACACGAAACCTTTTCCATTGCATTCGAAATAGAGGTATAACATTATAAACGCCTGGCGGCATGCCTCGATAGTGGTTCGCGATTTTAAGCTGCGTCAATCGAGACAATTTGAATTTAAATTTAAACTGTATTTTTATCCGGGTCAAATTCAGTTGAATTTATAACACATCAAACCTTTTCTCTTCAGTAGCCTTTGTCTCCTTTACAAACACTATAGCTATTGGACTGCAGCATGCCAACGTCCCATCGTGTTCCCCTCTTCCTTTTAAAAAAGATGGCCGAGCCTTCGGAAGATTTTGAAACGAATTGCCTCGGCTTCATTATTCTCACCTTTTTCCTTCTTCAAAATTCCCAGATATAAATCAAAATCTCTATTGTTAAAAACAAGAGAGAGAGGAGAGAATCTAATCGACATCGCGAGGGACGAGAGCGGCCAGAATCGGTCATGCAAGATTGGGTCGCGTCGTTTGGTCTCGGGTTGTTGAGATTGACTGTCGCAAGCTAGGGTTCTGTGACTCGTGGGTTGGGGATTTGCATGATTTGGAATTGGAACCATGGCTCTTGAGCTGGAGGGTGGCATTCTCAGTTCGCATGCTCTGCCGTACTCGTACTATGGAGGAGGGATCGCTATTGACTCAGAAAGACTGATGGCGAATCGATTTGGGGGGCCATGAGTCTAGAGTTGGTGCCGATTGCACTAGAGGGTGGAGGAAGCTCGTACATTTATTTTATGGGTTTTGATGTTCGAGTGCTGGCCATAACGAAGGTATTTTATTAATTATTCGTTCATTTATAGAAAATTTAATAATTAAAGTAAAGGTATTTTCTGTATTGAATATATATATATATATATTCATGAATAGTTATACAGGGATATATATATATATATATATATTCATGAATAGTTATACAGGGATATATATATATATTACAGTTAAATAAAACTATTTCTGTGTAGATGTGTATATAGGTTAGAAAATAATTTTATGAAATTTATAACTGAAATAGTTTTGTATAAAGAGGAATTTCTAAATGAAATTAAATACTGTTTTTATCATGTTTAAAACTGAAAAGTATATATAAGATTTGTAAAGGCAGAAATTTTAAATGTTTCGAATTAGAAAGATATATAAAATTTAGATTTTGGAAATTTTGTAGATTATTTTATATAACATATGTGGTTTAAAGGGAAAATTAATCAAATTTATTAGTTAAAAACCAAATGGTTAATTTTAAATTTAAATAATGGTCAATTTAATTTATTAAATAGTGAATTATTTGTAGATTATTTCAAACGTTAATAAATCATATAAATGTTTGTTCAAGGTATAAAATTTGTGGAGAAACAAGTCGAGATTGGATAGGGATTGTGAAAATCAAAGGTGTGTTAATCTCACTCATCTGGGTTTTATTTAAATTCAAATGGTTAAATTTAAATAATTATTTGAATGATTGAATTGATTTGATGTTCTATATTATATATAGTAGTATATATATAGTATATATTGGAGTGATTGATTTCCCGCATTATATAGCGGATGAGACCCTATGCGCCGCATAATAGCGGATGATATTATATTAATCGCATATACCGCGATATTCACCTCGAAGTGGAATTGTGCTAACATCTGTGGATGCAGGAAAACAGGTTGGAGGGATCCAACTGCATTCCTCAAAATCATTTAGATTGTTCTAATAATTTTGTGTTATGATTATTTGTTATGCTGTGATGAATTATATTGATAATTGAAATATTGGATACCATGGTTTGATTGAATATATTTCGGTACACTAGGTCATCAAAATATATAAAATTGGATTTTTGAAAGAAATATAAGAGTAAATTTTTTAAGTGAAATAATTATAGAGAAATTTGGGATAAATTGAAGAATGAATTGGGAAAGAATGAAAGTGATTTTAAAATTCTAATAAATAAGTTCCGAGTATGGAAAATGGGATTTTGAATAAACAGACTAATAATGAATTTTGAAATTTAAGTGATGTTATTTAAAGGAATAAAAGAATTTACTTTAAAATTCAAGGTTTAAATTTCTTTGAAAGAATGAAGAAGAAATTTGGAAAATATGAAATTGGTATTTTCAGTTAAAAAGATTTTAAATCATAATTAAGAAATAAAATATGAAGTTAATAGGTTTTGAATAAATTGAGTAAGTAAAGGAATTTACATCAAAATGAAGTAATTTGGAAATCAATTTGAAAATTGATTTAAGTATTTAAAATTGGAATTTTAAAAGGGAAATGAGACTATGGAATTTATAAACTGGGTTTATAAAAGTGAAGTAATATATCAGTGGATATTTGGAAGAATAAATTCACGGTGGGAATTTATATAAGGAATGGGTAAATTTGTTTAAAAATAAATAGTGATTTATTTTATAAAAAGATGTGAAGGGAAGCGTATTTCCTTGAATAGCCAAGTACGTTTCAAACAAATTTTAAGTATAAGTAAAAGTAAAAAAATTTAAGTTGTTTAAAAAGTATGTTTAGAAAACACATTATTTCTAAATGTTTGAATTCTAAAGTAAGTATTTTTTTTCAAATCTATTATCGTAGTAAGTATTTAAAGGTGACTTGGTATTTTGTTTTAAAGGAGAAAATCTAGTTTTATATTTTATAAAGTAACCTCATTTTAAATATTCCTAAAGTATATTTTTTTAATAAAGTATTGAAGTAGTTTTCAATTTAAATATTAAAGTATATTTTATAATAAAGTGTTCTAAATTATTTCAAAAATCTAAAGTTTTTGTACCTGGTGTTTTCAATGGAAATAAATATTTGGAGAATTTATTCCGTGAGAGGAAGATGGTTCGAAAACCGTTTTCAAAGGGTTGAAAAGTGGAAAATATATCTTGTGAAGATATTTTGAGATTAATAAATAATTTGGAGAAATTATTTATGTTTGATGGTTGTTTGTGAATGTTATTTGATAGTTAAATAACCGACTGTCAATATTGGCCAATGCGCTGATCGTTTCGAAGAGACCGGGATCGGGATTTATTTCCTGAAAACCACTTCGATCTGGTTTGTATGTTTTCATAAGGAAAACGAGTTTGGATTCGAAGATGGAGCAGTGAAGTGCAAGGGCTAGTCGCTACTAATCCTGAGGTGATTCCAAAATGGATGTAGTAGGAGTAGTGCCTTCGGTTCCATTCGAACCCGGAACGGACTTGTGTGGATGAATGCGTTCACAACATCATCAGGTGGACGATGAGCATTCTAAGTGATATGTTCTAAAAAGGTAACGCTTAGCCTCAAGCCTCATCAACCGGGAATGATTGAAAATCAGGGGTAATGCAGCAAGTCTAAGTGGGTAGCACCCATTAGGGTGAGGTAATCCCTGTCTAGATGTCCCTTTTATTCGGCTTAGTGGTGCGGTTGCTGATCCCAACCGTGGGGTGATCTTACTCGGGATTACCCAGTAAGGGGTAGTCCTGTTCTTGTGTTGCAGGGGATTGGGAGTAATCCTCGATACGATGATCTAGGCTACGTACTGTGATAGGTGGTACCCCAGTGCCTAGTCATTAGTTGGAAATCCATTCTCCCTACGCGCCTTTTACGGTTTTTGTTTGTATAACCCACTTTGTGGCTAGCATGCTAGAATTTAATAAATGTAACAATTTCGGCTATTTGAATAAGTATTTGTATATACACACTATTATAATATCAGAGGATTTTATAATAAATATTTTAGCTATCGTAAGGTAAAAACCCGACATGTTTATTTGTGGCGTGGTCTTACGAGATGCTTTTGATTTTCAAAGGATTTTTGGAACTTTAATAATCAATTTGATTGTGATTTCTCACGCTGGTTTTCCAGACTGACTCGGTGTTATTTAACTATAATGCTCGGGTCAGATCAAGTATTATAGGATACAGGAAAGGATGCGGTGGAGCTCAAGAGATGAGCTGGATGGCGATACGTACGTCCGTATTTGTGTGAAATATTCCGCTGTGTATTCAGTTATGGGAAGGACGAGATATTATTACCATCCTGGGTTGTGTTGTTGTTTGTATTGAACATTGATGCTGTACTCTGATGATGTAATGTATAAACAGATGTATTTGTTTTTGTGTAAAGATCATTTATTATCTATTCTATTCTATTCCGCTGCGATGGTTAGATTCTGATGTTGTTTTCTATTTTCTTCTTCTACCTCTTCTTCTTTAACCCAGTTGTTCATATTTCCGTACATCTTGAGTTGATTGAGGGATAATAGTGACGACTCATGGGGTACGGATTTGCGGGTCGTTTCACAAGGCAAGCAAATCTTTTGGTATAAAATTTCTAAACATGTCCTAACTCAGTTAATTTCATTAACATACAGCAAACGTTTCAAGGCAAGGCTCAAGTATAAATAAATAAAACTTAATGAAAAACCAAAATAGGCATGTCTTTAATAAAAGAAAGTAATAAAATAAAATAAATGAGAGCAATGATTTAAATTTGAGAAGGTAGACTGTACATGGAAAGCAAAACTCTAATATACTCAAATTTAAAAACGTTCATTTTAACCTATTTTATTATCGTCGATACATTCAAATTTAAACCTTTATATGTTTTTATTAAGTACATGGTAAATAAAACTAAACACTGCAATTAATGTAACGAGAACCACTGCTACACACAATAAAAGATGAACCGGGACTCCACATTCAAATTTGGAACGAAATAAATGTCCAATGTAAACATGCTAATTATTCCAAATCAAAATTTTAACCTAACCTTCAAGTACTTTTCTTACTTTTTTTTATAAATTAAATTCAAATCAAGTTTGAATATTTAAATAAATCAAATATTCCAACTAGAACGTGCAGCAAAATTCAATTCTAGTCAAATAAACTTATATTAATAAATGAAACATTCTCTTTATTTGATAAAGATGTTTTTTTTTCATTAAATCAAACTTTCCTTTTTTCACAAACCTAAGCTACGTTTAATACACCTATTAATTTACAATTTAATGTTCTCTCTCTTATTAATTGAAATTATTCAATTACATTAATTTCAATTGATTATAAATGTAAAATATCAAAATGGACTAAATAAATGTAAAGAGAAATTGAAAAATTATTTCCTATTTAATAGTAATTTAAACATATTCATACATTATTGGGTATTTCTTATTAAATAATAGTTTCTAATCCCTAAAATTAATCTGTAAGCTAAAATACATTCCAAACAAATAAACGTATATATACTCCTTTACCAAGCTTATTCATTTTATTCTCTATTAAATTAACACTTATTCTTAATAACTGATTTTTTATTCATGTAATAAATCTTTCACCTACCAAACATTCCGAATAAAAACATTTGATTTCTTCTTTAATAAAGGAACATTTATTATTTTTTATTAATATTTATTATTCTAATTAGTTGGAAATTTACATTCAAACGGTCATTTATTTCATTCAAACCGATGTCATTAAAATACTGATTAACATATCTATCATCCTTACCTTATTGTAAAACATACTTCATTAATTGAAATTTAAATTAATTTTATACCTTATATTATAGTTTAATTTGTATCAATACAATCTTAAATCCTTTTTTCTAACCACTTTGTTCAAAAACTAAATTTAATAATTTTAAACTGTAAAAAAATACGGGTCGTTGCATTTATGGTATTTATCCAAAGGAAATATATTTTGGAACATTTTTTCAAAATAAGTTCATTATTTTTCTTCTTCCCATAAAACTTGATTATTTATGAAAAATAATCTATATTTGAATATTTAAAGTAATTTGAATATCTTTAATTATAGTGATCAAATTACGGGTCGTTATATTTTTTGATTGGTATATAAGGGAAAAAAGTGGATAAGATTCTAATAGTTAATTTTATACACATCATGTATAGGCATATGTAGAGCTTGTTATTCATGTTTTGCAATTATTTTATCCTGGAAAGATGCACAACTTAAATAATCATTTAAATTCATGGTTAACATTTAACTCGGAGCAAATATAAAAGTTCTGAAAATGAAATTACTGATGTTATTATCAACCAATTAGAAACTCCAAAACATGGTATTTTTATTTCCTTTTTGTTCTTGTTCAAATTTCTTCATCGTCTTGTTATTTGTTTACATATTATATCTTATGGTTATATAATCCATATAATAAGCTGTTCTATTTTCTTATATGAGTGTATCAATAATATGTTATTAATCTTGTTTTGTAGGAAAAGAATAAACAAATTGAAAGTGTTCCACAATCGAGCTCAAAAATAAATTATGGAGAAGATGCATTTTCAAAGTGTTGGGACAAAAAAGACTGGGACAACTAAGAGGGATGGGAAGGGTATGAGCCTCAGTAAAGCAAATTTATCGCAGATTAGGGATAGGCAAACATTGCAAATTGAAAATAAAGTGTTAGGCTTAGAGCAGAAATTTCTTCAACTAGTGAAAAATAAAATAAGATCCATCTCTTATATACTGATTTTGAAGGAAATATTTGCTAATTGTTATTATGGTTGTATTACATGATATTAGTATTGAGCGCTAAATGTTAAACTAATGTTTTAATGTTTCTTTTTTGGAGTTTTGTAGGGTAGACACAGTTGGATAGGAGTAAACAACCTGAAGCAATTAAAATTTTATTGGTTTGACATCATTTGTATTTTATTTTTATTCGGTAATTAATATAATATTCCTTTATTTAAGTGTAGTGCAATTATGATAAAAATATGAAGAAATATGATTTATCGAATTTGGTGATGGCTTGAAGAGATCGTTGCTGAAGGAAGAGTCGTGTTTAGGCGATCTCGAGAAGCTTGTCAAGAACGTTCCTTGAGGGTCGGATGCGATGATAATTTTGGTTGACTGTCTGAAAAAGGTAGATGCTCTTCTATGGAGGCCCACAACTACTTTCACACTTATTGGGAGAGCATGGGATACAATAGTGGTATAGCTAGCGAATAAAGCTGTTTTACGTTCAAGTGATCACATTGAAGAAGAAGAAGACGTGGTAAGCATTTTCTTTATAGTGAACATGCAATTTTAATATATACAACTTTTATTGAATAAATATTCATGCCTCTAATAGAGTGTAACTGATAACCAAGAATTCAAATGTAAGATTTATGATTGGGGAGGAAGCAAATAATTAGTGGCATTAAGGTGATTACACTCGAGCATCTTTGAGGAAATAATTAATGATGTTCCTCTTGGACCATCATCCACGGTTGTTTAGCTAGATAATCAACTAAAACCATATGCTTTTTTGTAGAGGGGTGATTTGAGTTATGGATGCCGTCGGCAAGAAGGTAGCGTGGCCTGAATCCTAAGTAGTCGTTGAGAAGGTTGACACTACATCTCCTATTATGCCTATAACTATTGTGCAAACATTTATGATACTTGATTTTTAAGGATTATGGTACTTTTATTTCTAAGGAGTAGCAATTTCATCGTTTTTCTTTTTTTTAACTTACAGACTGCAAATTCAAGAAAAACAGTAGATGCAAGTGGATGGATTTATCGGGAAAGGAGAAACTAGTTGCTTTAGGACGTGTGGAGTCAACTGATCTAAATGCAAAGTCCATTTTAAACCATTAGGAAACAATGCAGTTAACTTTTGGATAGAGATTGTAAAAGAGCCAGCTAAAGGGCTATGGAGACAAACATCTGAATCACTTTACATTGAAGATGCTCTCTATTCTTTGCTTGGCTTGCTGCGTATGTCATAATTGAATTAATTTTCAACAAGTCTTTAAATTTTGAATCTTCTTTAGTTGTTATATTTGTCATAATCTGTTCACTATTTCCACCAGCTATCATTTCTAGATATAGGATATAGTATCTACAGAAATTTCATAATCTATTCATTTGATCCCTAAGTGTTATTTGGTGCGCATAACACATTATAAACAAATGTTAGCATATAGGATACAGTGAGAGGGAGTGCTTAGTTTATCCATCTATGAAATAATAAAATGTGACATATGTTAGAAAACTGCTATTAGAAACTGCAATCGTTTCATTTACTTTTAACGTTATGTAGTTTCTAATTTTAATGTGACCCTATTAATTAGGTCATAAATAGAATGATTCATTTACCATTAACGTTATGCAGTTTCAAATCTTAATGTGACCCGATTAATTAAGTCATAAATAGACCGTTCCATAATTAGAACATTAGGTCTGTGATTAACCTTAAGCGTTGAATTGGTATATGATGGACGTACCATATTTAGAGTTAAATGTTATATAAAGGATTGGGTCCTCTCTCTCCTAAGATATAGATGTATTCTTCTCCATCAAGAAACACATAAAGAAATAGGGTTAGAGAGAAACCGAATTCTGAGAAGAAGAGTAATTATTAGAAGTCAGAAGAAGAAGATGACAGCCATTACATCTTCCGCTATTAATCAAGATACGTCATCTTAAACAAACAAAAACAAAAAATCATATTAAGTTTTGTTTGTGAAATATTCGGTATTGGTGATCCTTGGGCTGTTACTTGAATTGTTCATCATTAATCATGAAAGATCGACCAGTAAAGAATTTCTGACATTTGGTATTAGAGCCACCAATCAATAACTGAATATTTCCTATGATTGCAATTGATCTGTTCTATGCTTTACCCATGATGTTTAATCAAGTATGTGTTACAAGTTAATTATGCACATGAGATTTATGATTTTGTTAATCATCAAAGTGGTCAAAATCAGAATAATCATTTAGTTCATGAGTGATATAATGATTATTGATAGAAACTGCCAGTTATAATAATACCAATTAAAAAAAACTGGCGTCACTACTGATAGAACCTGAAAACTTACCCAAAGGAAAGTCTTGTTCTATAACTAGTTGAAATGATGATGTTTAATAGATGTTAGTTTTATTTAATTGAATATATTTGTTATTTACTTATGTTTTGGTATTTAATTATGCTAAGTATAAGATAGTATCTACCCAAAGGAGTGCTATATTATACTATTATGTACATATCTGAATCGCGTTAGCTATGAGCTTATAGTTATTTCAATTTTTTATATTTAGTTTGCAGTAGTTCCCATGAATACACATGCTTCATCTGCTATATTGTTCACTGGTGTTAATTTTTCTGAATGGAGAGAACAAGTCAATTTCCATTTAGGTGTTCAGGATCTTGACTTGGCACTCCTTAAGGATAAACCTATTGCTCTTACAACAGCTAGTACTGAGACAGAAAAATCACACCATAAAGCATGGGAATGCAGTAACATATTGAGCCTCATGTTTATTAAGATGACTGTTGCTAACAACATCAAGTCAACAATTCCGCAAACAGAAAGTGCTAAGGAATATATACAGTTTGTGGAAGAGCATTTTCGTTTAGCTGATAAGTCACTCGCTGGTACTCTTATGGTAGAACTCACGACCATGAAGTTTGATGGGTCGCGAACTATGCAAGAGCACATTATAGAGATGACTAATCTTGCAGCAAGGTTAAACTCCATTGGAATTACAGTAGAGGATTCTTTTCTTGTCCAGTTTATCCTAAACTCGCTACCTTTTGAATATGGACCTTATCAAATTAACTATAACACTATAAAGATAAGTGGAATGTTAACGAATTGGCCAGTAGACTTGTTTAGGAAGAAGGACGTTTGAAAAATCGAGTGAATCACTCAGTAAGTTTTGTGAGTAATAAAGCTGGTAAAGAAAAGAATGGAAAATCAAGTCATTTCAAGAAGAAAATGACACCTGCTAAGAATAGGAAGGATATGGAAAAGAAGGAACTAAAGGATGTTCCATGTCATTTCTGTAAAAGGAAAGGACATTACCAAAATGACTGTCCGAAAAGGATAGCTTGGTTCGAAAAGAAAGGTAATCATCTATCTTTCGTATGTTTTGAATCAAATTTAGTTGAAGTTCCTATTAATACATGGTGGCTTGATACTGGTGCTACAACTCATGTCTCCAATAATATGCAGGGATTTCTTATGATTCGAACCATAAATCCAAATGAAGATCGTTTTCTCTTTATGGGAAACGGAATGAAATCCACAATAGAAGGCATTGGGACTTATCGTCTAATTCTAGAAAGTGGATATGTATTAGACTTGTATAGTACCCTTTATGTACCTTCATTATCTAGAAAACTTATTTTCGTAAGTAAGTTGGATATTTCTGGTTTTAGATGTACGTTTGGATCTGGTTGTTTTGATTTATATAAGAATACTGATAATGTTGGTTCTGGTATTCTAATTGATGGTTTATATAAATTGAAACTGAATGACACTTATGTGAATTCCTTGCTGAATGTAATAAATAATGTTGGATGCAAACGTAGCATGTTGAATGAAAATTCTTCTTTCTTATGGTATAAAAGACTAGGTCACATATCCAAAGAAAGAATGATGAGATTAGTAAGTAATGAAATTTTATCAAATTTGGACTTTAGTGATCTAGAATTATGTGTGGATTGTATTAAAGGTAAACAAACCAAACATAATAAGAAAGGAGCCACTAGAAGCAGGCAGCTTCTTGAAATAATACACACTGATATATGCTGACCTGTGGAGACTCCAGCCTTTAATGAGAAAAGTATTTCATCACTTTTATTGACGATTTTTCCAGCTATGGTTATGACTATTTGCTTCATGAAAAATCTCAATCTGTGGATGTCGTTGAGATGTTTGTAAAGGAATTTGAAAGGCAATTAGATAAAAAGGTGAAAATCATAAGGTCTGATAGAGGTGGTGAATATTATGGAAAATATAATGAGTCGGGCCAGTGTCCAGGTCCATTTGCAAAATTCTCGAAAGTCATGGCATATATGCACAATACACATTGCCAGGTACACCACAACAAAATGGTATAGCAGAAAGGCGCAATAGGACGTTAATAGATATGACTAGGAGTATGATGTCAGATTCTACACTATCTAAGAATTTGTGGTCTTATGCTCTCAAAACCGCTAATTATTTGTTGAATAGGGTTCCTAGTAAAGCTGTTCAAAAGACTCCTTTTGAACTATGGACTAACAGGAAACCTAGCTTAAGACATCTGCATGTTTGGGGTTGTCCAGTAGAAGTGAGAATTTATAATCCACATGAAAAGAAATTAGATTCTCGAACGATTAGTGGGTATTTTTTAGGTTACCCTCAAAAATCTCAAGGATATGTGTTTTACTATCCTAATCATAGTCTAAGAATTGTAGAAACTGGTAATGTAAGATTCATTGAGATTGGTGAAGTCAGTGGGAGTACTAGAAGAGAAATAGTGGAAATAAAGGAAACAATGATAGATGTTACATTACCTCTAGAATAGTTCCTCCATCTACTATTACTCCAAATGTTGTTCCAGCTGTTGGAGAACAGCATGATGATGAACAACATATAAATGAAGAAGTACTTCCTGAAGGAAATGACTTACATAATGCTAATATGCATGAATCACAACAAGTAGCATTAAGAAGATCTCAAAGAGATCGTAGGTCAGCTATTTCTAATGATTATATGGTTTATATGCAAGAATCAGATTATGATATAGGAATCAATAAGGACCCAGTTTCGTTTTCACATGCTGTAGAAAGTAAAGAGTCAAAGGAATGGATTAATGGCATGAAAGAAGACTAAAATCCATGCAACAGAATGAAGTTTGGGATCTCGTTGAGTTACCACCTGGCTGTAAAAGAGTCGGATGCAAATGGGTTTTTAAAACCAAACACGACTCTAGTGGTAATGTTGAACGGTATAAAGCTAGACTTGTTGCTAAGGGTTACAATCAGAAAGATGGTGTTGATTACAAGGAGACATTTTCTCCTGTTTTGAAAAAGTACTCACTAAGAATAATAATGGCATTAGTAGCACATTATGATTTGGAATTGCATCAAATGGATGTGAAAATAGCCTTTCTGAATGGAGATCTTGATGAGGATGTTTATATGGATCAGCCTGAGGGTTTTTCTGTAAAAGTTAAAGAACAATTGGTGTGTATGCTTAAGAAGTCAATATATGGGGTTAAAAAAGCATCCCGGCAATGGTATATTAAGTTCAATACCATTATTACATCTTTTGGTTTTAAGGAAAATATGGTTGATCACAGTTTATACCAAAAGATCAGTGGGAGCAAGTTTATTTATCTAGTCCTTTATGTTGATGACATATTACTTGCTGCAAATAATTTAAGCATATTGCATGAGACTAAGGAATTTCTTTGAACGAAATTTGAAATGAAAGATATGTGAGAGCATCCTATGTAATCGGAATAGAAATATTTCATGATCGATCACAAGGAATATTGGGATTGTCTCAAAATGGATACATCGAAAGGATTCTAGAGAGATTTGGAATGAATAAGTGTTCACCTGGGAAAGTTCCTGTACAGAAAGGTGATAAATTCAATCTCATGCAATGTCCTAAGAATGATGTTGAACGAAAGGAAATGGAATCAATTCCATATGCATCTGTAGTTGGTAGCCTAATGCATGCTCAAACCTGTACTAGACCAGATATAAGTTTTGCGGTCGGTATGTTAGGGAGGTATCAAAGTAATCCAGGAAGGGAACATTGGCAAGATGCAAAGAAAGTGTTAAGGTACTTACAAGGCATGAAAGATTACATGCTCATGTATAGTAGATCCAATGAATTGGAGGTGATTGGATATGGCGATCAGATTTTGCTGGATGCATCGATACTAGAAAATCGACTTTTGGTTACCCGTTTATGTTTGCTCAAGGAGCCATATCATGGAAAAGTGCGAAACAAACTATTGTTGCTTCATCTACTATGGAGGCGGAATTTGTGGCATGTTATGAAGCCACAATTCATGCATTATGGTTGTGGAACTTTATTTCAGGACTTGCGGTTGTCGACACCATTAGCAAGCCGCTGAAAATTTATTGTGATAACTCTGCAGCAGTGTTTTTCTCAAAAAACGACAAGTACTCTAAAGGTGCCAAACATATGGAACTTGTAACGACTCGGTATTTTCAACCATTCGCATCCATTATAAGTGCATAGGTAGACACTCATGCCGGGATTGAATTGCTCAAAATACCGCATTGTAAATAAAATTTTGGCAAACCTCAGAATATACAGTAAATAAAAATCACAGATCACAGACACGGAGTATATAAAAATGCAGCGGAAGAAAAAGAGATTGTAGTTCATGAAGCTACTATATAAAATATAAGATACATCAGAGTTAAATAAGATACAACAGAAGAGTAACAGGATACATCAGGTACAAATCAGATACATCACTGAACCACTGGATACTGAAACAAAATAGATGGCTGGATCTTCAAGGAAAGCTCCAACGCCGAAGGTGAATCTTGAATGCTAACTCAATCAATCTGACCCGAGCGTAAAGAAAAACACAAAACACCCGAGTCAGGACATAAATACTTATAAACTGTAAATCAACTCAAATGAACAGTAACAAAATGCATCAGTAACATAAAGGATGCTTGGGACCGCCCATCCTCTAAGGATCCGTTAAACTATTTACTATGTAGTAATATACGCTATATACGGTAGTGTCTAATCAGTAAAGTATAATCATATAGAAAATGGCGTTAAGGGGATGGTGAACCTTAATGCGGTCGGATCTTTAAAACCAAAATCGTAGTGGGCTCGATATAAGGATATGACACGGCACACGAGGCAATGCCAGGGTGGATACACCGTTTGCACTCCCGGACCGGTGGTGACGGCAAGCCAGCAGCTTCCGCCAACCTCAACAATACCCCGAATCAAAAGTGGCGCCACCGAATCGAATCACAACAGTAATAGAATAGTTTCCGATGGAGCATGCTCGATGAAAGGGTGCGACCCTTTGTGTAGCCCGGTATAGCTCCTGTTTTAGTCATATATGCCAACTCACGGGAGTTGGGTCCACGTAATATACCTCGAGAACGTCGCCACCATCCTACTTCATTCTGGAATCTCCACCGCGTACACAGTTGTTAAAGTGGTTTTCGGTATTGGCCGACTATAAGACAATATCCGATCCCGGTCTCTTTAACAACCAATCGTTATTATAACCCGTAGTTATAACTTTAAAACAATATTTTATACTTCAAAATAAAATATCTTTTTCAATCCAAATCTTTATCAAAATAAAGATTAAATCATTTCCAAAACCATTTCAATATCATCGTAAAATATCTTTCAATTCAAATATTTATTAAAATAAATATCAAGTCATTTCTAATCATTTCAATATATTAAATTTTCATACCCTTCAACACTACCTTTCAAATCGTTTTAATATATCAAAATATCGTATCTTTTCAAAACTTCATTCATTTCAAAACAGTTTATATTCCAAAAATTCTTTTTTTATCATTTCAATGAAGTTATTATGTTTAATAATTAAATTATTAAATTTCCAAAAATTTCAACTTCCAAAGTTTATTTATTCACTTAAGTTTATCAAAACCGTGAAAATTCACTTTTCGCATCATTTAGAAAACTTCTACGGAAAGTTACATTCAAAACAGTTCAATTTAACAAAAGACAACATTTTAAAATGTTGTAATAGGGTTTACTTAAATTTCAAATAAACTTACTTAAATTCAAAAATTATAGCACTTACAAAAATTGCTATAATAGCTTTTAATTCAATAGCTTTTTAGTTCATTATCATCAACTACAGTATTCACAAATGCTGTAATATCATTTACATTGTAATTAAAAGGATTTCAAAAATGCGGTCAATTAACTTCAAATATTCAATAAAATTTCTCAACCAATTATATTTTATTTAAAACATTTTTAACTTACAAAATCATACATTTTTTTTATAAACATCATTTAATTTTTCTCAAGTTCATGATTTTATAAAGTTAAATTTCCATTCAAAAATCAAGATTTAATAATAATCCACTTATTAAAATGCAATGTTCAATTTTAAAATCCATTACATTAAATTTCAACTTAACACTTAAGTTCAAATTCTCAAATATAACTTAGTTTTATTTTTATTCGCTTAACTAAAAGTTCACTTTACGTCAATTTCATAATTTCCAATTCTAGTTATATTTCAAAGTTTCAACTTAAAATATTTATTCATTTCACATTTCAACTTTATTTAAAATCATAAATATGATAAAAATCATTTTAAATTCATTTAAGTTCAAATTATCATAAATTTATCATAATTTCATACTCAGTTAAATTTCCAATTAAAATTAAATCAAAATTTCCAAAATAACTTACGTTCAAAATTTCTAACTTTTCATTAATTCATTTCACTTACAATTATTCAGAAAATCAATAATATTTTACAAAAATTTTATTTTTATTAAATTTCAAATCAAAATATTATAATAATTAAATTTCTAAAATATTTTAAATTTTTTAGAAAAGCATATTTTAACTACGGGTCTGTATAAAATTTTCTACGCTAGGTAAAGTGATACGGGTAATATATCATTTCAACCCATAATTTACAAAGAAAATCCAGGTTTTATCATTTCAAACCCGCAATCCCAAGTCAAAATGAAAAATTTAAAACCATTCAGGCCTATCATTTCAGCCCATAACATTTTTTTTTCAACAGGGAACTTGCAGTGTGATCATATACAGAAATAATATAAACAAGGTCAATATCACAATATACAATCATATATCAGATGTCGGGTGAAAATTAACAGTTTAAACATGGTAATAACATGGTAATAACATGGCATAGCATATCATATGATCATCATTAATTTGTATAAACATTTTATATTACTAAACACTTGTCATCAATTCACTTTTCATAAGTATAAATGTCAGAGTGAGAAAGACTCACCTTTTTTTCAAGTTGAAGACCAAAACAACTAACACAAGTGCGATTCCAAAAGCACGACAAGCACGATGACAAGACTATGGACATGAGTGGAGAACGAATCCAATCTACAACTCTTGTGTACAACCCAAAACAAACAATCAAAACAACAAAATTCAATACGACTTTAAAATGCAATAACATTGAAATAAAAGGAGATACGACTACGCAGTCTTTTGCTTTGCTTTCTCTATTGTTTGGTATGGCTTTGGGGTCTGATGTGGTTCAAATGTGGTCAAGTTTTGGGTCAGGTTTGGGCTAACATAGCTCGGGTTCAAGGCAAGACAAGGTGGAGTTTGTACATGAGGAGGTGATGTGGTTTTGAAGGCAATTAGGTGGTTTTTGGTCAAAACAAGGGCTCAGCCTTGGGGATTGGGCTCGGCCTGTGATGTGTCATGACAGGACAGAGGTGAGGAGGGGTGTGTTGTGGTCAGGTCTGGGGAGTGGCGGCGGCTATGGTGGTGGTTTGGGTGGTGGTTGAAGTGGATGAGCATGTAGAGGTCAAATAAGCATGGATCTAGGCATCTAGGTTGTAGTTTGAGGGGTTTGACCATCAAAAGGGGTTCGGCCATGGTCAGATCTGATGGGGTAGATGGTGTGATGGTTGGGAAGAGATGTAGGAGGTGGTGGCCGTGGCTATGGAGGAGAGGCCAAGCAATACACATGAGAAAACAAGGCAAAATATAAGAAAACAATGGAAAAAGAAGAGCAAAAAGAAGAGGAAAAGAGGAGCCATTACCAAACCTTTCTAGCCATGAAAAATGAAGTGGAGAGGAATGTTTTCATGTGAAAATGAGGTAAGAAATGCATAGCTACAATAAAGAAAGGAACGGTCAAAGGAAATTAAATCTATTAATTGGAAAAGAAACGGAAGAAGAAACGTTAAAACGGTTTTACGTTTCTTTGCTTTCAAACCTTTTAAACTTCCTATATATATTCATATACATCTTAAATAACTTAGAACACTTATAAGTTTCAGTTAGAATTCGAAAATATAACAGATAAACAAAATATTATTAATTAATTATTAATTAGATATGATTAAAATAAGAAAAATGACACAGAAAATGAGAACTAGACTTAGGAATTAGAAATAACTTCAATACACATTGAAAAAAATTTCTTAAATTTAAATACATGTAAATGAATAAAATAAAGTAAAACACAGCAATAAAAGTGAATGTATAAAATAAATCAATAAATTTTAATTATATATAATTAAATTAAGAAAATGGCTTAAAATTGCAGACTAGGCTTTAAAATTAGAAATAATTCAAATAAACTTTAGAAAAATTATCTTATCATTTTAAAAATACTTAAAAGTCAAAATATACATAATATAACATATTATCACATATTAACAAAGAAGAAGTAACTTATACAATTTAAAATAGTCATTGTTAAATAACCCTGTATACGCAAAATATTGTAAAGGGTATAACTTTCACAATTTACATTCAAATTCAACGAAACGAAAAGCGGTGTTCTTATAATTTTATGTACTTTCAAAATAAAAGAAAAAAAATTAAAATTTTAGACTTTTAAAATTTTAAGTTAAAAGTCACAGTTTGACTATTTTGACCAAAATCTGCATTTCAGGCAAATATTCAACTTACACAAGTTTGGAATATAAGTCAAAAAAATCAAGATTATATTTAAATAATAAATTTAATAATCATTTCAAATAAGTAAAATAAGTTTTTAAATCAAAATCTTACATTAAAAATAATTAAAATTTACAAAAAAATTTACAAAATACAGGGTTGTTACACTCTCCCCCACTCAAAACTTTTCGTCCTCGAAAAGGAATGAGGTATGGAAGGGCACAGAAAAGATAGAGTGAAATAGGATTAAAATAAGATGACAAGAAGATTGAATTTATACCTGATAACTGTTGTTATAGGTAAGTTTAACAAGGTGGAGGTGATCTTTCCAAGATCCTCCAGAATCAAGAACACAAGCACGAAAAAGGTGGATTCAAAATGATTACCAAAGGTCTATCAAAGATTATAGAAAGATTTCTAAACAGTATTATAGAAAGATGCCTATACCGGTCTATAGCAAGATAAGGATGATAAGGACAACCAAAAGATAGTTTGAAAAACAAAATAAGGAAATGAATTTGAAAGCATGGAGATTCCAACTTAAACAGAGAATAAATCTTTACACAAGTTAACTAAATCTTAACTATCTCAAATTTCATTATCTTATTATCCAATCATCTTAAATTAATCATTTTTAAAACCATGCGTTTGAAAAATAATCATTTATTACACTCATAATGTACTTAATAAATTTTATTCTTCTTTATTCCTAATCAAAATTAAATTTATTCCTCTCAATATATTTATCACTCATGTTAAATATATTTACACTTTTTTTTTATAACTACTTCCTTTTATTCTTAGTTCTTTTAACATCATTTTATTGTAAGTCATTCAATTACCCTTTATTATATTTACCTCTGTTAATCATTTTATAATTAAAATTTAAGTGTATAACATTTATTATAACTACTCAAATTTTATTTATAAAATCTTTTTATATCGTATATTATCCAATTACATTTTTAACTTCTGAAATTTTGGTAAGTTATATTTGAATGCAATTGTATTATACAAATAAAATTTCCAATTCAATCATTTCAAGCTTAAATCATTTATTCAAAAAAAAATTATTTTCTTTTTATAATTGAAATTATTCTTTAAAAATAGAATTTAAGAATTAAATTTCAGATTTCTTCAGACCATTTAGAGATAAGAAATAATATATATACATATATAATATGTCAAATCAAATTTCAATCATATATCTATGTGTCTATATATATATATATATATATATATATATATATATATTATAAATCAAGTCATATTTTAGAAATTCAAATTAATTAAATTCCCCCGAAACAAAATTGTAGCAAGACTACAGAACAGTCTCTTCACTTCGAAGCTCGAAAATGAACGTCGATGATGTCGCGATCATCACCGAAGTTATTTCCCAGCGACAATGAGAAGAGCACTAAATTTTAAAATTCTTTGGAAATAAATTTCTATTTGAAAATACTTTAAATAATATATCCCTTTTAAAACTTTTTAAACAAAAGGTTTGAAACCATTGGAAATCAAATTCTCAAATTTCTTGTTCTAAATTCATTTCAGTTCCCAAATCAATTTATAAACAACTATTTATAAATTCATTTATAGAACAATAAATGATAAATTAAGTATTATCACTTCAAATAATCAATTTAAATCAGTTTATTAAGTTCCATAAATTTACTTATATATCAAAATTTTATTTCACTAACCAAGTTTTAAAATAATATTGTGTCAGTTTGTTCTGTCAAAGTGTTTTAGAAATCCTATCGATAGTGTTGATCAGACGAATCGATCGGAAACCCAAATCAACATCAACAACTCAAATAGCACAATATATAAAACAAAACATAGATATACAAGTACAATTCAAAATGTTTGGAAGAATAGATTGGAAACAAAAGATAAGATGGTTAAATAACAGAGTAGGGAGGTGGATAGGCTTAAATAAATTGCGGGCAACCTTAACCGGGTCAACCGTGACTTAAAGAATAAGATCAATGTGGATTTTTTTTTGGGGTAAATCTACATTCGACCTCAAGAGATAGAGTTTGGGATAATAGGAGATACTAGCATCTAAACTAAGGATATAAAATATTTGGTGAATCGATGCTGTTGAAAAGGAGTTTCACCCCTTTTACAAGAATTTTTTTTAGATTGGCGGGACCGCCAATTCACTATAAAGATCATTCGAAGTGGAGTTACGGGATACTTCAGAATCAAATAAAGATGAGTAGCGGGGAATAAGAATGGATTTTGGAACCGCAGGGAATGTTTCAAAATTCAAAGGAATCGAGTCAAAAGAAAGAGATTCAACTCGAATGAAAGTGATTCTGTAAATACATCTACTCCATATGCTGAGTTTTCCTAGAGCTACCAAAGCTCTGATACCAACTGTAACGACTCGGTATTTTCAACCATTCGCATCCATTATAAGTACATAGGTAGACACTCATGTCGGGATTGAATTGCTCAAAATACCGCGTTGTAAATAAAAATTTGGCAAACCTCAGAATATACAGTAAATAAAAATCACAGATCACAGACACAGAGTATATAAAAATGCAACGGAAGAAAAAGAGATAGTAGTTCATGAAGCTACTATATAAAATATAAGATATATCAGAGTTAAATAAGATACAACAGAAGAGTAACAGGATACATCAGGTATAAATCAGATACATCACTGAAACACTGGATACTGAAACAAAATAGATGGCTGGATCTTCAAGGAAAGCTCCAACTCTGAAGGTGAATCTTGAATGCTAACTCAATCAATCTGACTCGAGCGTAAAGCAAAATACAAAACCCTCGAGTCAGGACATAAATACTTATAAACTGTAAATCAACTCAAGTAAATAGTAACAAAATGCATCAGTAACTTAAAGGATGCTTGGGACCGCCCATCCTCTAAGGATCCGTTAAACTATTTACTATGTAGTAATATATGCTATATACGGTAGTGTCTAATCAGTAAAGTATAATCATATAGAAAATAGCGTTAAGGGGATGGTGAACCTTAATGCGGTCGGATCTTTAAAACCAAAATCGTAGTGGGATCGATATAAGGATATGACACGGCACGCGAGGCAATGCCAGGGTGGATACACCGTTTGCACTCCCGGACCGGTGGTGACGGCAAGCCAGCAGCTTCCGCCCACCTCGAACAATACCCCCGAATCAAAATGGCGTCACCGAATCGAATCACAACAGTAATAGAATGGTTTTCGATGGAGCATGCTCGATGAAAGGGTGCGACCCTTTGTGTAGCCCGGTATAACTCCTGTTTTAGTCATATATGCCAACTCACGGGAGTTGGGTCCACGTAATATACCTCGATAACGTCGCCACCATCCTACTTCATTCTGGAATCTCCACCGCGTACACAGTTGTCAAAGTGGTTTTCGGTATTGGCCGGCTATAAGACAATATCCGATCCCGGTCTCTTTAACAACCAATCGTTATTATAACCCGTAGTTATAACTTTAAAACAATATTTTATACTTCAAAATAAAATATCTTTTTCAATCCAAATCTTTATCAAAATAAAGATTAAATCATTTCCAAAACCATTTCAATATCATCGTAAAATATCTTTCAATTCAAATATTTATTAAAATAAATATCAAGTCATTTCTAATCATTTCAATATATTAAATTTTCATACCCTTCAACACTACCTTTCGAATCGTTTTAATATATCAAAATATCGTATCTTTTCAAAACTTCATTCATTTCAAAACAGTTTATATTCCAAAAATTCTTTTTTTATCATTTCAATGAAGTTATTATGTTTAATAATTAAATTATTAAATTTCCAAAAATTTCAACTTCCAAAGTTTATTTATTCACTTAAGTATCAAAACCGTGAAAATTCACTTTTCGCATCATTTAGAAAACTACTACGGAAAGTTACATTCAAAACAGTTCAATTTAACAAAAGACAACATTTTAAAATGTTGTAATAGGGTTTACTTAAATTTCAAATAAACTTACTTAAATTCAAAAATTATAGCACTTACAAAAATTGCTATAATAGCTTTTAATTCAATGGCTTTTTAGTTCATTATCATCAACTACAGTATTCACAAATGCTGTAATATCATTTACATTGTAATTAAAAGGATTTCAAAAATGCAGTCTATTAACTTCAAATATTCAATAAAATTTCTCAACCAATTATATTTTATTTAAAAGATTTTTAACTTACAAAATCATACATTTTTTTTATAAACATCATTTAATTTTTCTCAAGTTCATGATTTTATAAAGTTAAATTTCCATTCAAAAATCAAGATTTAATAATAATCCACTTATTTAAATGCAATGTTCAATTTTAAAATCCATTACATTAAATTTCAACTTAACACTTAAGTTCAATCTCAAATATAACTTAGTTTTATTTTTATTCGCTTAACTAAAAGTTCACTTTACGTCAATTTCATAATTTCCAATTCTAGTTATATTTCAAAGTTTCAACTTAAAATATTTATTCATTTCACATTTCAATTTTATTTAAAATCATAAATATGATAAAAATCATTTTAAATTCATTTAAATTCAAATTATCATAAATTTATCATAATTTCATACTCAATTAAATTTCCAATTAAAATTAAATCAAAATTTTCAAAATAACTTACGTTCAAAATTTCTAACTTTTCATTAATTCATTTCACTTACAATTATTCAGAAAATCAATAATATTTTACAAAATTTTTATTTTTATTAAATTTCAAATCAAAATATTATAATAATTAAATTTCTAAAATATTTTAAAATTTTTAGAAAAGCATATTTTAACTACGGGCCTGTATAAAATTTTCTACGCTAGGTAAAGTGATACGGGTAATATATCATTTCAACCCATAATTTACAAAGAAAATCCGGGTTTTATCATTTCAAACCCGCAATCCCAAGTCAAAATGAAAATTTTAAAACCATTCAGGCCTATCATTTCAGCCCATAACATTTTTTTTTCAACAGGGAACTTGCAGTGTGATCATATACAGAAATAATATAAACAAGGTCAATATCACAATATACAGTCATATATCAGATGTCAGGTGAAAATTAACAGTTTAAACATGGTAATAATATGGTAATAACATGGCATAGCATATCATATGATCATCATTAATTTGCATAAACATTTTATATTACTAAACACTTGTCATCATTTCACTTTTCATAAGTATAAATGTCAGAGTGAGAAAGACTCACTTTTTTTTCAAGTTGAAGACCAAAACAACTAACACAAGTGCGATTCCAAAAGCACGACAAGCATGATGACAAGAATACGGACATGAGTGGAGAACGAATCCAATCTATAACTCTTGTGTACAACCTAAAACAAACAATCAAAACAATAAAATTCAATACGACTTTAAAATGCAATAACATTGAAATAAAAGGAGATACGACTACGCAGTCTTTTGGTTTGCTTTCTCTATTGTTTGGTATGGCTTTGGGGTCTGATGTGGTTCAGATGTGGTCAAGTTTTGGGTCAGGTTTGGGCTAACATAGCTCGGGTTCAAGGCAAGACAAGGTGGAGTTTGTACATGAGGAGGTGATGTGGTTTTGAAGGCAATTAGGTGGTTTTTGGTCAAAACAAGGGCTCAGCCTTGGGGATTGGACTCGTCCTGTGATGTATCATGGCTGGACAGAGGTGAGGAGGGGTGTGTTGTGGTCAGGTCTGGGGAGTGGCGGCGACTATGGTGGTGGTTTGGGTGGTGGTTGAAGTGGATGAGCATGTAGAGGTCAAATAAGCATGGATCTAGGCATCTAGGTTGTAGTTTGAGGGGTTTGACCATCAAAAGGGGTTCGGCCATGGTCAGATCTGATGGGGTAGATGGTGGTGATGGTTGGGAAGAGATGTAGGAGGTGGTGGTCATGGCTATGGAGGAGAGGCCAAGCAATACACATGAGAAAACAAGATTATAAAATATAAGAAAACAATGGAAAAAGAAGAGCAAAAAGAAGAGGAGCCATTACCAAACCTTTCTAGCCATGAAAAATGAAGTGGAGAGGAATGTTTTCACGTGAAAATGAGGTAAGAAATGCACAGCTACAATAAAGAAAGGAACGGTCAAAGGAAATTAAATCTATTAATTGGAAAAGAAACGGAAGAAGAAACGTTAAAACGGTTTTACGTTTCTTTGCTTTCAAACCTTTTAAACTTCCTATATATATTCATATACATCTTAAATAACTGAAAATATTTATAAATTTCAGTTAGAATTCCAAAATATAACAGATAAACAAAATATTAATAATTAATTATTAATTAGATATGATTAAAACAAGAAAAATGGCATAGAAAATGAAAACTAGACTTAGAAATTAGAAATAACTTCAATACACTTTGGAAAAAATTTCTTAAATTTAAATACATGTAAAATGAATAAAATAAAGTAAAACACAGCAATAAAAGTGAATGTATAAAATAAATCAATAAATTTTAATTATATATAATTAAATTAAGAAAATGGCTTAAAATTGCAAACTAGGCTTTAAAAATTAGAAATAATTCAAATAAACTTTAGAAAAATTATATTATCATTTTAAAAATACTTAAAAGTCAAAATATACATAATATAACATATTATCACATATTAAAGTAAAATATAACAAGGAAGAAATAACTTATACAATTTAAAATAGTCATTGTTAACTAACCCTATATACGCACAATATTGTAAAGGGTATAACTTTCACAATTTACATCCAAATTCAACGAAACGAAAAGTGGTGTTCTTATAATTTTATGTACTTTCAAAATAAAAGAAAAAAATTTAAAATTTTAGACTTTTAAAATTTTAAGTTAAAAGTCACAGTTTGACTATTTTGACCAAAATCAGCATTTCAGGCAAATATTCAACTTACACAAGTTTGGAATTATAAGTCAAAAAAAAATCAAGATTATATTTAAATAATAAATTTAATAATCATTTCAAATAGGTAAAATAAGTTTTTAAATCGAAATCTTACATTAAAAATAATTAAAATATACAAAAAAAAATTACAAAATACAGGGTTGTTACAGAACTGAAGTATCTTGTTGTGAAAGTTGAGGTTCAGAAACAAATAGCGTCAATCATGCAATCATGACAGAACTTATGATTGCAGACCCTTTGACGAAAGGGTTACAGCCAAGACAATTTAAGGAACATGTTCAAAGAATGGGTCTTGGTTGTATTAATAGTAATTGATGTGCGACATTCTGAGCTCCTTTGTGTGTTTCTGATATACAATTGTGTGTCTCTTGTTTTAATATGGTAGTACGTACTTTATGTAATTTTAAACAAGAAAGTGTCTTATAAAGATACTATGTTTAATCATTATGATATAAGACATTATATGGACCATTATGTTGTTTTTATATAAACTATGAGTATAAAATGATGGATTACTGGTATTGTAGTATATGGAAGGGAATACATTGAATTAATAATGCACAACCGCCATAACTCTCAGCAATTTATCATAGTATGATGTTCAACACTTGATATTTTGAATAATCGGATCAAGTGGGAGAATGTTAGAAAACTGCTATTAGAAACTGCAATCATTTCATTTACTTTTAACGTTATGCAGTTTCTAATCTTAATATGACCCTATTAATTAGGTCATAAATAGAATGTAACGTTATCCAGTTTCTAATCTTAATGTGACCTGATTAATTAAATCATAAATAGACCGTTTATAATCAGAACATTAGGGCTGTGATTAATCTTAAACGTTGAATTAGTATATGATGGACGTACCAGAATTAGAGTTAAATGTTATATAAAGGATTGGGTCCGCTCTTTCCTAAAATATAGATGTATTCTTCTCCATCAAAAAACACATAAAAAATAGGGTTAGAGAGAGAAACTGAATTCTGAGAAGAAGAGTAATTATTAGAAGTCGGAAGAAGAAGATGACAACTATTACATCTTACGCTGTTAATCAAGGTACGTCATCTTAAATAAAAAAAAATCATATTAAGTTTTGTTCGTGAAATATTCGGTATTGATGATCCTTGGACTACTACTTGAATTGTTCATCATTAATCATGAAAGATCGAACAGTAAAGAATTTCTGACAATATATAGCATATATTAGTGACATTTAGTAGGTCATGGTATGTTAGCTAAAATAGAATAATTGTTTGATATCAAAAATGAACGGTAAGATTTTAACACACCCAAATTATGTTCATTTGGGTAGTTTTCAATAGAAGTCATGGACTGAATAATAATGGCCTTAAACATTTTGTCACAAATTGTTCAGTGTTCATAAGATTAGGTCTTGGATACATATTACATCATGGAAAATTTATTCTAAATCTGCAGTGTCGGTTGGGAAATAGTATCACATTGAATCTAATACTGAAAAAGTATTGAGTGACCACGCATTAATGACGTGAAACGTAGCAGTTTATAAAGCTTTTGTGTCATTGATTATGAAAGAAGATTCATTGTTTTGGATTATTCGGCCGAAGAGAATACACCACAAAATGAGATGAAGGTGGGTTCTGTGAACAAAATACCGACTTCATATATGTTAGCACTTTCTAAATCATAGTCTGAAAAGTGGTATTTTTTGTCTTTGCCTTTTACTTCTTGGGTTTGGGATTGGTGATCATAGGAAGGGTAGAATCTAGATGATCATAAGAGGGGTTATTGGTAGGTAGTATTTTTTTTTTTTTTTTTTGAAGAAAGGTAGGTAGTATTAACTTTGGTAACATAGATAAAAGAAGAATTAGGGTAGTAGGATCAGAAGTATTCGACTGCTAGAAAGATTTTTCATTGTCAAAGTGGATGGTTGCTTTGTTGCATTAAATTAAAAAATGTTAATTGGTATGGTTTGTTGGGGAGTTGCATGGTTGTGTTTAAAATAATTTGGTGGATATTTTGTAGAAACACTTCTGTTGAAAATCCACAAGTATAGAAACACTTCTGTTGAAAATCCACAAGTATAGAAACACTTCTGTTGGTACAGTAGTAACAAGATCCACTTCCGTTGGATTGAGACTAAAGATAAAGGTATATACGTTCGTTGTAAGCATACAAATTAAATGGCAAGATAACATTAATATTAACGCAGATGGATATTAATATCATAGGCAACAATTTTATTATATAGAATTAGGACAAGATAAGAAAGCAAACTGAACATGAACGGATACAGATTGATACAAAAGGAAACATGTATATATATAGCAGTGCGTGGCTTCCAAATATATATATAAAGAAGCAATATTAATGATATAAGTTCATGCTTCATTAAGATTGATCAAGACATCTGAGGTTTGAGGTGAACAGCAAGCTCGGGTACTTCATCAGCGGTCTTGCAGCATCTTCCAAAACAATAAGCGGAGCAGGGTCGCCCGCCATTACCATACACTGGCCTACTACCATATGATGGCCGCGGGGACAATGCCCTGTACCCAATTGAACTTTTCTCTCCTGTAAAATCAGCAAATAAATATATAAATAAAACTAAATCAAAATAATATCATATAGTTATGTGCAAGGCTTTTTTTTTAGCCTTTTTTTTTTTTAAACCCAAGAGAACCCGACGGGTCGATAAACTTCTGAGGAGGGTATAGTAAAGCCGTCTGCTGATCCAAGGTCTATGCCTCCGGGTAAATTTATGATGAAGCGTTTACCTCAAAATCACGGCCGACTCATCACCGTGCCGACTCAACCCCCGCGACCCACGATTCATCTTCCACCCCGACTCACAGTTTACTTCCCACCTCTTTCCAAAACCCTAAGTCTAAGTCGCCCCACCATGAGTCGCGAACGACTCATTGCCGTCACCGTGAGTCGCCCCACCATGAGTCGCGAACGACTCATTGCCGCGCGCGAGAGAATTATGTGTCACGAACGACTCATCTACTTATTCCAGTGAGTCGCGAACGACCTAACCTTAATCCCAAGCCTTAAAATTGCTCCACCGCGACTTAACTCCATGCTCTAAATCGCTCCCGCCTCCATTTCGCCTAAGTCGTTTCCGCCTTCATTTCGTATGCAATGAGTCGCAAGAGGATGAACCGCCAGAGTTTGATTTGAGTCGTTCTTTGTTAAGTCGTTGTTGTGATGATTTAGGTTGTATGTCGTTTGAACTGTTTGTGTCGTTATTTCTTAAGTTGTTTGTGCTGTGCATTTTTTATGTCGTAGGTCGATTGCCGCTGAGTCGTGAACCGCGAATGTTAACTCGCGTGAGATTTGTAGCGTGGGTTGTGATCTACTATAAATACCGGGTGTGTTGTACATTTTTTTTTGGTTGTTGAAAATTGAATAAAATTTCCATTTTGATTGCTTTGTGCTTTCTTTAAATTGATAGTCGAGTGAAAATATTCTATCTCCACTTCGGCATTCGAGTGCGCTCGAATCAACAAACGTTGAAGCCGATTCACGGAATCAAGTGCGCTTGATCAACGTCGAAGAATCGTAGATCCTTCATCACGGTATCGTGCGCGATCAACGTGTTAAGGATAGCTAGAATTCGGTATCTTCGGATCAACGAATTTGGGCATATCAGTATTTCTCAATCCACCGATTACTAATTCCATCGACATATCAAGTTTTTGTTAATCCGCTGCGTCAATTTATATAGGATAGGGAAGCGCGCAGTAGGAATCGAATCTGGGTCTTTTACCAGAACCTAAGCCTTCTTTCCACTGCGCCATGGAAAAAAAAACAAATAATAGTTATGTGCAAGTACTTACCAGTTGTAGTCTCAGAATTGGAAAGGACAGTAGTAGCCAAAAGAAGACAAAATATTACCAAAGTTTTTATTGAAGCCATGATCATTTTGCTTGTCAGAATACTTGGGACCATAAATATCACTGCGAATAAAAGGAGACGTGGTTGAGGCTTTGAAAGGAGACGTAAAGAGATCAGGAGATGTAGATCACGTTGAAAGTGAGCTAGTTGATATTGAGCCGCTTATTGCACCCTAACGTCACCCTTTTCCATTTCACAATGTCCATTAATATCACTGTGGCTTCATTTTTTTGATCTTGTTGTACAAGTGTTCTATCCCTTTTTGATGATTTTGTTTCATTTGATTCAGCAGAAAATCCTACTACTAAGCTTTGTGGTGCATTGAGGATTTTGACACCCATTTTAGTTCACTAGTTAAGTAATGCACTTTAGTATAGTGTCCAATTGCATTACATTGTGCGGTTTAAAGGAACTAGTCATAGGTGATCTTGAATTATTACTGAGTTGGATTTCAAAAGCTCACAAGCCCTTTGAGTATTTTGTGAAATGGACAGTCGCGTTATTTTATTTTGTTTATTCTTTCTATTTATGCCTAAACCTACCCACGTTTAATTAACAAAACGTAAGTTACTTCCTGTCCGTTCCATAAAACTCTAACTCACGAAATAACGAAGATGAATATCAACAAATGTGGAAATCAACGATTGCTTCTCTCCTTCTTTATCAATATGAAAACTTCCACCTTAATTTTCCTGTTTGCGTATTTCTCCTCTAATCCCCAAATTATTCGGGTAATTTTCAATTCTTTGGATCCGTTGCTTTTTATTTTCAAACATGATTAAACTCTTGATTTGTTCAATTTTCTTATGTCTTTATTGTTTACTTTACCTTCTTAATCTTTGGAACAAACATAGGTGCTTCATCGGTTTTCTTCATCTATATTTCAGATATCAGTATCCTTCCTTACTATTCTTTTAATTATTATGTTATTCATATTTAGGATTTGATAATAATTTGGATTGGTTTAATATTTAGAGCATGATGATTTGAGATTTGGCTGGAATACTTAGATCTGTTAGATGATTTGAGGTTGCTCTTTTACTTCATTGTTTTTTTACAAGTAACTATATAGATTATTAATATTTTATTTCAATGGTTAATTGGAGGACATAACGAATGATTTGGGACATTTTCTTTGAATTTATTTTCAATTATAATTTCAAAAAGAATGGAAAACCTTAACAATAAAATATAAAACCTATAACGAAGTGCATTTTGAGTTCAGTCGCTACATAGCAAGTAAGGTTTATTTTAATGTCTTCTTACTGTGATCATAAGTGATAGCTCTATGTAACGAATAAAGAAAAAGGTAACTATCTTCATATAAGTACGTTGAATAACAATTGTGGAAGTTCTGAAGTTATAACTAATCTAAGTGTTATAAGAATCGACAAAGAGATTTACATTTGCTTAAGAAAAAAGAATTTTTAAGACATCAGGTGTTTTTGAGTGCATTTTTTTATGATTTGCTGATTTAACAATAAAAATATAGCAATTTTGTCTGTACTAATGTGTGATTTAAGTTTTGTTTAGTTAGATTACGTTAAACGTCTAAATGAACAAAATTATTTGATAACTGCCACCAAGTGATATTATGGATGCGCAGTATAACTATAAGACATTATAATACAAGGCGTTCAAAATAATGTACTATAATTTCATTTCGAGTAGCACTATTTACCTTCAAGTTCTTGACTATAACATTTAAAGATATGTTTAATTATTCAAAATTAATATGGATTTATTTATACCCAGACGAATAACTTTTTTAGGCACTTATTGTGTGACTGCTGCTATATCAAGTAAGGCAGGTGTAAGTGTAGCTAAAGTAAAAATAGGTCTTTTTATAGTACAAAATGGAATCTTTCATTACCAACTCCAGACATCATTCGAATAATAATAAGATCTTTACAACTATGAGCTTATAAATCTGAAATTAAAATGAATATACAGAGTTGTGTGGCGAAAAAAAACAACTATGAGAAACATTGAAGGAAAGCACTAATAATTTTTCCATAATTAGAAATTTTATTGATGTACTTTGAAGTCACGGTTACATGTCCAATTTAAAGATTTCTTTTATTATGCCATGCATTATTAAAACTATTAAAGACAACTTATTTTATATTGCATTTTATTTTAGTATATAATTATGACTAAGAATATTATCAATTAATTTTATTTAAGCATCTGACATTTTAAAACTAATTTTTACCTTATGTTTAATAGATGATCATATTAAAATTGATTTAAATTTGATGGATATGACATAGTTTTTCAGCATGTTATTATAAATTTCCATGCATACTTCCTTGCACTATATCATCTCTCATATATTTTTTAAATAGAAGTACTGTCCATTAGCAATTTTTATAATATTGTTTTTTATTTTACTCAAAATTATCATTTATGCATTTTTTTAACTGTTATAATCCAATGAATGCATTTTCAGAAAAAGAGTGCACACTATCAATATTGTACTTGGGATGTTATAACAGCTCTGTATTTATTTACGCTCTCTATTTTAGCTGGACGATAATAAAACGATGCACAATATATGACAATGTAATGATATTTCCTCTGTTTTTATAAATGTACTATAGGACATAAATCGAAAGCTTGGTTCAACTCAAGTGTATCGGTAAGAGAATGGGAAAAAGTAATCCATGTTTACTGCTGATACGTAATTGTCAAAGATTTATATATTCGCTATAATCTATACTCTATACAGATAATAATAAGAAGATTGATTAATCAAGATTTGATTTTAAAGTATCAACTAACTTTGTTTTAGCAAAGCTAAGCCAGTTTATAATGGGTCGTGCCACTATGAATATAATAAGAACAGGTGTTCTGTACATGCACAGAATAGCTAAATCTTATTTTATAGTGGCTACTAAATGCATAAATAAAAGAAAAATAGGAGCTAGAAAATAAGTCTAGACTGCTCAGATGGACGTAAATCCACCCTGTCAATACTGATATAAACATTAGTTCCTGGTCCAATAACATGTTGTACATCAGAAAAGTACGTAGCCAAATACAGATCATAAGACCTCAAAAGAGCAGAGTAGAGATAAATTCGCTCCTTGTAGGATCTAATAATTGCATAGGAAATTGAGTAGGTTTCTTCAGCATGGATTTATTTTCACATAAATTAATTATATTTTTGTATATCTAATTTTTGCAGCTTTGGAATTTAACGTAATTGTTCATTCTACTCTTCGATATTTGCATGCTTTCTGGTGTATATACTTACTACTATCAGGTTGAGCCTTTTTCCCTTAATACTACCTTTTTTTCTTGGTTTTTTGTTTTTATTCCAACCTTTTTGATGAATATAACAACCTTCTTCATTTCTGTTGGCTTTGGTTTATAATTTTTTCCACAGTTTTTAAGATTCATAGGAAGGATGGAAAACTCTTTTTATTTACAACATCACGATGATGATTTGTTTCAGGTCATTCTATAATTTTGTATATGCATAAAAGGAATAATAAGTTAATGACAAGATATGGTTTTATACGTAAATACTATGTTTATGATTTATCTTAGGCTATTTTTTTTATTTTTAGTTTCATGAGTGCTTTATATATCATATAATGTAATTTAGCCGATTAGAAATATTTGTTTATATAGATTCTTTTACAGTGTCAAAATTTAAGCATTACTTTATTAAATTCAATCAACAAGCTATTGTATTGCATGGGAAAAAGAAAAGAAAACTGGGACATAATACATGATAACTTAAAACCACAGCCATCTTTTATGGAAGCACTTGATTGTCATTCTCATCTCCATTTTGCTGTAAACTCTCATGTTTACCATTAGGAGAATTTGTGTAATTATATTTAGAAAGGAATTGTAGAACAATTCCCATAGTAATGATCAGGAGTCTAGTTATGCATATACAACTAGAAACATGCATAATAGACATGTTCTAAAATAACAGGTGCTTTATCCATATATGAGAATCTCAAGTTTTAACATTATAACTACCTCCTATAGTAATGTAAATAAAATAACCATGAATAATACTTCTCCTAAAACATGCTTCAACGAGTAGAAATAAATATTATTATATTTGCATTAGTGTCACTTTCAAGCTACTATTTAGTTTGATTTGAGATACTGGGTTTGCTTATTATTAGTTGTGTTCATTGTTACTTTTTTTCCATAAAAAGATATTGGGTGTTCAAGAACTAATGATAAATGTTATTTCATTAAGTAACACAATGAAACATTATTTGTTAACATAATCGGACAGTGTCACTAAGTGATTTCTATCTATTTTAGTATTAGCTATTGACAAATGTATTATTAAATTGAATACACAATGGAATACTATTTGTAATGACATAACTATCAGATCATTTGTGTTCAATTTACTTCCCTGCTATGAACTTGCAATCATTAGTGCATTCAATTAAAGGCCCATTTTATTTTTTCTAGACCTATTTTAAAGATTACAAAACAATATAATTTTTCAAAGGTTATTAGCACAACTTAAAGTTGTAATTATTTTTTGGTTGATCCTGATGCAATAAAACCAGTGGTAGTAATATCTAGATGTATTACTAAGAAAGACTTGGAGATTTATTGATAACTAATATAAATTGTTTCTTCTTTTTTAATAATTTATATATGTTAAATATGTGTAAGTATGTTAGTTTCGCTACAAAATATTAAAAATATATTGGTTCTTTCAGTAAGTATTATTACAAGATGTTTTTCAATAAGTAGCCTACTATGAAACTATATAACAATTATAATTACATAGAGGCACTATTATGGAAACTGCATCTTAATAAAAATATGGTCATAATCATGTGACATATTATTTTTCCATACTCATATAACGTAGACCACCATCATATTTAATTAACAATAATTTTTTCAATGATTATGTTATTTGAAAGCTAACCATATACGAAATCAATAATTATAGTGACGTTAACTATTAACATTGCATATATTTCATTAATTTGTGGGGTGAAGAATCGTAAATTCTATGCATCGGTTTTTTCTAAATTTAAACTAAATCTAATTACTCCATAGTAGTGTAAAGATGACTACCATTATATTCCACTAGCTATAATTGTGTTAATTGATTATGTAAATTAATAGCTAACCATAAGAATATTTCATTATCATATCGGTATAAACTATTACTACTATATTTGTTTCATCAATTTACAAACTCGAAGACCTAATAAATTGTTACATCAACTTTAACGATAAATTTGTGCACTATCATGAATTATTAAAAAATGATGAAATTAATTCTTTTACTATTTTAATGCAAAATTTATATTTTTGAATTTTGATTTTTTGATTACTCTGATGTCCTCATGTCATCTAATTATCTTGATATAAAATTTGATCATGCCAGATTAAATCATAATATCATGTATAAACTAATTGCTTTGATTTTTATTCTTTTACTGTTGTAAATGAAGTCATAATCCAACAATCACATTCTCTATAGTTTTGTAATCATTTTTCTAAGTATTCTCATTTCACGAGAGGTTTAAAATTTCAAATTCTCTACTAAAAAGTACAGAAATAACAATAAATAAATTCCTACGAAGATATATGCAACTTAATTTGTTGTCATAGCATTCAAAATTAATAATGATGTGGCTGTGGACTATGAATGTAAGGTAGTTAATTTGTAGAAATAAATTTATTTTGCCTATTTTCATGCATTATACTTATATTTAACATGTCCTTAAGCATTGATCATATATGACATCAAATGAGGGTGTATCTTAAACTACTATAACTTGAATTGTTGAAAACATGTTTTCTCTAATTTATATATAGGGTGGTTGGAGTAATGAATATCAAAAAGGTGTGTTATCGTCCGAGGCAAGCATAAATGTAGCAGGTACAATATCTATTGGACATGCACCATCGAGTATTGTCATGCAACTATGAATGGATTGGACTTTTGTACTCATTTTATTTGGGATTAAGGTTTTATTTAGTCTATGACCTCCAGTAATTTAACTTTATTGGGATATAGTATTTACAATACATAAACTTATAATTCATTTAATATTAAATTTGTAGTTATATTAGATTCTTGAAACTAAAGACATGGCCATTTAGGACTTGAAATCAAGTTTATATTATTTTCAAAAATTGTATATTAGTATTCAATATAAAATAAATTGATATTCATTGTATTTTACGAACATATGAAATCTCCATTTATATGGCATGTTTTATTTATATCGATATTTTAGTATGCATGAGATCTATCCCATTCATTTTTATATTTTTGGCAGTGGTTAAAATTTTGGAATTAGGAAATATTAAATTGCATATTATTCAATGGCATATAACTGGCTGCAAATCAATTGACAAATTACGAATGAAACGGTGTTGTTAACACGGAATAAAGAATTTGGAACCCTTTAATTACATAGAAGTACATAAATAATACCTTTTACAATGTGGTTGTTGGTTAAACTTCTTACTACTCCATTTGCACCGATTTTGGAAAACTATATCATTAATCTCTAAATTTATATAATTATATGTGATAATATAATTCTTTTGGTTCTCGTTATTATTAAATCTACCTTTTTCTTTAGTTACAATTACAAACTTACATTAGTTGAAATTAACATTTAAGGACTCTTGGCAAATTGATTTTAATTTTAGTACTTTATCCAAAATCTTGAATTCAATGGTTTAACATTTACCAACATACCATGAGAAATAAATTTGTATATTAACATATAGTGTGAAGTATCGTAACTAAATATTTGGTGAGACCATATGCACTACCTTCTTATGCAAATGGAAAAACTAATCTTTAGAAAGTGAGCAATCTAATTCTACTTTTTTGCATAGAAAAATTTGAACCCCTAAAAAGTTTGGATGAAGGCTTTAAAAATTTTCCCATGGCTTATGACCTTAGTATAATAAAATTTTATTTTATTAGTACTAATCTTCAACCATTTCTTCAAACAATTATGTTTTCAATTAGTGAATGTTGTATCAGGTTGCAATAAAATTTTGTTTGATCATAAAACTTCTTCAGTGTTATAGGTAAGTTGAGCTGACTAATGAAAAAATGGGTTTGAAAACATTATTCTTAATTTTGACACCATCAAATTAAAGAAGTCCTGGATGTTTTAGTATTGACAAAGTTTATCCTTAGTAGTGTATAGGCATACTATAGACATAATCAGATAGAAGATGGTGCTGCCTAAAAAATTAGTTTATAAGTTTTTGGTACATGCTCTAAAATGATATTACTGAATCATATTAATTTATGAGGTTAAGCTAATAATTTTATTTTATTGAATGCAATGTACCTTATGACATGGCTAATAACCGTATTGAATGCTAATAGTGACACTCGTGTCAAAAGTTGCATTTATCTCTCTCAGTGTCCAATTTCTCAAACATACAACTTCTGGTATAAATAATCTCATACAACATTAAAATCTACTTTCCCTTCTTTTACTTTGAACTCTCTATTGTATTACGAAGGAGGGGTTAAACTTATTTTGATGTGCTAATACAACAATGATTTTATTAAATAATAGCGGTAATGGATGGTGATTAATATTTTGATTATTTGATTCATATATCTTGGAATTGAAACTCACTGACATCAATTAGTATATGTTCAGAAAAATATAAACATATCTTCTAGAGTATTGTGTCTATTTTTATGAATTTTTATTTAACATTGACATATATCTTATATATTGAAAAGTTGTAGCTGTGTTGTATAACACATCAGACTATATGGGATTCATTAGATTAATACCGTATTAATTACTACATGGATAGATATTGGTTTACAATGATATGTACTTTGATTATATGATTTTCTAATGAAGAATGAAGCTCAGTTGCCCAGAAAGGTTGCTCATTGTGTGTAATATATTATAGTGTACTGCATTACATTATTGTCTGTGATCCAATTTTTTGCATCTTTTATTCGATTTTAGTTAGCAATCATCAATCTAATATTAACTTTTTTAGAGGTAGATGATGAAATTAGATATTTATATCCACGCGGCTAAAATAGAATTTTATGAAAAAAATATTTTACATTGGATTAAAAAATAATACTGTAAATAATAATTTTCTTTATATGGGACTTAATACTGTAACTTTATTCATTGGTTTATTTACTTGATTTATTTGAAGGATCTTTGTAAATAACATGCATGGTTATATTTTTGCCTTCATGCCAATTTCATGAGCATAAAAAATTGATACATTTATTTTATTGCATTGATTAGAACATAATTTGACATTTCTACTAAAACAATTGCTAAACAAAATCACTTTTTGAACAATATATTGAGCATCTGTCAAGAAGTGAGATATAGTCAATTTAATTGTCGATAATCCTACAATAACATAAAGGTTCAACAACAATTACAAAAATAAATATAACTATGGCCCGTATGCGAAGCATGGGTTCACACTAGTATTTTATAGTGCCATTAAATAATTTCACTTCAATTGTTTTGGCAGAACAGTTTGTACCTTAATTTGGACAAGGTGTTTCCTGTATTTTGTAATTTTCTTCTGTGACATGATATCACCTAGCTTGAGTGATATGCCTATAAAACAAGATATATGTGAAATTGCATTATCTGACCACGATTCCATATTAATTCATGAATATTACCCCAGATGCTTACTATGTTCATGTTTCGTTGTTTGTGAATGTAGTCAAGGTACCACTCATCAAAAAGTACCATTTTACCAAAATATGAATAGATTTTCCTATTTGTATTCTTACAATGCCTGATTTACTATCAAATTTCACAGCATAATACAGACTGCTTGTCATATGTATTGCGAATCCTTGATTTGGTTTTCATGTTTGAGCAAATAGTTCTGTAACAGCTCGGGATTTTCAACCCTCAAAATCGACATCAATACATTCACTGTATAGCATGCCGAGCAATCGAGTGCCGAAAATACAAGATCATTAGGGTAAAGAAGAAAAAGATAGAAGATAAGAAGAAAACTAAATAATACAGAATCGTACGGTGGAACGAATAATCTATAATATATCACAAGTCTTTACACAAAACAAAGCTGTAATTTGCGTACACACACATACATAGACACACCAATAGTAATCAGATTACAACAGTCAATGTATCAAGCTGGACAATTATAATAACTTGTCCTCACAACATACACACTCAGCAGAATATAACCAAGTACGTGAATATGTCTCTGTCATCCAGCTTGTCTCTTGAGCTCCATAGCATCCTAACCTGAACCTGTAATATTTGATCTGACCCGAGCATTATAATAAAATAATACCCAAGTCGGTCTGGAAAACCAACATGAGTAAACACACTCAATTTGAATTATTACATTATCAAAATCCGTTAAAATCAATGGTATCTCGTAAGACCATGCCATGCATAAACATGATGAGTTTTTACCGTATGATAACCAAAACATTTTTATATCAAAATCATCTGATATTATAATAATGTCTATATAATGTAAACATAAATGGCTAAAATGCTTGCATCTCACATTTTAGCATAATTGGGCACAATCAAAACCATACAGGCTCATAGTGGATATTGGATTTCATACCATTAATGGGCTACTAAGGTACCTCTCGTCACAGTACACTTCTAGAAAAATGTACCGAGATCGTATCTAACGATCCCTACCAACATAGGACCGGCATACTCCTAACCCGGATAGTACCGAATATGTTATCACCCAGGCGTTCCCACCCTAATCGAGTGCTCTTTCTTTTCATGATGAACCATATCCACAATTTATAACATAATATTTTCGAGGGTATCTAGAAAAGCGATAACATACCCTACTTGGGTGCGACCCACTTAGCGCTGCTACATCTCCCCTAATTTAGTCATTTCCATTGATGAGGCTTGAGGCTACGTTTTACTTTTAAAATAGCATTCATTCTTGGAATGCTAACACTGCTTCCAAGCAACAATGCAATGATAGCATTCATCCATACAAGTTGTCCTGGGTCTGGACAAACCAATCTCTTCAAAAATCACCGTCTTCATTAGCTTCACAAAATCACAATTCGTAACGCTCAAATAGGATCGAGCGGTTTTCAGATAATTAAATCTGATCCCGATCTCTTCGAAACGATCAAATAATTTGACCAAAATTGATAGTCAGTTATTTAACTATCAAACATTCCAAACAAAGGTTACATTTCCCATAGAAATCACCAAGCCTCATTCAAATTAAACTTCCATTATTTAAAATCACTTTTCAATACTTGGAAATCACTACCATATACTTATTTCAACGGAATAAGTGTATTCATAAATCCACTATATTTTCGATACTAGAAAGTATACTCATATATTAATCTCAATAATATAAGAATATTTACAACCCATTTTTCTTTTCAAAACCTAGAAATTTTTCCACATACTTATTCAATAGTACAAGTATATCTACAACACTTAGAAAGATTTTTATTTCAAAATCATATTTTAATTATCAAACCAAATGTCATCTTAAACGGAGAGACCCAAACACCAAACCTTTAATAAAACATTCTCAATGAATTTCGAATTCCGTTTATAAAACTTCATCTTCTCATATTTCTTTAAACTCATTTTAAAATCAGATAGGCCCCTTGATAAATGTAAGTTATTTAAAATAATCTTAAGTAACACATTACCATTTAAAACATCCTTATATTTCATTTCCATCAAATCCTATTTAAAGTAGAATTTTAGAATCTTTTAATTAAATTTCAATACTACTATTGAACCAATAAGTTACTTTCAAAACAATATTAATATAATAAGTAATACATTTTAGAGTGTTGTTAAAATCATAATTAATTAACCTTAAACCAATATAAATATAAAAATTAATTATCCTTTAAACGTAATTAAATAACTCAAATCAATATAATTAATTAACTTTAATTAAAAATTAATGTATAGATAATCATTTAATTTTCAATAATTCATTAAATATAGTTAAAGCATTTCTAAATCCATAACTAAATAACTTTTAAATAATAATTAACATCCTTAAATAACATTAATAATTAACATCCTTAAAGCATTTCAATGGAATAAATGTCCAACCAACCACATTCAATTCAATAAACTTTGTAGTATTATTTAGCTATTTAATGGCACAGACAAAGGTAATTGGAATCAATATCCAATAAAAATAAAAGTCAACGCATATAACTTAATCAACGATTAATAGTCAATATTAAATTCTTTTACAATTCAGAACTAAACTGTTTTCAACAATTGAGTCCAATTATATTTTTAAATCCGGATTATTTATTAATCAAAGGAATTATAAAATGATTTATTTGCAATTAGTAAACAGTTCATTTAACAATTAATTGATTAATTATCCTATAATTAATTAAATAAGAATATACTTACTTAAATACTTCAAACTGTTATATTCATTAATTTTTAAAATGTAGAAATCTCGACGATACTATTTTAGTTGACAATACTCTACGATGGTGTTAGCACCAGAATTGATCACTAACACCCTTGAGAAAGATTGTGTAGAGAGATTAATGAGAAAGTAAATTAAAACAGAGAACTGTATACTAAATTAAATGCAAGAACAAGAACACCGGTTTTATAGTGGTTCGGCGTAACTTCCAACGTCCACTTTGGTTTAAATCTTTATTGCTTTACTAGACAATTGATTACAGATACAATCCGTACACTAATTTCTTGAATACAAATGTTAAGTGAAAAAGAATAAGTCTTAATGTGGCAGAGTCTCCCTAGTGTTCTTGGAGAAAGGTCCATCTCGCTGTGCCCCTGCCCTCCCATTTATGGACAAAGATGGGTTGGACTTCCTTCTTGGGCCGAGGAGCAAGATACCGCAGCCTATGCTGTGTGACTTCTGTGTGCCGAGCCATAAATGCCGTATGGCAATTGCCGAGCCACATATCCAGGCCGAACGGCATACATATGCCGACCGAGGAAGATATGCCAAGCGGTACCTGTATGCCGATCGAGATAGTGTGCTGAGTGAAGAGTCTAGGCCGAACGAGACCTATGCCGAATGAGTCTTGATGCCGGTCGCGGGGAGATGCCGAACGAGGCTCATGTCGAACGAACTTGCTATGCCAAGCGAGATGAAATGCCGAACGATGCTCTATGCCGAACGAGTGAGGATGCCGAGCAAGGCTCAATGCCGAACGAGGGAGGATGCCGAGCGAGGCCCATGCCAAACGAGGCTTCATGCCAGTCGAGGCTTCTGCCGAACGAGGTTCATCCGAATGATACTCATGCCGAATAAGGCTTTATGCCGGTCAAGGCTTCAATGCCGAATGAGGTAAGATGCCGAGCGACCTTTCCATGCCGAACGAGGCCATGTGCCGAATAGGGGAGGATGCCGAGCGAGCTTTCCATGTCGAACGACGCCTTATGCCGAACGGGGGAGGATGCCAAACGATACTCATGCCGAACAAGGCTTCATGCCAGTCAAGGCTTCAATGCCGGACGATGCTCCATGCCGAGCGAAGGGAGGTGTGTTGAACGATGCCTATGCCAAGCCTCTTGTTACATGGTCAAACATCCAGGTAACACTTTCCCTCGAAAGTGCATCATGTGGATGAACATGATGCTCTTTGGATCATGAGTACTCCATGTTATCCTTCGAGCCCTTATTCTGTCTTTTCGATGGCGTTTTCCTTCGACCTCCCAAATGTAGATCGAGGCATTGAATGCCGAATGACATACTAATGTCGAATGACATACGAATGCCGAATGATGGAGGTGCCTTGATCGGTTCTACCGGTCACTGTCAATTCGACTTCTCTTCTCTCTATATAAGCCAATACTTCTTCTTTCCCTCCCTTTTACTTTTACCTCCGCTCTTCAGGACTTACGAATTTGTCTTCGACCAGACTTAGGCTAACAATTTACACTTCCTCTTTTTTCACGAACTCAATACGTTGCCCCACATCCTTCCCCAACAACGAAACTGAACAGAATCACGCTTCCAATTACAGAATCTCTCTGAGTTTCGAGCCATTTCTTAGGTATTGACTCCTCCTTTAAGCGCTTTATCCCGACTAGGAAACTTAGCACGAGATTCATGCTCGTGAATCTCTGGAAAATTGAGGTCGGTTGGAATTGCGCGGATGGGGGAATCGAATTGCGGTTAGAACATGTCTTAGGGCTAGGCAAAGTGGAGGAGAGAAGAGGTTGTAAGAGGTGTTTGGGACATGATTTCTTGACGAGTTGCCGAGTGAAGGAATAGGAATGGTGGTTGGCCAGTAAGAATTAGTGAGGTCAGGAAGTGTATGTTAAGCGTGGTGTGCAAGTTGGAAGAAATGTATGCCTATGGCTTGGCATTACTCTCTCGTGCCGAACGATGAAGAGAGATTGGAAGAGAGCAAGAAGTCGTGCCGAAAGGCAAGGAGAGAATACAGAAGAGAAGCAAGGGTTGAGTCTAGAGTGCCGAGCAAAGCGGGTCGGCATGACTTGCCGAATGACTTATATGTGCCGAGCGGCAAAGATGGAGGGTAGGAAAGAAGTTGGAGTTGAGGTAAAGTGTCGAGCGATGTGGCTCGACATGATTGTGGTTCGGCATTGTAACATTCCCATTTTTAAATCAAATTCAAATTGGAAATTAATTTAATTTTTGGAATTAAATTGTGAATTAATTTGGTATTTTCCAAATTTAAATAGATATTTTTTTGTTTATTAACATAAATATATATACATATGATTTTAAATAGAATTTCTAATTGGAATTTAGAAAAAAATATTTTGAATAATATATTGGATTTGGATTTATTTGTTAATTAATTAAAAATTAATTTGAATATTTGGAATAAATGTATAAGTAAATTGTGAAAGTAAATTTAGATTGGGAATTTGAGAAAAAATATATTATAAAATTAATAAAAATCTGTTTTAGAATTATAATACATGTGTATATCTATATTTTGAAAGTTATGTTATGAAATTGATATAAATAAAATTTACAAAAGCTATTTAAAGAATTAAATTCAAATATATTCATATTATATACTTATTTATTAATGTTTGATTTATTTTAAATCACATTCTTTAAAATTATAAATATATATATAAATAGTAATTCGATTTGATAAAAAGATTTAAAATCACTTTTCTTTCATACTTGAAATAAATTTAGTTTGTACATATAAATTTAAAATTGTATATGTAAATATTTAAAACTAAATCTATAAATTTATTAAAGTAAAGGTTTAAACCATAATTTGTAAATTAATTTAGAGAAAAGGATTTAAACATAAGTTATAAATAATTTCTAAATTAATCTATAAAATGACATTTGTAAATTAATAATATCATTCATATTATAAGTGTTCATTTACCTTAACAAGTGTATGTGTTAGTAAACAAGTGGCAAAAGATAAATTTCTCTTTTAATTTGAATTTAGAAAACATATATGAAAATATATTTTAAACATTAAAATATAAATAAATTAAAGAAAAGGGTTTCAACATAAAATACAAATAATTGACATTTGTAAAAGTATGAATATAAGTGATAAACACTTGTAGGCTTAGTACTTACAAGTGGCATTTCTATTTTTCTCTTAAAAATTTAATTTTTAAAAATATAGTATTAGCAAAGAAGAAACCAGGCTAATACATTTCATTCTCCACTTTAATTTTTCTCTTATCATCAAAATTAAAACTGAAATAAAAAATCAAATAAAAATTAAAAAAAACCAAGGCAAAGATCAAACAACTTCAATTTATTCAAAGCGTTACAAACATGAAATAAAACCAGAGATGGAATCAACGATCAAAGCAGATTCCAAATCAACTTCCAACTTTAATTTCAACTGAGAAAAAGGTCATTTAAAAGCCAGAAGCATGCAATTCAACTTGGTTTAAACAGCAGTTTAAAAGCTGAGAGCAGATCAAAAGTAAGCTAAAGCAATTTAAGTGAAGTTCAAGATCAGGTCATTGATTATGCTTTAGATCAAACAAACAGCAATCAAATGCAATGCAACTCAATTTCAGATCAACAAATTTAAAATCAAAATGCAAAATCAAAGCAAGGTAATTCAACAGATAAAAGATCAAAACAAAAGACAGATCAAAAATCTGGCTCTAGGTTTTCAAAACATGGTCTCTGTTCCAAGGACAGGTGAGCAAACCTTCAACCCTCAATATATTTATGTGTGTTTCTTGATTTTATATGCCTGTAATGATGACAGCTTGGATGTGGTTTGTATAAATGTGAAATTATGTTTGCATGCCTGTATATGTTGTGTGCACAGGAAAAAAATGCATCTTTGTTCTTACATTTCAGGTTTTAAAACCTGTTATAAATTCATATCATCCCAAAAGAATCAATGTTAGACTTCGATCACTAAAAATAAATTGCTTGAAATAATGTAATTTCATTCCTAAAAATAGTTTCAGATAAAAGCATTTAATAAATATTCTGAAAATGGAAAATTACAGTAAAATATATTCAAACAGAAAAAAAATTAATGCTCACGAATTCAAGTTTTGGTTTCATAATTTGATTTGTAACAGTAAATGACGATTTTAGGTGATAAATTCATGATTTTTTAACCTTGGGAACGTTGAGATAATTCGAATTGAACGGAAAATGCTTTTCCACTAATTACCCATGATCGTTGCGTCTAGAATCGATGGGGTTGGAGCTGGAGAAGGTTGGGGTATCAGGGAACCTCGGAAAAATGTTCATACATTTTTCAGATGACCAGAATGGTCGGGGAACGGTGATATAGGGTTTTATTATTATTTTTGGATGTGGGGGTTCTAGTGACGATTTCGTCAACGATGAAGCAACAGTGATGATCGGACCAAGGGGGTTCGATGCATAACGACACAGAAAAGCTAGAGTCCAAATGTCAGACCATATGGTGGTCTATGGAGGCGATACGAGGTGTTTTTTTGATGGACAGTTTTGCTCCAGGTGAAACCGATATGCTAAATTTAGATTCCAGGTTGAATTCGACAATCTGGGTTTATGTAATGATAAAAGAGGCTGTGACGATGTAACGGAGGCCATGGCGATGGTCAGGGCAGCGTCGGCCAGTTGTACACATGCACGAGGTGTCTGAGTTGGTTATACTGAAAGGTATTGGGAACGAAGGTAGTCACTCGAATTTTATTTCAAGAAAAATGGCTTGTGGCTTGGTTTTTGGTGTCGAGTATTCGTGAGTATTTTTTTGTAACTGTTTTTCTTTTTTTTTCTATATAGAAGTAAAGTATAAAAAGAAAGGGTAGGGACTTGCTTGGGAAATTGGCATTTGGCTCGGGTAAGTACTCGAGCTATCTTGGGTCTGGGTGATTATGTATATGACAGTTTTTAAATTTTAAAATAAAATAGGTTTTAATATTTAAATAAATCCAGTTTTGACTTGTTTTCCTAAATAAAATTTTTGTAAATAATTGATACTTATTTAAGTGTGTGAATAAATGAGAGCTGTAAAATTGTTTTAACTTGAGTTTATTTAAATGAATAATTAATTAATTGATTAAGAAAGAGAAAATGTTTAGTTGTTAATTAACTTAAAGTCTTTGGTTAATTTATGGGATAATGAATAAATCTATTTCAGAGGTTCATTAAAATAAGATTTAAGTGTTGTAATTAAGTAGCTAATTAAAGGTAAAAAGGGTTTATCTTTAAAATTAATTAAGTTTTTGATAAATTAAAGAATGTGATTAAGTGATTAAGTAAGAATAATTACTTTGTGTAATTAAATTTAAAGCTAATTACTTTGGGTAATTAATTTGAGGCTAATTAATTACTTTGATTAGTTAAGGAATAATTATTTTGAGTAAATGTATTAAGGATAATTAATTAATGAAGTCAATTGATGATAAATAATTAAAGGTAATTAATTAATTAAATATAATTACTCAATTAAAAGTAACTAATTATCTAATCAAGTAATTAAAGGATAATTACTCGATGTAATAAATTTGTGATTAATTTATATAAGTGATCAAGGATAATCACTTATGGTAATTAATTAAGAATAATTAATTTAAATGATAATTAATCAAGGATTAATTAATTAATGTAATTAATTAAAGATAATTAATTAAAGGATAAATTAAATAATTAAAGGTTGATTATTTAATAATTAAAGATTAATTAATTTATTTTTAAAGGTTAATTAATTAAAATAATTTGTAATTAATTAATGTTAATTAACCAGGATTAGTGATTGATCTGATTTAAATTAATCAGATGGTTAATTTATCTTACTTATGGATGTTTGGATTGTATGGAATGCGTTGAATTGCTTGATATCCCTGGTAAGTGATGCTGTGTAATATGCTCTGTTTTGATTTAAGCTGTGATGAATGTAATTTATTGATCTGTGATGAATATATATATTGTTTATCTATGAATCTGTGAATGAAGATAGGAGTTATAGATTGTATCGTTTATCGATATTGATGTGCTTGAATCTGTGATGATTGATGATGTTGCACTATTGTGTAAAACCCCTGGACTACCCCGAACACACACAAATATGGATTGCACGAGGAAGTTGGTTAAGTCACGGATTTTTAAAATAGTTTACATTATGAAATAACACAAATAATATCGATTCAATGGTTAGCCCATTTGCCTGGTTATCGGCCCATTAACCATCTGGTTTCTTTGCATTTTTACCATAGCATGCATACATATATCAGTGTATCTATTTTGCTAGGGATTGCTTCTTCCCGAACTTGTATTCATCACTTTATCTCGTTTCCGATATAAATTGATAATCAATGGATATGTTTTCAATCTTATTTCTATATGTTTGAAAAGTTTATTTCATGGTATCAGAGCAGAGTTTATCAATCTAGAATTTATCATATTTCGATTCAGATCCATCAGATCTAGGGTTTTCTCAAGTTTCACCACGACTGAAAATAAAAGCTCAGCGATGATCGATGTATTACCAATCATGTCAAAAATAACGGATCAGAAGGTAACTAACTCAAATTATCTGGAGTGGAGTAAAACTATTCGGTTGTATCTTCGCAGTATAGATAAGGATGATCATTTGATTAATGATCCTCCAACAACACAGGAACCTAATGATCTGATTTGGTTAAGAGAAGATGCAAGATTATTTTTACAAATACGAAATTCGATTAATAATGAAGTGATCAATTTGATTAACCATTGTGAATTTGTAAAGGAGTTGATGGAGTATGTTGAATCTCTCTACTTCGGTAAAGGAAATTTAACTCGGATGTTTGGTGTATGTAAAGCTTTTTACAGAGCAGAGAAAAGAGATCAAACTCTCACCAACTATTTCATGTGTTTTAAACAAACCTATGAAAATTTGAATGAGTTGTTACCTATGAGTACTGAAATCAAGATTCAACAACAAAAAAGGGAACAAATGGCTATAATGAGTTTTCTTGCTGGATTACCATCAGAATTCGATTCAGCTAAATAACAAATCTTGTCTGGATCTTCAATCTCTTCACTTCAAGAAGTGTTTAGCCGCATACTTTGAACTGAGAACTCATCTACTTCATCTAATAACAATGTTAGTAATAGTGCCTTGATTAGTTCAAGTAATAATCCTACTGCTTATCACAATTCATGGAAACCACCACCAGATTTCAGACCACCATGGAACTCCTCACAACGACCAGAATCATGGAGACCCCCACCAACACAATCATGGAGACCTCAAAGAAATATGTGGAGACCAAATAATAAAATATGTTCATATAACAAGAAGCCAGGACACTTAATTTTTGAATGTACAAAACTTCAATACAATAATCAAAGAAATCAAGGAGCTTCTAATGCTAATAAAACAGTGCTCATGACTGTTGAGGAATTTGATAAATACTCAAAGTATCAAGAATTATTTCAAAGGCCATCTAGTAGCTCTTCATCATCTGTATCAGTATCTACTCTAGCTAATACAGTTAAGCAGACATCTAAATGGGTATCGATTCTGGAGCAACTGATCATATGTCAGGTAACTCTAGATTATTTACAGATCTTAAAATGTATGAACATGGTCAAGCTGTTATTTTGGCAGATGGATCTCAGTCTAATGTCTAAGGTACTGGTAATATAAACATTTCACCACCACTAAAATCTACGTTATTCATATCATCACTATCTTATAACTTGCTGTCAGTCAGTCAACTAACCAAGAGTATGAATTGTAGCATATCTTTCTTCCCTGAAAAATGTGTCTTTCAGGATCATATGACGAGGCAAACTATTGGTAAAGGATATGAATCTGGTGGTCTCTACATTCTGGACACTTAACCAGTAGCATGTTCTAGTGTAGATTCAGTTGTCAAAGTTCATCAGCAACTTGGTCATCCCTCTCTTACTCTATTCAAACATGTATGCCCTCAATACAATTGCATTTCTACTCTTAATTGTGAACCATGTCAATACGCTAAACTTCATCGTAGTAATTCTAAACCTAGAATAAATAAACATGCAAGTACACCATTTGAACTTGTACATTTAGATATTTGGGGACCATCATCTACCGTATCTAAATCTGGTTTTAAATACTCTGTAACTTTTGTAGACGATTATTCTCGTTTTACATGGTTATTTCTAATGAAGCAGAGATCTGAAGTGTTTTCTATTTTCTGTGATTTTCATACTGAAATTCAAATTAGTTCAAGACTAATATTCAAACCCTAAGGTGTGATAATGCTAGAGAGTACACATCTCATACTTTTAGCACATATTTAACTCACCATGGTATGTTGCATGAGACTTCTTGTGTTGACACTGCATCTCAGAATGGGGTTGCTGAGAGAAAGAATCGTCATCTACTTGAAATCACTCGTGCATTACTATTCCATATGAAGGTGCCAAAAACATTTTAGGCAGATGCTGTGCTAACAGCATGCTATCTTATTAATAGAATTCCATCTACAGTTCTTGACTTTGAGATTCCATACAGAGTTTTATTCCCTAATAAAGAATTACATCCCATTAAACCAAGGGTATTTGGATGCACCTGTTTTGTCAGAGATGTGAATCCTCAGCCTGGTAAACTTGATCCAAAGTCCTTAAAATGTATCTTTGTTGGATAATCAAGACTATAGAAAGGATACAGATGCTTTTGCCCCAGTTTAAACAATTATCTAATATCAATAGATGTAAATTTCATGGAGGATTTTCCATATTATCAGTCATCTAATTCATCAAGCCAGGAGGAGAATGATATATCATCAAGTTTACAAAGCCAGAAGGAGAATCATGATTTCTTAGTTTATTCTAAACCACAACAAGAAACCGAACCTACTAATACAGCATAAATCAGACCCATATTTGATCCTAATCTTGATCTTCCTATTGCTCTTAGAAAAGGAATGTAACAACCTTGTATTTTGTAATTATTTTATTGTATATTTTAATTATTTTTAATGTAAGATTTTGATTTAAAAACTTATTTTACTTATTTGAAATGATTAAATTTATTATTTAAATATAATCTTGATTTTTTTATATGAGTTATAATTCCAAACTTGTGTAAGTTGAATATTTGCCTGAAATGCTGATTTTGGTCAAAATGGTCAAACTATGACTTTCAACTTAAAATTTTAAAAGTTTAAAATTTTAATTTTTTTTCTTTTATTATGAAAGTACATAAAATTCTAAGAACACCACTTTTCGTTTCGTTGAATTTGGATGTAAATTGTGAAAGTTATACCCTTTACAATATTGTGCGTATATAGGGTTATTTAACAATGACTATTTTAAATTGTATAAGTTACTTCTTCTTGGTTATATTTTATTTCAATATGTGATAATATGTTATATTATGTATATTTTGACTTTTAAGTATTTTTAAAATGATAATATAATTTTTCTAAAGTTTATTTGAATTTATTTCAATTTATAAAGCCTAGTTGGTATTTACTGCATTTTTCTTTATTTAACTTTCTATTTAATAAAAATTAAATTATTATTTCACCTTGAAAATGTTTTAAAACCATTTTTAATTCAAATTTTGTGTTAAAATATTTTTTTGTGAAGTAATAAATTTTCCAAAGTCATTGGAGATTTTCTTGTAATTTTTATGTCAGGGTTGCTATTTTTAAGCAATTTTTTATTTCCTTTTTCTATTTTACTTAAAATAAGTTATTTATTTTATTTTATTCTTACTTAGTTTCGGTTTTAAATAACATTTCTGAGTTTATTTTGTTTTTATAAAATTAAAAAGAAAAGGAAATGCAAAAGGTTTAGAAAGTTAAGAGATCTTAAAAGCCTAAAACGTAAAGACGTTTTATCCGTTTCTTTTTGCAATTAATACATCAATTTATCTTAGCCATTCCTTTCCTCATCCTTTGCAGCCGACTCCCTCATATTATTCACAAATTTTCAAGCTCCAAAACCCTAAAAATCATGGCCTCCATCTTGAGAAAAAAAAATCTTGTAATGGCTACAACTTTTTTTCTACCTTTTTCTTCTCATTTTCTATGTATTTTGCCTAGTTTTCTATGCTTTCTGGATTGGCCTCTACCACCCACCATCACCACCATACTCTCCACCATCCACTACCACTCTTCCTTGGCATCATCTCCATACGTCATTTCAGATCTATCCATGGCCACACCTCCCTTGGTGACAAAACTCCACAAAATTGCAAATAATGTCCAAAACAATGCCCTAGCCACCACTATTACTTCACCACCTTCATACTTCACCATGGCCACCACCTCTAGCCACGACCACCACCTTTCTACCACCACTACACTTCATCTTAGCCTCTTTCCAGATCTGAAATTGACATGGCCAAGACTCCATGAACCAAAACTCCACAAAAACAATGCATAAAGCCTTGAAACATTCATGATAGCCACCTTATCACTTCATATCTTCATCCACCACCTTGGCCGCCACCACCATAGGCCGCCACCACCACCTTTTCCAAACCTCCCCACACCCCTCCATCTACTGTCCAAACCTGTACAAGTATGGTCAAGCCCCACTTGACCCAAGGCCGAGCCTTGTTGTGCTCAAAAACTTCATATATGTTGCCTTGACCAATTGTATACTTCATGTTATAACCCTACCACTCCATACTCCTTCTAGCCGTGAGTTATGGTGCTTAACTTGAGCTATATCATCATCATCGCTGAACCCAAGAACCTCCTAGGCCAAGCATTTGAATGGTTAAAGCAAGGTCAAGTAATCTATTCCTTTGTTGCTTCGTATTTTCATTGTTTAACATTGTTTTGCGTTGAATATTTATGTGTGTATTGTCTTGTTTTGGTTATCCTTTACAAGACAAATATCAAGGCTCTCCATTCATTCAAATCAAAAGTCATGATGTATCATGCTTGTCATACTTTTGGAACCGCTCTTGTGTTTGTTGTTTTGGTCTTCAGCTTGAAAAAGTGAGTCTTTCTCACTCTGACATTTATACTTATGAAAAGTGAATTGATGACAAGTGTTTAGTAATATAAAATGTTTATGCAAGATAATGATGGTCATTCGATATGCTATGCCATGTTATTACCATGTTTAAACTGTTAATTTTCACCTGACATCTGATATATGACTGTATATTATGATGTTGACCTTATTTATATTATTCCTGTATATGATTACACTACAAGTTCCCTGTTAGAATAGAATCATTACGGGCTAAAATGATAGGCCTGATTTATTTTATTTAATTTATTTTAACTTGGGATTGTGGGTTTGAAATGATAAAACCCGGATTTTCTTTGTAAATTACGTGTTGAAATGATATATTACCCGTATCACTTTACCTAGCGTAGAAAATTTTATACAGGCCCGTAGTTAAAATATGCTTTTCTAAAAAATTTAAAATATTTTAGAAATTTAATTATTATAATATTTTGATTTGAAATTTAATAAAAATAAAATTTTTGTAAAATAGTATTGATTTTCTGAATAATTGTAAGTGAAATGAATTAATGAAAAAGTTAGAAATTTTGAACGTAAGTTATTTTGGAAATTTTGACTTAATTATAATTGAAAATTTAATTGAGTATGAAATTATGATAAATTTATGATAATTTGAATTTAAATGAATTTAAAATGATTTTATCATATTTATGATTTTTTAATAAAGTTGAAATGTGAAATGAATAAATATTTTAAGTTGAAACTTTGAAATATAACTAGAATTGGAAATTTATGAAATTGACGTAAAGTGAACTTTTAGTTAAGCAAATAAAAATAAAACTAAGTTATATTTGAGAATTTGAACTTAAGTGTTAAGTTGAAATTTAATGTAATGGATTTTAAAATTGAACATTGCATTTTAATAAGTGGATTATTATTAAATCTTGATTTTTGAATGGAAATTTAACCCTGTAAAATCATGAACTTGAGGAAAATTAAATGATGTTATAAATGTGAAAATATATGACTTTATAATTTAAAAATATTTTAATAAAAATATAACTGGTTGAGAAATTTTATTGAATATTTGAAGTTAATTGACTGCATTTTTGAAATGATATCAATTACAATGTAAATGATATTACAGCAATTGTAAATACTGTAGTTGATGATAATGAACTAAAAAAAAGCTATTGAAAAAAACTATTATAGAAATTGTTGTAAGTACTATGATTTTTGAATTTAACTAAGTTTATTTGAAATTTAAGAAAACTCTATCACAACATTTTTAAACGTTGTCTTTGGTTAACTTGAACTGTTTTTGAATGTAACTTTCCGTAGAGTTTTCTAAATGATGCGAAAAGTGAATTTTCACTGTTTTGATAAACTTAAGTGAATAAATGAACTTTGGAAGTTGAAATTTTTGGAAATTTAATAATTTAATTATTAAGCATAATAACTTCATTGAAATGAAAAAAAAGAATTTTTGGAATATAAACTGTTTTAAAATATGAATTGAAATGGTATTTTAGATTGAATAAAATGAATAATGATTTGAAATGAATGAAGTTTTGAAAAGATACGATATTTTGATATATTAAAATGATTTGAAAATGAAGTTTTAAAGGATATGATATTTTGATATATTAAAATGATTTGAAACGAAGTTTTGAAAGATATGATATTTTTGATATTAAATGATTTGAAAAACGGAGTTTGAAAGATATGACATTTTGATATTAACATGATTTAAAAAGAAGTTCTGAAAGATATGATATTTTGGAACTGAAAGGTAGTGTTGAAAGGGTATGAAAATTTAATATATTGAAATGGTTAGAAATGACTTGATATTTATTTTGATAAATATTTGAATTGAAAGATATTTTACGATGATATATTGAAATGGTTTTGGAAATGATTTAATCTTTATTTTGATAAAGATTTGGATTGAAAAGGATATTTTATTTTGAAGTATAAAATATTTTTAAAGTTATAGCTACGGGTTATAATAACGATGGGTTATTAAAGAGACCGGGATCAGATATTGTCTTATAGCCGGCCAATACCGAAAACTACTTTAACAACCGTGTACGCGGTGGAGATTCCAGAATGAAGTAGGATAGTGGTGATGTTCTCGAGGTATATATTACGTGGACCCAACTCCCGTGAGTTGGCATATATGATTAAAACAGGAGCTATACCGGGCTACACAAAGGGTCGCACCCTTTCATCGAGCATGCTCCATCGGAAACCATTCTATTACTGTTGTGATTCGATTCGGTGGCGCCACTTTTGATTCGGGGTATTGTTCGAGGTGGGCGGAAGCTGCTGGCTTGCCGTCACCACCGGTCCGGGAGTGCAAACGGTGTATCCACCCTGGCATTGCCTCGCGTGCCGTGTCATATCCTTATATCGAGCCCACTACGATTTTGGTTTTAAAGATCCAACCGCGTTAAGGTTCACCATCCCCTTAACGCTATTTTCTATATGATTATACTTTACTGATTAGACACTACCGTATATAGCGTATATTACTACATAGTAAATAGTTTAGCGGATCCTTAGAGGATGGGCGGTCTCAAGCATCCTTTAAGTTACTGATGCATTTTGTTACTGTTCACTTGAGTTGATTTACAGTTTATAAGTATTTATGTCCTGACTCGAGAGTTTTGTGTTTTGCTTTACGCTCAGGTCAGATTGATTGATTTAGCATTCAAGATTCACCTTCGAAGTTGGAGCTTTCCTTGAAGATCCAGCCATCTATTTTGTTTCAATATCCAGTGTTTCAGTGATGTATATGATTTGTACTTGATGTAACTTGTTACTCTTCTATTGTATCCTATTTAACCCTGATGTATCTTATATTTTATATAGTAGCTTCATGAACTACTATCTTCTCTTTTACTTCCGCTGCGTTATCATATACTCTGTGTCTGTGATCTGTGATTTTTATTTACTGTATATTCTGAGGTTTGCCAAATTTTTATTTACAACGCGGTATTTTGAGCAATTCAATTCCGGCATGAGTGTCTACCTATACACTTACAATGGATGCGAATGGTTGAAAATACCTGGTTGTTACAGTTGGTATCAGAGCTTTGGTAGCTCTAGGCAAAACTCAGCGTATGGAGTAGATGTATTTACAGAATCACTTTCATTCGAGTTTGAATCTCTCCCTTTTGACTCGATTCCTTTGAATTTTGGAACATTCCCTACGGTTCCAAAGTCCATTCGTATCCCTCACTATTCATCTTCTTTTGACTCTGGAGCATTCCATAACTCCGCTTCGAATGATCTTTCTAGTGAGTCGGCGGTCACGCCAATTTCAAATTTAATTGAAAAGGGGGAAAATTCCTTTGCAGTTAGCATCGATTCACCAAAGATTCTTATCTATCCTTGATTTAGATGCTAATGTCTTTTGTTATTCCAAACTCTAACTCTTGAGATCGAATGTAGATTTACCCTAGAAAAATCAACATTGATCTTATTCTTTAAGTCACGGTTGACCCGGTTAAGGTTGCCCGTGATTTATATAAGCTTATCCATCTTCCTATTCTGTTATTTAATCATGTCATCCTTGTTTCCAACTTATTTTTAAATCATAATATCCTTTGATTTGTGTTAATCAAAAAAATTTGAATCTCTATCCTTCTTTGAAAATCTATTCATGTATAGTGTATTTGTAAACTAGTATTTAAAATTTAAAATGTTTTATATATTGTGTTGTTTGAGTTGTTGATGTTGAGTTGGGTTTCTGATCGATACGTCTGATCAGCGCTATCGATAAGATTTCCAAAACACTTTGACAGAACAAACGGACACAATATATTTAAAAAAAATTTGGTTAATGAAATAAATTTTGATATATAAGTAAATTTATGGAACTTAATGAAATGAATTTAAAACAAGAATTTGAGGATTTAAATCCCGATTATTTCGAACTTTGGTTTAAAGTTTTAAAAGGTTATATTATTTAAAGTATTTTGAATGGAATTTGTTTTCAAAGAATTTTAAAAGGTTTAAAATTAGTGCTTTTCTCTTTGTCGCTGGAAAATAACATCGGTGATGATCGCGACATCATCGACGTTCATTTTCGAGTTTCGAAGTTAGGAGACTGTTCTGTAGTCTTGCTACAGCTTTGTTTTGGAAAATTAAATTGATTTGAATTTCTAAAATATGACTTGATTTATAATATATATATATATAGATATATGATTGGAATTTGATTTGACATATATTATTACTTATCTCTAAATGGTTTGAAGAAATCGGAAATTTAATTCTTAAATTTTATTTTAAAGAATAATTCCAAAAAAAAATCAATCTATCAAAATTTTGGATGAATATCAAGCATGAAATGATTTAATTGGAAGGTTTATTTGTATAATACAATTGCATTCAAATATAACTTACCAAAATTTCAGAAGTTAACAATGTAATTGGATAATATACAATATATTTTATAAATAAAATTTGAGTAGTTATAATAAATGTTATACACTTAAATTTTAATTATAAAATGATTAACAGAGGTAAATATAATAAAGGGTAATTGAATGACTTACAATAAAATGATGTTAAAAGAACTAAGAATAAAAGAAAGTAGTTATAAAAAAAATGTAGATATATTTAACATGAGTGATAAATATATTGAGAGGAATAAATCTAACTTTTACTTGGAATAAAGAAGAATAAAAATTTATTAAGTACATTGTGAGTGTAATAAATGATTATTTTTCTAACCCATGGTTTTAAAAAAAAAATTGTTAATTTAAGATGATTGGATAGTAAGATAATGAAATTTGAGATAGTTAAGATTTATTTAACTTGTGTAAAGATTTATTCTCTGTTTAAGTTTGAAATTTCCATGCTTTCAAATTTATTTCCTTATTCTGTTTTTCAAACTATCTTTTGGTTATCCTTATCATCCTTATCTTGCTATAGACTGGTATATGCATTTTTCTATGATCTTTCTGTTTAGAAATCTTTCTATAATATTTGATAATCTCCACCTTGTAAAATTTACCTATAACAACAGTTATCAGGTATAACTTCAATCTTCTTGTCATCCTATCTTAATCCTATTTCACTCTATCTTTTTTGTGCCCTTCCATACCTCATTCCTTTTCGGGGACGAAAAGTTTTTGAGTGGGGGAGAGTGTAACAACCCTGTATTTTGTAATTATTTTATTGTATATTTTAATTATTTTTAATGTAAGATTTTGATTTAAAAACTTATTTTACTTATTTGAAATGATTAAATTTATTATTTAAATATAATCTTGATTTTTTTATATGAGTTATAATTCCAAACTTGTGTAAGTTGAATATTTGCCTAAAATGCTGATTTTGGTCAAAATGGTCAAACTATGACTTTCAACTTAAAATTTTAAAAGTTTAAAATTTTAATTTTTTTCTTTTATTATGAAAGTACATAAAATTCTAAGAACACCACTTTTCGTTTCGTTGAATTTGGATGTAAATTGTGAAAGTTATACCCTTTACAATATTGTGCGTATATAGGGTTATTTAACAATGACTATTTTAAATTGTATAAGTTACTTCTTCTTGGTTATATTTTATTTTAATATGTGATAATATGTTATATTATCTATATTTTGACTTTTAAGTATTTTTAAAATGATAATATAATTTTTCTAAAGTTTATTTGAATTTATTTCAATTTATAAAGCCTAGTTGGTATTTACTACATTTTTCATTATTTAACTTTCTATTTAATAAAAATTAAATTATTATTTTACCTTGAAAATGTTTTAAAACCATTTTTAATTCAAATTTTGTGTTAAAATATTTTTTTTGTGAAGTAATAAATTTTTCAAAGTCATTGGAGATTTTCTTGTAATTTTTATGTCAGGGTTGCTATTTTTAAGCAATTTCTTATTTCCTTTTTCTATTTTACTTAAAATAAGTTATTTATTTTATTTTATTCTTACTTAGTTTCGGTTTTAAATAACATTTCTGAGTTTATTTTGTTTTTATAAAATTAAAAAGAAAAGGAAATGCAAAAGGTTTAGAAAGTTAAGAGATCTTAAAAGCCTAAAACGTAAAGACGTTTTATCCGTTTCTTTTTGCAATTAATACATCAATTTATCTTAGCCATTCCTTTCCTCATCCTTTGTAGCCGACTCTCTCATATTATTCACGAATTTTCAAGCTCCAAAACCCTAAAAATCATGGCCTCCATCTTGAGAAAAAAATCTGGTAATGGCTACATCTTTTTTTTAACCTTTTTCTTCTCATTTTCTATGTTTTTTGCCTAGTTTTCTATGCTTTCTGGATTGGCCTCTACCACCCACCATCACCACCATACTCTCCACCATCCCCTACCACTTTTCCTTGGCATCATCTCCAGCCATCATTTCAGATCCATCCATGGCCACACCTTCCTTGGTGACAAAACTCCAAAAAATTGCAAATAATGTCCAAAACAATGCCCTAGCCACCACTATTACTTCACCACCTTCATACTTCACCATGGCCACCACCTCTAGCCACGACCACCACCTTTCTACCACCACTACACTTCATCTTAGCCTCTTTCCAGATCTGAAATTGACATGGCCAAGACTCCATGAACCAAAACTCCACAAAAACAATGCATAAAGCCTTGAAACATTCATGATAGCCACCTTATCACTTCATATCTTCATCCACCACCTTGGCCACCACCATAGGCCGCCACCACCACCTTTTCCAGACCTCCCCACACCCCTCCATCTACGGTCCAAACCTGTACAAGTATGGCGAAGACCCACTTGACCGAAGGCCGAGCTTTGTTGTGCTCAAAAACTTCATATATGTTGCCTTGACCAATTGTATGCTCCCTGTTATAACCCTACCATTCCATACTCCTTCTAGCCGTGAGTTATGGTGCCAAACCTGAGCTATATCATCATCATCGCTGAACCCAAGAACCTCCTAGGCCAAGCATTTGAATGGTTAAAGCAAGGTCAAGTAATCTATTCCTTTGTTGCTTCGTATTTTCATTGTTTCAACATTGTTTTGCGTTGAATATTTATGTGTGTATTGTCTTGTTTTGGTTATCGTTTACAAGACAAATATCAAGGCTCTCCATTCATTCAAATCAAAAGTTGTGCTGTATCATGCTTGTCATACTTTTGGAACCGCTCTTGTGTTTGTTGTTTTGGTCTTCAGCTTGAAAAAGTGAGTCTTTCTCACTCTGACATTTATACTTATGAAAAGTGAATTGATGACAAGTGTTTAGTAATATAAAATGTTTATGCAAGATAATGATGATCATATGATATGCTATGCCATGTTATTACCATGTTTAAACTGTTAATTTTCACCTGACATCTGATATATGACTGTATATTATGATATTGACCTTATTTATATTATTCCTGTATATGATTACACTGCAAGTTCCATGTTAGAATAGAATCATTACGGGCTGAAATGATAGGCCTGATTTATTTTATTTAATTTATTTTAACTTGGGATTGTGGGTTTGAAATGATAAAACCCGGATTTTCGTTGTAAATTACGGGTTGAAATGATATATTACCCGTATCACTTTACCTAGCGTAGAAAATTTTATACAGGCCCGTAGTTAAAATATGCTTTTCTAAAAAATTTAAAATATTTTATAAACTTAATTATTATAATATTTTGATTTGAAATTTAATAAAAATAAAATTTTTGTAAAATATTATTGATTTTCTGAATAATTGTAAGTGAAATGAATTAATGAAAAAGTTAGAAATTTTGAACGTAAGTTATTTTGGAATTTTTGACTTAATTATAATTGGAAATTTAATTGAGTATAAAATTATGATAAATTTATGATAATTTGAATTTAAATGAATTTAAAAAGATTTTATCATATTTATGATTTTTTAATAAAGTTGAAATGTGAAATGAATAAATATTTTAAGTTGAAACTTTGAAATATAACTAGAATTGGAAATTTATGAAATTGACGTAAAGTGAACTTTTAGTTAAGCAAATAAAAATAAAACTAAGTTATATTTGAGAATTTGAACATAAGTGTTAAGTTGAAATTTAATTAATGGATTTTAAAATTGAACATTGCATTTTAATAAGTGGATTATTATTAAATCTTGATTTTTGAATGGAAATTTAAACATGTAAAATCATGAACTTGAGGTAAATTAAATGATGTTATAAATGTGAAAATGTATGACTTTATAAGTTAATTTTTTTTTAATAAAAATATAACTGGTTGAGAAATTTTATTGAATATTTGAAGTTAATTGACTGCATTTTTGAAATGATATCAATTACAATGTAAATGATATTACAGCAATTGTAAATACTGTAGTTGATGATAATGAACTAAAAAAGAAAGCTATTGAAAAAAACTACTATAGAAATTGTTGTAAGTACTATGATTTTTGAATTTAACTAAGTTTATTTGAAATTTAAGAAAACTCTATTACAACATTTTTAAACGTTGTCTTTTTTTAAATTGAACTGTTTTGAATGTAACTTTCCGTAGAGTTTTCTAAATGATGCGAAAAGTGAATTTTCACTGTTTTGATAAACTTGAGTGAATAAATGAACTTTGGAAGTTGAAATTTTTGGAAATTTAATAATTTAATTATTAAGCATAATAACTTCATTGAAATGAAAAAAAAGAATTTTTGGAATATAAACTGTTTTAAAATATGAATTGAAATGGTATTTTAGATTGAATAAAATGAATAATGATTTGAAATGAATGAAGTTTTGAAAAGATACGATATTTTGATATATTAAAATGATTTGAAAATGAAGTTTTGAAAGGATATGATATTTTGATATATTAAAATGATTTGAAACGAAGTTTTGAAAGATATGATATTTTTGATATTAAATGATTTGAAAAACGGAGTTTGAAAGATAGGACATTTTGATATTAACATGATTTAAAAAGAAGTTCTGAAAGATATGATATTTTGGAACTGAAAGGTAGTGTTGAAAGGGTATGAAAATTTAATATATTGAAATGGTTAGAAATGACTTGATATTTATTTTGATAAATATTTGAATTGAAAGATATTTTACGATGATATATTGAAATGGTTTTGGAAATGATTTAATCTTTATTTTGATAAAGATTTGGATTGAAAAGGATATTTTATTTTGAAGTATAAAATATTTTTAAATTTATAACTACGGGTTATAATAACGATGGGTTATTAAAGAGACCGGGATCGGATATTGTCTTATAGCCGGCCAATACCAAAAACCACTTTAACATCCGTGTACGCGGTGGAGATTTCAGAATGAAGTAGGATGGTGGGGACGTTCTCGAGGTATATATTACGTGGACCCAACTCCCGTGAGTTGGCATATATGACTAAAACAGGAGCTATACCGGGCTACACAAAGAGTCGCACCCTTTCATCGAGCATGCTCCATCGGAAACCATTCTATTACTGTTGTGATTCGATTCGGTGGCACCACTTTGATTCGGGGGTATTGTTCGAGGTGGGCGGAAGCTGCTGGCTTGCCGTCACCACCGGTCCGGGAGTGCAAACGGTGTATCCACGCTGGCATTGCCTCGTGTGCCGTGTCATATCCTTATATCGAGCCCACTACGATTTTGGTTTTAAAGATCCGACCGCGTTAAGGTTCACCATCCCCTTAACGCTATTTTCTATATGATTATACTTTACCGATTAGACACTACCGTATATAGCGTATATTACTACATAGTTAATAGTTTAGCGGATCCTTAGAGGATGGGCGGTCCCAAACATCCTTTAAGTTACTGATGCATTTTGTTACTGTTCACTTGAGTTGATTTACAGTTTATAAGTATTTATGTCCTGACTCGAGGGTTTTGTGTTTTGCTTTATGCTCAGGTCAGATTGATTGCGTTAGCATTCAAGATTCACCTTCGGAGTTGGAGCTTTCCTTGAAGATCCAGCCATCTATTTTGTTTCAGTATCCAGTGTTTCAGTGATGTATATGATTTGTACTTGATGTAACTTGTTACTCTTCTATTGTATCCTATTTAACCCTGATGTATCTTATATTTTATATAGTAGCTTCATATATCTCCTCTTTTACTTCCGCTGCATTATCATATACTCTGTGTCTGTGATCTGTGATTTTTATTTACTGTATATTCTGAGGTTTGCCAAATTTTTATTTACAACGCGGTATTTTGAGCAATTCAATTCGGGCATGAGTGTCTACCCATACACTTACAATGTATGCGAATGGTTGAAAATACCTGGTTGTTACAAGGAAGAAGGCAATATACCTATCCTATAGCTGAATTTATATCATATAAACATATTCCCAATCATTCATATTCATTTATTACCTCGTTGGATTCTATTAGTATTCCCAAAATTGGTACTGAAGCACTATCCAAACTAGAATGGAAGAAAGCTATGATAGAAGAAATGAATGCTTTAGAACTGAATAATACTTGGGATCTCGTTACCTTGCCAGATCCAAAGAAGGCTATTGGATGTAGATGGATATACACAGTTAAAATGAATCCAAATGGGACAGTAGCTAGATATAAAGCTCAACTTGTGACTGAAGGTTATGCTCAAGTATATGGCATGGACTATTCATAAACTTTCTCTCTTGTTGCAAAGATTACTTCCATTAGGTTGTGCATTGCTTTAGCTGCTATATTTAATTGGAAACTTCACTAGCTAGATATAAAGAATGCATTTCTTCATGGTGATCTTAGTGAAGAAATATACATGATTCAACCCCCTGGATTTATAGCTCAAGGAGAAGATAATATGGTGTGTAAACTCAGAAAGACTCTCTACGGTTTAAAGCAAAGCCCAAGAGCCTGGTTTGGGAAATTTAGTTAAACACTTGAAAATTTTGGAATAAGCAAATGCAAGAGTGATCATTCAGTATTTCACAAAACATCTAAACAAGGTATAATTTTGTTAGTGGTGTATGTGGATGACATTGTAATAACTGGAAATGATGAAGAGGGAATTACCAGTCTCAAACAGTTTATTCATACTCATTTTCAAACCAAGGATCTAGGAGAGTTGAAATACTTCTTAGGTGTAGAAGTTATTAGAAGCAACAATGGAATCTTTCTGTGTCAAAGAAAATATATACTGGATCTACTAATAGAGACAGGGAAACTTGGTGTCAAGCCTCAAACTACTCCAGTCATACCTAATCTCAAACTTTTGCCTGATGAAGAATTATTTGATAATCCAGAAAGATATAGAAGATTGGTGGGCAAATTGAACTACTTAACCGTAACGAGACCTGATGTATCATTTGCAGTGAGTATAGTTAGTCAATATATGTCTTCACCAAGCAAGCAACATTGGTTACTTCTTGAGCATATTCTCGGATATTTGAAGGGAACCTCTGGACATGGTATCTTATATGCTAATCATGGTCATATGAAGTTGGAAAGCTTTGCTGATGCAGATTGGGCTGGATCAAAAGAAGACAGGAGATCTACCACTGGGTTTTGTGTGTTTCTTGGAGGAAACTTGGTATCCTGGAAAAGCAAGAAGCAAAGTATAGTATCACGATCGAGTGTAGAATTTGAATATCGTGTTATGTCTAAAGCAGTGTGTGAAGTCATGTGGATTAAACATTTGTTGAAAGAATGCAATTTAGAGTTTGAGCATCTTGCTAGATTGTGGTGTGATAACAAAGCAGCTATTCATATTACTTCAAACCCAGTTTTCAATGAAAGAACGAAGCATATAGAAGTAGATTGTCATTTCATTCGGGATAAAATTCAAGATGGTGAAATTATAACTCAGTATATTCAAACGAAGGATCAACCAGCGGATTTGCTCACTAAAGCTATGAATGGAGAACGAATTATGTGCTTAAGTAACAAGTTGGGTATGTTTGATATGTACAACCCAACTTGAGGAGGAGTATTATGAAATAACACAAATAATATTGATTCAATGCTTAGCCCATTTGCCTGATTATCGACCCATTAACCATCTGATTTCTTTGCATTTTTACTGTAGCGTGCATACATATATCAGTGTATCTGTATTGCTAGGGATTGCTTCTTCCCGAACTTGTAATCATCAATTTATCTCGTTTTTGATATAAATTGATAATCAATGGATACGTTTTCAATCTTATTTGTAAAGACCCAGAATTTTTGGTAATTTAAAAATTGGATATTTAATTGAATTTAAATATTAATAAATGAAATTCTTAAGTCGAATAATTTTATTTTGAATTTCTGGATTTAATTGGACAATTAAATCGATAATTTAATAAGTTAAATTCCAGAAATAATTAAAAATTAAGTTAATATGATTGAAAATGATTAGGAAAATTTTGTTATATCATATTGGGGTTATAGAAATATTACAGAACTTTTAAAATTGAATTTGGAGTTAATTTGTGAAAATTGAATATTTTAATATTTAATTATCGACTGAAAAATCGCCAATTTTTGAACAGTCTCAGAATTGAACGAAACTAGTTCCATTGGATCCGTAATAGTTAGTTATTATCGGATTTCTATTTTCGTAGCAATCGGAGTTGTCGTTTGACCGTGACAGCTTGAAACGCATCGAAATCGTTTTAATATTAATTTAGCGAGTTAAAATAGCCATTTTTCAAACGGTCTCGGATTTCGACGAAACCAGTTTCATCGGATCCGTAATGTGATATTATTGTATGGTTTCAAATTTCAAGTCGATCGAATTTATCGTTTGTCCGGTACGAATTAAAACGCATCAAAATCAGTTTAATTTAAATTGATCGTTTATTGTCATAACTCGCACAGATGATCGAATTAACTTCCGAAACCTGTTCCATTGTGTCCGGAACGCGGGATAAACCCCAGGAACGTCAGTCACCGCGCGTAAATCAAAGTTTGGAAATTCCGGGATGAATAGTGTTCGTCGTTTTCTATAAATAGCCTTTTTAACACAAAAAAATGAGAAAAAACTAAAACTAGGGTTTCAAATTCATGGTCGGCCGCCACCATTAAAACCAAAGGCCAGAAATTCACAATCCTTTCTCCTCCAAATCTCTTAATCCATCAACAATTAGACGAAGACATCAACTACAATATTGTTAAGCACGATGAGAGCTTCGATGTGAACGGTAATGATCGTGATTGATGCAGCGTAGAGGAAGATATGGGGTCGCATTCATGCCGCCTTTATGCACATTTTTCTGAGTATTAGAGTGACCAAGCTCCAAGCTCTTGCTGCCGTGGGTGATGCCGGAACGCGCGCACGTGGTGGAGGTCCTGGATCGAGCTGAAGTAAATGGGAATGGTTGCGTTAATTTGCAAAGGAACGGCGGCTTGGGTTCCTGATGTGTGAAAGGAAACGCGAAGGGAGGAGAAGAAGATATCAGCGGCTTCGATCTGCTCAATGAAAAATGGACGGCCTAGATTGCTTTGAGTTTAAGAATGTAATATAAATGTAAATTAGTTATATTTATAATTCGTGTATCTTAAAAACGATGTATCTCTTTCATACGAGGTCGGATCATGATGAATCAAAGTGCGTTGGAATCGTATCGTCGAGCACTTCGCGATGGAGCTGGATTGGAGTCGATTGGAGCTCGTTTGAATTTCGGGTAAAATTAAACGTTCGTTTAATTTTATTCGAAACGAACGCTGAAACGGAAATAAAATCAAGGTGAGAACTCCTCACTCAATCGAACAGATCGATTTAAATTTTAAATAGTTAGATTTAAAATTTTTGAATGATGATTTGCAATTATTGATTGTTGTTTGATTGTGATAGTAGATATAGTAGGATATACTATATATAGCAATATATATATATATATTGGCATATGTATATATTGGAATTGATTTCCCGCCTTGTATAGCAGATGAGACCCTATTACGCCTCCTATTAAGCGGATATATATATTTATAAATCCCATATACCGCGATATTCCACCTCGAAGTGGAATGGGTATTGTGCTAACATCTTTGGATGCAGGGAAAACAGGTTGGATGGTTCCAACTGAATTCCTCACAAATATTTATTTGCTTGTAAATATTGTGATGATTATTGATTATCATATCGATATAAGATATTTGTGCCGTGATTGACTATTCGATGCTGTTGCATCATCGGATTCATTTTTAAAGTTAAAAGTAACGATTTTGAATTTAAAAGGATTTTAAAGTGATTTTTCAAAGTATATGTTTTTATTAAAATTTTGGATGGATTCATTTTAAAATAAATTCAAATTTCAAGTTTTAAAGTTATAGAATTCAGGATTTTTGAAAAATATAACCAAAATGTTATTTTTGAGATAAGTAGTTAATAAATTTATGAAATGGTTTTAATTGGAATTTTGAATAACTATTATAAAGGATGTGTATAAAAGATTTTGAAAATTTACATTTATAAATTAAAAATGTTGGAGTTTTAAAAAAGAGTCTATTAAGTGTTAAATGGAGTAAAAAAATGGATTTCATTGAAAATCATAGATTTACAAATTATGAAGATTCTAAAATAAGTAGATTTTTATTAAATAAAGAATTTATAAGAAATTATCTTATAAATCAGATCTTGGCAGTTAAATTGAAATCCTTGATAAAGCATGAACGGTTTGTAGATGAGATTTATAAAACATATATTTTATAAATCGAAATAATGGAATTTTAAAAAGGGGTTGTTAATGTTGAAAATAAGGCTGTAGATAAAATCTTATAAGTAATAAGATTTATGATTTGTGAAGTGTTAAGAAAGAACGATTTTGTGAATAAAAGGATTATAAGTAATTAACTTATAATATGAACCTTTGGTACAAAATTGGGTTATGTATATTAAATTGGATTAATAAAGGAGATTTATAAATCGAAGTTTTATAAATAAGAATAGAATTTATAGACATTGTTTATAAATTCGAAATCAATTGAATTTGATAAATTTAATATTGAAATTTATTAAAGAAAATATATTCACGATTTTGAACAGTAAATATATTATTAAAGAAAATGGATATATTTTGGGAAAGGAATGTTTTAAATGGAATTTAAAAACGATTTAAAGGTGCTTTAAAATGCATTAAGTATCGAATACCTAGATTTCAACATTTATTGTTGAAATAGACGTTTTCGAGAAATAGAAGGAAAGGAAGTCGTAGATTTCAACATTCATTGTTGAAATAGACGTTTTCGAGAAAATAAGGAAATGGTGGACTATAACACTGTTGTTATAGTAAATGATTTCCGAAAGGAAATATTTTATATAGTATTGGGATTTATATATCTATTTTAATTTCGAATCCCTACACTAGTGATTTTTGGGTTGTCGTAACAATGTTTTACGCAACATTCGTTTTGACCAAAATAAATGTGAATAAAAGAACGTTTTCCTTAAAGAATGAAATATATACTTAACTATGGGTTAAGTATATTGAATATTTTCAAATTGTTGAAAATAAATAAGATTTTGTGAATTACTTATTAAATAAGTATGGAAATGCTTTTCCAATATGAAATGGAATGTTTTTAAGAATTTATCTTTTCGAAGGTAAATTGGAATTGAATATTTGAAATCTATTAAAAACTGTAGATCAATAGATAATTTGAAATATAAATTCACTATGGAAATTATAAATGAAAAGGGAAAATTGGTTTCAAAATAAACGTTGTTAATTTTGAAGTGGGAAAATTATATATCTTGTAAAGATAGTTTTGGGAAAATAAATAATTTGGAAAATTATTTGGAATCTGATGATGTGGCGCATCTTTATTGATAGTTAAATAACCGACTATCAATATTTACCTTTAAATAGGTATTTGTTGTGATTGCTTGAATTGGATACCACACTTATTTTTAAAATAAGCGCTCACTATTCGGGTTAACGGGGAAAGGACCATGGGGTCGTATAACCCATTCCGAATAGTGATACGTCGTTATAAATTACATTTGAAGACCGGTGTTGAAGACCGGATAATTGTGAAAACGGAAGGATTACCGTCGAGTTACTCTGCATCGGCTGATCTCCGATATAGAGGTTTATCACCCTTAGTGACGGGAAGTCCGGACGTGATTAATGAATATCCGGATTGCAAGGGCTTCTTTGGAAGTGCCTTCGGTTCTGTTCGATCCCGGAACAGACTTGTATGGATTGTATGTCTGACATTACAAGTTGAGATATAAAGCTGATTTCTTTCAAATATATTTCTGTTGGTGGCGGAGAATTTATTCTCTTAGCTTAACACCCTTCTCTGAGACGTACGAGCTCAGAGGTTATATAGTTGAAGGTTATTAGTGATATACTCCCAATTTGGTAGTGTGGCATGCTGAGTGATGCTGTGAAATGATCATTGTATTGATCATTTGTGATAGGATCATTTGTTTGATCGTCTATCTTGATGATCATTGCTTTGATCATTTGTTGACCCAAAGCACGACTTTTGTTTAAAAGCGTGGCTTTGTGGACGAGACTTCATCGAGCCTCACACCCCGGAAATGGTCAAAACAGGAAAGATGCGGCAAGGTTATTAGGGGGCAGCGCCCCTTTAGTGTATGTCATTCCTTCTGGATAGAGGTGGTATCATGGTATGGAGCCCAGATACTTAACCTATGTGGTTACTGCAAATTTATTACTTTGTGGTTGTTGGAAATCGGGGATCCTTTGGTATAGATCGGTTACGATCGGGGAATGACATATTCGTGTCAGTAGTTACCCAGTTAGGGGTAACCCGGCCTTGTGTTGGCAGAGATCCGGTTAGGTTCTCGGGACGTCATTCCAGAGGCGTTTCCATGTGGCAATGGAAAGTTCCTTGGCCTGACCATTTGTTGGAAATCCAAAGAAACAATACGAGCCTTGTACGGTTTTAGTTGTAGAACCTGCCATTTAATATGGTAGCTATAGCGGGCATAATATAATGGTACCTATGCTGGCTAAGATTTATATTCTACTTTCGAAATTGTTTTATACACTATGCACTAATAAAAATATCAAAAATGATTTGATTTCTGCGCAGTAAGCATCTTTGACTATCATAAGGAGAAATCTCCTCCAAGTCTGCGTTTGCATTGTGTGTGTGGCGGGAGGCCTTATGGTAGTTTCATTTTCCAAAAGCATTTCGAATTTACTTAAAGAAAAATATTTCTTTGGTTGTTTTTAAGAGTAAAATGTTTTAAGTTCTCACACCAGTCACATGACTGACCTGGAGTTTATTGTTCCCTTCCTAAACTCTGGGTGCCCACCAATTTCCACACGGGCAGTCTAGAGTTGGTTATCAGGTCATTCTGGATTTAGGAGTGCTATGGAGCTCAGGAGGCGAGCAGGATGGCGTAGTCTATTATTTATTGTATCTATTGTATATAGTATTTCTTTTCCGCTGTTTGTTGTTGTAAACTCTGATAATGAATGTGATGTAATGTATAAAATGTATAGTTCTTTGTTTTAATAAATATTCATTTATCTATTATATGTTGTTCCGCTGCGAATTGTGAGATTCTGATATTGTCTGTTGTTCTTTCCTGTTCTGGTATTTGTTTTTCTGTTCTTCTTCTCTCTTCTTCTTCAACCATAACGGTTCGGTTTTCGACAACGAAAAATCGCAGTCGTTACAAGTGGTATCAGAGCATATGGTTAAGTGACAACCTGCTCTGTTGGGTATTACTCATTAGAGATAGAGTCAGCAGTACTATAGAATGAGTTTGAGTGTAATAATAGATATGAGCGGGTATTTGTTAGTGAATATAAAATGATTTTATATTGTGTTGGTTGATTTATTGAGTGGCATATGAACCTTCGTCAGCACGGTCTGCACAACTGTGCCGAAAGGGTTCCTAAACACTTGAGTAGAGCAATTCGATACAATATTGTTTTAAAAATAGGGTAAATGAAATAATTTTGCCCAAAACTATTTTTGTATATAAAAGAAATAATTTTCTGTAGATTATTATAGTATATGGACGCATGGTTGCTAGGAAGTAATAATATTAAGCTATTACTATTGAAATTGAATAAGAATTGAAATCAATGTTATATGGAAAAAAAAATTGAGATAAAGATAAGAAAATAAAATCCATATACAAATGAAGTTTAAGAATGAAAATTATAAATGTGATTTATAATTGGAAATAGAATTACAGAGAAGTTTTGGAAATGTTTTTGAAAGAATTTGGAAATTTTAGAAGTTTAAATTCCTTTTTGATTTGAAAATGAATTTCAAAGGTTTTGAAAAGTATTTTGAAGGAATGAAAGCTCTAAACTCTTTTCGGTCGCTGGAAAATAATTCCGATGATGATCGCGGCATCATTGGTGTTCACTTTCGGGTTTCCAAAAGAGGAATTGCTGCAAAATTGTTTTAAATAAAAGTTGTTTGGAAAATTTGGATTTGGTTTTGGAAAAGCTGAAAAGACTCTGGAATGCTATATAAAAATATTTATGGAATATTATTAAGTTGAAAATAAATTTGGAGTAAATAAAATGAATTGGAATTGAAATTGATTTAAGCAAAGCGAAGTATTGAAATGAAAATTAGTAAGCTAAACTAATTGAAGGAATGAAAGTAAATATGATTTGTAAATGAATTGAATTAAATGAAAATGGAAATGACATTGAAGATTGTTTACAAGGAAATGAACTTGAGTTTGAAGTGAAATAGCTTAAGTAAATTCAAGATGAATATGAATATGGAATGTAAACAAAATTGAATGGAAAATATGAAATGCAAATTGAACTGAAGTAGAATTAGAATAAATTGAATTGGTATCAATTTGAATTAGTATAAACTAGAATGAATATGAATTCATTTGGCTTAGAAACAAATAGAATTGAGATTATAAATTGATGAAATCATAGATTTACAAATTGTGAAGATTCTAAAATGAGTAGATTTTTGTTAAATAAAGAATTTATAAGAAATTATCTTATAAATCAGATCTTGGCAGTTATGTTGAAATCCTTGATAAAGCATGAACGGTTTGTAGATGAGATTTATAAAACATATATTTTATAAATCGAAATAATGGAATTTTAAAAAGGGGTTGTTAATGTTGAAAATAAGGCTGTAGATAAAATCTTATAAGTAATAAGAGTTATGATTTGTGAAGTGTTAAGAAAGAACGATTTTGTGAATAAAAGGATTATAAGTAATTAACTTATAATATGAACCTTTGGTACAAAATTGGGTTATGTAAATTAAATTGGATTAATAAAGGAGATTTATAAATCAAAGTTTTATAAATAAGAATAGAATTTATAGACATTGTTTATAAATTTGAAATCAATTGAATTTGATAAATTTAATATTGAAATTTATTAAAGAAAATATATTCACGATTTTGAACAGTAAATATATTATTAAAGAAAATGGATATATTTTGGGAAAGGAATGTTTTAAATGGAATTTAAAAACGATTTAAAGGTGCTTTAAAATGCATTAAGTATTGAATACCTAGATTTCAACATTTATTGTTGAAATAGACGTTTTCGAGAAATAGAAGGAAAGGAAGTCGTAGATTTCAACATTCATTGTTGAAATAGACGTTTTCGAGAAAATAAGGAAATGGTGGACTATAACACTGTTGTTATAGTAAATGATTTCCTAAAGGAAATGTTTTATATAGTATTGGGATTTATATATCTATTTTAATTTCGAATGCCTATACTAGTGATTTTTGGGTTGTCGTAACAATGTTTTACGCAACATTCGTTTTGACCCAAATAAATGTGAATAAAAGAACGTTTTCCTTAAAGAATGAAATATATACTTAACTATGGGTTAAGTATATTGAATATTTTCAAATTGTTGAAAATAAATAAGATTTTGTGAATTACTTATTAAATAAGTATGGAAATGTTTTTCCGATATGAAATGGAATGTTTTTAAGAATTTATCTTTTCGAAGGTAAATTGGAATTGAATATTTGAAATCTATTGAAAACTGTAGATCAATAGACAATTTGAAATATAAATTCACTACGGAAATTACAAATGAAAAGGGAAAATTGGTTTCAAAATAAACGTTGTTAATTTTGAAGTGGGAAAATTATATATCTTGTAAAGATAGTTTTGGGAAAATAAATAATTTGGAAAATTATTTGGAATCTGATGATGTGGCGCATCTTTATTGATAGTTAAACAACCGACTATCAATATTTACCTTTAAATAGGTATTTGTTGTGATTGCTTGAATTGGATACCACACTTATTTTTAAAATAAGCGCTCGCTATTCGGGTTAACCGGGAAAGGACCATGGGGTCGTATAACCCATTCCGAATAGTGATACGTCGTTATAAATTGCATTTGAAGACCGGTGTTGAAGACCTAATAATTGTGAAAACGGAAGGATTACCGTCGAGTTACTCTGCATCGGCTGATCTCCGATATAGAGGTTTATCACCCTTAGTGACGGGAAGTCCGGACGTGATTAATGAATATCCGGATTGCAAGGGCTTCTTTGGAAGTGCCTTCGGTTCTGTTCGATCCCGGAACAGACTTGTATGGATTGTATGTCTGACATTACAAGTTGAGATATAAAGCTGATTTCTTTCAAATATATTTCTGTTGGTGGCGGAGAATTTATTCTCTTAGCTTAACACCCTTCTCTGAGACGTACGAGCTCAGAGGTTATATAGTTGAAGGTTATTAGTGATATACTCCCAATTTGGTAGTGTGGCATGCTGAGTGATGCTGTGAAATGATCATTGTATTGATCATTTGTGATAGGATCATTTGTTTGATCGTCTATCTTGATGATCATTGCTTTGATCATTTGTTGACCCAAAGCACGACTTTTGTTTAAAAGCGTGGCTTTGTGGACGAGACTTCATCGAGCCTCACACCCCGGAAATGGTCAAAACAGGAAAGATGCGGCAAGGTTATTAGAGGGTAGCGCCCCTTTAGTGTATGTCATTCCTTCTGGATAGAGGTGGTATCATGGTATGGAGCCCAGATACTTAACCTATGTGGTTACTGCAAATTTATTACTTTGTGGTTGTTGGAAATCGGGGATCCTCGGATATAGATCGGTTACGATCGGGGAATGACATATTCGTGTCAGTAGTTACCCAGTTAGGGGTAACCCGGCCTTGTGTTGGCAGAGATCCAGTTAGGTTCTCGGGACGTCATTCCAGAGGCGTTTCCATGTGGCAATGGGAAGTTCCTTGGCCTGACCATTTGTTGGAAATCCAAAGAAACAATACGAGCCTTGTACAGTTTTAGTTGTAGAACCTGCCATTTAATATGGTTGCTATAGCGGGCATAATATAATGGTACCTATGCTGGCTAAGATTTATATTCTACTTTCGAAATTGTTTTCTACACTATGCACTAATAAAAATATCAAAAATGATTTGATTTTTGCGTAGTAAGCATCTTTGACTATCATAAGGAGAAATCTCCTCCAAGTCTGCATTTGCATTGTGTGTGTGGCGGGAGGCCTTATGGTAGTTTCATTTTCCAAAAGCATTTCGAATTTACTTAAAGAAAAATATTTCTTTGGTTGTTTTTAAGAATAAACTATTTTCAATTCTCACACTAGTCACATGACTGACCTGGAGTTTATTGTTCCCTTCCTAAACTCTGGGTGCCCACCAATTTCCACACGGGCAGTCTAGAGTTTGGTTATCAGGTCATTCTGAATTTAGGAGTGCTATGGAGCTCGGGAGGCGAGCAGGATGGCGTAGTCTATTATTTATTGTATCTATTGTATATATTATTTCTTTTCCGCTGTTTGTTGTTGTAAACTCTGATAATGAATGTGATGTAATGTATAAAATGTATAGTTCTTTGTTTTAATAAATATTCATTTATCTATTATATGTTGTTCCGCTGCGAATTGTGAGATTCTGATATTGTCTGTTGTTCTTTCCTGTTCTTGTATTTGTTTTTCTGTTCTTCTTCTCTCTTCTTCTTCAACCATAACGGTTCGGTTTTTCGGCAACGAAAAATCGCAGTCGTTACATTATTTCTATATGTTTGAAAAGTTTATTTCAGTTTAAAAGTTGAATTTTGAATTCAAAAGGTTTGGAAATGGAATTGGGTTAAAGTATGAAAAGCTTTTGGAAAGGAATTCTGAAGATAAAATTGAATAACTTGATAAATTTTTGAAATTTAAATAGTTTGATTTTGAATTTAAAATTCAAGATTTGTAATTGAACTCTGTGTTTGAAAATTTTGGTTTAAAAAGATTATACAAGTTATATATGTGTTTATATGGGCTTTAAACCATTATAAAAGTATTATTTTGGAAATTTATATTTTACCCAAATTTATACTTTAAAGGATTTAACTTGCGCATATTTGATCGGATTTTTCCGAAACGGAAACCCTTTGTTTTCAAAGTGATAATGGCTTTCAAATAAAGAAAAAATTTCTAGTTTTTGTTGAAAGGGTTTCAAATTTGAAATGGAATTGTTTTTTTTAAAGCTATGAATCTTTGGAAATGGTTTTGAAGCTATGAATCGAGTCTTTGGTTTAAATTGGATTAGTTAATCCAATTTGAAAGGAAAAGCGTTTTGGAAGGCTATAAAGGAATCTTTGTGAAAGATTGGTAAAATTTATGAAATGAATCTTTTTGTTTAAAAGATTAGAAATGGTAATTTGTTAAAACCATTTGAAGAAAGGTTTTGGGCTTTAAGTTGTGACTTAACTAAGATCCCAATATCCATATGTTTTTAAATACTGTGCTCATTATTCGGTTTAGCCGGGAGATGATCTTGTGTCATATAACCCATTCCGAATAATGATGTGATGATATGGATAGCATTTGAAGACCGGTGGTGAAGACCGGATATTTTCGAAAGTGAAAGGATAACCAGTCGAATGTCTCTACACCGAATGGCCCCCATATAGAGAACTATATCATCCTTTGTGACGGGGAGTCCGGATGTGATTAAGGATTATCCGGATTTGTAAGGGCTTCTTTGTGAAGTGCCTCCGGTTCTGTTCGAACCCGGGACAGGCTTGTGTGGATATGTGTCTAACATTACACTTTGAGGTGTAAAGCTGGTTTCTATCAAATACATTTCTGTTTGGTGGCGGAGAATTTATTCTCTAAGCTTAACACCCTTCTCTAAGACGTACGACCTCAGAGGTGATGTAATTGATGGTTACTAGTGATACATTTCCAATTTAGTAATGTAGCATATGAAGTGCTGGTGATCATTTGTTGATCGAAGCATGGCTTTTGTGAAAAGCGTACCTTTATGGACGAGACTTCGTCAAGCCTCACAACCCAAAAATGGTCGAAACAGGAATATTGCAGCAAGGTTTTTTTAAGGGTCGCGGCCCTAGGGTATGTCCATTTCCTTCTGGATAAAAGTGATATCATGGTATGGAGCCCAGCTATTTAACTTTGTGGTTGTTGCTATTTGTTGGTGAATCTCGAGATAAAGGTCGGTAATGACCGGGGGATGGCTTGCTTGTAGGTGTTACTTTCGGGCAGGGGTAACCCAGCCTTGTGTTGGTAGAGAACCGTTTTGGTTCTTGGGTGCGTCCCTCCAGAGGCATTCCATTCGGTAAGGAAGTTCCTTAGCCTCACCATTGTTGGAAATCCAATCATTCAATACGAGCCCTTTACGATTGCAGTTGTATAGCCTGCCACCTCAGGTGGTAGCTATAGTAGGCATAGTATAATGGTACCTATGCTGGTTAAGATTAATATTATACTTTCGAAATTTTTTCCACTATGCACTAATAATAATATTAAAAAAAGGTTTTTGCGTATCAAGCATGTTTTATTAACATAAGGAGAAATCTCCCCCAAGTGTGCGATTGTATTGTGTGTGTGCCGGGAGGCCTTATGGTAGTTTCATTTTCCAAAAAGCATTACGGATTTCAACTTTAAAATCTTTTGTTGTTTGTTTTAAAGATAAGCTGTTTGTTTTCTCACACAAGTCTCATGATTGACCTGGAGTTTTTTGTTCCCTATCTAAACTCTGGGTACCCACAAGTTCCCATACGGGCAGCCTAGAGTTAGATTTTCAAATAGTCAGCTTGTAGTTATAGAATCGATAGCTTTCAGCCTTTCAATTTTGGCAATAGCATTTCGGGATCGCATTTTCTACAAGTTCAACTTGATGGTGGTTCGAGCTTCTTGGCTAGGAAACTTGGGGCTTTCGCTATGGAATTGCAGTTCTGGATTCTATCTTTCTTTCTATTCTTTGGAAGACCATATTGGTGATGTTGTTCCACTGCTGGTGTTATTTTTCCGTTGTTCTATTCTAGCTCTGATTTGTATTTATATTCATATTGTATCGGATGTTGTATTCATTGTTGTATCAATGATATATTCATTTCCTTCCGCTGTGTTGTTATACTTAATTGTTATAAGCTTTGGTGAATCGAATTTTTACGATTGAATCTGCGGCATTTGAATATGAGTGAAGTATGGATGTCGATTTTCGAATGCGAAAATCCGGGCCGTCACATTTGGTATTAGAGCTAAAGGTTGAACTTTAGCTTTTGGAGTATAACACATTAGGTAACTCATTAGAGATAGGATGAAGTATACCCTAGAATGAGTATAATCCCTAAGATATCCGTTCGTATGCCTCAGTAAATTCTCTTACTATCCACTGATAGTAAGTATGAGTGCAAGAAGAGGACGAGATATGGGGACAAGGAAGTACCACTACAAACGATCAATACCCTGTAACAACAAGGAACAACTTTTTCTATCAATCTCCCTTGATCATTCAACTTCAGTTCTCTGATTGCTTCGTGGCAGCTCCGGAAAGAAGCTTTGGTGTAGTGTTGGCCCTGCGAATCGTGTAGATAAGTTCCTAATTCATATTCTTTTCATCGGTTTCTTATCAGCTTTCCGTTTTTAACTCTAATGAATTTGAAATTTAAATTGAAATGAACTGGTTAACAAAATATGAAGATAGATTAATTTGTGTTGATAAAACGATTTCGATTAAAACCAAATTTGAAATTATATTGTAATTTCTTGTGAGTATCAATGTCCGAAGAGGGACAAGCAAATGTATACTTTGGGATATTCCAGCCTGAATTAAGTATCTATTTGTCTATTCTGCTGGGTCCAGATATATTCTACGAATGGTTAGTTATCCTTCAAATTAACCGGTGCCCTACATATTTCGTAGACCGGATGACCCGAGTACTTCGTGGAATATTGAATGAGTTTGTTCTCATAATTATTGGTGACATTCTGATTTGGTAAGCCAAATGTAGAATAGATATTCAGTTTGACCTGAAGAGATATTTCTTTATCTTCCATCTGTCCTTTGTTGTCTCCGTAGAAAATTTCGAGGACGAAATTTTCTTACGGGGGAATTTGTAACATTCGCGTTTTTAAATCAAATTCTAATTGGAAATTAATTTAATTTTTGGAATTAAATTGTGAATTAATTTTGTATTTTCCAAATTTAAATAGATATTTTTTTGTTTATTAATATAAATATATATAAATATGATTTTAAATAGAATTTCTTATTGGAAATTCAGAAACAAATATTTTAAACAATGTATTGGATTTGGATTTATTTGTGAATTAATTGAAAATTAATTTGAATATTTGGAATAAATGTATAAGTAAATTGTGATAGTAAATTTAGATTGGAAATTTGAGAATAAAATTATTATAAAATTAATAAAAATTTGTTTTGGAATTATAATACATGTGTATATCTATATTTTGAAAGTTATATTGTGAAACTGATATAAATAAAATTTACAAAGCAATTTAAAGAACTAAATTCAAATATATACATATTATATACTTATTTATTAATGTTTGATTTATTTTAAATCACATTCTTTAAAATTACAAATATATATATATATATATATAAATAGTTATTAGATTTGATAAAAAGATTTAAAATCACTTTTCTTTCATACTTGAAACAAATTTAGTTTGTACATATAAATTTAAAATTGTATATGTAAATATTTAAAACTAAATCTATAAATTTATTAAAGTAAAGGTTTAAACCATAATTTGTAAATTAATTTAGGGAAAAGGATTTAAACATAAGTTATAAATAATTTGTAAATTAATCTATAAAATGACATTTGTAAATTAATAATATCATTCATATTACAAGTGTTCATTTACCTTAACAAGTGTATGGGTTAGTAAACAAGTGGCAAAAGATAAATTTCTCTTTTAATTTGAATTTAGAAAACATACATGAAAATATATTTTAAACATTAATATATAAATAAATTAAAGAAAAGGGTTTTAACATAAAAATACAAATAATTGACATTTGTAAAAGTATGAATATAAGTGATAAACACTTGTAGGCTTAGTACTTACAAGTGGCATTTTTATTTTTATTTTAAAATTTTAATTTTTAAAAGAATAGTATTAGCAAAGAAGAAACCAGGCTAATACATTTCATTCTCCTCTTCAATTTTTCTCTTATCTTTAAACTTAAAACTGAAATTAAAAGATAAAATAAAAATAAAATAAAAACCAAGGCAAAGATCAAACCAGATCAAACAACTTCAATTTATTCAAAGCATTACAAACATGAAATAAAACCAAAGATGGAACCAATGATCAAAGCAGATTCCTATTCAACTTCCTGCTTTAATTTCAACTGAGCAAAAGGTCAATTAAAAGCCTGAAGCATGCAATTCAACTTGGTTTAAATAGCAATTTAAAATCTGAGAGCAGATCAAAAGTAAGCTAAAGCAATTTAAGTGAAGTTCAAGATTAGGTCATTGATTAAGCTTTAGATCAAACAAGCAGCAATCAGATGCAATGCAACTCAATTTTGGATCAACAAATTTAAAATAAAAATGCAGAATCAAAGCAAGGTAATTCAACGGATAAAAGATCAAAACAAAAGACAGATCAAAAATCTGGCTCCAGGTTTTCAAAACATGGTCTCTGTTCCAAGGATAGGTGAGCAAACCTTCAACCCTCAATATATTTATGTGTGTTTCTTGATTTTATATGCCTGTGATGATGATAGCTTGGATGTGGTTTGTATAAATGTGAAATTATGTTTGTATGCCTGTATATGTCGTGTGCATAGGAAAAAAATGCATCGTTGTTCTTACATTTCAGGTTTTAAAACTTGTTATAAATTCATATCATCCCAAAAGAATCAATGTTAGACTTCGATCACTAAAAAGAAATTGCTTGAAATAATATAATTTCATTCCTAATAATAGTTTCAGATAAAAGCATTTAATAAATATTCTGAAAATGGAAAATTACAGTAAAATATATTCGAAACAGAAAAAAAAAATGCTCATGAATTCAAGCTTTGGTTTCTTAGTTTGATTTGTAACACAAATGATGATTTTAGGTAATAAATTCATGATTTTTTAAGCTTGGGAACATTGAGATAATTTGAATTGAACGGAAAATACTTTTCCGCCAATTACCCATGATCGTGGTGTTTGGAATCGATGGGGTTGGAGCTGAAGAAGGCTGCGGCATCGGGGAACCTCGAAAAAATGTTCGTACATTTTTCAGATGACCAAAATGGTCGGGGAACGATGATATAGGGTCTTATTCTTCGTTTTGGCTATGGAGGTTCTAGTGACGATTTCGTCAACGACGAAGCAACAGTGATGATCGAACCGAAGGGGCTCGATGCGTAGCGACGCAGAAAAGCTAGGGTCCAAATCTCAGACCATCTGGTGGTCGTGGAGGCAACACGAGGCGTTTTTCCGATGGACAGTTTTGCTCCAGGTGAAATCTATAAGCTAAATTTAGATTCTAGGTTGAATTCGACAATCTGGGTTTATGTAATGATAAAAGAGGCTGTCGGCGATGTAACGGAGGCTGCGGCGATGGTCAGAGCAGCATCGGCCGGTTGTACACATGCACGATGTGTCTGAGTTGGTTGTACTGAAAGGTATTCGGAACGAAGGTAGACACTCGAAGTTTATTTCAGGAAAAATGGCGTGTGGCTCGGGTTTTGGAGTCGAGTATTCGTGAGTATTTTTTTGGTAACTAGTTTTAATTTTTTTCTATATAGAAGTAAAGTATAAAAAGAAAGGGTAGGGTTTGCTAGGGAAAAATGGCATTTGGCTCGGGTAAGTACTCGAGCTATCTTGGGTCTGGGTGATTATGTATATGGCAAATTTTAAATTTTAAAATAAATCAGGTTTTAATATGTAAATAAACCCGGTTTTGACTTGTTTTTCCTAAATAAAATTTTTGTATATAACTGATACTCATTTAAGTGTCTGAATAAATGAGAGTTGTAAAACTGTTTTAACTTGAGTTTATTTAAATGTATAATTAATTAATTGATTAAGAAAGAGAAATGTTTAATTGTTAATTAACTTAAAGTCTTTAGTTAATTTATCGGATAATAAATAAATCAATTTCAAAGGTTCATTAAAATAAGATTTAAATGTTGTAATTAAGTAGTTAATTAAAGGTAAAAAGGGTTATCTTTAAAATTAATTAAGTCTTTGATAAATTAAAGAATGTGATTAAGTGATTAAGTAAGAATAATTACTTTTTGTAATTAAATTTAAAGCTAATTACTTTGGGTAATTAATTTGAGGCTAATTAATTACTTTGATTAGTTAAGAAATAATTGTTTTGAGTAAATTTATTAAGGATAATTAATTAATGAAGTTAATTGATGATAAATAATTAAAGGTAATTAATTACTTATAGATAATTAGTCAATTAAAAGTAATTAATTAACTAATCAAGTAATTAAAAGATAACGATGTAATAAATTTGCGATTAATATATATAAGTGATTAGGGATAATCACTTATGGTAATTAACTAAGATTAATTAATTTAAATGATAATTAATTAATGTAATTAATTAAAGATAATTAATTAAAGGATAAATTAAATAATTAAAGGTTAATTATTTAATAATTAAAGATTAATTAATTTATTTTTAAAGGTTAAGTAATTAAAATAATTTTTAATTAATCAATGTTAATTAACCAAGATTAGTGATTGATCTAATTTAAATTAATCAGATGATTAATTTATCTTACTTATGGATGTTTGGATTGTATGGAATGCGTTGAATTGCTTGATATCCCTGATAAGTGATGTTGTGTGACATGCTCTGTTTTCATTTAAGCTATGATGAATGTAATTTATTTATCTATGATGAATTTATATTGTTTGTCTGTAAATCTGTGAATAAAGATAAGCGTTATAGATTGTACCGGTTATCGATATTGATATGCTTGAATCTGTGATGATTAATGATCTTGTACTATTGTGTAAAATCTTTGGACTACAACATACACACACAAATATGGATTGCATGAGGAAATTGGTTAAGTCACGGATTAAATAGTTTAAAAGTTGAATTTTGAATTCAAATGGTTTTGGAAACGGAATTGGGTTAAAATATGAAAAGCTTTTGGGAAGGAATTTTGAAGATAAAAGTTATTTTGAATAACTTGATAAAGTTTTGAAATTTGAATAGTTTGATATTAAATTTAAAATTCAAGATTTGAAATTGAATTATGTGTTTGGAAATTTTGGTTTAAAAAAATTATACTAGTTATAAATGTGTTTATATGGGCTTTAAACCATTTTAAAAGTATTATTTTGGAAATTTATATTTTACCCAAGTTTATACTTTAAAGGATATAACTTGTGCATATTTGATCGGATTTTTCCGAAACGTAAACCTTTTGTTTTCAAATGATAATGGCTTTCAAATAAAGAAAGGATTTCTAGTTTTTGTTGAAAGGATTTCAAATTTGAAATGGAATTGTTTTTTTTAAAGCTATGAATCTTTGGAAATGGTTTTGAAAGTTATGAATTGAGTCTTTGATTTAAAAATTGGATTATTGAAAGGCTATGAAGTAATCTTTGTGAAAGATTGGCGAACTTTGTGAAATGAATCTTTTTGTTTAAAAGATTAGAAATGGTAGTTTGTATAAACCATTTGAAGACCGATGGTGAAGACCGGATATTTTCGAAAGCGAAAGGATGACCCGTCGAATGTCTCTACACCAAATGGCCCCGGTATAGAGATTTATATCATCCTTTGTGATGGAGAGTCTGGACGTGATTAGGAATTATCCGGATTTGCAAGGGCTTCTTTGTGAAGTGCCTTTGGTTCTATTTGAACCCGAAACAGACTTGTATGGATGTGTGTCTGACCTTACACTTTGATATGTAAAGCTGGTTTCTATTAAATACATTTTTGTTTGATGGCGGAGAATTTATTCTCTTAGCTTAACACCCTTCTCTGAGACGTACAAGCTCAAAGGTTATGTAATTGATGGTTACTAGTGATACATTCCCAATTTGGAAATATGGCATGCGAAGTGCTACTGATCATTTGTTGATCGGAGCATGGCTTTTGTGAAAAGTGTAACTTTGTGGACGAGACTTCGTTGAGCCTCACAACCCGAAAATGGTCGAAACAGGAATGTTGCGGCAAGGTTTTTAGGGGTTGTGCCCCTAGGGTATGTCCATTTCCTTCTGGATAAAAATGATATTATGGTATGGAGCCCAGATATTTAACTCTGTGACTGTTGCTATTTGTTGGTGAATCTCGGGATAAAGGTCGGTAACGGCCGGGGATGGCTTACTTGTAGGTGTTACTTTCGGGCAGGGGTAACCCGGCCTTGTGTTGGTAGGGAAACATTTTGGTTCTTGGGTGCATCCCTCCAGAGGCATTCCAGTCGGTAAGGAAGTTACTTAGCCTGACCATTGTTGGAAATCCAATCATTCAATACGAGCCCTTTACAATTGCAATTGTATAACCTACCACCTCAAGTGGTATCTATAGTAGGCATAGTATAATGGTACATATGCTGGCTAAGATTAATATTATACTTTCGAAATGTTTTCAACTATGCACTAATAACAATATCAAAAAAAAGGTTTTTACGTATCAAGCATGTTTGATTATCATAAGGAGAAATCTCCCCCAAGTGTGGGATTGCGTTATGTGTGTGCCGGGAGACCTTATGGTAGTTTCGTTTTCCAAAAAGCATTGCGGATTTCAACTTTAAAATTTTTGTTGTTTGTTTTAAAGATAAACTGTTTTTGTTTGCTCACACCAGTCCCATGACTGACCGGGCGTTTATTGTTCCCTATCTAAACTATGGATGCTCACAATTTCCCACACGGGCTGCCTAGAGTTAGATTTTCAGATAGTCAGCTTGTAGATATAGAAACGATTGCTTTCAGCCTCTGGATTTTAGTGATAGCATTTCGGGATCGCATTTGCTACAAGTTCAACATGATGGTGGTTCGAGCTTCTTGGCTTGGAAACTTGGAGCTTTGGCAATGGAATTGCAGTTCTGGATTCTGTCTTTCTTTCTATTCGTTGGAAGACTATATTTGTGATGTTGTTCCACTGCTGGTGTTATTTTTCCGCTGTTATATTCTAGCTCTGATTTGTATTGATATTCATATTGTATTCATTGTTGTATCAATGATATATTCATTTTCTTCCGCTGTGTTGTTATATTTAATGTGTTATAAGCTCCGGCGAATCGGATTTTTATGATTGAATCTACGACATTCGAATACGAGTGAAGTATGGATGTCAATTTTCGAACGCGAAAATCTAGACCGTCACAGGCATGACTTTCCACATGCCGAACAGTGGAGAGGAAAAGTGGGAGAGTGGTGTACATATGACAGTCAAAACCATCTCAACTTGAACACAATGAATTGTTGACTTAACACACTTTTTATGCCTAAACATATGACAGCGAACAAGGATGGACTTAAACAATTAAGCAAATCGGACAATCCAGACTGATAACTCCCTTGTTTTGACAACTGTAAACCTGAACTCAACTTGCTTAAAACAGTTAATAACCTTTCAAATACAGTGTCGATGCAGAGTTCAAAACATAAACCATTTTACGATAAGCTCTCGCAGACAGTCAGCGATGACGATCTTTGAAGATGATAGTTCGAAGCCTAACATTATTTCATCAACTCTGTGACTTTTAATTTCTTGGCACTTATATTTGAATGATCACACTAGTTCACATACCACACGGGGGGGGGGGGTATTTTTGTTGTTAAATCTAATGTCGATTGTTTTTCAAGTATGGTTCAAACAGGTGCTTCGTCAGATTCAACATTCACTAGAGATGTCTAGGAAATCTAGTTCTGCCACGATCTCGGACAGACCCGGGCTATCTTCTCAACAAGAGGTAGTTGGAACTTCAAATCCGTCGACTACTCCGGTACAAAACATGCCGAGCCCCATGATCGCATCTGTCGACTTGGCTCCCGATGCCTTGGATGTAGCGATCTTTTTAGACGATCCGATCGATTACCAAGCCTCGAAGATTAACGAAATCATGCTTCGTTGTATATGCTCAGTACATGGGATTCCTTTCGATGGTGTGTTGGTTCCATCGGGACATGGTCTTCCTCACTTGCCGCCAGTGGGATATATAGCCTGCAATACATTCATGTGTTGGGTCGGTAGCGTGCCGCCATTCAAATCCTTTCCTCGCGACCTGTTACAGTATATCGAGATCGCCCCATCGCAATTACATCCAAACAGCCACACGTTCATATACGGCACTTGCATTCTCTTCATGAGTGTCCTTTTCAGGCTCCCGATTCCTGGCGATATCTGCTATATCTATCGCTTCAAGAGACAGTCAGATAGCCCATCTTTTGTATTCCTCGAGCCGCATAGCAAGTGTCAAATCCAGACTAGGGCATGGAGCAAGTTTGCGCAGTATAAGCAGGAGTGGTTCTATGTGCGTTGTCCTCCCGGCTTTGTGAGGAGATGGGTGGAAGGGAGTAAGTCCTTTTTTTGGATCAATACTCGTGTTTGGCGAAAACTGCACCTTTTCTAACTCTTTCTCTATTTTTACAGGAATCAACCCATGTCCCGAAGGCTCCAGATATTCTGAAGCTGTCGAAGCTATCTGAGCTATCCCCGTAGAAGACCGTGACAACAGATCTCTCATTTCAAATGAATCACTCACGAAGTTTGGGCTGCTGGCGGAAGGTCGCCGAATAAGCCTCCCTCAAGGCGTCACTATAACCAGGCCTACTTCGGGTAAAGGAAAAAAGCAGGTTGGGTCTACAGCATGTAATGCCCTTGACACACTAGAGGAGGGGGATATTAAAGGAGCCGAAACACCCGAAGTACAGGGTGAAAATGTTAGTCCCGCTCGGGACCCGATAGTCGAGGTTCATGATATCGAAATGACGCCTTCCCCTTCGAAGGGAAAGAAGAAATTGATCTACAAGCTGAGGAAGAAAACAATGGGTGGAACGTCTAAGGTCACCCTTATTCCAATGGAGAGAGAGCCTTCCTCACAATACTTAGAGAGTTCTTTGAAAGGCCTGTCGAACCTCACTATACCTAATGATCTGCTTAATTATGGTTTCGATGATCCGGAGGCCCTTAAGCTTCATTCGCCCATGAGAGGCGGTACAAGCGCTCAAGCCCAAAACCGGGGGAAAAAACTCCTATTAGTAAATATGAAGAAACTGAACCGTCGGGGGAAACACTAGGACACACACAAACACGTGCACTTCACCTTGCACTTAAATTTCTGCCATCACTCTCTACTCTTTGCTAACTTGTCTCTATTCTCGTTTTGCGCAGGTGACACGGGACGCACTCACGGACTTGATCGTCTCCGTGGCTCATCTATTTTTCATCATTCTGGATGGGACTCGGGCCTTGGCAAATGCCGAGACAGAGATGACCACGGAGACCGAGACTATCGTCCACGGGAATCAACCTATCGACGGAAAACATACAACCGGTCCTCTTATTCGCACGATCATCCTTCTCAATCAAAGCAAGGCACTGAGAAGCCTGCACAGAAGGGGTTCCAGCCTGAGGCCCACTGAGATCAACATTCTGGTTCATCCAGCACCAGGATATCCCGGGAACCTCATAAAACATCAGTAGTTTCTAGGCATACTCCTCCCACTCCTATTCCTGATCCGTCGGTGGCAGAACGACTTGTTGAGCTTAAAGCCATGTTCCCAAAGATATGTTTCGATGGCTTGAAATTTCTCCCAGTGATTCATCAGATTTCGGGACATGTCAAATAAAGCGCTATTGCATGTACTAACGATGTCTACGTCCAGCATGATGCGTTTGTTCACTTAGCCCAAAAAGTCTCAGAAGTCTCTGTTGAGCGTCAATAAAAAATTGATCATTTGAAGCTCGAGGCTATTCATGATAAAGACATTATCAAAGCTCGAGATGAAGAGCTCTCTGCATCAAGTATCAGCTCGAAGCGGCCCAACAAAGTGCCAAAGATACTGCGTAGGCCGTTAATCGTCTAGAGACAACTCATAAGAAAGAAATTGATAAAGCGGTCCAACGCTGCGGGGCCCTGGCTTTAGAGAAGGATTCAGTTCAGAAGGAAAGGGACGCATTTGCTCTCTGAGTCAAAGAGTTGGAAGATTAACTCCACAAAGAGAGAGAGGAAAAAACTACTGCCTAGGAAGAGTCGCAATGATATTGCGACAAGATGTTGCTACACGACTCCTGAAGGCAAAGCTCGATGACGAGCTCTCTAAGGTTGGGATGCTGAAGGATGAAGCCCATGAAGAGGGCAAGAGAATTGCATCTGTGGAGATTGACTCTCGCCTTAAGGCGGCTATAGAGGCTGGCAGGGAGGAGATTAAGTGCATGTTCGACCCACTTATAGAAGAATACAACGCCCGTGTCCTCATGCATCGGGACTTAACTTTTCTTGGCGAGGGCTACCTCGAATCTCTAGCCGAGGCATGGGTAACTTTAATAAAGATCAGGAAGGTCGAGCTGGCACCGAGGAGGTTGACGAGGAGGCTTTGGTGAAAGAATTTCTCAAGGGGTACGAGCCTTCAGTCCTGTCTACGGCGAAGGCTCTCTACTGCAAAGGTTCCTCCTCATCGAAAGGGAAAGATGTCATTGTTGGTCCGTCGGGAACCCAGTCTCCAGCTCCTGCTCCTACTCAATCAGCCGATCGGCCAGTACTTGATCCATTCGAGCATCACGCTGGTTATGACCTAGAAGACCCTGGCCTCGACATTCACATTCTATCTCCCATTTTGAAGGGTGAGACTCCTCGGACGGTTGAGAGCCACCAAGAAGCCGGTACATAACTCTTCTTTTTGAAGTTCAAAGAGCCGTTGTTTTCGGCGAAAGATTATTGTATTCTGATGTTTGTTTCTTGCGATTTTGCACAGGCCATTCTGATCCCAAACCCACTCCATGGAGCGATGACGCCAAGGAGGATAAGGGGAAAACAAGCGAGGCTACTCACGCAGGAGAGACCCCCGGTCCAAATGCTCAAGTGATTGAGGTGCTTGACAAGAACAAGTCTGAGACTTCGTCTCCCATCGAAGAAAGTTATGAAATTGAGATCACAAGTGCCTCCGGACACACTTCGACAATGAGCATGACAGAGTAGCTCACGGAGGAAAATAAAATGACAGCTGAAATCAAAGTTGAGCCTCGAGTCATGGACCTAGAAGATCCTTTGAACAAGCCTTTTAAGGTCATCCTCCCTGGTGGGTCCAGGCCACTAGAGGTCCCTCGTTCTTCCTCAGTTGTCACCTTCCCATCAAGCAAAACTTCGAAGAGAAAACGCGTGGAAGAGGAGTCGTCATAGAAGACGAAGGAGGAAAAGAAACCGAGGAAGTCAAAGAAGTAGTTGTTACTCTCGTTCAACGAGAGTTAGTTTAGATTATGTAATTATTTTTGTTTATTTTCGTAGTCAATGTAAATAGACTTTTGACTCCGAGTTTTGGAGGAGTTGTAGTAGAACCTCATTTTGGATAAATAAAACTTAGTTCTTTTGTCTTTCAAAAGACTTTTATCATTCAGCTTTCTGTATAATTGTGGTCGAAACCCAAGCTATTGTGAGTTACATAAAATCCTCAATTCAACTTCATATAAGTCGGAAATTCTTCGGAATTTACATCCTTTATTCCATGCTTCGGGTACTTAGAATATTTTTTAGTCCGTAAGCCGGGGACTTGATGACTTCAAGTCATTTGTATCCTAGTGCACACTCCGGGGACTTAGAGAATTTTAAGCCATTTATACTCCAATCGCACTCTGGGGACTCAGAGTACTGCAGTCCACACTCAGGGGACTTGGAGATTTTAGTCTTTTATATTCTAGTGCGCACTCAGGGGACTTGGAGGTTTTAGTTGTTTATACTCTAGTCCGCACTCTAGGGACTCAGAGTACTCCAGTCCGCACTCAGGAGACTTGGACATTTTAGTCGTTTATACTCTAGTCCGCACTCAGGGGATCAGAGTACTCCAGTCCGCACTCCAGGGACTTGGAGATTTGAGTCATTTATAGTCTAGTCTGCACTCAGGGGACCCAGAGTACTCTAGTCCGCACTCTAGGGACTTGGAGATTTAAGTCGTTTATACTCTAGTCCGCACTCTGGGGACTCAGAGTACTCCAGTCCACACTAAGGGGACTTGAAGATTTTAGTCATTTATACTTTAGTCCGCACTGAGGGGACTCAGAGTACTCCAATACACACTCCGGGGACTTGGAGATTTAAGTCGTTTATACTCTAGTCCACACTCTGGGGACTTAGAGTACTCCAGTCCGCACTCAGGGGACTTGGAGATTTTAGTCGTTTATACTCTAGTCCACACGTAGGGGACTCAGAGTACTCTAGTCTGCACTCAGGGGACTTGGAGATTTTGAGTGTTCGTGCGTGTTCGTACATCAGACAGAATAATGTAACTCTAGTGGTTTGTCATAGAATTATCATACACAGAAACATCATTAATTCATGGAGAAGAAGGCTTCAAGCCTTTATTAATGAAAATAAGCTAAATTGTCTTATAACATGCCGAAAACTAAGAACAAAAATATGCTGGAAAATAATTGCAACTAAAATATGAAAGAAATAGACTAAGTATAATAATGCTGCATATGCTCGCTATTCCATGCTTGGGGGAGTGTCGCACCATCAACGGTCGCTAGCTTGAAAGTTCCCTCTCCAAGCTTCCGTTCAATGACGTATGGACCTTCCCATGCAGGATTCATATGCGATGGGATCAGGAAAACTCGTTTCAAAACAAGGTCACCCACATCAAAGATTCTCGGTCGAACCCTTTCATTATAATATCGAGCGACTCGGTGTCTGTATGCAGCCGCTCTTAAATCATCTTCTTCATGCTTTTCATCAACGAAGTCTATTGATTCCAGTAAAAGATCCTGATTCGAATCAGGGTCGTAATAAGTTACCCGATGTGACGGAACTTCAAGTTCTATGGGTATAACAGCTTCCATGCCATATGCCAATGCGAATAGAGTGTGGCCAGTCGCGGACTTGTGGGTGGTTCTATAAGCCCAAAGCGCTGTTGGAAGTTCATCCACCCACTTTCCTCTAGCCTTTTCCAAGCGCTTTTTCAATATGGACTTGATTATTTTGTTCAGGGCTTCCACTTGTCCATTGGCTTTTGGATGAGCAACTACTGCAAACCTTTTTTTAATGTCATACTTATGACAAAATTCTTTGAAATCTTTGCTTTCGAATTGAGTTCCGTTGTCTGTAATGATAGTCCATGGAAGGCCAAAATGGCATATAATGCTTGGGACAATGGAATTAATGACCTTTTTGGTGGTGATCGTGGCCAAAGGCTCTGCTTCTACCCACTTAGTAAAGTAATCGACCGTAACAATTGCATATTTCGCACCACCTTTGGATATGGGTAAAGAACGATTATGTCGATTCCCCACATTGCAAACGGTCAGGGACCAACCATTTGCGTGAATTCCGTTGGCGGAGCTCTCGGGATTTTTGCATACTTCTAGCATTTGTCGCATCTCCTTACGTAGTCTACAGTGTCCCGATTTACAGTTGGCCAATAGTATCCATAGCGGAGGATTTTCTTTGCTAATGTCTGCCCCTAGTATGGTCACCGCATTCTCCTTCATGGACTTCCTTCATGACTCGTTTTATCTCATCGTGGGCAATGCACCGGAGTAAGGGGGTCGAGAATCCCCTCCGATACATTATTCCGTCCTGAATTACAAATCGTGAAGCCTTATGAATGACTTGTCATCTTTCACTCCTTCTTTTGGGCAAGACCCCGTGTAGCAAGTATTGCTTGAATGGGATCATCCATTATTCCTTCACGATTTCTGTTTCTAACATGAAATCTACCTCCATCATATTTATACTCGGAGCATGTAAGGTTTCAACGGGAACCAATCCCATTTGTTGTGCATTTCCAATGTTCAAAAACTTTGCCAATGAATCGGCTTCTCTATTTTGTTCACGCGGGACATGAGAAATATCATAATATTCTAGATTTGCTAGCAGCTCCTGAACCCGTGTAAGGTATGGGGCAAGTCTCTGTCCCTTCACTTGATAGTCCCCCCGCACCTGGTATATCACCAGTTGTGAGTCCCTAAACATTTCAACCGATTTTACCCTCGGTTCTCTGATAAGTCTCAAGCCAGCAATCAATGCTTCATACTCGGCTTCATTATTTGTCGTTGGGAATTCAAGCTTCAAAGCATAACGAACTGATCGGTTTTTAGGAGTCACAAGAACTATGCCAGCTTCCGAGCAACGGTCGTTAGATGCCCCATCAGTATACATCTTCCATCGAATGGGAGGTATGACATTGTGAGCACTCGATTCGTCCAACATGGTGAATTCAGCAATAAAGTCTACTAGTTCTTGCCCTTGTATAGCCCTTCGCGGTAGGTAAGAAATATCGAACTGACTTAACTCAATATTCCATTTTAACATCCTTTCAGAAGTTTTCGGTCGTTGGAGTACCTGCCGCAAGGGTTGATTGGTATAAACACTAATTGAGTGTTCCTGAAAGTATGGCCGGAGCTTGCGTGATGCGATCACCAAGCAATAGGCTAGTTCCTCAATCTTAGGATAATTTCTTTCTGCCCCCATCAAACGTTTAGTGACATAGTACACCGGCTTTTGAACACATTCCTCCTTGCGAACCAAAGCCGTGTTATACTAAGATACAGTCAAGTACACATACAACATTTCATGGTCTATTGGTTTCGATAGCATCGGGGAACTTTCTAAATGCCTTAGCAGAGCTCGGAATGCTTACAATCGGATGTCCGAAATTTCTCTTTCCTTTCTTTATTACATCGAAGAAGGAATTCACTTATCTGTATCTCTGGATATGAATTGACTCAGCGCGGCCACCTTTCCATTCAAGCTTTGTACCTGTTTTATGGTTTTGGACACTTGTATGTCTCGAATAGCTTGAATCTTCTCGGGGTTAGCCTCAATTCCCCGCGCATTCACAATGAAACCCAAATATTTCCCTGACGCAACGCTAAAGGAACACTTTAAAGGATTGATCTTCATTCCATAACGTCTGAGTATATCAAACATCTCCGCTAAGTCCCGAATGTGGTCGTTTGACTACCGTGACTTCATGAGCATGTCATCCACATAGACTTCCATCGTTCTACCAATCTGGTCTTTAAACATTCGATTCACCAGACGCTGATAAGTTGCTCCCACGTTTTTCAATCCAAAAGGCATTGCTACATAGCAATATAGCCCAACGTCTGTGACAAAACTGGTGTGTTCTTGGTCTGGAATGTGCATCGGGATCAGATTGTATCCCGAGTACGCATCCATAAAGGACAATAACTCGTGTTCGGCCATTGAGTCAACCAACTGGTCGATTCTAGGTAAAGGGAAACTATCCTTCGGGCATACTTTGTTTAAATTAGAGTAATCTATGCAAGTTCTCTACTTCCCATTTGCTTTCCTCACAAGCATAGGGTTAGACACCCATTCAAGGTAAAGGGCGTCGCAGACGAACCCATTGGCTTTGAGTTTGTCCACCTCCTCTCTGAGAGCAGCAGACCACTCCGGGTCCATGCCTCTCCTTTTCTGTTTTACAGGAACGTACTTCGGGTCTATGTTCAACATATGACTCGCAATAGCGGGAGAAATCCCGCACATATCAGAATATGTCCAAGCGAAAGCATCCAGATTCGCTCGGAGGAAATCAGTGAGATGCTCGGCCACTGAGGGGTTGAGTTATGATCTAATCTTAAGAACTCGTGACGGGTCATCCCGGCTGACTGGAATGTCAATTGTCAGCTCAGCCGATGCTGCATTCGCTTCCCTGGGTTCTCCATCATCATCTCTTGGATCTATGTCTCTATAGATCCGAGAATGTCGCCCGAGCTAGGGCTCGGGCACTACTTGCCAATTGTCAGTATTCCAGATGCGGACGGAGTTGTCCACAACCTTTCCTTTCTCTCTCCGCTGAGCCTCTCTCAGCTCAGCTACATAACATGTGCGTCTGGTTGCCTGATCGCCGTGCACCGCACCAACTCCTTTGTTTGTCGGAAATTTCAAAGTCAAACACCACGGGGCCAAAGCTGCCCTAAACTCTGCTAGGGCCGGTCGACCCAGGAACACATTGTATGGAGAATCAACATCTAAAACAATGAAAGGTAGGAGTCGCACCCTCCTACATTCACCTTGTCCTAGTTCAACTGGAAACTCAATGTATCTTACCGCAACAGTCGCGACACCATTAAAGCCATGGATCCGAGCTTTAGATGGTTTCAAATCCTTTGTCTCCATCTTCGCTGGTCGTATGCCTTTTTGAAGATGATGTTAACGGAACTTCCACAGTCAATTAAAATTCTCTTTACATATGCTGGCCCGATCGTCGTAGATATGACCATCGGGTCGACGGTGGAAGCCTCCACCTTGTCTGCATCTTCGCTCCTAAATACTATATCATCTGTCATCAGGCGTTGCCGCTTTGCGGGGGTCCCATCCTCCGCATTCCAACAACACTCATAATCTGCATGCCTTAAGGAGTTAGCATATTGCTCCATCTCCTGCCAATTCATGTCTGTAGGGTGAGATCCACCGACTATCGTGTTTATGACCAATCTACCCACGGTTCGCGTAGGTTCCTCTGGTTGGCGTGGAGCCGCCTGCGTCCGGGGTCTGATGTTCCTTGCCCACCCTCCTGTGGGTTCTTGACAAACTCCTGCAATTTTTTATGTCTAATCAGTTTCTCTATGGCATCATGGAGGTGTCTACACTCTTCTATATTATGCCCGTAGGTCTCATGGAAGCGATAGTACTTCCAGTCCGCTTTTGTTCCTCTATTGACTCCTTTAGACGAGGCTTTCTGTATTAAAAAGTGTTACAGGTTAACAGGTAAATATTCATGGAGGTGTATTCGTTGTAGGTTGGAATCTTTGGCTTCCATTTCCCTGCTTCTCTTTTCTTTCCAGAATTTCCTCCTACGGACCCTTTAGATTACCCAGGCTTGTTCTGGACATTGACTTAAACCTTTCCCGAATTGTCACCGTATTGTTTTATGGCGATGTTGCTTTTCACAATCTCCTGAACAGGACCTGGTGCCTTATCTCACCTCGTCCATCTAGCTTCCTCCCTCCTTATGAATTGATGAGCCTTCGAATAGAAACGCTCCAGCGTAGTTGGAGGCTTTCCTGCCAACTAATCTTTAAACTCTGAATCCGGATCTACTCCTTTCATTACTGCCATCGGAATTGCGTGGTCGTTAGGGTTGCTAACTTCAGTAGCTGCAACATGAAATCTCTGTAAGTACTCTTTCAATGACTCCCCCGAAGCCTGAATTGCACTAGATAGGGACATCACATCCTCGAGATGAGTGGCGTGTATCCTGAACTGTTCCACAAATTTCATTGCCAATTCGTCGAAGCTGGATATAGACCGTGGGGGAAGTCGAGTGAACCTCATGGTGGCGATTCCGGATAAAGTAATTGGAAAGCATCTACACTTGGTCATGTCATTTTCTCTAGCGGAATCCATCATCCATTCGTACCTTATCACATATTGCCGATGATCGGTCTTTCCTTCGTAGGCCGGGATAGTTGGCATGCTAAACTTCCTCGATACTCGGCCTGTAGAATAGTATCTATGAATGGAGTATGACTCCTGGATATCCCCCAATCTTCGTTGATTAAGCCTTGATTTTCTCTCATCAACTGCTTGACCATAGCTGATAAGTGCGGAGTTTGTATGGAGGATGAAAGGTTGGGCTATGTTCTACGGGACCGCTCGGGTTGATGTATCTTGAGGACCAGCTTCATTAGGGTCTTGGTAAGCCGGGCATCCTGTCTCCATACGTGCTCCAGCTCCTAAGTTTCTTGTTCCGGGTTGGGTGTAGTCTCCAAGATGTGAGTGATCTCTAGTTGATCGATCAGCGGTACCCGCTTGTGTCGTTTCAGTTTTACGGCGTCTACGCTTAGGAGGTTCATTGGATGAAGTCGAGCTATTAGATGAAGAGTAAGGAACAAGGCTACCTCCAAAATTCTGATGCTGTTGCTGAGTATGCTGAGTCATGAGGTTAGCATTATCTTAAATCTGCTCAGCAAGTTGTCTTCTACTTTCCACGAGTTCTCTCATCAAGTCTCTGAACTTTGTCTTGGTGATGACTTCCGTTTGATTTTGGGTGGTAGTCTCTGCACCTAGATTTGCTTGTTGGTTGCTAGGTCCTATCTGTTGTATGCTAGCAGTCTGACGTCTGCATTATGAGAGGCTGATCGGGTACGTGGTCTTCCCATAGTAGAGTTGTTGATCGTAACTCTGAGTAGATTCAACGAACGTCCGGTGAATAAGTTGGATCTCCTTCGGGGGATTTATTCAATCCAGTAGCTACAAAGCTGATCCTAGTGGCCTGAGAATACGGTTCTCAGTTAAAGCACCAAAATGTTATCACCAGAATTGGTCACTAACACCCTTGAGAAAGATTGTGTAGAGAGATTAATGAAGAAAGTAAATTAAAACAGAGAACTGTATGCTAAATTAAATGCAATAACAAGAACACCGAATTTATAGTGGTTCGGCGTAACTGCCTACGTCCACTTTGGTTTAAATCTGTATTGCTTTACTAGACAATTGACTACAGATACAATCCGTACACCAACTTCTTGAATGCAAATGTTAAGTGAAAAAGAATAAGTCTTAATGCGGCAGAGTCTCCCCAGTGTTCTCGAAAAAAGGTCCATTTCATTGTGTCCCTGCCCTCCTATTTATAGACAAAGATGGGTTGGACTTCCTTCTTGGGCCTAGGAGCAAGATACCTCAGCCTGTGGTGTGTGACTTCTGTGTGCCAAGCCACAAATGCCGAACGGCAATTGCCGAGCCACATATCCAGGCCGAACGATATTCATACGCCGATCGAGGAAGATATGCCGAGCGGTACCTGTATGCCGAGCGGTACCTGTATGCCGATCGAGACAGTGTGCTGAGTGAAGAGTCTAGGCTGAACGAGACCTGTGCCGAACGAGTCTTGATGCCGGTCGAGGGGAGATGCCGAACGAGGCTCATGCCGAACGACCTTGCTATGCCGATTGAGATGAAATGCCGAACGATACTCTATGACGAATGAGTGAGGATGCCGAGCGAGGCTCAATGCCGAACGAGGGAGGATGCCGAGAGAGGCTCATGCCGAATGATACTCATGCCGAACAAGGCTTCATGCCGGTCGAGGCTTCAATGCCGAATGAGGTAAGATACCGAGCGACCTTTCCATGTTGAACGAGGCCTTGTTCCGAATGGGGGAGGATGCCAAGCGAGCTTTCCATGTCGAACAAGGCCTTGTACCGAATGGGGGAGGATGCCGAACGATACTCATGCCGAACAAGGCTTCATGCCGGTCGAGGCTTCAAAGCCGAACGATGCTCCATGCCGAGCGAGGGGAGATGTGCCGAACGATGCCTATGCCAAGCCTCTTGTTACATGGTCAAACTTCCAGGTAACAGATGGGTTCTCGATGCAAAAATCTACATGTCGATTGGATTAAAAATGATGGAGAAATATAATTTTAAAGTAAGAGATTTATTTAATAATAAAACTAATTTAATTTTGCTTAGAGACCAAGCCCAGCCCAAACTAACCAAACTGACCCACCACCTTTATTCCTTCTTCCCTTCCTCCCTTCAGTTATTTTCTCACCTCTTTTCTTCGTGCACGAACATGTGCACAAAACATGCATATACACAATGCCTCGAATCACCGCAACCTACCGCCGACCATCCACGTAGATCACCCATGTCCATCCCCTCCCTAACCATCACCTGGAACTGCGACTCAACCTTAATTCAAAAATTCGAACCTGGATGAACACGCAACCACTAACTCACCTTGCCATGTCACCTCAGGCCACCATCAATCACCAAATTTCGTCCAGAAGTTCGCCTTGATCTCCTCTCCCTTTTCCTCCTGGTGTGCACGTCCACCTTTCCCCCTTTTCATCGCCCTGGCCACGAAAACGAAACCAAGCAAAAACCACTCTAAAACCCTAAAATGAGTTTGACTGGCCAACTCGAGCTACTAAAAGTCATCGAACCATTTTTCATGGATTTCCCATTCCCTAAACCACCTCCACGCTAAGTCATTCGCCATGAAATTGACTATGCCGCCTGAATTTGACCAAACCCCCAATTTCGTTCATCTCCTTATATCCCCTACCATACGCCATAAGAAATTCACAAACCACCTCCATAATTCATAATTTTCAACAACTAACATGATGATGAAATCCATTGCTTAAATTAAGGTAATCGAAACTTGACCATCAATGAGTCACTTATTGTTTTAATTGATTTTCTCTTCCTATACCTCATGAAATTGAATGAAATAAATTTTAAAATACTTTATACACAAAAACAAACAACTTTCCTTTTTGAATCATGATCTAAAACTAATTAGATGATGAGATATTTAATTTTGAAGTTGAAGGTTTAACTGATTTATAAAAAAACATAAGAGAAGTTCAGGTTTACTTTAAGTTATAGAGTGATCTATCTTGTTAATAACAACATACATGCACAGGTACACATACAAATCCATATTAACTTATCATATATCAAGACCCATATAGGAACCCAGTTATATATTCATATATATGATAACCAATTGACAAAAGTCAATGTATTTTACTCACAGTTTTAAGAAGTAGATGAACACTATTTTGTCACTTCTTCTTCTAGCTTCAATCTTTCCTTTCACTACACCAAAATATGCTTTTAACGGCATTTGAAAACGCTATAATAGGATATAACAGTGTTGTTAGAAACGTTGTATAACGAAATGCGGTTGTAGATACAAAATTTTAACAGCAAAAAAATAAACGTTGTCAAAAACTCTTTTCGACGGCATTCTTTTACTGCTGTAAATAATTTTCTGCAACGTTTACTATTTGCTTCAAATATGTTCGTGGTGTTTTCCGTCAGCATTTTATAAATGCTGTTGTTAATTTTTCATAGCACTTTTGTAAAGTCATGGTCATATTCAATATATTTTCATAGAATTTACAGCATGATTTAAACACTATGTAGTAATATGCATTATCTTTTCATAGAATTGACAGCATGATTTAAACGCTGTTTTTTGTTCCTACTATTTTTACAGCACCCATATAATGTTGCACCATTGTAATATTTACACACATGTATCATTAATCTAAACTACATTTTATTATATTCAACCGGATAATATACATAACATATACAAATTAAACTAAAAACTATCATATAAAAACATAACCATTAATCATTTCCATAAATTAAGTTGAACATGATATCATTAGCAAATATTACATAAATTCATAAGCAAATATAATATTTATAAACCAACTTCATACAACATTAGACAAAGGCACAATGTCTTTTCAGGCTGATCTTTGATGTGATTAACCTTCAACTACAAAATCACCATATGAAAATTGATAATAATCAAATACGCATTATATGAACTTGTGTACAAAATTAATAAATAACTTGAATCAATATCCAAATGATTCCCCTTACCATGTCGTTCCCAGCTTGAAGACCTGCTTTCAAATTAGAAAGATCTCTAGAGAGAAAATTTGTCTTCATACCTTCAGCATGTTCCTTGATTCTTGTAATACATTAAGTACAAGACAACATATGTATATATTTCACCATAAACAAATAGACTTGTAGAAAGAAGACCACAATATAAATCAGGAATTGCTTCGGAAACAAACATCGAAGTAGACCAAGTAATGTTAATTGAGATTGAAAATCCTGAAATGCCATGATATTCTTCATGGCAAAGTACAACCTGCAACTTATAGTAGAGCAATAAAATTTATACTTATATTCTGAGCAAATAACTAATATGCAATAGCTAAAAATACAAAGCAGGAATTTGTGCAAATGCACAAAACTGTAACCTCCAAGAATATAAAAAAACATGAACTTCAGTTTAGCATAAACTGGGTTATGGTTATGGTGTGTCTGGTGGACTAAATTTTAACATAATTGCTTAAGAGAAACAAATACAAATATTTAAATAAACATAAGACACTAACTTAGTTAAAATTTTCTAATACTTGGTTAATTTTTATAAACTTATTCAATATTTATAAATCTTAGTTAACTTAGTATTATTATTATTATAAATCTCACTTAATTATTATTACTACTATTATTATAACAGAAGATTTAGTTATATTTTATATTTGTGCATATTTAGTTAATTTTTATAAACTAAAGTTGTTAATTTTTATAAATTTAGTTAACTTAGTTAATTTTTATAATACTTAGCTAATTTTTATAAACTTATTTAATATTTATAAATCTTAGTTAACTAATTGTTATTATTATAAATCTTAGTTAATTATTATTATTATAAAAGATTAAGTTATATTTTATATTTTTATATACTTAGTTAATTTTTATATACTAAACTTGTTAATTTTTATAAAACTAAGTTAACTTAGTTAAATTTTTATAATACTTAGTTAATTTTTATAAACTTATTTAATATTTATAAATCTTAGTTAACTTAGTACGATTACTATAAATCTTAGTTAATTATCATCATCATCAATATTATTACAAAATAATTATTTATATTTTTATATACTTAGTTAATTTTTATAAACTTAACTTGTTAATCTTTATAATCTAAACTTGTTAATTTTTATAAAACTTAGTTAATTTCGTTAATTTTTATAACATTTAGCTATTTTTTATAAACTTATTTAATATTTATAAATTTTAGCTAACTTATTATTATTATAAATCTTAGTTAATTGTTGTTGTTGTTATAGAAGATTTAATTATATTTTATATTTATATATACTTTGTTAATTTTTGTAAACTAGACTTGTTAATTTTTATAAAACCTAGTTATTTATAAAATTAGTCAATTTTTTAAACTTATTTAATCATCATTATTACTATAAACTTGTTAATTTTTATAAAACTTGGTTAATTTTAGTTAAGTTTTTACGATACTTAGTTAATTTTAAAAACTTGTTTAATTTCTATAAACCTTAATTAATTTTTATAAAATTTAGTTAACTTAATTAATTTATTATTATTATTATTACAATAATAGTTTTAGTTATATTTTATACTTTTATAAAACTTAGTTAATTTTTATAAACTTTTTTAATTTTTATAAAACTTAGTTAATTTTTATAAACTTGGTTAATTTATTATTGTTATTATGATTATCATAGACTCGTTTAATTTTTATAAAACATAGTTAAAAATTAACTTGGTTTATTTATAATTATTTTTATTATTATCATAGACTTATTTAATTTTTATAAAACACAGTTAACTTAGTTATTTATTTATCATACAGTCTAGTAGGATATTGCCAGTATTTATGTTGTAATTTTCAAACCCCGGTCCAAACTATAATTGGACATCTTATATTGTATCAACTACTGCATAGTTTGCAAATTTATTGGCATGAAAAAAAATCATATATAGAACATATAATGCATTATAGTTTATAATTATAGTATGAGATCACTTCATTTTAACCATTCATATTATGACCAAGTACATAATGCATTGGTTAGAACAGCTGAAACCCAGAGTATTCATCGTAAATGAGGATTGTTCTATGATCACAAGTGATGGAAACTTGTAAAAAAATAACAATCTTTTGCATGGTCAGTTTTATGCTCATTTTGTATGCTCAACAGCATGCTCAGTTGCAAACAAAGCTTAGTTTTAATTCTCAATTGTAAGCTGAGCTTGCTAACTGAGCTTGCACGGTTGCAAACTGACAATTTTAATGTATTTACATGTTTATAAATAATGACAGTTGGAACCGATGGAAAATTACATTGTATTTATCAAAAAAATTAGAAATTTGAGGTCTGCAATGTTTATCTGATCACAATGGCACCTATGGTTGCAGAAACAAACAAAGATGAGAAATGAAATAGTAGTAAACTGGAATTTACAATATGGTTAAGCTTATCCAACAAGGATGCAAGCATATCATCAGATGGTTGTTTGAGTACTGCTATACTTACTGGATTATGGGCGTTCTTTTGGCAATTTTTCATTTGAATATAAAGCAGGAACTAATCACAAATTAAGAAGACATTTCATTTAATAAAATGAATTATTTTGATCCACAAGAAGTTGAATCGACTAGGTCATAAGAGAATTGACATATACCTAAAAACAGCATGTGTGCAGCAAGCATATACTTCTCTAGCTCCTTCCTGGTGTGGTAGTTCTATGCCTTTAGTAATAGTTCCTAACCACCAAATAGGCCCAATATAAATACCCAATAACATTAAAGATAAAACAATACATATAAGCTGACTGATAAAGAAAATTATTATGGTACTTTAAAAAAAGAATAATATGAATAAATTACTAGTAGTATCAATCATATTATCCACCATCACAATCTCTTTCCCTCTTACATCACCAATTAGGTTTAAAACTGCAAGTACCAAAATCTTTAACTTTACATCCACCATCACAGCCACTTTCACTCTTACATCACCAATCAGGTTTAAAACTTGCAAGTACCAACATCTTTAACTTTGCACTTTGCACCACTAAAAATAACAATTTAGAGCCAATGCTACGGCTGTAATAAACATTTTATATCTCTGTGAATGATTACACGGTAAAGAAAAAGAAAAATCCTCGACTAGCTGAATGAATAAGTCTTCTGACATAAACAAATATTTAGGTAACCAACTCTTGATTTGGAATCTGATTCAATTTCAAGTCTTTTTTCCCTCTATTTTTCTCCTTATCCCATATATATTCAATATTTTGATGCTACCCGCACAAGTAGGTAATATCGTAGAAGCTAATAAATAGTATACGCCAAAAAGGGAATGTGATGCCCCACCTCTATACTCACGCTAACCAAGGACAGTACGGAGTAACGCCGTCAACTAGAACGAAGAATAAGGCTGTTGAGGAGCGACCATCCATGTAATTGCTTTGTGCGAGCACCGATATATCAGATAGTATAACATGCATCTCATATCAAGAGGAAATCCGACATACCGAAACAAATTAAAAGCTACTACACAGTGGCTATGTGGTCTTCGAAAACAAATATAGAAATAAACATAACATAAATCAGTCATAGATATCCCTATCACAAAGGTGGAAATAGATATGAATATAACACATAGAAGTGTACATCAGAGTAGTGGTCAAATAAGATCCACAATATCACAAAATAATAGATACGAGTGCTACACCAAAAAGTATGTATACATCAAGGAGTCTCTATCTCGAATGTATAACAACAATAACTACCAATCTAATGTAGTTAGACAAAAGTCAGATAACGATGATCCCTGATAAGGAGTCAAGCAGAAGCACTGTAACATCTCGGTCTGACCCGAGTATTATTTAATAAGAAAACAATAAACGGATCAGTCTAGCTATAAATATCAGATAAAAATGAGATAAAATAAGAGATATGACAAAAACGTATGATAACAATAATGCCATACTGTAATAAGTATGCATTTGAAAATCAACCAGAGATTAGTCAATATCACAAGAATCTTCTCATAGATCAAAAAGAAAACCATATTCATTATTTTTATTCACCAAGTCACAAATATTGGCAAACATCTCAATGCCAATCGTAAAAGTTGTTGAAACACAAATTCACCAATGCACAAGTGTTGATAAACTCATCAATGTAAATCACTAAAATTGGTGAGACACAATTTCTAGAAATTATTAATTAGAAATCCAGAAATCACAAGAGGGGGAGGCCTATTACAAAACGGGAGCATGAAAGTTTGCCAACACATGTATCACAAAACAGAACGCTATTCCATGGTTGCTAACCACTAATTTTGAGCCGAGGCTCCACAAAATGGCCCGAAGACTATGGGTCGCTACCCCACCAATTTTGAGCCGAAGTTCCACAGAAACGGGGTTTAGTCTCCCTCGCAGACAAAGAGACACCGCACATAGCTAGTCTAAATCACAAAATGATCATCATTGATCATCCAGAAGTGTCAATTACACTAAGCTAGTAAATAAATGAGTTTAGCATCATGTCGCATAACCACTGGCTTAACTTAAATATTTACGAACAAATTGTAGATTCCCACAAACAAATTGTCACAAGAGTTTCAATCGAACAAGTCCAAAATTAACCGACGAAGTAAATGCAAGTGTTTCATACCACTTGTTTTACTAAGCCGTTTAATTACATTTCTCAAACGAATGAAGTAAAGGTTTGTATATACTAATAGATTGGAAAATGGTTTTTAAAAGCGAACTTTGTATTAAAAATAGAGTTGATATCATCTTTGTGAAAGAGTTAGAATATTTACTACTAGTATTGAAACCTTTGCATTTTAAAGTGACAAGCCATAGAAATGATGGTAGAAAGAAGTAACCAAATACTCACATACGAAGACGTGAATTAAATCCAATGAAATCGATACCGAACCCATCAAAATGTATATTCCCAAAAATCCAAAGAAAGAAGTCATCAAAGTGGATAAAAGTGATAACAACTAATCGGATCGACCAAAAATCGATTAACATTGGAAATTTAGTCAAAATAAGGCAAATAGGAAAAACTGATTATTTCCAAACGTCTGAGGGGTTGTTTCAGATGTTTGGATTTGGTTTCTGGAAATATTCCAGAAATCCATCCAGACATCTGAAACCTAAAATTAGACGTCTGAAAGCCTTCCTGACGTCTGGGGTTCAGTCCAGACGTTTGGTTTTGGTTTCTGGAAATATTCCAGAAAACCAACCAGACGTCTGACATCCCAAATCAGACGTCCGACCACCTTTCAGATGTCTGAACGATAATCCAGACGTCTGAAAGCAGTCACCGCCTTTTTTTTTCTGCCGTGTATAATTTTCTCCAAGAGGCAAAACCAGACATATGGCATTGGTATCCAAACATCTGAACACCTAATAAGGGCAATAATTTGCCTAGGCCATGATGGCCAAAAAGATTTCGAGAGTGATTGAGCGAGCAACGGCAACTGAGGATTTACGCCAAGCAACAACCCGGCCTTATAGGCTCTTCGATGCATCCCAAACAACATATCCAAACATCCTTAGTAGGATTTTCACAAAATTGGACTTCTAATCCAAAAATTAGTAAATCACCGTATCAATTCAAATCAAAAGCAAATGATCATGAATAGACGTTAGGAATTTGTACCTAACCACAAAGATAGATATAGACATAGACGTGAGATACAAATCTCACCTTTTACAAAAAAATAAGGAAGAAGAAGCTTGAAAACAAAGGAAGATCAACCTCTATTCAATCTCAACTCTAAAAGCTCCAAACTAAGATCAAAAGAAAATATTTTCTAAGTTAGGTTATACGAAATTTCTGAAATTGGAGAGAGATTGAGATGGAGAAGAAGAAGAAGATGCTTACCTAAGCTTCTCTTTGAATTTGGAGCTAAAACTTTGATTTGCTAAAGAAACTAGGGCATAAGATTTTAATTTCCCATCTCAACCACCATTTTTGCTAAAGCTTGAAGTGTTAGGAAATATTAGAATGAATGAAGAGAAATGGGGTGGAGTTGGGTTGTTAAGTTGGGGTTAATGGGCTGAAACCCAAACCCAAAGCCCTAAGTGAAAAGGTCAAAATTTTAGCTAGCCCCAAACATATCGATACTTATACTCAGAAAGGTCGCAGATGCCATTTTGAACTCAACGTAAGTGGTCTCGAGTCCTAATTTGACAGTTTGTAAAAAGTACCTTTTCGGACTAAAACACGACTAACGATGCCATATTTAAATGAAATATTTAAATATACAATCGTAAAATATGCGGGATGTTACGGACTCCCCTCCTTAAAGAAATTGCGTCCTCACTATTTTTAAGAAGAAAATAAAAAGTAAGAACCATAAAAGCATATCAACCCAAAAGAAATTTGAAATAAGAAGTTCACCTTAAAGAGCACGAGTAAGTCCGGAAGCGTTCACTCGATGAATTCTCTAGATTCCCAAGAACAATCCTTAGGATTTGAGGACCATTGAACTTTCACAAGCGGGACATCATTATTTCGAAGGCGTTTAACCTCCGTAGGAACGATGCGAATAGGATGTTGCTCATAAGTCAAATTAGGCAGAACTTCAATTTCTTCCACAACACCGGACTCAAGAATAGAATCGAACTCTCCAAGGCATTTCTGTAGCTGAGAGACGTGGAAAGCATCATGAATAATAGAAAACTGAGCCGGTAATAAGAGACGATAAGCCATGGAATGAATACGTTGGGTGATGGGAAACGGACCAATATGACGAGGTGCTAATTTTCTCGATCAACTGAAATGCACAACACCCTTCATAGGTGAAGCACGAATAAACACAAAATCTCCCATAGAAAATTCTAATTTCCTTCTTCGATTATCGGCATAGGATTTTTTTCTACTTTGAGCTTCTTTCATCCTATGACGACTAAGGTCAATCTTTGCTATGGAATCACGAGTAAAATCTGGACCTAAAACCAGCTTCTCGCCGGCCTCAAGCCATCAAGAAGGAGATCGTCATGGCCATTCATAGAGTGCCTCGAAAGGTGCCATACCAATACTAGATTGGAAGCTATTATTATAGGAAAACTCAACAAGAGAAATGTGATCTTCCCAACTTCCACCAAAATCAAGAACACATGCACGAAGAAGATCTTCAAGAGTTTGATTCACACGCTTAATTTGTCCATCGGACTGAGGGTGATAAGCGGTGCTAAAATTAAGCTTCGTTCCCAAATCTTTTTAAAGACTCTTCCAAAATCCACTAGTAAACAATGGATCACGATCACTAACAATAGAAGTAGGAACTCCATGAAATTTAACAATTTCTTTAATAAAGAGTTTAGCCAAAAGAGGTACGGTCCGATTGGACCGAACGGGAATAAAATAGGTGGATTTTGCAAGTCTATCTACTATCACCCATAGGCTATCATGACCCAAACGAGATCGGGGAAGTCCGTCAATAAAATCCATGGAAATTTGGTCCCACTTCCAAATTGGAATGTCCAAAGGTTGCAATAACCCGCCGGGCCATTTGATGTTCAGCCTTAACGAGTTGGTAAGTCAAGAAAAGCTTAATAAATTTAGCAATATCAGATTTCATCCCATCCCAATAATAAATTCGCTTCATATCCGCGTACATTTTACTACTACCGGGATGAATGGTAAATTTAGAACGATGAGAATCTTCTAAAATGTATTTACGAAGATCACTAATATTTGGCACAATAAGTCTACAAAATTTTCGAATACCGCCACGAGCATCAATATCAAAGTCTATCAAACCTTCAATATCAATTTTATCCCTATAATTTTGGCTAAGAAGAACCAATTCGGGATCTAGCTTTTGAGCTTCAAGGATGCGGTCTAAAAGAGAAGGATGAGCCTCAAGGCTACATAGAACAAGAGATGAACAGGAATCAGATTCACGATCTCGAAACTCACAAGTGGATACAGTCTCGAAATCATTCCATCCGGATATCATCATAGAAACAACCGCTTGTTGCTTACGACTAAGGGCGTCGGCAACACGATTTCCCTTTCCGAGAGTATAAAGAATATTAAGATCATAAGATGAAAGGAACTCGAGCCAACGTTGTTGATGAAAATTAAGTTCCTTTTGAGTAAATAAATACTTCAATGATTTATGATCGGTGTAGATAAAAAAAATTCTCTCAAAAGATAATGGCTCCAAATTCTAAGCCGAAAACAATAGCCGCGAGCTCTAAATCACGAATGGCATATCTTGTCTCAGCAGGCTTTAATTGCCTAGAAGCATAAGCAATAACACGTTCCCTTTGCATGAGAACGGCACCCAACCCGACATGACTAGCATCAGTATAAACAATAAAGTCTTGGTTCCCTTCGGGAATCACAAGAATAGGGGCATCAAAAAGGATTTCTTTTAACTTTTGAAAAGAATCTTCGCATTTGTTTGACCAGATGTATTTAACTCCCTTCTTTATCAAACTAGAAAGAGGCATGGAAATTTAAGAAAATTCTTTTATAAAACGATGGTAATAACCCGCTAATCCAAGAAAACTACGAATTTCCATCACGCTATCCGGTTTCTTCCAATTTTGAATCGCTTCAATCTTTGAGGGATCCACGGAAATTCCGGATTCGGAAATGATATGACCAAGAAATTTCACACAAGATTGCCAAAAGTGGCACTTAGAAATTTTTTCTTTCAATTGATTGCTCCTAAGAGTTTCCAATACAATCCGAATATGTTTTTCATGCTCTTCCTCGGTTTTAGAATAAATAAGAATATCATCTATATAGATGAGAACAAAACGATCAAGGAAGTCTTTGAAAACTCGATTCATAAGATCAACGAAATAAGTTGGAGCATTCGTTAAACCAAATGGCATAATTAGCCATTCAGAAGATCCATAACGTGTATGGAATGATGTTAAAGGAATGCTATCCTCTGCAATACGAAGCTGATGAAAACCGGTTGCTAAGTCCAACCGTGAAAAGACTCTAGCACCGATAAGTTGATCGAATAGATCATCAATCCAAGGTAAAGGATATTTATTCTTAATGGTAAGATCATTAAGCTTGCGGTAGTCAACGCAAAGCCTAAGTGTACCATCAGATTTCTTCACAAAAATAGCCGAAGCTCCCCAAGGAGAGGAACTAGAACGAATAAACTGCTTCGTCTCCAATTCGGATAATTTTTTACACATCTCCTCATTTTCCTTATTAGACATACGATAAGGTGGACGAGTGATAAGTAAAGCTCAGGGATTAGATTAATTCTGAACTCAATTGCTCGCTTAGGTGGTAATCCTAATACATGCTCAAATATATCGAAAAATTCATGAACGACGTGAATATGAGAAATGAAGTCTTCCTCATCATCATTATCGTCATCAAGAGGTTTTAAAGAATATAAAATGTTGTCAAGTTGGAATCCTAATCTTTAAGAACAATAGAAATCTGCTTAACTGATTGAGGATGTCGAAGATGAATAGTCCGTTCAGGACATATGATATAGGCTTCATATCAGTTAAGCCAATCCATTCCCAAAATCATTCCAAAGCCTAAGTAACGCATGACATGCAAATCGGCTCGAAAAGAAAAATCACACAAAATAATCTTGACATCTTAACAAAGCATACTGAGTCTTGCGGATCCACCAACCGGATTCGCAATTCTCAAGGAAGTCATTAAAGCCATAACACTTAAAGAAAAAGTATCAACAAGTTCTTTTGATACAAAAGAATGGGATGCGCCTGTATCAAAAAGAACTCGAATAGGTTGATCACCAAACATAATAATGCCATCAAGGATAGAATGAGAAATACCTTGACCACGAGAAGTGTTAATAGGGGCTTGCACAACATTTAGCTTTCCTCCTTCTTGCTTTGAAGTTTGGGACATGCGGATATATAATGACCCAAACTTTTGCAATAGCGACAAGCAAGGGGCTTTGAACACTTATTTGCACAATGGTCCTTAGAACCGCAATTGTAGTATTGCCTTCCACTAGAGGTAGGAGTCTTTGCTACTGGAGTTACTTGCTTCCCTTTCTTGTTGAGATAAGGACCCATGAACTTATTAGGCCTCTTCTTGTTGTTGTTGAAGTTCGGTTTGGCACTCACAACTTCAATATCACTCTCTTTATATGCCTCTTCAAGTCGAAGAGCGATATAAGTTGGTCGAAAGAAACTTCCAGCTTTAGAAGTAAAGGCTTTTTAAGATTCTTATTCAAGCCATAGACAAATCTCTGATTTTTCTTCAATGGGGTATTGATGTACTCGACCCCATATTTAGAAAGAGATTCGATAGATGCGACATAATCTTCCACAGAAGTTTCACCTTGAACAAGGTCAATGAAACGCCGGGCCAAAGTTACTTTTTCAGCTTTCGGCACAAACTTGGATTCAAATCTTTCCCGAAATTGCTCCCACGTAAGATCCGCTTCAATAATTTCAGAAATCAAAAGCTCATACCAATCTAATGCTCTTTCTTGGAGCAGACTCGAAGCCACTTGGACTCGATGAAGATCAACAAGATTCATGCGAGAAAAGATGTGATCGCATGTTCTAAGCCAAGCTTGGACTTCGATAACGCCCTCGGAACCCTTGAACGGCTTTCCACCCAAATTTGTATAATCATCGCATAAGCGTGCAAACCTAGATTTAGGGTGGGTACGCTCTAGAATAGGTCCGACAGCTTGAGCATTATTTACAAGATCAAGAAGCTGTTGGGCAGACATAAATACACCATCCTGGGGTGTGGCGCTTGATTGACGGCACTGGAACGGCCTGGTCTAACATTTTCTCTTCTTTAAGAAAGAAAGAAAGAAAGAAGAAGAAAAAGGTTATTCACAATATGAATATCAAACAATCATGATTGATAAAACAAGGTATCATAATTAGGATAACACGGTTCGAAGACTCGAATAAATTCCTAAGGCACGACTCCTAAGAAGAACTTAGGATGATGATCCTTGCTAGATTATTCTACATTGTTCCGAAATCTGGCTCTGATACCAAGCTGTGATGCCCCACCTCTATACTCATGCTAGCCAAGGACACTACGGAGTAATGCCGTCAACTAGCACGAAGAATAAGGCTGTTGAGGAGCGACCATCTGTGTAATAGCTTTGTGCGAGCACCGATATGTCAGATAGTATAACATGCATTTCATATCACGAAAAAATCCGACATACCGAAACAAACTCAAAGCTACTACACAGTGGCTATGTAGTCTTCGGAAACAAATATAGAAATAAACATAACATAAATCAGTCACAGATATCCATATCACAAAGGCGAAAATAGATATGAATATAACACATAGAAGTGTACATCAGAGTAGTGGTCAAATAAGATCCACAATATCACAAAAGAATAGATTCAAGTGCTACACCAAAGAGTATGTATACATCAAAGAGTCTCTATCTCGAATGTATAAGAACAATAACTACCAATCTAATGTAGTTAGACAAAAGTCAGATAATGATGATCCCAGATAAGGAGTCAAGCAGAAGCACTGTAACATCTCGGTCTGACCCGAGTATTATTTAATAAGAAAATAATAAACGGATCAGTCTAGCTATAAATATAAGATAAAAATGAGATAGAATAAGAGATATGACAAAAACGTATAATAACAATAATGCCATACTGTAATAAGTATGCATTTGAAAATCAACCAGAGATTAATCAATATCACAAGAATCTTCTCATAGATCAAAAAGAAAACCATATTCTTTATTTTTATTCATCAAGTCACAAATATTGGCAAACATCTCAATGCCAATCGTAAAACTTGTTGAAACACAAATTCACCAATGCATAAGTATTGATAAACTCATCAATGTAAATCACTAAAATTGGTGAGACACAAATTCTAGAAATCATTAATTAGAAATCCAGAAAACAAGAGGGGGAGGCCTATCACAAAATGGGAGCATGAAAGCTCACCAACATGTGTATCACAAAACGGAATACTATTCCATGGTTGCTAACCATTAATTTTGAGCCGAGGCTCCACAAAACGGCCCGAAGACCATGGGTCGCTACCCCACCAATTTTGAGCCGAAGCACCCGCGAAACGGGGTTTAGTCTCCCTCGCGGACAAAGAGACATCGCACATTGATAGTCTAAATCACAAAAAGATCATCATGGATCATCAAGAAGTGTCAATTACACTAAGCTAGTAAATAAACGAGTTTAGCTTCATGTCCCATAACCACTGGATTAAATTAAATATTTAAGAACAAATTGTAGATTCCCACTCACAAATTGTCACAACAGTTTCAATCGAACAAGTCCAAAAATTAACCGACGAAGTAAACGCAAGCGTTTCATACCACTTGTTTTACTAAGCCGTTTAATTAGATTTCTCAAACGAATGAAGTAAAGGTTTATATATACTAATAGATTGGAAAATGGTTTTTAAAAGCGAACTTTGTATTAAAAATAGAGTTTAAATCATCTTTGTTAAAGAGTTTGAATATTTACTACTAGTATTGAAACCTTTGCATTTTAAAGTGACAAGCTATAGAAATGATTGTAGAAACAATCAATTACCAAAAACTCACATATGAAGACGTGAATTAAATCAAATGAAATCGATACCAAACCCATCAAAATGGATATTCCCAAAAATCCAAAGAAAGAAGTCATCAAAGTGGATAAAAGTGATAACAACTAATTGGATCGACCAAAAATCGATTAACATTGGAAATTTTGTCAAAATAAGGTAAATAGGTAAAATTGTTTATTTCCAAACATCTGAGAGGTTGTTCCAGACGTATGGATTTGGTTTCTAGAAATATTCTAGAAATCCATCCAGACGTATGTAACCTAAAATCAGACGTCTGAAAGCCTTCCAGATGTCTGTGGTTCAGTCCAGACGTCTGGTTTTGGTTTCTGGAAATATTCCATAAAACCAATCAGACGTCTGACATCCCAAATCAGACGTCTGACCACCTTTCAGACGTCCGAAACAATAATCTAGATGTCTGAAAGTAGTCACTGCCCTTTTTTTCTGCTGTGTATAATTTTCTTCCGAAGGCAAAACCAGACGTCTGGCATTGGTATCCAAACGTCTGAACACCTGGTAAGGGCAATACTTTTCCTAGGCCATGATGGCCAAAATGATTTCGAGAGCGATCGAGCGAGCAATGGCAACTAAGGATTTACGCCAAGCAACAACCCGGCCTTATAGGCTCTTCGATGCATCCCAAACAACATATTCAAACATCCTTAGTAGGATTTTCACAAAATTGGACTTCTAATCCAAAAATTAGTAAATCACTGTATCAATTCAAATCAAAAGCAAATGATCATGAATAGATGTTAGGAATACATACCTAACCACAAAGATAGATATAGACATAGATGTGAGATACAAATCTCACCTTTTACACAAAAACAAGGAAGAAGAAACTTGAAAACAAAGGAAAATCAACCTCTCTTCAATCTCAACTCTAAAAGCTCCAAACTAAGATCAAAAGCAAATATTTCCTAAGTTAGGTTATAGGAAATTTCTGAAATTGGAGAGAGATTGAGATGGAGAAGAAGAAGGAGATGCTTACCTCAGCCTCTCTTTGAATTTGGAGCTAAAACTTGGATTTGCTAAAGAAACTAGGGCTTAAGATTTTAATTTCCCATCTCCACCACCATTTTTGCTAAATCTTGAAGTGTTAGGAAATATTAGAATGAATGAAGAGAAGCGGGGTGGAGTTGGGTTGTTAAGTTGGGGTTAATGGACTGAAACCTAAACCCAAAGCCCTAAATGAAAAGGTCGTAATTTTAGCCAGCTCCAAACATATCGATGCTTATACTCATAAAGGTCGTAAATGCCATTTTGAACTCAATGGAAGTGGTCTCAAGTCCTAATTTGACTGTTTGCAAAAAGTAGCTTTTCAGACTAAAACCCGACTAACGATGCCATATTTAAATAAAATATTTAAATATATAATCGTAAAATATGCGGCCTGTTAATGGGAATATGAACCTTATCGTGTTTATATGGCACAAGATGCCACAATGTTTAAACAGGGTTACAAGTACCTGAGGTTTCATGGATGGTGATGATTCTAGGCTTGCCAACTTAATTTTCATAAATTTTATAAAACTTAGCCAACTTAATTTAATGTTTATAGAACTTGGTTAATTTTTATTAATATATTTAATTTTTATAAAACTAAGTTAACTTAGTTAATTTTTATAGAGCATAGTTGACTTTTAGAAACTTATTTAAATTTTCAGCTTACTAGTAGACCTTACACACAGAAAAACAAAATTGTCTATTATATGGCAAACTAATTAATACATAATTCTATAGCTAGTCATTAAATCTTCCATGTCTATATATTCATTTTAAAGCCAACTCCATGCATTTTATACCTCATCGCATTCATTTTAAGCTATTAAAAGGTTTTCTATTAAAATTGATCTTTAAGTTATTTTATACGATTAGATTTTTTTCTTTCTATAGTTGTATTTTGTTGGCATACAATCAAAATATATATATAAAAAACAAAAATAAATAGTCGTTCTTTCAAAACTATTATGTATCTATTGCTACTGACTTATATAATTTTAGAAGATGGTACTTTTAATCTATTAGTTTTACAGACCATGTATACTATGAGAATTTAATAGAATATTTTTACATCGTAGATTAATATAAGATTGTTTAGGATAACTAACTATGAACAAGATTATAAGAAAATTTTGTTTCAATATGATGGAAGAACTAGAAAGGGTAAGAGAAAAGTGGTATTAAAAAGATTCATACAGATCTGCGGACAGGGCAAGTAATACAAATGCTTTGTACACCATGGCATGCCTTTCATAACTATACGAGTTGGGATCATACATATTTTCAATTTTTTTACAATTTGAAAGCAACATGTATAATCTAGTTAATTCTTATAAACTTAATTACTTTCTATAAAACTATGTTAACTTGGTCAAATTTTATATAATTTAAATAATTTTTATAAACTTAACTAATTTTTATAAAACTTAGTTAAATTTTATAAACTTAGTTAAATTACATGAACTTAGTTAATTTGGTTAATATTTTATCAAAATAGTTAACTCTTAAAAACTTAGTTATTTTTAAAAATTTAGTCTTAGAAATACCTGCAACATCAACACAAAGCATATGATCTACTAAGAAAAAAAAGTTAGTCTTAGAAATAAAATCATGACATATGCCAACTGTGTTTAACTAGCATGCTAATCAACAAGCGGCAATAGACAATATGGTGAAGGTACACTCATGCAAATGCTGAACAAAATATTATTTGACTAACTGATGATTATATATATTAGGACGACATTGTCAGATTTATTTTTATTTATTTAATCGGTAAACACAAAGTGGTAGCATAATATTTCATTATCTAATTTGGTTGCATCAGATGAACTACTATAAGTATTAAAGGAAATAGCAGTGAATTATCAAGAGAATTAGTACAACATATGCTTAAATATATTCAAATTTTTTAATCTTCGGTTTTCTGATTAATTATATAATGTGTATGGGATGTTTCAAATGACAAAATATGGTTTAATAGTTGACTAATGTACATATATAATTCCAAATTTATTCTCATTTTGTACACTTCTTAGTTTTGTCACAAATTTTAATAGTCTTATTGTGACGACCGGGTGATTTCGATCCTCGAAAATCGACACTAATACATTCACTATATAGAGTGCTGAGAAATCTAGTGCCGGAATACCAGGTTGTTATGGTTCAAGAAGAAAAGAGATAAAAGAAATAGAAACAAAAATAACAACACAGAATCTCACAATCGCAGCAGAACAAAATATAATATACAATAACAACTTTTATACAAAGAAACTGTATCAACTAAAATACATATAAATTATCAGAGCATAACCAACAACATAGAAATCTGGACAGTTATAATAACTTGTCCTCAAAAGTGCAGAATATACAGCATACAATACACAGTGGAATATAATCAAGTACGCGTAATATGTCTCTGCCATCCAGCTCGTCTCCTGAGCTTCAAAGCATCCTAAGCTGAATCTGTAATACTTGGTCTGACCCGAGCATTATAATAAAGTAACACTGAGTCGGGTTGGAAACCAACGTGAGTAAATACACTTAATTTGAAATACTTAAGCTTTCAAAATCCTTCGAAAAACAAAGGTAACTCGCAAGACCATGTCACACATAAACACGATGGGTTTTTATTTTATGATAACCAAAACACTTTTACAGAAAATCCGGTGATATTATAATAGTGTCTAAGTATAAATACTTATTAAAATAACCGAAATTTGTTACTTTAATTAAAACCCAGCATATTAGATTCCATAATCAAAACTGTAAAGGTTGCTAGTGGTTATATGATCGAAGTGGTTTTCGGACAATGCAGATATTTGATTTCCAGTCTCATCGAATCCAAACGATAAATTTTTAAAAGCCAGGTCGTTTAAATAACAGTTTCACAATCGGGGTGTTAATATTTACATAAGGAAATTCATCCAATATGTTCGCTTTATCAAGACCAATCCATCGAAAATAATTCGCTTGTAATCATTCCATTTTTTCGAAATCGGAATAACGATCGATTCCAGTCGATTTACTCATCAATAAAAATCATCAATGTTTTATTTTATTTACTTTAATTTGTTTGGCTACTTAATAGCATAGACAGTAGATAATTGAAAGCAATATCTAAGAATAATTTTCAGTTAACATAGATCATTAGCTCAATCAACGGTTTATAATTGATATTAAATCAGTTTATAAATTCAGAACTGAATTAGTTTCAATAATTGAGTCGAATTTTATATTTTAATCCAAATTACTTGTTAATAAAAGAAGTTTAATAAAACAATTTATTCTTAAAATTTAACAGATCAATTAATAATTAACTAATTAACATACAATTAATTAAATAATTAATTACCTATTTATTCACTCTAAATATTAAAATCATTAAATTTCAACATTGCATAAATTTCAAAAAATATTAATTCAGATGGAACTACTTGACGATAGGATCTTAAAGTAACAAATTGCACGTCGATTGGGTTCAAAACGAAGTAGGAATAAAGTTTTTAATTTTGGATTTTCTTAAAATAAAGATAAATTCAATTTCTTTTATAAACATACCCAGGCCCAATACATGTTAAACCTGGCCCGTCCATATCTAACCCACCTACTTCTCTTCCCAATTTCTTCTTCCCTCCAGTTTCCTTCCTTTCTCCTTCTCATTTTCAAATACACGAAGCTTCCAACCCTCTATCCACGCCATCGACCACCCACACACATCACCATCGCGTCATGTCCAACCACGTGGAACGGGACAAAACACTCGTTTGAAGAAAAAAATCGATTTCAAGCCCAAACCTGGAAACGACCAAGCCTACCAAATGCCTTGCCTTACCGCTAAAGACCGCCGTTCACCACCAAACTTCGTCCCAAGCATCGCCGCGACCTCCTCTTTCTTTTCCGTCTGGACCGCACACTCATCTTCCCCTATTTCCCTCGCCATTGATGAAAACCCAAACCCAAATAAAACTCACCCTATAGTTACCTCACATGTTCACCACATGCCTTAGAAAAATACCGCGCTATTTTTCCTAGGTGCCGCATCCCCTAACCATCTTCCATGCCAAACGACAAGCCACGAAATCGAGACCTTCGCCAGAATTTGATAAAAGTCCCGAATCCGTTCATCTCAACATATTTCCTACCACAGACATCTAGAAATCACCAAACCACTTTCAAAAATCAAGTTTTTCAACAACGAACTCAATCATTTAATCAAATCGTAAAATCATTATAGTCGAAACATCATAAAGCTTATATATTTATATATATATATAAATATATATATATGGATATTCTATCTTTAATTTTAAGGCGGAGTTTATATACGTATATCCATAGAATTTACCATATCCAGAAAATTATATTTCAAAATTAAATATAGTTTAATCAACTTATAGATTCAGATATTTTAAATGTTAGAAAATTTATCTATTCGACTTATAAAAATTAATATTTAAGTAACTAAAATTAGTTAATTATCCCAATATCAAATGGCTAAAAATCCAGGTCGTCACAATCCTCCCCGCTCAGAACTTTTCGTCCTCGAAATGGAATGAAGCAAGAATTATAATGTTGATGTATATTACTAAATTTACCATCTTTTAAACATTTTAAACTCCTACTCTTTTATTATACGTTTGCATATATCCACTTTAAATTACATAGTATTTCCAAACTAGTTTTTATATTAAATTTTTTTTCCCTAACTCGATGTCTTAATAAGTACATCCTTGTTCTTACATAAATTTAGTCATACGTTGATCAGGCGTAGGACTGAAAATCTATATGTACTTAGTAGACCCATTTCAATGCCCAATGAAAATACTTGAAAAACCTTTTCAAAAATGATATGGAAAGTATCACCCCCTTTTCCTTTTTTACCACTGTAGATCGTAGTTAACACGATGATTGCATCACCATCCCTGCGAAATCATAAGTAAACTGTAGGCAACAACACTCCTCGACTTATGCCATGGGAACACGATAGACCGCAGCTACACAAAGGTTGGGTTGCTGTCACGGCAAAACCGTAAGTAATCTGTAGGTAATCTCTACCCCTCGAATTTCGCTATCAAAACAAAATCACATAGATCGCAACTACACAAAGGTTGCGTCACTATCTGCGTGAAACCAAATAGACTGCAGGCAATATCTGCCTCCCGAATTACGCTATGGAACCAAACCACATAGCGTAATCTACCGATGTTATGTCGCTATCCCAGCGAAATCAAATGTAAACTGTAGACAATCTCTGCCTCCCGAATTATGCTATGGAATCAAACCACATAGATCCCAATCTACCGATGTTACTTCCCAGCGAAATCAAACGTAGACTGTAGGCAATCTCTGCCTCCCGAATTACGCTATGGAACCACAATAGATCGCAGTTACATAAAGGTTACGTTGTTATCAAAGCAAAACCCTACGTAACTGTAGGTATGATACCCCTCGATTTACGCTATGTGTAACGACCCGATTTTTTTGATGTCCGAAAATCGAACCATTAGGGTTAAAAGAAGAAGGAGGTAGAAGAAGTAATAGAATCAATATCAGGATATTACCAACGCAGCGGAATAAAATATAATAGATGATAACAGATCTTTACACAAAAGAAATTATATCTGTCTTATACATACATCATCAGAATACAGCATCAGAGTTCAACAACATCTATAACACACAACAGGACAGTTATATTAACTTGCCCTCACCAAACTGACAATACATCTTTCAACACATCGGAATTATACATCAAGTACGTATTCTACATTTCTCCATCCAGCTCGTCTCCTGAGCTCCACAGCTATCCATCTAGAATCTGTACTCTATAATACTCGATTTGACCCGAGCATTTCAGTTAAATAACACCCGAGTCGGTCTGAAAAACTAGCGTGAGAAAACACACTCAATTGGATTATTAAAGTTTTCAAAATCAATTGAAAATCAAAGCTATATCGTAAGACCACGCCATAAATAAACATGTCGGGTTTTTTACCTTACGATAACCCAAAACACTTCTTATCAAATCCTCTTATATTATGGTAGTGTCTATATACAAATACTTATTCAAATAGCCGAAATTGTTACATTCATTAAATTCCAGCATAATAGATATACAAACAAATACGTAAAAGCACGTAGGAAGAATGGATTTCCATCAGTGGCATGGCTACTGGGGTACCGCCCGTCACAGTACACGGTCTAGATCACCGTACCGAGGATCCCTCCCGATCCCCTACTACACAAGACCAGAGCTACCCCTTACTAGATAGTCCGAATAAGATCACCCCGCGTTTGGGATCAGCAACCACCCACTAAGCCGAATAAAAAGGAACATCTAGACAGGGATGACCTTACCTGAATTGGTTGCTGGCCACTTAGCCTTGTTGCACCTCCCCTGTTTTAGCCATTCCCGGTTGATGAGGCTCGAGGATGTGAGTTACCTTTTTAGCACACATTCACATAGAATGCTCATCGTCCTCCTAACGATGTTCTGAAATCATTCGTCCATACAATTCCGTTCTGGGTTCGAACGGAACCGAAGGCACTACTCATACTACATCCATTTTGGAATCACCCTCAGGATTAGTAGCGACTAGACCTTGCACTTCACTGCTCCATCTTCAACTCCAAACTCTTGTCTTCCTCATGAAAATGTTCAAACCGAATCGAAGTGGTTTTGGGAAAATTAATCCTGATCCCGGTCTCTTCGAAACCATCAGCGCATTAGCCAATATTGATAGTCGGTTATTTAACTATCAAATAAAATTCACAAGCAATCATCAAGCCATAATAAATTCTCCCAAATTATTTATTTTTTTAAATATCTTCGCAAGATATTTTCCTACATTTCAATCCTATGAAATAGTTTTCAAATCACTTTTTTCTCTCTCGTGGAAATAAATTTCCACCTAATTATTTTATTTCCACTGAAAACTGCCAAGTCCTAAATACTTAAAATTTTAAAAATAATTTAAATCATTTTATTCTAAAACATACTTAAAACATTTAAATTAAAATTACTTAAACACTTTACAAATATATATACTCTAAAAATATTTAAAATAAACTACTTTATAAAGTATAAATACTAATTTTTAACATAGAAGTTAAGCCAAACTAGATTTAAAAATAAGAGTTACGAAATTCTATAAAATTTTAACCAAAATATTTAAAATAAATTTATTTTATAAAATATAAATATTAAAAAATTTATTTTTAAACATAATACCAATTAACCTTTAATAATTACCACTAAAATAAATTTGAAAATATCTACTTTAAAATTTAAAACATTTAAAAATAATAAATATTCTAAAACATTTCTTTCAAACAAATTTTTATAGCCTTTAACTTATAAAAAGTCTCCTTTAAAATATACTTGACTTTCCAGGGAAATATGCTTTCCATATCCATACCTTAAAAAATTAACCACTATTTAATTTTAAAACAAATTACCCATTCCTTTATAAATTCCTATCCTGACTCTTGAATATCCACTGATATCCATTTCACTTTATAAACCCAGTTTATAAATTTCATAATCTCATCTTCTTTTAAATCTCAGTTTCAAACACTTAATCAATTTTCAAATTGATTTTAATAAATTTCTTTTCTTATCCAAATTTATTTCCAAACTCATTAATTTTAGATTTAACTTCTTTATCTTGATTTAAAATCTTATTTAAACTAAAAATACAAATTTCATTCTTTCCAAAATTTTCTTTGTCTTTTCCAAACAAATTCAAACCTTAAATTTAAAGAATAAATTCTTTACTCTTTCTAATATTTTCACTTAAATTCATTTATTCAAAATATCTCTTTTCCTTTACTTTGGATTTATTTGTTACAATTAAAAATTAACTTTTATTCTTCCAAATCATTTTAGTTATCCAAATTCCTTATAATTATTTTATTTAAAATTACCTTTTTATTTACTTTAAAAATCCAAACTTCCTATATATATTACAATTCCTAAAATTCCAATATGTATTTAACCAAGCCAGAATATTCATCAAATTCCAATTCCTAATATGAACAAAATAATTCATCACAGATCATCACATAATCATATCGTTGAATATATAAAATAAATTCAGACGTTTTGAGGAATCTAGTTGGATCCCTCCAACCTGTTTTCCCTGCATCCACAGATGTTAGCACAATATGAAAATACCAATTCCACTTCGAGGTGGAATATCGCGGTATATGGGATTATATTATATCATCCGCTATTATGCGGCGCATAGGGTCTCATCCGCTATATAATGCGGGAAATCAATCATTCCAATATATATATACAACTAATATAATATACCACATCAAATCAATTCAATCATTCAACCAAAATTTAAATTTAACTATTTAAATTTAAATAGCAACCCAAATGAGTGAGATTAACTCACCTTTATTTCCGTGTGACGCCCCACCTCTATACCCACGCTAGCCAAGAACATTACGGTGAATGCTGTCAACTAGCACGGAGAATAAGGCTGTTGAGGAGCGACCATCCATGTAATTGCTTTGCGCGAGCATCGATGTGTCAGATAGTATAACATGCATTTCTTATCAAGATGGAAATCCGACATACCAACACAAACTCAAAGCTACTACACAGTTGCTATAATATCTTCAGAAACAAATACAGAAATAAACATAACATAAATCAGTCACAGATAATTCATATCACAAAGGCGGAAATAGATATGAATATTACACATGAAAGTGTACGTCAGAGTAGTGGTCAAACAAGATCCACAATATCAAAAAGAATAGATACAAGTGCTAGACAAAAGAATAAGTATACATCATAGAGTCTGTATCTCAAATGTATACAACATAAACTACTAAACTTAAGTAGTTAGCCAAAAGATCAGATGAAAGTCCGATAAGGAGTCAACCAGAAGCACCTGTAAAATCTCAGTCTGACCCGAGTATTATTTAAGAAGGAGATAATAAACGGATCAGTCTAGCTATAAATATCAGATGAAGTGATATATAATAAGAGATATGACATAAACATATAATAATCACAATGCCAAGCTGTGATAAATAAGTAATTGAAAATCAACAAGAGATTAATCAGTATCACAATAATCTACTCAAGATAAAAAGGAATGTCATACTCCTAATTTCATTCACCAAGCCACAATAAATGACATATATATTAATGCCCATCGTAAAAGTTGGTGAAACATAAATTCCAGAAATCAACACACGAAATCCAGAAATCACAATAAAAAGGAACAACGACGTCGTACAGCGGGACATCCGATGAACCAAATCGCAATAAAAAGGATGGCCAATCCCACAAACTGGACATCGACGCACCCAGAAAGACACGCCCCATGTACAGTCGAACATCGACGCACCTAGAAAGATACGCCCCATGTTCTAGCATCGACGCACCTAGAAAGATATGACCCATGCACAAATAAACATCGATGCACCTAGAAAGATACACCTCATGTAATGTCTAACATCGATGCACCTAGAAAGATACACCCCATGCAAAGTCGAACATCGACGCACCTAGAAAGATACGCCCCATGCATGGACGAACATCGATGCACCTAGAAAGATACGCCCCATGTCCCGACTTATTGAGCCGATTGCTCCACGAAGTAAATAAACATCGATGCACCTAGAAAGGTACACCCCATGCATAAATAAACATCGATGCACCTAGAAAGATACACCCCATGTAATGTCTAACATCGGTGCACCTAGAAAGATACACCCCATGCAAAGTCGAACATCGACGCACCTAGAAAGATACGCCCCATGCATAGACGAACATCGACGCACCTAGAAAGATACGCCCCATGTCCTGACTTATTGAGCCCATTGCTCCACGAAGCAAATAAACATCGATGCACCTAGAAAGGTACACCCCATGCATAAATAAACATCGATGCACCTAGAAAGATACACCCCATGTAATAAATGAGACAAAGCTCAATAAAATGAGGAAGAGTCCTCCACATAGACAAAAAGACATCGCACATTGCTAGTCTAAATCACAAAGATGATCGTCATGATCAACGAGAAGTGTCGATTACAGTAAGCTAGTAAATATATGAGCTTAGCTTCATGTCCCATAACCATTAGCTTAACTTAAATATTTACGAACAAATTGTAGGTCTCCACTAGAAAATTGTCACAAGAGATTCAATCGAACAAGTCCAAGAATTAACCGACGAAGTAAACGCAAGCGTTTCATACCACTTGTTTTACTAAGTCGTTTAATTAGATTTCTCATACGAGTGAGGTAAAGGCTTGTATATACTAATAGATTGGAAAACGGTTTTATAAACGAATTTGGTATTAAAATAGTATTGAAATCATTTGAGGAAAGAGTTTTGACATTTACTACTAGTATAGAAAACCTTTATATTTTTAAGTGACAAATCATAGAAGTGATTGTAGAAACAATCAACTCATAAAGATTCACATTCAAAGACGTGAATAAAATCCAAAGAAATCGATACCGAATCCATCAAAATGGATATTCCCATAAATCACGAAGAAAATGTCATCAAAGTCGATAATAAGTGATAATAACAAAAGGGAATCAACACGAATCGATTGAAGTTGGAATTCTCAAGCAAATAGGCAAAACTTGCAAATAGGAGCAGGTCGGTCGACCGGACTCCCTGAGTCGGTTGGCCGAACCAAGGGTTGGAAGTGCCAGGGGCACTAGGTCGGTCGACCGGCCCAGGGGCTCGGTCGGCCGAGGCCTGTAAACGGCACTCCCAAACAGAGGCAGGAAGTGCCAGGATAGTAGGTCGGTCGACCGGACTCCCTGAGTCGGTTGGCCGAACCAAGGGTTGGAAGTGCCAGGGGCACCAGGTCGGTCGATCGGCCCAGGGGATCGGTCGGCCGAGGCCTGTAAACGGCACTCCCAAACAGAGGCAGGAAGTGCCAGGATAGCAGGTCGGTCGACCGGCCCAGGGGCTCGGTCGACCGAACCTGTTGCCAGCACTCCCCTGCCCTAATTCAAAGGAGGTGCAAACTCGATCAAATTGCATTCGCTCGAGCAACGGCGCTAAGGGTTTATGCCTATCGACTACCCGGCCCTAAAAGCTCTTCGATGCTCAATCAAAAACACATTCAAACATCAAAGTTAGGATTTTTAAAGATTTGAACCCAAAACACTAAAAATTGGAATATTCACCAAATCAATCCAAACCAAAAGCAAATGCACACGAATAAGTGTTAGGAATTCATACCTAACAATCAAAGATAAATATAAGCATAGATGTGAGATAAAAATCTGACCTTTGAATCCGAAAACAATGAATGAGAAGCTTGAAGACGAAGAAGATCAACCACACTTCAATCTCAACACGAGAAGCTTGAATCTAAGCTTAAAAGAGAAACATTTCCTAAATTAGGTTTAGGAATTTTCTGAAATTGAATGGAGAAAGAGTTGGAGAAGATGAAGGAGATGCTTACCAATGGGTTCACTTGAGTTTGGAGCAAGAAGATAGATTTGCTAATGGAAACTAGGGCTTAGGAATTTCTTTTTCTCTTCCCCCATTTTTGCTTGAGCTTGAGTGTTAGGAAAATAGAAAAGAAGTGGATGAAGAGGAGAGGGGTTGGGACTGAATACATAAGTGGGCTCAGCCCAAACCAAAACCCTAAGTGAAAAGTAGCAAAATTCAACTTTCTCCAAACATATCGAAGCTTATACTCAAAAAGGTCGCAAACGGCATTTTGAACTCAATGGGGGTGGTCTCGAGTCCTAATTCGGCTGTTTGCAAAAAGTAGTTTTTCGGACTAAAATCCGACTAACGATAAAATATTTAAATATAAAATCGACAAATATGCGGGTTGTTACAGACTCCCCTCCTTAAAGAAATTGCGTCCTCGCAATACTTAAGAGGAAAATAATAAGTAACAACCATGGAAGCATATCAACACAAAAGAAAATTTGAAATAGGAAGTTCACCATAAAGTGCACGAAAGAGTTAGCAAGAAATCTGGTGAAACTTCAATTTCCACAATATTACCGGGCTCAAGAATGAAAACCGGAATCCCTAAGGCATTTCCGTAGATAAAAGACGTGGGGAACGTCAAGAATAGCAGAAAATTGAGCCGGTGCAACGGCGTAGTACAAAAACGGTACGCCCGAGGAACTAGAAACTCAAATAATTTGGGACATCAGCGTAGTACAAAAACGGTACGCCCAATGAGCCAAAGCAAAGACATTGATGTAGTACAAATGGTACATCCAATGAATCAAAAGCAAAGTCATTGATGTAGTGCAAACTGTACATCCAATGAATCAAAAGGAAAGACATTGATGTAGTACAAACGGTACATCCAATGAATCAAAAGCAAAGACATTGATGTAGTACAAACGGTACATCCAATGAATCAAAAGCAAAGACAATGATGCAGTACAAACGGTACATCCAATGAATCAAATAGCAAAGACATTGATGTAGTACAAACGGTACATCCAATGAATCAAATAGCAAAGACATTGATATAGTACAAACGGTACATCCAATAAATCAAAAGGAAAGACATTGATGTAGTACAAACGGTACATCCAATGAATCAAAATCAAAGTCATTGATGTAGTACAAACGGTACATCCAATGAATCAAAAGCAAAGTCATTGATGTAGTACAAACGGTACATCCAATGAATCAAAAGCAAAGACATTGATGTAGTACGAACGGTACATCCAATGAATCAAAAGCAAAGACATTGATGTAGTACGAACGGTACATCCAATGAATCAAAAGCAAAGAAATTGATGTAGTACGAACGGTACATAAGCAAAGACATTGATGTAGTACAAACGGTACATCCAATGAATCAAAAGCAAAGTCATTGATGTAGTACAAACGGTACATCCAATGAATCAAAAGGAAAGACATTGATGTAGTAAAAACGGTACATCCAATGAATCAAAATCAAAGTCATTGATGTAGTACAAACGGTACATCCAATGAATCAAAAGCAAAGTCATTGATGTAGTACAAACGGTACATCCAATGAATCAAAAGCGAAGGCATTGATGTAGTACAAACGGTACATCCAATGAATCAAAAGCAAAGCCATTGATGTAGTACAAACGGTACATCCAATGAATCAAAAGCAAAGACATTGATGTAGTACAAACGGTACATCCAATGAATCAAAAGCAAAGTCATTGATGTAGTACAAACGGTACATCCAATGAATCAAAAGCAAATTCATTGATGTAGTACAAACGTGTACATCCAATGAATCAAAAGGAAAGACATCGACGTAGTACAAACGGTACATCCAATGAATCAAAAGCAAAGACATTGATGTAGTACAAACGGTACATCCAATGAATCAAAAGCAAAGTCATTGATGTAGTACAAACGGTACATCCAATGAATCAAAAGCAAAGTCATTGATGTAGTACAAACGGTACATCCAATGAATCAAAAGAGACGGAACATCGATGTAGTATAATAACAGTACATCCGGTGATCCGAACACCATAAAAGAACACTGGACACTAATCCATAAAAGGAATGAGATAAAGCTTAATAAAATGAAGTGTACCAAAACGTCCGATGAACTTGATAAAAAGATGATTCCATTCAGACAACATCAAAGAATCAACCACTTGTTGCTTACGACAAAGCGCATTGGCAACACGATTTCCCTTCCAGGAATAAAAAGAATATCAAGATCATAACATTTCAGGAACTCGAGTCAACATGGAGTTCCATTTGAGAAAATAATTATTCCAAAGATTTATGATCGAGGTAGAGAACAAATTTCTCCCCCAAAGATGATGATGTCAAACTCTAAAAGCAAAAACAATAGCCGCGAGCACTAGATCATGAGTGGCATATCTAGTCTCGATAAGCTATAATGATTTAGAAGCACAAGTGATAGCACGTTCTCCTTTGCAAGAGAATGACATACAAACCAATACGACTAGTATCGGTACAAATAGCAAAGTCTTGGTTCCCCTTCAGGAATCACAAGAATAAGAGTATCGAAAAGAAAGAATTTCTTTTAAATAATCTTCTTTCCTGAAAAGTTAAAACTTTCAAATTACATTTATCATTATGTAATAATCTTTCTAGAAAAATTTACTATTTTCACAAGTCAATATATCGTGTCTGATTGTCTCATCAAAGCGTTTAGGAAATTCCTATCGATAACGTTGATCAAGCGCATCGACCAAAATTCTTAAAACACTAAATGGGCAATACAATCACAAAATCGTATTCTATAGGATAAGTAAGTTTCTCAAAAACTTCTAAGAATATTCTTTTTTCGTTTTAAGAACAAAAATCCGGTTAAACTTCCAAATAAATCTTATGAAAAAGATTTAGCAAAATTTTAAATTTCCATTTTCATCCAAAAATCAATAAATAAAAGAATGGTCTCATCGAAATATTCATAGAATATTTGATATATAAAATGGATGAAATAAGCTGGACAAATTGAATGACAAAATAAGTCATTCATAGGAATCATAATGAGTGCGGAATGCGGTAAGTGGAATGCTAACTTCCGCAACTCGTAGCAAATGAAAACCGGTGGTAAGGTCAAACTGAAAAGACCTTAGCACCACACAAAGATTACTTAGGTGATAAATACTAAGACAAGCTCAAAAATACCGAAAAATTTCTCAAACTATTTAGATAAGAGAAACAACACTTTCCTTATAAGTGGGCTTAAGGAAAAAAATGATGCCATCAAGTTGGAATCAAAATCATAAAGGAAAAATAGAAATCTGCTTAACAGATTGAAAATGTCGAAGAGGAAAAGTCCACACGAGAAAATAGGATATGGGCTTCACAACGATTAAGCCAATCCTTACAAAAATCAATTCCGAAGCATAAGTAAAAATATCGGTTCGGAAAGATAAATCACATAAAATAATTTCGACATTAAATAAAAGCGAATTGAGTGTTGCAGATCTACCATCCGGATTCGCAATCCTCAAAGAAGTCATCAAGCCCAAAATATTCAAAGGAAAAGAATCAACAAGTTCTTTTGATATAAAATAGTGAGATGAAACCCATATCAAAAAGAACTCAAATAAGAAGATCACAAAATAAAACAATGCTATCAAGGATTGAGTGAAAAATACCTTGACCAAGAGAAGAGTTGCTAGGGGTTTGCACAATATTTAGCTTTCTCATGTTCTTGTTCAAAAGTTTGGGACACGCAGATAAAAGATGACCCGGTTTCTTGCAATAGCGACAAGAATGGGGTTTTGGACACATATTCGCATAGTGTTTCATAGAATTACAATTGTAGCATCCTCCACGATTAGGGATTGGAGTCTTTGCTACAAAAGTAATTTGCTTCACTCTCTTATTGGGATTAAGGCTCTTGAACTTAATATGCCTCTTCTTGGAAGTCCCAATATCACAAACACTTCCTTTACCAACCTCTCCATGAAGAAGAGTAACATCCAAAATCTGATTGAAAGAAACTTCAAGTTTCAAAGGTAGAACCATTTCGAGGTTCTTACTCAAAGCATAGATAAACTCTTCATGCTTTACAAGATCCAAAAGTTGTTGAGCAGACATAAATACTCCATCCGGGGGAGTAGAACTAGATTGACCGGCGCTGGGACGGCCTGGTCTAACCATTTCTCTTCTTTAAGAAAGAAAGAAAGAAAGAAGAGGAAAAAGTTACTCTCAAAATAAATATCAAGCAATCTTGATAGATAAAACAAGGAATCATAAAAGAAAGTAGGATAGAACGGTACGAAGACCCGAATAAAATCCTAAAGCACAACTCCTAAGAAAGACTTCGGACGATGATTCTTGTTAAATTATTCTACATTGTTCCGAAGTTTGGCTCTGATACCAAGCTGTGACGCCCCACCTCTATACCCACGCTAGCCAAGAACATTACGGTGAATGCTGTCAACTAGCACGGAGAATAAGGCTGTTGAGGAGCGACCATCCATGTAATTGCTTTGCGCGAGCATCGATATGTCAGATAGTATAACATGCATTTCTTATCAAGAGGGAAATCCGACATACCAACACAAACTCAAAGCTACTACACAATGGCTATAATATCTTCAGAAACAAATACAGAAATAAACATAACATAAATCAGTCATAGATAATTCATATCACAAAGGTGGAAATAGATATGAATATTACACATGAAAGTGTACATCAGAGTAGTGGTCAAACAAGATCCACAATATCAAAAAGAATAGATACAAGTGCTAGACAAAAGAATAAGTATACATCATAGAGTCTGTATCTCAAATGTATACAACATAAACTACTAAACTTAAGTAGTTAGCCAAAAGATCAGATGAAAGTCCGATAAGGAGTCAAGCAGAAACACCTGTAAAATCTCAGTCTGACCCGAGCATTATTTAAGAAGAAAATAATAAACGGATCAGTCTAGCTATAAATATCAGATGAAGTGATATATAATAAGAGATATGACATAAACATATAATAATCACAATGCCAAGCTGTGATAAATAAGTAATTGAAAATCAACAAGAGATTAATCAATATCACAATAATCTACTCAAGATAAAAAGGAATGTCATACTCCTAATTTCATTCACCAAGCCACAATAAATGACATATATATCAATGCCCATCGTAAAAGTTGGTGAAACATAAATTCCAGAAATCAACACACGAAATCCAGAAATCACAATAAAAAGGAACAACGACGTCGTACAGCAGGACATCCGATGAACCAAATCGCAATAAAAAGGATGGCCAATCCCACAAACTGGACATCGACGCACCTAGAAAGACACGCCCCATGTACAGTCGAACATCGACGCACCTAGAAAGATACGCCCCATGTTCTAGCATCGACGCACCTAGAAAGATACGCCCCATGCACAAATAAACATCGATGCACCTAGAAAGATACACCCCATGTAATGTCTAACATCGGTGCACCTAGAAAGATACACCCCATGCAAAGTCGAACATCGACGCACCTAGAAAGATACGCCCCATGCATAGACGAACATCGACGCACCTAGAAAGATACGCCCCATGTCCCGACTTATTGAGCCGATTGCTCCATGAAGTAAATAAACATCGATGCACCTAGAAAGGTACACCCCATGCATAAATAAACATCGATGCACCTAGAAAGATACACCCCATGTAATGTCTAACATCGGTGCACCTAGAAAGATACACCCCATGCAAAGTCGAACATTGACGCACCTAGAAAGATACGCCCCATGCATAGACGAACATGGACGCACCTAGAAAGATACGCCCCATGTCCTGACTTATTGAGCCGATTGCTCTACGAAGTAAATAAACATCGATGCACCTAGAAAGGTACACCCCATGCATAAATAAACATCGATGCACCTAGAAAGATACACCCCATGTAATAAATGAGACGAAGCTCAATAAAATGACGAACAGTCCTCCACATAGACAAAGAGACATCGCACATTGCTAGTCTAAATCACAAAGATGATCGTCATGATCAAGGAGAAGTGTCGATTGCAGTAAGCTAGTAAATATATCAGCTTAGCTTCATGTCCCACAACCATTAGCTTAACTTAAATATTTACGAACAAATTGTAGGTCTCCACTAGAAAATCGTCACAAGAGATTCAATCGAATAAGTCCAAGAATTGACCGACGAAGTAAACGCAAGCGTTTCATACCACTTGTTTTACTAAGTCGTTTAATTAGATTTCTCATACGAGTGAGGTAAAGGCTTGTATATACTAATAGATTGGAAAACGGTTTTATAAACGAATTTGGTATTAAAATAGTATTGAAATCGTTTGAGGAAAGAGTTTTGATATTTACTACTAGTATAGAAAACCTTTATATTTTTAAGTAACAAATCATAGAAGTGATTGTAGAAACAATCAACTCATAAAGATTCACATTCAAAGACGTGAATAAAATCCAAAGAAATCGATACTGAATCCATCAAAATGGATATTCCCATAAATCACGAAGAAAATGTCATCAAAGTCGATAATAAGTGATAATAACAAAAGGGAATCAACACGAATCGATTGAAGTTGGAATTCTCAAGCAAATAGGCAAAACTTGCAAATAGGAGCAGGTCGGTCGACCGGACTCCCTGAGTCGGTTGGCCGAACCAAGGGTTGGAAGTGCCAGGGGCACTAGGTCGGTCGACCGGCCCAGGGGCTCGGTCGGCCGAGGCCTGTAAACGGCACTCCCAAACAGAGGCAGGAAGTGCCAGGATAGCAGGTCGGTCGACCGGCCCAGGGGCTCGGTCGGTCGAACCTGTTGCCAGCACTCCCCTGCCCTAATTCAAAGGAGGTGCAAACTCGATCAAATTGCATTCGCTCGAGCAACGGCGCTAAGGGTTTGTGCCTATCGACTACTCGGCCCTAAAAGCTCTTCGATGCTCAATCAAAAACACATTCAAACATCAAAGTTAGGATTTTTAAAGATTTGAACCCAAAACACTAAAAATTGGAATATTCACCAAATCAATCCAAACCAAAAGCAAATGCACACGAATAAGTGTTAGTAATTCATACCTAACAATCGAAGATAAATATAAGCATAGATGTGAGATAAAAATCTGACCTTTGAATCCGAAAACAATGAATGAGAAGCTTGAAGACGAAGGAAGATCAACCACACTTCAATCTCAACACGAGAAGCTTGAATTTAAGCTTAAAAGAGAAACATTTCCTAAATTAGGTTTAGGAATTTTCTGAAATTGAATGGAGAAAGAGTTGGAGAAGATGAAGGAGATGCTTACCAATGGGTTCACTTGAGTTTGGAGCAAGAAGATGGATTTGCTAATGGAAACTAGGGCTTAGGAATTTCTATTTCTTTTTCTCTTCCACCATTTTTGCTTGAGCTTGAGTGTTAGGAAAATAGAAAAGAAGTGAATGAAGAGGAGAGGGGTTGGGACTGAATACATAAGTGGGCTCAGCCCAAACCAAAACCCTAAGTGAAAAGTAGCAAAATTCAACTTTCTCCAAACATATCGAAGCTTATACTCAGAAAGGTCGCAAACGACATTTTGAACTCAATGGGGGTGGTCTCGAGTCCTAATTCGGCTGTTTGCAAAAAGTAGCTTTTCGGACTAAAATCCGACTAACGATAAAATATTTAAATAAAATATTTAAATATAAAATCGACAAATATGTGGGTTGTTACATTCCGTTTGCAATCCATTTTCCATTCTGGCTTGTTTCTCGATTTAGACCTTGTATAAATATTAGATGATTAAAGTAATATTCAAACAAATCGAATAATCATTTATTATTAAATTATTTAATTAACAAACAATTTTGTTTAAACTAATAATTTCCCTTTTCTAAAACCTTTTGTATCATAAATAAATTAAATCAGTTTATTAAACAAATTGATCACTAACATATATATATTATTAAATTGAATTAAAGATAAAAATGTTATACCTTCCAACACACAGGCAAAATCGCAACTATCGACCGACCCTCCTCCACCTCAAGCGCTATCGACATCACCCGAACCTCGCCTATTTGCCCAAAACCTCGGGCACTAGTTACCTATGCACGCACGCTTGCCAGTGCCTTCGAGGATGAGACCAATCTCAACGTCGCCACATGAGCTGCCGCCTGATTCCGGCCATCGCGACTCAATTTAACCTTGAAAATCGACATCGCCGATCCCTATAATCGTGTTCGCCACTAACCATCGCGCGTATGCGCGTCACGTTTCGCCGATGTCTACCTCCTGAGCCTAACGCCACTTCTTTCCCGTCTTCTTGCTGTGCTCGATCGAGAGTCGATGCACCAACCCTCGCCAGCGCGAACGCGCGGCTTCGCCTGGTCGTGATGCGATAGGGTTTGATTTTTTTGGCTGGGAAGGGAATCTGATTTTTTTTATTTGAAGGAGAGAGTTGGGTTGGTTTGAATTGAAGTGCGACCATTATTCTTTACCATCGATTTATTTTTTATCTTTTCGGTGATGGATTTGAAGAAGAAATCGATTTCGATTTTAAATCATCTGAGGAAGAGGGCTAGGTGATTTTTTTTGTTTTGTTTTTTCGAACGAGATAGCTCTTTTATTTTATTTTTAATTTTAAAATCAAATGCGCGTTGAAAATAAATGCCATGTGTTGAAAAGGCAACTACGTGCTAGAAGAGAAGTAACAGGTATAATTTATTTTGTGAAAACATTATTAAATTTAAATTTAAATTTGAATTCAAAACGTTTCGATAAACGCTACTCAAAATCTCGATCTCTAATCGAGGCGTGCCGCCAGGCGTTTATAATGTTAAACCCCTATTCCGAACGCAATGGGAAAGGTTTCAAGGCCAAATTCGATCGTATGGAGAAGATAGCTTTTTGGACTAGTTAAAACATTGAATTTCGATTTAATTTCATTGCGTTTATTAACCGTACAGCCAACCGATCACTCCAAATACTACGAAAATTGAAATCCAACAATAATACAATATTACGGATTCAATGGAACTGGTTTCGTTGAATTCCGAGACTGCTCCTTGGAAGGCTATTTTTAAATATCGATTTAAACGATATAAATTCCAAAACTGAACAAAACATTTTCAAATTCAATTCTGAAGCTTCCATTATCTTCAGTATTATCATATAAATTTTCTAAGCCTTGAAAATATTCTTAACAAGCATAGAACTGAAGATTCAAAATTTTACCCTGCCTTTAATAAATTAAATTCAATAATTTAATTGTCAAATTCATAGTTATACTTGACATTCAAGTTAAAATAACTTCCAAATGTTTAAAATCAATTAAATATCTCAATTTCAAATGTTCAAAATTCTAGGTCATCACGCTCCTCCCCCCTTAAAAGAATTTCATCCCGAAATTACTAGTTAATAAGAATGATCCTTAACCCATTTATCATTTTCCCAAAACCAAATAGTTTTATCAACTTGCCAAAACAAATCTTTTTATTAAGGAACCATTATCACTTTAACTAATTTTCCAAAATCAACTATAAGTTCAAAACAATATCGTTTTCTTAACAATTCAAATTTAATTTCAATTTCAAATTTTAAATTACCAAAATTTTCTCAAAATTTTTCGAACTCCCTAATTTTTCGAAATATTTCGCCAGCGTCTCCTTTGCAAGGCAAGCTCGGTACGACTACAAAATGCCACAACGGGCCCCGTATTTCAAAAAGAAAATGAAAAGCCAAGCGGCTAGACAAGAAAGCCATCAAATTTCATACCAAAAATTAAAATACATACCCTTTTCGAGAAATTCAAATTTATCTTCCAAAATCAAAAATCCCAATTCCCTATCAAAAATTTCACCTGAATATTCTACTTAGAAATAATATCCAATCATAGTTTTCAAAATCATTTTATACATTTCTTTAAAAAGGTTTTAATATCTATTTCCTTTATGCCTGTAAGATGCACATATATCATCCATACGCAATACCAAATTCGATCGCTCACTCGATCACACAATTTCACTTCCGAACTAGTATCGTCCACCCGACTTCATAATGTGGACTCAGATCTGGTTACTTGATCAGAAACCGTCATTCTTCTTTCATAGTCACAAACTGCGATAGAGAATTTACAGAATCAATCAAAAATCCACATCTAAGGTTCGCCATCGAAAATCGAGTGAAAATCCCAACTCGGATCGGTATAACTACCTCGAAATTCTATGCTCGAATCTGGATCAAACCGCTATGCAAATAAAATAATACACGTACATCTTACGTATTTATATCCATTGATTATTAACTATATCAATTCTCTTTTATTCACATAATTTTGATTTCTGTTCACTTGTCCACAATTATCCCATTTCACAACTTTACTTAATCTCCATTCAAATATTAACTTAGTATCTCTTTCAATACCAATTTTATTTAAGGATTCCACCTTAATTTTTCTTAACTTTATTATAAATATTCTATATACTTGAATATTTATTTTTATTTCATCACTTAAGCTTTCATATCCATTTCCATTCAACTTTGCATTTCCAATTCCATTTGAATTCAATTTACCCTTAAATTTAAATATTGAATTCTATTCATCTTATTTCAATCCATTTTTATTTAACCATTCCTTTAATTAGTTCACTTATTAATTTATTTTAAATCTAAAAGTTTTGTTTCCAAACTTAAATTATTTTAGTCCTCTTCGAACTAATTTTCCAACTTTACTTTACTTTACATACACAATTTAAATCAAATATCATCCCAATATTCAATTTCAATTCATTTACTTAGAAATGTAAATTCCCTTTGCTTACCATTTAAATCAATCATTTTACTTACAAATTTTAATTTCAATACTCTATTTTACTTAGTTCAACTTGTATAATTTCCTAATTTACACAATTCAAATATTCAGTTTCAATTGTATTTACTTACAAATGAAAATTCATTTGTCTATCCACAATATTATTCCCAACTTATAACTTTTATTTAAGTAACAATTTCACTTAGTCTCCTTAGGCTTTTCTTTAAATTCAATTTTAGTTAACTACATTTAATTACACTCCGATTTAATTTAAATTTTAAACTTCTAAAAGTTCTCCAACTTATTTGTATTCCATTTGCTAACTTCGTTTAATTTACTCCATCCAATTGGCTTATTTTTCAAACTTTTTTTTAATCTAACTATTTCTAAGTTAAATTTTATTCTAAAAAAATTTCAAATTTTTATAAGTTCTTCAAACCCATTTATATTATGTAAACATTTTAAATGAGATCCTAGAGTTTAAACAATTGCCTAACATTTCAAAATCATTCTTGAAATCAATTATATCCACAATTCGTTTGCATATCAAATTATCCTTTAAGTTTTAAAACCAAACCCAGTTTTGCAAACAATTCCAATTTAACACATTTTGGCAGCGATTCCTCTCTTGAAAACCAGAAAATGAACATCGATAATGCTGCAGTTATCACTTATTTTCTAGCGACCGAAGAAAGTTCAGTGCTTTTGTCTCTCTAAAACCCATCATATATTTTTTAATTCAAAATCTCACTAGATTTCAAATCCAATTCAAAAATATTCCTCAAATAATATCACCATTTTCCCTCAAAACCTTTGAAAATCATTTTCAACTCAAAAGGAATTAAATTTCCAAATTTTCAAGCTTCAAAACCTTCCAATCTATATTCAAATATTACTCTGGAATTTTATCTCATTATAAATCACATTTATAATTTACATATCAAATTTCATTGTATTAATGAATTTATTTCTTAATCTTTGATTATAACTTCAATTTCTATCAATTTACACTCAATTATGATAATACTTTAATATTATCATTCTCTAACATCCAAGCAACCATATACACTTATAATAATTTATAGAAAAATTATTCCTTTTATACAAAAATAATTTGGGTAAAATTATTTCATTTAACCTATTTTAAAAAATACTGTGTCGGTTTATCTTGTTTAAGAGTTTAGAAACCCTTATCGATAAAATGGCGTCCCGCATATCGACCAGAATTCATAAATACTCAACTGATAAGTCAACACAATATAAAAACAATTTTTATATTCACTAACAAATATGCACTCATATCTATTAACTCAAATTCGTTCTAGAGTAATACAGACTCTATTTTTAATGAGTAATCCCCACCAGAGCCAAGGTTCTCGCTTAACCTCGTTCTGATACCAAATGTAACGACCCGATTTTTTCGATGCCCGAAAATCAAACCATTAGGGTTAAAAGAAGAAGGAGGTAGAAGAAGAAATAGAATCAATATCAGAATCTTACCAACGCAGTGGAAAAAAAATTATAATAGATGATAATAGATCTTTACACAAATGAAATTATATATGTCTTATACATACATCATCAGAATACAGCATCAGAGTTCAACAACATCTATAACACATAACTGGACTGTTATATTAACTTGTCCTCACCAAACTGACAATACATCTTTCAACACAGCGGAATTATACATCAAGTACGTATGCTACATTTCGCCATCCAGCTTGTCTCCTGAGCTCCACAACAGTCCATCCAGAATCTATACTCTATAATACTTGGTCTGACCCGAGCATTACAGTTAAATAACACCCGAGTCAGTCTGGAAAACCAGTGTGAGAAAACACACTCAATTGGATTATTAAAATTTTCAAAATCATTTGAAAATCAAAGGTATTTCGTAAGACCACTCCACAAATAAACATGTCGGGATTTTACCTTACGATAACCCAAAACATTTCTTATCAAATTCTCTGATATTATAGTAGTGTCTATATACAAATACTTATTCAAATAGCCGAAATTGTTACATTCATTAAATTCCAGCATAATAAGTATACAAAAAAATCCATAAAAGCACGTAGGAAGAATGGACTTCCATCAATGGCAGGGCTATTGGGGTACCGCCCATCACAGTACGTGGTCTAGATCACCATACCGAGAATCTCTCCGATCCCCTGCTACACAAGACCGGAGCTACCCCTTACTGGATAGTCCGGATAAGATCACCCCGCGGTTGGGATCAGCAACCGCCCACTAAGCCGAATAAAAAGGAACATCTAGACATGGATGACTTTATCCTAATTGGTTGCTAGCCACTATGCCTTGTTGCACCTCCCTTGTTTTAGCTATTCCTGGTTGATGAGGCTCAAGTCCATTCCGGGTTCAAACGGAACCGAAGGCACTACTCCTACTACATCCATTTTGGAATCACCTTCAGGATTAGTAGCAACTAGCCCTTGCACTTCACTGCTCCATCTTCGACTTCAAACTCTTGTCTTCCTCACGAAAACTTTCAAACAGGATCGAAGTGGTTTTCAGAAAATTAATCCCGATCCTGATCTCTTCGAAACGATCAATGCATTGGCCAATATTGATAGTCGGTTATTTAACTATCAAATAACATTCACAAGCAATCATCAAGCCATAATAATTTCTCCTAAATTATTTATTTTTTTAAATATCTTCGCAAGATATTTTCCTACATTTCAATCCTTTGAAATAATTTTCAAATCACTTTTCTCTCTCTCGTGGAAATAAATTTCCAACCAATTATTTTATTTCCACTGAAAACCGCCAAGTCCTAAATACTTAAACTTTTAAAAATAATTTAAATCATTTTATTCTAAAACATACTTTAAAACATTTAAATTAAAATTGCTTAAACACTTTATTCAAAAATATATACTTTAAAAATATTTAAAATAAACTACTTTATAAAGTATAAAAACTAATTTTTAACATAAAAGTTAAGCCAAACTAGATTTAAAAATAAGAGTTATGAAATTCTATAAAATTTTAACCAAAGTATTTAAAATATAATTATTTTATAAAATATAAATATTAAAAATTTTCTTTTTAAACATAATACCAATTAACCTTTAAATAATTACTACTAAAATAAATATGAAAATATTTACTTTAAAATTTAAAAATAATAAATATTCCAAAACATTTCTTTTAAACAAATTTTTAAAGCCTTTAACTTATAAAAAGTCTCCTTTAAAATGTACTTAGCTTTCCAGGGAAATATACTTTCCATATCCATACCTTTAAAAATAAACCACTATTTATTTTTAAAAATTACCCATTCCTTTATAAATTCCTACCGTGAATTTATACTCCCGAATATCCATCGATATTCATTTCACTTTATAAACCCAGTTTATAAATTTCATAATCTCGTCTTCTTTTAAAATCACAGTTTCAAACACTTAATCAATTTTAAAATTGATTTTAATAAAAAAAATTCTTATTAAAATTTATTTCAAAACTCATTAATTTCAGATTTAACTTCTTTATCCTGATTTAAAATCTTATCTAAACTAAAAATACAAATTTCATACTTTCCAAATTTCTTCTTTGACTTTTCCAAATAAATTTAAACCTTAAATTTAAAGAATAAATTCTTTACTCTTTCGAATATTTTCACTTAAATTCATTTATTCAAAATATCCCTTTTCCCATACTTTGGATTTATTTGTTACGATTAAAAATCAACTTTTATTCTTCTAAATCATTTTAATTATCCAAATTCCTTATAATTATTTTATTTAAACTTACCTTATTATTTACTTTAAAAGTCCAAACTTCATATATATATATGTATATTACAATTCCCGTAATTCCAATATATATTTTAACCAAGCGAGAATATTCAATAAATTCCAATTCCTAATATGATCAATATAATTCATCACAGATCATCACATAATCATATCGCAGAATATATAAAATAAATTCAGACGTTTTGAGGAATCCAGTTGGATCCCTCCAACCTGTTTTCCCTGCATCCACAGATGTTAGCATAATATAAAAATACCAATTCCACTTCGAGGTGGAATATCGTGGTATAAGGGATCATGTTATCTCATCCGCTATTATGCGGCGCATAGGGTCTTATCCGCTACATAATGCGGGTAATCAATCACTCCAATATATATATATATACACACACATACATACTACTAATATAATATACCACATCAAATCAATTCAATCATTCAACCAAAATTTAAATTTAACTATTTAAATTTAAATAGCAACCCAGATGAGTGAGATTAACTCACCTTTATTTTCGTTTGCAATCCATTTTCCATTTCGGCTTGTTTCTCGATTTAGACCTTGTATAAATATTAGATGATTAAATTAATATTCGAAAAAATCGAATAATCACTTATTATTAAATTATTTAATTAACTAACAATTTTATTTAAACTGATAATTTTCCTTTTTAAAAACCTTTTGTATCATAAATAAATTAAATCAATTTATTAAACAAATTGATCACTAATATATATATATATATATATATATATATTATTAAATTGAATTAAAGATAAAAAAAATTATACCTTCCAATACACAGGCAAAATCGCAACTATCGACCGACCCTCCTCCACCTCAAGCACTATCGACATCGTCAGAGCCTCGTATATTTGCCCCAAACCTCGGCCACCAGCTCCCTGCGCGTGTGCGCTCGCCAATGCCTTCGAGGACGAGACCAATCTAAACGTCACTACGCGAGCTGCCGCCTGATTCCGGCCATCACGACTCAATTTCCACTTGAAAATCGACATCGTCGATCCTTATAATCGTGCTCGCCGCTCAACATCGCGCCTACGCGCATCACGATTCGCCGATGTCTGCCACCTGAGCCCAACGCCACTGCTTTCCCATCTTCTTGCCATGCTCGATCGAGAGCCGATGCCCCACCCATCGCGAGTGCGAACGCGCATCTTCACCTGGTCGCGATGCGATAGGGTTTGATCTTTTTTGACTGGGAAGGGAATTTGATTTTTTTCATTCGAATGAGAGAGTTGGGTTGGTTTGAATTGAAGAGCGGCCATTATTCTTTACTGTCGAATTATTTTTTTATCTGTTCGGCCATGGATTTGAAGAAGAAATCGATTCGATTTTAAATCATCTGAGGAAGAGGGCTCAACGATTTTTTTTTTAAACGAGATAGCTCTTTTATTTTATTTTTAATTTTAAAATCAAACGTGTTGAAAATAAATGCCAGCTGTTGAAAAGGAAACTATGTGTTAGAAGAGAAGTAACTGGTATAGTTTATCTTGTGAAAACATTATTTAATTTAAATTTAAATTTAAATTCAAATCGCTTCGATAAACGCAACTCAAAATCTCGATCTCCAATCGAATCGAGGCGTGCCACCAGAAGTTTATATAGTTAAACCCATATTCTGAACGCAATGGAAAAGGTTCTGAGGTCAAATTAGATCGTATGGAGAAGATAGCTTTTTGGACCAGTTAAAACATTAAATTTTGATTTAATTTCAGCGCGTTTATTAACCGTACGGCCAAATGATCACTCCAAATACTGCGAAAGTTGAAATCCTATAATAATACAATATTACGGATCCAATGTAACTGGTTTCGTTGAATTCCGAGACTGTGCCTCAGAAGGCTATTTTTAAATATCGATTTAAACGATATAAATTCCAAAACTGAACAAAACATTTTCAAATCCAATTCTGAAGCTTCCATTATCTTCAGTATTATCAATATGAATTTTTTAAGCCTTGAAAATATTCTTAACAAGCGTAAAACTGAAGATTCAAAATTTTACCCAACCTTTAATAAATTAACTTCAATAATTTAATTGTCAAATTCATAGTTATACTTAACATTCAAGTTAAAATAACTTCCAAATGTTTAAAATCAATTAAATATCTCAATTTCAAATGTTCAAAATTCTGGGTCGTCACACTAGGCAAACAAATTATCACCAGGAACTCATGAGTTTTTGCCTGGACGTCCTCTAGGATCCCAATTATCATTGAACCCACCATGTGGATTCCTAATTAGACCCACCCAGTGGATCTCCTACTCCAAATTTCAACTTTCGTGGGGTGTCTTTCCATACATTTAGTTTCAAAACATATCATACAATTTATATACAGTTCTTTCAAATCATACACTTCATATGTGTCACATATAAATTTTATCTTTATCAAATTGATATCTTCAAAATCTATAGTTTTTGAATTCGTTTTACCCAATTTCCAAAATCGGCTATTTGCCACACCAAATGTCTTTCTAAAATCAATAGGTTCCAAAACTATTTCAATTTCATTCTCATATACACATAAAATCATTCTTTCCAATTCAATAATTTTTGGTTCCACTTCATATTTAAATAAATTTAGTATTTTCAAATACCTTTCGAGTATCATTTCCTTCTGGTTATAAATTCAACAAGGGGAGTTTGTATATATAACTAACACATATAATCTCATTAGTGCCAAATCAAAATTTCCAAGTTACTTTACAAAGTTATTTGTAACATTTCTTACTTCTTATAACGTAAATTTTAGTTATAATAACTATTCAATCTTCACTCTAATAAATTTCCACATTTGTGTTTTATGTAGTTATAAATTTAATTTCAAATCAATATAAAAAGTGTTTTTATATAAGATCAAATTTCTACAACATTTTTCACAACATCGACAGATTATGACAGCTAATGAGTTCAAAAATTACATCCATTCATCCACCAATTTTTTTATTTAATTTGCTCCACCAAACCATCTTCAAATATCTTCGATTGGATTTCCATAACCTAATTCTATATTTATTCCATGGAGTTATTTCAATTACAATTCAATTCCATTCGGCTCCAACTCGATTTCAATATTCAATTCACTAATTTATTTAACCAATTTGTTTATTTCCATCTTTCAAAATCTGATTTTTTTTCCTCTAACATCACTTGATTTGGGTTTACTCGTGTTCAATTTTATTTTCTAATCCAAATCGAATTTCTATTTCTTTAACCAACATTTAACCTTTTTTAGATTATTAGTTCATTCAATCTATTCATCTCGATTTACCATTAATACCCTTCATTAACACATTCACAACGTATTTAGTTGCTAGCCCATTTTAAGTCAAATTCCATTCATGACCCAACTCCACATCTATTCCTTTTAATTCATCACAAGTTAAATTTAATTTCCTTTGACTTCCTTATTAGTTAAATTTCAATATCCAAGGTTAAATTTTAAAATTCAATCCACTAATTTAACAATTTGGTCCATTACTAATCTCCATAATTCGAAACCTGTTTTATTTTAAAAAATCATTTTGAAATCATTTATACATACTTAACTTCTTTTTCACCTTTTAACAAATCTATACCCTTCCTTTTACAATTTAATTATATTTAACTTGCATAAGTTAAATTTTAATTTCATCTTGAAATTTCCTATTTCAGGTTATAAGTTCAAAATTTATTTAACTTAGCCTGAGTTAATTTCCAATTCTTTCTATCCATTTAAACTTACTCAATTTAAATTGTACATCCTAAAATTCAATTCTTATTAATATCACTTCCCACTTACAAGTCCAAAAATTTACTTTCCCTTTGGTTCTACTTCTCATTTTAAATGGGAATCCCAGAAATCAAGTTTTTCTTAAATCACCTTGAAATCATATGTTTGTATATATATACACATATATATCCCTTTATATACCAAATCACGCTTTTAAATTTAAACCACCCTTGGTTTCTATCGAAAACAAATTCCTTTGGAATTTTCAAAACAACCCTTGTTTTCAAAAACAAAAATCTCCATATCAAAAATATTCTAAATAATATTATTTATTATTTCCTTAAACACTTTGAAACACAATTCAAAATTTCTGGGATTTAGATTCAAAACTTCTCAATTTAAATCTATTTTAATTTTTAAATCACATTTTTAAATTATGCTTGTATAATTCCACTTTATTAAAATATCTCACAATGGTTTATCATTGTTTATTTTGTAATAAACATCTCTTATTAAGGCACAACCACCGATTTATGATAATAATCAATATAATCATACCTAGAACCCAAATACACTTTATATTCCACAATAATTTTCTAAAAAATTATTTCTTTATAAACATAATCAAGATAAAATTATTTCATTTCAAAACACTTTGAAAAACACTTCCGAAATTTTCCGAATTTAAATTCTGGTTTGAATCTATTTTTAGCTTAACTTATTTGTATAGTTCATTCTTATCAAATTTCTATTTGATTATATATATAACCACTTCAATTTTATAATCCTATTTTGATTATAATAATTACAACCAATCACCTCAACATACTATGAAAAATTAGACAAATTATTTCCTTTTAAATCAAAATATAAATTTATATAAAAACCCTTTTAAAATCGTTTATCCTTTAAAATTACTATATAAGAAAATAACAAGTATGCTCTCATATATCATACAATCAACTCATTTTTGAGTACTACTGACCCTATCTCTAATTAATAACCCCTATTAGAGCCACAGTTCTCGCTTAACCTTCAGCTCTGATACCACGTGTGTCTACCGGGTGCTTTTCGACCCTCGAAAATCGACACTAATTCATTCACTATATTGAGTACTGAGTAATCTAGTGCTGGAAATACCAGGTTGTTAGGGTTCAAGAAGAAAAGAGATAGAAGAAAAGGAAACAAAAATAACAACAACACAGAATCTCACAATCGCAGCGGAACAAAATATAATTTACAATAACAACTTTTATACAAAGAAACCGTATCAGCTAAAATACATACAAACTATCACTGTACAACCATCAACATAGAAATCTGGACAGTTATAATAACTTGTCCTCAAAAGTGCATAGTATACAGCCTACAATACACGGTGGAATACAATCAAGTATGCATGATACGTCTCTGCCATCTAGCTCATCTCCTAAGCTCCAAAGCATCCTAACCTGAATCTGTAATACTCGGTCTGACCCGATCATTACAATAAACAAACACCGAGTCAAGCTGGAAACTAGCGTGAGTAAACACCTTTAATTTGAAATACTTAAGTTATCAAAATCCTTTGAAAAACAAAGGTAACTCAAAAGACCACGTCACACATAAATACTTACGATAACCAAAACACTTTTACAGAAAATCCGTTGATATTATAATAGTGTCTAAGTATATATACTTATATTAAAATAGCTGAAATTTGTCACATTAATTAAAACCAAGTATATTAGATTCTATAATCAAAATCGTAAAGGTTAGTAGTGGTTATTTGATCGAAGTGGTTTTCAGATATTGCAGATATCCGATTCCGGTCTCATCGAATCCAAATAATAAATTTTTAAAAGCCAAGTCATTTAAATAATAATTTCACAATTGGAGTGTTAATATTTACATATGGAAATTCATCCTATATGTTCACTTTAAGAAGACCAATCCATCAAAAATAATCTGCTTGTAATCATTCCATTTTTCCGATATCGGAATAGCGATCGGTTCCAGTCGATTTACTCGTCAATAAAACGTATTAACGTTTTATTCTATTTACTTTAATTTGTTTGGCTACTTAATAGCATAGACAGTAGATAATTGAAAGCAATATCTAAGAACAATTTTCAGCTAACATAGATCACTAATGCAATCAACGATTTATAATTTATGTTAAATCAGTTTATAAATTCAGAATTTAATTAGTTTCAATAATTGAGTCGAATTTTACATTTTAATCCAAATTACTTGTTAATCAAAAAAATTAAATGAAAGAATTTATTCTTAAAATTTAACAGATCATTTAAAAATTAACTAATTAACATATAATTAATTACCTATTTATTCACTCTAAAAATTAAAGTCATTAAATTTTAACATTGCATAAATTTCGACAATATTAGTTCAGATGGAACTACTTGACGATAGGATCCTGATGTAACAAACCGCATGTTGATTGGGTTCAAAACGAAGTAGGAAAAAAGTTTTAATTTTGCATTTTTTTTTAAATAAAGATAAATTCAATTTCTTTTAAAAACATACTCAGGCTAATACACGTTAAACCCGGCCCATCGAAATCTAACCCACTTTCTTCTCTTTCCAATTTCTTATTCCCTCCAGTTTCCTTCCTTTCTCCCTACCATTTTAAAATACACGAAGACATGAATTCGTGCATGCACATACCCGAAGCCGTCGACCCTCCATCCACGCAGCCGACTACCCACACACATCACCACCGCGTCATGTCCAACTACCTGGAACGCGACAAAACACTCGTTTGAAAGAAAAGAATAAACTTCAAATCCAAACCTAGAAACGACCAAGCCCACCAAAATGCCTTGCCTTGCCGCTGAAGACTGCCGCTCACCACCAAACTTCGTCCCACGCATCGCCGTGACCTCCTTTTTCTTTTCCCTCTGGACCACACACTCCTCTTTCCCTGTTTCCCTCGCCATTGATCAAAACCCGAACCCGAATAAAACTCACCCTAAAACCCTATAGCAACATCGCCTAGCCGCCACAGGCCCTAGAAAATACCATGCAATTTTTCTTAGGTGCTACATCCCCTAACCCTCCTCCATGCCAAACGACAAGCCACGAAATCGAGCCCCTCACCGAAATTTGAAATAAGTCCCAAATCCATTCATCTCAACATATCTCCTACCACAAACATCTAGAAATCACCAAACCATTTTCAAAAATCGAGTTTTTTAACAATGAACGCGATCATTTAATCAAATCATTGAACCATTGTAGTCGAAACTTGACCGACATAGAGTCACTTACTGTTATAACTGTTTTTCTCTGCCTATGGCTCATGAAATCAAATGAGATTAATTTTAAAATGATCTATACACAACAATAAACAACTTTCCTTTTGAATAATGATCTAAAACTAATTGGATGAAGAGATATTAAATTTGGAAGTTAAAGGTTGTAATTGTTTTGACGTAAACAAAGAACAAAAGAGGAGATCACGGTTTCTTTGAGTTACAAGTGAACTATCTTACATACATACATACAAAGGTTCACATACAAATCCATATTCAATTGTCAAAGATCAAAGATTCAACCAAAAATATAGTTATATGTAAGTATATGTAATACCAATAACAAACAAGGTTATTTTACTCACATTTTAAAAGATGATGAACACACTGCTTCTTATTTTCTGCTCTGCTTCAAACTTTTACTGTCTTGATTAATGGCAGTTGTTTGTTGTTTATTATTTTTTTATACGTGAACAAGCAACTAGTAGCTCTACATATTTATAGAAGAAGTAAAAGAGACAGTGAGGAAAAAAGATGCCTGTGCTTTTCATGTTACAGACTTTTACATTTTCTTTTTCTTTTCTTTTTCCCTATTGATTTGCTGATTTGATTTCATAGTTTGATTTGATTTTTGGGGTTGATTTGATTTATTAAGTAAGATTTGATTTCTTGATTCCATAACACCAAATTGGTCATTTTGCAACACTTTTTCGTTTTCAATTTCCAATGGTTATTTCTGTTACAAATTTCCAACGGTTATTTCCTTTAGACAGAGTTGCAACGGCTATTATTGTTGGTAAAAAAGGTAATTTTGTAAATAAATAAAACCGGAGTGGACAGAAAAGTAATCGTAATCCCACTCTAGTGCTTATGTTTTCCCCTTCATTATTCATCTCCTCTTTCAGTCTAGGGTTGCTACTTCTTTAGGCGCTGCTTCCGCCTCTTTGCGCCACCGCCTTGTTTTGTCACCGCCTTGTTTTATCACCACCTCAGCCTCGTTTTGTCAGCCTATGCCTCGTCTTATCAAAGTCTAGGGTTTCTGATTGCTGTTTGAATTTCAATTAGGTAATTTTGTTTTGGTTTCATACATCTTTCAAATTGAACATGCACTGTCGAATGTGAATCTAATATTGATAATAGCTATTTTTCATATACCTGAGTCCACTCAAAGCTATTATTTTCGTTTAATTTTTCTCCTTCTAAATTAAAGAAGCTGATATTGACGCTTGCTTGATTCGTTTATGTTGTAACTATCCTGCACTTTTGACTTCCCTTTCAAAGGGTAAAATATGAGAAAAAGTTGAACCTAAGAAAAGAAGGCGTAAAGTAAAAGTAGTTAGTAAGTTAATTATGAGTTTCGTTGGAAATTATGCACTGACATTGAAAAGCTCTTAGACAGTCACTTCAAACGGAATGTTGTAAAAAAACAATATTGTAAATACTGAAAATGGTTGAATGTTGTCCATTTAGTAACTAATGTGTGAACATATGTCTTTGTATGGTCCCTATCTCTATGTATATATTTTTTGGATGACTACAGTAGATTGCATGATGTGTAGAATTCAAACTTGATGTAATAAGTGAGTTGACATGTATGACAGAACAAAATAATTATCTATGCTTGTACACGAGCATATCTTATAGGATAAATGAATATTCAAACCTGTCAATTTTGCTTAACTGATTGTTTGAAAGTTCATCTCCTCATAGTTCAAAATAGAAGCAACATGTTATCTTGTTAATATAATTCTTTGGAATATATGAACATGCAATTATATCTTACTGAAAATTTGGTTAGAAACAGAATAATATCTTTCTCTATTTTAGACTGGTGATAGTTTTAGCTGAGTTATATAGTTAAATGCAGTTCAGTGATGCTTATGGGTACTTGCATGTCCAAACAGTTATGATATTTACCACAACAAAATCAATTATTGTTACAATTGTTTTTGTGAAGGTTATAAAATAAGTATAAATATAAAATATAAAACATTAATGGTAATATAAATATTTATGTGAAATACAAGTACAACTACTCAACAATTTATAACATTAGTGTAACACATGAGGTGCCTGCTTCCATATATTGTGTTGTTAACAGTTGGGCAAATATTCTTTGCTTTCATATTAATTAATTAATTATTGCAAAAAAACCTTTTTTCACATATTTGCCACGATCGCGGTCATTGTTTTCCATGTTGAGACGTTCAAGTTTTAACATTGAACATTAAGCGTTTGAAGTGTATTTGAACTGGCATATTATTTATCCGAACCTATTAATAAAAGAACCATTATAAAATCTATTTATGTTCTAAAGAATATGCTTTTCAAATCTGTAGGAGCTTCATGAACAAGTTGTGTTTCTTTTGTTTGGCAACAAATCAGCATGTTTTTATTGCTATAACTATTTCGAATAATATATGGAAAATTTCAAATCTCCAAAAAAAATTGCAATACACTAGTACAATGGATTCGATATTTTGTTTACTACTCGGATATGTTATAATTTCACATTTGTCTGAATTTCATAATTAATTCTACACTTGAAATAAACTAGTTTACATAATTGGCTTTCAACTTACAAGATAATGTTGTCCATTAATTCATTTATGTATTTGTAATATTCTAAGTTAGGCTCAGTAATGAGTATGTATTAATCGTCTATGACTATTTGCTGATAACACTCCTTCTGAATATGCAAAAAGATGCAGTAAGTATTTAATCACAATTTACAATATGTAAATATAAATATATCATATTTACATTGTAATATCCTACAATAGAGTTAAACTAAACAGTTTTGCAATTGATTCACGGTTTTCAATTCATTTTTAAAACTGATTTGCAATTGCAACTCAGTTTTAAAACTGAGTTGTGCAACTCAGTTTTAAACTGATTTGTGCAACTCAGTTTTAAACTGAGTTACATAACTCAGCAACTCAGTTTCGTAACTAAGTTGCTGAGTTGCACAACTCAGTTTTAAAACTAAGTTGCTGAGTTGCACAACTCAGTTTTAAAACTGAGTTAATTTAGTTTTAAACTAAGTTACTGAGTTGCACAACCCAACTTAAAACTGAGTTGATGTGTTGTGCATCTCAGTTTTAAATTGAGTTGCTGTTGCAACTTGCAACTTGCAACCCAGTATTGCAACACTGAGCTGCAAGTTGAAATTCAACCGCAACTCAGTTTTTTCAACTGAGTTGCCGTGTTGCAGCTGCAATGCAACTGTGAGTTCCAATTTGCAATGCGATTGCAACTGCAACTGCAACACTAAGTTGCCATGTCTTTATTACATTTTATTTTTTTATCTTTTATGTCTTTATTATATTTTATTTTTTTAAACGTAAATCTCATATTTTTTCATAGTAGCAAGTTGATCTGAATGCAGCGTGCTTCAAGCAGGCAGTCAAAAAGACTTTGAACTATGGTTAACTCGCTTAAATCCTTGCTTTTGATAACTTCATAGCAGTAGGTTAATTTCTTGGTTGTCGTCAATAGTGTAAGAGTATCCATTCAATAAAAAAGAACATTTGCATGTATGTTAGGTGAATTCAAGATAACTACAGTTCATCATGATCAATTTGAGTAACTTGTTGGTTTGTAAAGAATTCCTCTTCGTTAATTTTCAACAGGTGATATAAGTTGTCGTACATTATTAATTCGAACAAAACAATCATGTATACATATGAAGCTATTCAAAAATTGATTGATCAACCTGTATGCTTAGAAAGTGGTCATGGTTTCAATAATTCTACAGCCTTTGCGGGGTCCTAAACACCTTGCTTCTTTGCCCACTTAACAAAAGTGTTTTTACATTGAAAAATACTTAGCGTAACTCCGACTTTTTTTAACGATTTGCCTCTTCTTCGTTGCTATCAGATCCCTCATTCCAAAATAAATGCAGGCTTTTTGAATCTGGCGTAATTCTGCCCCATCTCCAAATTCGAACGTCGGTTTCTCTTTTCTAAGTTATTTTATTCTTCAATTTTGTCATAATTTTACATATGATAGGATTATTGGCGGTTCTACAAAAGATATGAAAGAAACGAAAGAACTAAATAAAGGAAGTGAATCCATTTTGTTCGTAACCAATTTGTTCGTAACCAATACAGAGAGATTTATGCTATATGTTATAATTTTCCAGATAAAACCTTGTCATGGTTTTTTCAGCTGTTTGGGCCTGAATAGTAAGGTTGTAAAACGAAGTAAAAAGGAAACTGCCATTTCTTTTCTAATTTTAGCCACCGAATTGACAGATTTATTTTCTAGAATATCTTGAACTTAAATGATTGTTACTTCAATAGAGTATCTTGAATTTAATGATTTTTCATTGTTGTACTTTAATCATTTACCACTTTGGCATCGATTACTTCAATATTTCGTTAAATAGCTTTTATTTATGATAAAGGTTGCTAGAATATGTCATACGTGCGGTGATAAATGTAACTCTTTTGATTAAGCTTTGGAATTGGATGTTACTTGGATTAATCATGCTCCTTTGAAATTGATCTGAGAAATAGCTTGATGTATAAGTTAAAGACCAGTAAGTTGCAAATTACAGTATACATAGGAATTAAAATGCCAAAATTTTTGCAAGTCCAAAGATCTAATGGAGGAAAACTGGGTTTTGAACTCAGTTGTGGACTTTCAAATACTTTGGAACTCAAATTTTATTACATTTTGTTCATTGGTTGTCCCAGCCCGCATGTTTAGTAGGCCGCTCTATGCCCCATACAAATTCTGCTGCTTAAATCAAAATATCCAAAAACCTCTTTTCTCTTCTTTTATTATTGTTGTTGTTGTTTTGATATGTAACGACCCAGAAATTTTAACAATTTAATTTGAAAATATTTAATTAATTTTAAATATTTGAATGATGGTTTGGATTGAATTTTCAATATAACTTTGAATTTGACGATTAAATTATAAAATTTAATCTATTGAGAGTTGAATAAAAATTTGAATCTTCAATTTTAAGCCGATTAAAAATATTTCAAAGGCTTGTAAAATTCATATTGATAATCTTGAAGATTTTAGATGCTTTAGAATTTAATTTGAAAGTGATTTGAACAGTTTTGAAATTTATATCGTTTGAATCGATATTTAAAAATAGCCGTCCGAGGCACAGTCTCGGAATTCGACGAAACCAGTTCCATTGAGTCCGTAATATTGAATTATTGACGGGTTTCAAATTTCGTATTTTTCGGAGTTTATATGTGAGCACACGACATATAAACGCGTTGAGATTTAATCAAATTCAATTTAAATTTTAATTTAAATATTTAGTTAAACACAGCACGTTCGTTCTTCCTTTAACCACGCCTAAATTTTTGCCTAAAATCACGCTAAAGAAATCGTGTTAAGCATGGCCGAGCTTTACAATCTTCTGCCTCGTTCAACTTTAAGTACCTCGTTCTCCCTCCTTCACTTTTAAAAACCCCAATTCAGTTCGAATTAAAGAAAATGGCGACTGAAAAAAATTCACGTTCGAAAAAAAAAAAAAAAAATCAAAACAAATAAAACAATGGTGGCCGAGCTTCGTTCTTCTTTGAAAAAAAAAATGAAAACGAAATCAATGGCGCGCCTAATTGGGGGAAGTCGCGATTCGTGGTGTCGGCACGAGGCAGGGTGGCGTCGATGAGAGGCGCGGCGCGAGGCACGGCGTCGCGAGTTTGATTGTTGCGCGCGATGATGGCGACGGCAGTGAAGCGCACGCATTTCTGTGGTGGCTGAGGGATTTGGAAGTCGCGATGAAGCGCGTGGTTCGAGCGCGTGGGCGCGACGGCGGCGATGGCGAGACGATTGAGGCTGGGGCAGGTTCGGCGGCACACGCGCGTGCTCGCGCATGGAGGAGCGGCGGCGTGGGGATGAGCGCGATGCCGTGGGGTTCGCGTGAGATGCAGTAAGGTAATTTTTTTTTTTTATATAACGTATATGTATTGATAAAGAAAAAAAAAAGAAAGTTTAAACAGAGAAAAATATTTTTGAGAAATTTTGTTTACAGTAAAAAAAAAAAAAATTGTTTAAGATTTAATTTTTAGTTAATCAAATTTATTAAAATAAAAGGAAGAATATAATCATTAGTTAGATAAATTTAATTATTTAAAAGAAATTGGTTAAATAAACTTGTTAAAGGAATTAGTTCGAATTTTATAAACGTATATAGATTAGAAATAAATAATAATAAGAATTTTAAAACTTGAAGAAAAATTTTATTCAAGGAAAAGAATAAAGTAAATATACATACCCATATTTTATTTACTAGTATTTCAAAAATAAATAGTTAGAGTGGTTAATTTGTTTAACGAATTTATTTAATTATCTTGTTAATTTAAAACTAAATTATTAGATGAATAGGAATTTTAGTTTCAAATGGAAATTTATTTCTAAATCAAATAGTTACTATGAATGGGAATTAATTTTTCGACTAGCGGAATTAAGTGGTATAAATGGTTCAATTAATTTTTGTCATTTAAAAATAATTTATTTAAGGAAATTTGATTTTTAGATTAAATAAAGAAATAAATTAATTTAGTTATAAAAGGGTAAGTGATTTTTCACTTAGTTCAAATATTCTATTTAAAAGGAAAAATTATTTATAACAAATGTAATAGTTAAAACCAAAATTTGTTAGTTGATTTAATTTATAAAAAAAAGGAAATTTAAATTTTAGTTAAATGAAAATTATTAAAGAAACTGATTTAAATAAAACTATCAGTTAATTTAACTATTAAAAAGAAATCAAAGATGAATCGAAATTATCTAATGAAAATTTAATTTATTCGATTGATTCGAATATTAATAAATTGTGTAAATATTTATACAAGGTATAAAAGAAGAAAACAAGTTGAATTGGAAGTGGATTGCAAATGGGAATAAAGGTGAGAGCTTCTCACTCAAAAGGAATTTTGTTGTTTATTTAAATTTTAAATAGTTAGATTTAAAATTGATTGACTGTGTTGATTGAATGATTGAATGATGATAGATATATATATATATATTGGATGTGAATAGACCCTATACGCCGTTAGTAAGCGGAGGTTATTTATTACACACATATACCGCGATATTCCACCTCGAAGTGGAATTGGTATTATATTATATATAGCAATATATATATATTGGCATATGTATATATTGCAGTTGATTGATTTCCCGCATTTGTATAGCGGATGAGACCCTATGCGCCGTTAGTAAGCGGATGTTATTTATTAAAAACATATACCGCGAATATTTCATAAACAGTGAAATTGGTATTATATATAGTAGCAATATATATATATATATATATATATATTGGCATATGTATATATTGGAGTTATTGATTTCCCGCATTTATTTGTTTAGCGGATGAGACCCTATTGCGCCGCCTATTAAGCGGATAATATTTAATAAAAACATATACCGCGATAATTTCGTACTGGAGCGAAATTGGTATTGTGCTAATGTTTGTGGATGCAGGAAAACAGGTTGGAGGGATCCAACTGGATTTCTCAATAGTATTTATTTGATTTCAGATATTTTGATATTTGATGGATTATCATATCGATATATGATATCGTTGTAGTCGTGATTGACTATTTGGTGTGTAGCATCATTGGACCCAGATTTTGGGATTTTAAAATGATTTTTAAAGTGATTTTTGAAAATATAAAATATTTTTGGAATTGATCCATTTTATATAAATAAACTTTATAATTTTTAAAGTTATAAAAATTATGATTTTTGGAAAATATAGTTAAAAACTGATTTTTGAGAATATAATGCCAATGATTTTATAAAATAGTTTAATCGGGATTTTAGAATTTATTGTGAAAAGTTTGAATATAGGATTTATAAAATTTAATTATTTTATGAATCAAAATGGTGAAATAATAAAGGAGATTAAAGACGTTTTAAAAGAATAATATAAATTGATTTATATTAAGAGATTTATAAATGGATATTTATAAATTGAAATATGGACATTATAAAACAAGTTTTTATAAGTGTTTGAATGAAGTGAAAATGAATTTCATAATTGAATGGAATTTATAGAATTTTAAACAGTGAAGTTATAAATGAAATTTTATAAACAGTAGGTTTATAAAATTTATAAAGTTATTGAAAGAATGAATTTTGGATAAATAAACAATCTTATAAGTTATAAGATTTATAATTATGAAGTTTAAAGGAACGATTTTTGTGAACGAATAAATTATAAGTATTTAACTTATAATATGAACCTTTAGTTTTATAATTGAGTTATAAATTGAATAGGTTAATAAAGGAATTTATAAAAGGAGTTGTTATAAAATAAATAGAAAAGGAATTTATAAACGTTGTTTTATAAATTCGCAAACGACTTATTTTAAGAAGTAAATTGTTGAAACTTATTTATGGAGTTATATTCACGTTTTTGAACTGTGAATAATCCTTTAAAAATGAATAGAAATGATGAAATTGTTAATTGAAGTATATTCACGTTTTTGAATAGTGAATAATATGTTAAAGAAATTGTTTTGAATGTGATATTTTAAACAGAATTAAAACGATCTAACGATGTTTTAAATGTGTTGAGATTCGAAACCATAGATTTCAACATTTATTGTTGAAATAGACGTTTTCGAGAAATAGAAGGAAATGGTGGACTATAACACTGTTGTTATAGTAAATGATTTCCGAAAGGAAATGTTTTGTATAGTATTGGGATTTATATATCTATCTTAAATTCGAATCCCTATACTAGTGATTTTGGGTTGTCGTAACGATGTTTTACGCAACATTCGTTTTGGCCCAAATAAATATGTTTATGAGAATGATTTCCTTAAAGAATGAAATATATACTTAATCTCGATTTAAGTATATTGAATATTTTCCAAGTGTTGAAAATAAATAAAATTTGTGAATTACTTATGAATAAATAAGTATGGGAATGTTTTTCCAATATAAAGTGAATATTAGCGAATTTATCCTTTTGAAGATAAATTGAAATGAAGAATTGAAATCGAACATTCATAGATATTGTGAAATGTAAATTCAATATGGAATTTATAAAAGAAAGTGGAATTTGTTTAAAAATAAATGTTGATTTATTTTTGAAGTGTGAAAATTTTATATCTAGTAAAGATATTTTGGAAAATAAATAATTTGAAAAATTATTTGAAAACTGGTGATGTGTGCATATCCATTGATAGTTCAATAACCGACTATCAATATTTCCCTTTGAATGGGTATTTGATGTGATTTGTTTGAATTTGAATGCCACACTTATTTTTGAATAAGCGCTCACTATTCGGGTTAACCAGGAAAGGACCATGGGGTCGTATAACCCATTCCGAATATATGATACGTCGTTGTGAATTGCATTTGAAGATCGGTGTTGAAGACCGAGTATTTGCAAAAGCGTTAGGATGACCTATCGATTGTTTCTGCACTGGGTGGCTCCTGGTATAGAGATCTCCTAAGTGATGGGAAATTCGATCGGGATTGTGAATACCCGGATTGCAAGGGCTTCGTAAGAAGTGCCTTCGGTTTTGTTCGAGCCCGGAACAGACTTGTATGGATTGTATGTCTGACATTACAAGTTGAGATATAAAGCCGATTTCTTTCAAATATATTTCTGTTGGTGGCGGAGAATTTATTCTTTTAGCTTAACACCCTTCTCTGAGACGTACGAGCTCAGAGGTTATGTAGTTGAATGTTATCAGCGATATATTCCCAATTTGGTAATGTGACATGCTGAGTGTTGCTGTAAATGATCATTGTGTTGATTATTTGTGATAGGATCGTTTATTTGATCGTCTATCTTTGTGATCATTTCTATGATCATTTGTTGACCCAAAGCATTGCTTTTGTATAAAGTATGTTTTGTGGACGTGACTTCGTCGAGCCTCACACCTCGTGAATGGTCAAAACAGGAAAGATGCGGCAAGGTTATGAGAGGTAGCGCCCTTTAGGATGTGTGCATTTCCTTCTGGAAAAGGGTGGTATCATGGTATGGAGCCCAGATGCTTACTCATGTTGAAAACACTTTATGATTGTGTGAATTGATTGCGAGCGCTCGGTGAAAAGGTCCCAAAGGACCGGGGGATGGCATATTCGGTCAGTTGTTACTCAGTTAGGGGTAACCCGGCCTTGTGTTGGTAGAGATCCGGTTTGGTTCTCGGGGATGTCCATCCAGAGGCATTCTCATGTGGCAATGGGAAGTTCCTTGGCTTGATCATTCGTTGGAAATCCAAAGAAACAATACGAAACTTGTACGGTTTTAGTTGTAGAACCTGCTTCCTCGGGAAGTAGCTATAGTAGGCATAATATAATGGTACCTATGCTGGCTAAGATTTATATTCTACTTTCGAAGTGAATTTCTTCTACACTATGCACTAATAATAATATCAAAATTGATTTGATTTTAATGCGTATCAAGCATGTTTGGCTATCATAAGGAGAAATCTTCTCCAAGTCTGCGTTTGCATTGTGTGTGTGGCAGGAGGTCTTATGGTAGTCTCATTTTTAAAAGCATTGCGAATTGACTTTAAAAATATTCCTCTATTTTGATTTTAAAGATAAATAAACTGTTTTGAGTTCTCACACCAGTCACATGACTGACTTGGAGTTTATTGTTTTCCTTCCTAAACTCTAGGTGCCCACCAATTTTCCACACGGGCAGTCAAGAGTTAGGTTTATCAGGATATTCTGGATATTCTGGAGTTGCTGGAGGCAAGCTGGATGGCATGGCGTATTACTAGTATATAGTATTTTTTTTTCCGCTGCACTGTTTGTTGTTGTATGATGTTGTATACTCTGATGTTATGATATAATGAAATGAAATGTGATGTAATGTAATAACTGATATAGTTCTTTGTTTAAAGATTATTCATTTATTATTATATGTTGTTCCGCTGCGATTGTGAGATTCTGATGTTGTTCTGTTATTTTCTGTTCCGTTCTATTTTCCATTTTCTTTTCTTTCTATCTCTTCTCTATTTTCTGTTTTCTTTTCCCTATCTTTTTCTATCCTCTTATCTCTTCTTATTTCTTTTTCTTTTCTTAAATTCTTTTTCTTAACCCTAACTATTCGGTTTTTCGGCGACGAAAAATCGCGTACGTTACATGATATATACCAAGAAAGCTATCAATTTTACTTAAAAACATGTATCATTTGTAGTCAAAGATACTAGACTTGGTCTAGTAAGGCAGTTGTAATAGTTTTCCTGTACATGCAATTATCCACGTTTATGCTTCTTTAAATAAATCAATCTATTATTTTATTGATACTAGTTAATAAAAACGAATATAATAGTGCCCAGTTTGAAAAAGCTGAATTACATGATTTAATTATAATATTGAAATAGTATCAGTCAATTAGCATTAAGAATGTGTACATTTCTTCCATCCATTACACAACATATATTTGTGATACTTTTGTAATTTGTTCACCCTGTTATTATATACAGAGACATAATTCTAAATCAATCGCACGATTTTAGACATGAATTCTGATGCTTGTAGCAAAGTTGGATGCAATTTTCCTCAGTAGATCCGTTAAAGCATCCATTAACACATGAGTTGCTTACTAAGTTGCACTTCCCTATACACCGACTTAAAAGGTCACGAGTCGATGACTCATTAACATTGTTTACAATAATTATGAACAATAAATATACGGTTACAATTATTATTTTCACAACATATGAGCACATATTATTGTTTAGAGCTTTTAGGAGGAAATTATGGGTTAAATATAACAAAAGTGAGCAGGAATTGAGCCTGTTCATGCAATTTATGCTGCCACAAAATTGTCGTGATATGATCATGTATACTGTGTTTTGGAACTTGGTCTCTTGACTTTACGGGTAAGAGTCTAAGACTTTATCTGTTGATTGATTTCTGTTGACTTGTAGAGTAAGTTATATTCGACTTGGAATAAACAAAGTACATACATTACTAAGCGGATGAGTGTATTGAGCTAGATTTTGTCGAAACATTTCATGATCTCTTTTGCAGCTTGAAACTTTTATTTAATCCCAAGTTTGAAGTTTTGTGTGTGACTCGATCTTGCCATCATAATGCTTCCTTATGTTTATATATACATTTATACGTGTGTGTGTATATATAGATATGCATACATTTACACTATTTGTAACAACCCTAATATTGAAGATTACCGATGATATTAAATTATAACGATAGATATAATTTAATATGGTAAAGAGAATGTAATGAAGAAATAAATCTGGTTTAAATTGTTAATTTTAAATAAACAATATGTTTGGAGTTAAATATTGGGTTTAAAATTCATTGTTCGGGGTTTTGGTTAAATAAAATGAAAAATATTGGAATCTAGGTAAATTTGAGTTAATAAATTTACCAAGTATTGTAATTCAACATTTAATTGTTGAAATAAATCCAAATTGATGGAAATAAAGTTTTAAAAACTTTAGTTTGAGGTTTTGGAGTGAAATTAATCGTTTATTGTATTTTAATTAAATTAATGTGATAATATTGGTAATTATTGCCGATATTATCCTTTTATTGAATATAAGAGGAAAAATATGAAGAAAACTTGTCTATTATTAAAATAAAAGATGAAATATTGTGTGAAAATATTATTTTGTTGTTTTAAAAGTGTTGGAATGATTTATTACAATTTATTTGACTAAGAGAATAATTTTTGATCAAGTTATACTTTAAAAATAGTGTTTTTACACTAAAATTTGTGTAGATTGTAAAATATTGTTAAAAAAATAGCTTTTATTGTTAAAATTAAGTTTATTTTGTTCTAATAACAAGTTCACTTTCATAAAAAATAATTGTATACATTTTATTTAACTTAAAAATGTTGAAAATGTGTGTATATAATGTTAAAATAAGAGAAAACATGTATATAGTTTCATATTTCTCTAAGTAATTATGCTCTTCGGCTTATTTGAGTAAGATTGGATCCATTAGCCTATCCTAAAAGCTTCTGTTTTATGAGGAAGTGTCTGTATGTAGCTTTCTTTTCTCATCTTTCTTCTCAAACAAGAGTTTACAGAAGAAGAAGAAAAAGAAAAAAAAAAGTCATGGCTTTCTCAAGTTAAAACCAAAATTCACCAAATCTGTTGCAAATTAAAGGAGATAATCAATAAAAACAAGAATCTACAAGGTAATCTCTACCCAATACTATGTAAATTTCATCAAAAAGCTTTGAACTTACGATATGAATTGTTTGTAACCCATTCTTTTTTTAATGCATGTTCTTGTTTCAACTTTTTCAGCTGTTAAAGCTAACAAAGGAGCCTCAAAATCATCAAATTGATCCAAACCGGTGAAGTTTTCGACCCAATCTTTCCTGCATATCTAAGGTGAGGGTTTCCTCACGTTTTCTAGTTTGAATTCATGCATTTAATGATGATTTACAGTGGTGAACTTGCTGAAAAAAGATCATTATAGTAATATTTGTTTTGTGCTTGAAGCTGAAACGAAATTTGACATAACTTCTTCGTTTCTTAATCGATTTTGATAATTTGGATGTTTTGGAAAGCTTAAATCATTTACTACAACTTTTATGTATTAAGTTTTCTGTATTTTTGAGGTTATCTATGTCAAAATCAAATTTTTCTACTAATATCGAGAGCAAAACCAATATTTGCTCCATGCTTGAAGTTGAAACGAAATTTGACATAACTTCTTCGTTTCTTAATCAATTTCGATAATTTTGGATGTTTCAAAAACAATAAATCATGTACTACAACTTTCGTGTATTAATTTTTCTGAAATTTTGAGGTTAGCTATGTCAAAATCAAAATTTTCTACTGCTATCCCAAGAGCAAAACCAATATTTGCTCTGTGCTTGAGGCAGAAACGAAATTTGACATAACTTCTTCGTTTCTTAACCGATTTTGATGACTTTGGATTTTATGGAAAGCATAAATCATATACTACAACTTTCATGTATTAAGTTTTATGTAATTTTGAGCAAAATCAAAATTTTCTATTGCTATCCCGAGAGCAAAACCAATATTTTCTCTGTGGTTGAAGCTAAAATAAAATTTGACATAACTCTTTCATTTCTTAACCAAATTTCATAATTTTAGTTGTTCTGGAACCCTTAGACAAAAAGCTACAAATTTCTTGTTTTGGGTTTTCTAAAATTTTGATGTTTGCTTGATCAAAATGGTGCTTGTTTATTACTATCTCGATAGCAAATGACAACAACAACTATCAAAAGTCTGAGATTTTATTTTGGCCATAACTCATCCATTTCTTAACCAAATTTCATAATTTTTGATGTTCTGGAAAGTTTAGATAAAAATCTACAAATTTCATGTTTTGAGTTTTCTAAAATTTTGATATTTGCTTGATGAAAATCGTGCTTGTTTGTTGTTGTTCCGAGAGCAAATAACAACAACAGCAATCACAAGTCTGAGAATTTGTTTTGGCCATAACTTATTCATTTCTTAACCAAATTTCATAACTTTGGATGTTCTGAAAAGCTTAGACAAAAAGCTACAAGTTTCATGTTTGTAGTTTTTTGTAATTTTGAAGTTTGCTTGATCAAAATTGAGGCGAATTAAGAGCTAGAAATTCCTATTTGGAATTAGGGTTATAAATAACTATCTAGATGTTATTTTTACTTGCCGATGAGAAGAGGTAAGCTACTTTATAATGATTTTATGATGTTGATATGTATTATGATGGCTTTTACTTGTCGATGAGATGAGACAAGTCACGATGCCACTAGTATTCGTCAATGAGATGCGACGAGTAGGGTATTGTATTTACTTGCCGATGAGATAAGGCAGAGTATATATTTTTATGATGTTTTATTAGTGTGGCACCAACTAGCGGCTAGTAAACCGTTAGGTGCAAACGTATGGTATGGGACGTACGTTAACACCTATTGGGTTCTTATATGAGAAGTTGAGACACATTCACAATGTTTACTAGTACTATAGACCACGAGTACTCAATTGGAGTCATCACAATGTAGTTGCGACTCCGATCATCACGATGTTATTAACTCTGGTCTTTGTGACTGGGAGTCATTATGATATTATAGAATATAGTCATCACGATGTTCATGATGTTATGATGTTACTTGACTCTGGTCATCACGATGTTTATGGTACCAAATAATAGTACAAGCCACGATGTAAGCACGTGCAGTTTTCCATGAAGTTTTAGATGTTTTGAATTCACCTCTTTATGAGGATGTTATTATAGCCTTGAGTAAGATGAAAGCTTACATGTATTGATGGTTTTAAGGTGATTTTTAATATGATGTTTTTAACCCTCATTGAGTTCTACTATGATGGATTTATGAGGTTTTAGACTGTTTTATGATGATTATTTATATGATTCAAATCCTTGCATATTTCACTTATATAACTATAGAAGATGAATCACAGTTAGATAACCAATTGAATCCCCTTATGAAATCACGATGAACCCATAGATGTCTCACCTTAGAGACGATTTGATGATACTTGTATCAGTCCGTCTACAACGGAATGGCTCTTTCTTTCCTCCTATTACTGTTATCTTTACTGATGATAAGTTCTAGCCTACCTGACTCGTGTATTTATTATTCGGGTCAGACCGAGTTGCAGGTTAGGTATGGATTTAGCTCACTCCTTGGATCGGTTAGCTTGCTTTTGTTTGGACCACTTTGTTAGGACTTGGACATTGTACATATTATTTTGTGGGATGGTTGTGTATGTATACTTTCTAGTTCATGCTACTTATGTATGTTGTATTATGTATTATGTATGTAGATGTATGTATACTCTGATCTGGGTTTGCTGTTCTGTGACTGTTTATATTTTTTTTGAATATTGCATTTATTCTGAAACGATCCTAAACCACCGTGGTATCGTATTAGTTAAGGACTAGGTGTGTCGATCATATATGTGGTAATGGGAAAAAATCGACATACTTAGCTCTTAGCTAATGCATTATCATGAGGGTCGCCATTAACCAGCCATATTCTCAACATTAGCAGACAGGATTACTTAGTAATTCTCTTTACTAATGTGGGTTTCGGGGTGGGGCGTCATAGCTTGGTATCAGAGTAGGATTTCAGAATGTAATGTGATATATGCAGAACAGTACACAAGATTATCCTACATCAAATACAATACATTTGTACACATCATCCCCAATCGTGATCCATCTTACCTTGTCCTTGTTTTGATTCATGTCCCTTTTTGATTCCTTTGGGGTAGATAGAAAGGAATATGTCTAGTAATGTCAATTTAATTCCGTGGTATTCCTTAGTTTCTGCATTTGAATTGCTAATATATCTATCTACCCTATGAATAATCCTTTCTTAACTTATCTTTCAGTTATGTTTAGTAGAGGTAGAGGACGCTCTTCGACGGCGGGACCGTCCAGTAGTTCTCGTCCCAAAGGTGTATATATGTCTATCGATCAGATTCTCGAGCTTATTAGGAGCACTCAGCCTCCCATTCCAGCTCGATCTTCTCCTCGGTGCAAATCCGCATTTGCGCGCATGTGTAGCGACTTTGTTCATCTTGGTGGCAAGATCTTTAGAGGCACTGAGACCGTCTTAGAAGTCGAGGCATGGCTCAATTCTTGTGAGTACATATTTAACCGTATGGAGATTTCTAGCCATCAACGCGTTCTTGTCGCATCGGGTGTGTTGCAAGAACGTGCATTGAATTGGTATGACTTGCTTGTGGCAGAAGTTGATGAGTCTACCTTAGAGTGGGATCAGTTCCGTGGGAGGTTTGAGCTTAAGTTTGAACCTGAATCCGAAAAAGCTATTCTAGCTCGACGTTTCCTTGATTTCAAACAAGGGAAGTCGACAGTTTCTGAGTATGTTGCATCTTTTGAAGCCTTATCTAAGTATGGTCTTGAGCACATTTCTACTTCGTACAAGGAGAATCTTAAGTTCGTCTCTGGACTTAAGAAATACTTGAAGAAATCTCTTATGTTTCGTCTTGAGCTTTCTTTTGAGAAACTTGTGGATACGGCCCTTCAGCTTGAAGCGGTCGAGAAGGAGAAAGACAGTGATGTTGAGGGTGAGGTTTGGGAAATCCAAACAAGAAAAAGTTTTTCCGCAAGCCTAAGCCTTTCCACCCTAATAATAAGAAGAAGCAAGATGGATCCTCTTCTCAGTCTCCAGCTACTCCTTCAGCTAAGTCTTTTGCTTGTTTCAAATGTGGTTCGCCTGACCATCCAGTGAGAGAGTGTCCTAAGCCTAAGAGATGCCTCTATTGTAAGAAGGAGGGACATTTGATTTCAGCTTGTTCTAGGAGGGAGAAGAGTTCTCGTCGGGGTCATCTTAATGTAGCTACCACTTCTGGAGATGCTTCTCAGTCTCAAGGTATATTCTCTTCTGTTTTAGAGGGTTCTATTTCATTTCATGATCGTTCTATTCAAGTACTCTTCGATACGAGTGCTTCTCATTCATTCGTATCGAAGGAACTCATCCATGCTCTACATCAAATGAATCTTGCATGCTTACTTCTTTACGGGTTGCGAATCCTATCAGAGGATCTGCAACCCTTAGTCTTCTTTGTGATGAAGTTGAGATTATGATTTGTGGTTTTTCTTTCCATGCGAATCTGCATGTGATTCCTTTTCTTGGATTTGATATGATTCTTGGTATGGACTGACTAGTTAGATATGATGCCAGGATTCTTTGTATGGAGAAAGTTTAATATGTTTGTTATCCTGATTCTCCTACTCAGTTGTCTCTTCTGCTTCAAGAGTCCAATCATGATTCCGTGGCCTCTTTATTTTCTCTTGATTCTCGTGACGAAGATGATAAATGTGTCTCGGATTCCTGTTGTTCGTGACTTTCTAGACTTATTTGATCCTGTTTCGGGATTACCACCCAAGCGAGCTATTGAGTTCCGCATCGACCTTATTCCAGGTGCACAACCAGTTAGTCGTCCTCCCACGAGGATGTCTACTAAAGAGAATAACGAACTCAACAAGCAACTCCTAGAGCTTGAAGCCAAGCATTTTATTCGATCTAGTTCTTCACCGTAGGGAGCCGTGGTGGTATTCATGAGGAAGTCCGATGTGACTCTTAGGCTATGCGTCGATTATCACAAGCTTAATGAGTTTACCATCAAGAACCGCTATCCATTGCCTAGGATTGACGATATGTTCGATCAATTGAGTGGCGCTAAGGTCTTCTCACAACTTGACCTTGCCATGGGATTTCACCAACTCCGAGTTGCGGAAGACAGCATTCCACTTACAGCTTTCCTCATTCGCTATGGTTCATATGAGTGGCTCGTCATGCCGTTCGGTTTGACGAACGCCCCTACTTATTTCGTCGACCTTATGAATCGAGTATTCCAGGAATATCTCGATAAGCTTGTTCTTGTTTTCATCGACGACTTTCTTGTATATTTTAAGTCTGAAGCGGACCATACTCGTCATCTTAAAATTGTTTTGAGTACTCTTCGACAGCATCAACTCAAAGCAAAGCTTTATAAGTGTCATTTTTGGGAAAAGCAAGTTAAGTTCTTAGGCCATGTTGTTTCTTCTGAAGGCATTTCGGTCGATCATTCTAAGATCGAAGCCATCCAGAATTGAAAGAGGCCTGAGAATGTTCATGAGATTCGTAGCTTTCTGGGTTTGGCGGGTTATTACCGTCGATTCATCAAAGACTTTTCCCGTATTGTGCTTCCCTTGACTAGCCTTACGAAGAAAGGCATTCGCTATATATGGTCAGATAAGTGTGAGGCTTCCTTTCAAAGATTGAAGGAGCTTCTCACTAATGCTCCTATTCTTGTGGTTCCCGAAGGGAATCAGGATCTTATTGTCTATACCGATGCCAGTCATAGTGGCCTCTGTGCTGTTCTTATGTAGAGGGATAGGGTAGTTGCATACGCTTTGAGGCAATTACGTCCGAACGAGGTTCGGTACGCTACCCATAATTTAGAGTTTGCCGCCATTGTCTTTGCTTTGAAGATGTGGCGTCATTATTTGTTGGGAGAGCACTTTACTCTTTTCACTGATCACAAGTCTCTTAAGTACTTGTTCACCTAGAAGGAGCTCAACATGTGACAACAGCGTTGGCTCGAGTTTCTAGCTTCGTATGATTTCGACATTCTGTATACCCCTGGTAAGGGGAATCGAGTGGCTGACGCATTGAGTCGTAAGCATTCAGCTATTGTTTCCATGATGATTGCAGAGTGGAAAGTTCTTGAGACTCTTTCCATGTGTGATATTCGTGATCGTGCTTTCACATCCAACTCTCCTATTCTATTATATAGCATGGAAGCTCGTCCTACTCTTCTAGATCGGATTGTCGAGGCTCAGCGAGAAGACTTTGATATATCTGCTCTTATTTAGAAGTATAAGTCTGAATCCCACGATGACATTGAGATGAGGGATTTCAGCATCGATATTCATGGGTGTCTTCGAAAGAAGCACCGTCTAGTCATGCCTTATATTCCAGAACTTAGGCGGCACATTCTAGCTGAATGTCACCGTTCTAAGTACACTATTCATCCTGGCAGTAGCAAGATGTATGTTGATATGCCTCCATTACTGGGAAGGCATGAAACGAGATATAACAAGTTATATAAGCAATTACATGACTTGTCAGCTTATTAAGGTCGAGCATCAGCGACCCAATGGTCTTCTCCGGCCTTTAGAGGTTCCATTGTGGAAATGAGACCAAGTTTCTATGGATTTCGTCGATGGTTTACCTCGTTCGAGGTCAGGCCATAGCAGTATTTGGTTGTTGTGGACTGTCTCACTAAGTCCGCACATTTCATTCCTATTAAGTCTAACAGGATGGCATCTCTCTTATCGAAGCATATAATAAGGAGATCGTACGATTACACGGTGTTCCTTCATCTATTGTGTGTGATCGTGATCCTCTTTTCACAAGTCACTTTTGGCAAAGTCTCCAGCAAGCTTTGGGCACAAAGCTTAATTTTAGCACAACTTATCACCCACAGTCTGATGGACAGATTGAATGGGTGAATCGTATCTTGGAAGATCTGCTTCGTGCTTATATCTTGGATTTTGGTGGTAGTTAGGAGGATCATCTTCCTCTTGTTGAGTTTGCTTATAATAATAGCTACCAATCTTCTATCGGCATGGCTCCTTTCGAAGCCTTATATGGAAGGCCGTGTCGTTCTCCATCATGTTGGCTTGAGTCAGGGGAAAAGCTCATTCTTGGCCCCGAGTCTATTCAAGAACCATCTGAGAAGATCCATCTTACCCGAGAGAGAATGAAAGAGGCTCAGAGTCGACAGAAATCCTACACGTACAACCATAGATGGCCTCTTGAGTTCTCAGTGGGCGATTTTGTTTATATTCGAGCTTCTCCTCTGAAGGGAGTGATATGCTTCAGCCAGACAGGGAAATTGGCACTACGCTATATTGGACCATTTCCTATTACAGAGCGTGTCGGTCCTGGTGCATATCGTGTAGCACTTTCCAATCAGTTTTCTGGAGTTCACGACATTTCCACGTCTCTCAGTTGACGAAGTGTCTATGAGGTTCTGATGTGCTTGATTCTCGTGCTTTAGAGAAGTTGGAAGTCTCTCCTAATCTATCATTCGTTCAGCGTCCTATGAAGGTTCTTGCTTCGGAGACTAGAAGTCTTCGAAACAAGAGTGACCCGCTCGTGAAGATTCAATGGTCCGATAACCCTAATGACTGCACTTGGGGGATCAGAGAATTCATCGAGCGATCCTATCCTGATTTCTTATCTACTCACTTTGAAGATAAGAATTTTCCATTTAATCTATCTAAATTTCCTTTGTTTGATGAAATAAATTGTACTAAATACAGATTTCCTCTAGAAATTACGAGGACGCAATTTTTATAAGAAGGAGAGTCGTAACAACCCGGTATTGGAGATTACTGATGATTTTAAATTATAACGATAGTTATAATTTAATATGGTAAAGAGAATGTAATGGAGAAATAAATTTGGTTTAAATTGTTTATTTTAAATAAACAACATGTTTGGAGTTAAACATTGGGTTTAAGTTCATTATTTGGGGTTTTGGTTATATAAAATAGAAAATATTGGAATTTAGGTAAATTTGAGTTAATAAATTTACCAAGTAATGTAATTCAACATTTAATTGTTGAAATAAATCCAACCAGATGGGAATAAAGTTTTAAAAACTTTATTTTGATGTTAGAGTGAAATTAATCATTTATTGTATTTTAGTTAAGTTAATGTGATAATATTGATAATTATTGCCAATATTATCCTTTTATTGAATATAAGAGGAAAAATATGAAGAAAACTTGACTTTTATTAAAATAAAAGATGAAATATTATGTGAAAATATTATTTTGTTGTTTTAAAAGTGTTAGAATGATTTATTACAATTTATTTGACTAAAAGCATAATTTTTGATCAAGTTATACTTTAAAAATAGTGTTTTTACACTAAAATTTGTGTAGATTGTAAAATATTATTAAAAAATAGCTTTTATTGTTAAAATTAAGTTTATTTTGTTCTAATAACAAGTTCACTTTCATAAAAAATAATTGTATACATTTTATTTAACTTAAAAATGTTGAAAATATGTGTATATAATGTTAAAATAAGAGAAAACATGTATATAGTTTCATATTTCTCTAAGTAATTATGCTCTTCGGCTTATTTGGGTAAGATTGGATCCATTAGCGTATCCTAGAAGCTTCTGTTTTATGAGAAAGTGTCTGTACGTAGCTTTTTTCTCATCTTCTTTCTTAAACAAGAGTTACAGAAGAAGAAAAGAAAACGAAAAAAAGCCATGGCTTTCTCCAGTTAAAACCACAATTCGCCAAATCTGTTGCAAATTAAAGGAGATAATCAATAAAAATAAGAATCTACACGGTAATCTCTACTCAATACTATGTAAATTTCATCAAAAAGCTTTGAACTTATGATATGAATTGTTTGTAACCAATTCTTTGTCAATGCATGTTCTTGTTTCAACTTTTTCAGCTACTGAAGCTATTAAAGGAGCCTCAAAATCATCAAATCGATCCAAACCGGTGAAGTTTTCAACCCAATCTTTGCTGCATATCTAAGGTAAGGGTTCTTTCGCGTTTTCTAGTTTGAATTCATGCATTTAATGATGATTTACAGTGATGAACTTGCTGAAAAAAAGATCATTACAGTAATATTTGTTTTGTGCTTGAAGCTGAAACGAAATTGGACATAACTTCTTCGTTTCTTAACCCATTTTAACAATTTTAATGTTTCAAAAAGCTTAAATCATATACTACAACTTTCATGTGTTAAGTTTTCTATAATTTTGAGATTAGCTATGTCAAAATTAAAATTTTCTACTGCTATCCGGAGAGCAAAACCAATATTTGCTCTGTGTTTGAAGCTGAAATGAAATTTGACATAACTTCTTCGTTTCTAAACCGATTTTGATAATTTGGATGTCCCGAAAAGCATAAATCATGTACTATACGTTTATGTATTAATTTTTCTGAACTTTTGAGGTTAGCTACGTCAAAATCAAATTTTTCTACTGCTATCCCGAGAGCAAAATCAATATTTGCTCTGTGCTTGAAGCTGAAACAAAATTTGACATAACCTTTTCATTTCTTTGCCGATTTTGATAAATTTGGATGTTCTGGAAAGCATAAATCATATACTACAACTTTCACGTGTTGAATTTTCTGTACTTTTGAGGTTAGCTATGTCAAAATTAAAATTTTCTACTGCTATCACGAGAGCAAAACCAATATTTACTCTTTGCTTGAAGCTGAAACGAAATTTGACATAACTCATTAATTTCTTAACCAAATTTCATAATTTTAGATGTTCTAGAAATCTTAGACAAAAAGCTACAAATTTCATGTTTTGAGTTTTCTAAAATTTTGATGTTTGCTTGATCAAAATCATGCTTGTTTGTTGCTGTCCCGAGAGCAAATGACAGCAACAACTATCAAAAGTCTGAGATTTTTTTTTGGCCATAACTCGTTCATTCTTAACCAAATTTTATAATTTTTGATGTTCTGGAAAGCATAGGTAAAAATCTACAAATTTCATGTTTTGAGTTTTCTAAAATTTTGATGTTTGCTTGAACAAAATCGTGCTTATTTGTTGCTGACCCGAGAGCAAATGACAGCAACAACAATCACAAGTTTGAGAATTTGTTTTGGCCATAAATCGTTCATTTCTTAACCAAACTTCCTAAATTGGATGTTCTGAAAATCTTAGACAAAAAGCTACAAGTTTCATGTTTGTAGTTTTTTGTAATTTTGAAGTTTGCTTGATCAAAATTGTGGCGAATTAAGAGCTAGAAATTCCTATTTGGAATTAGGGTTATAAATAACTATCTAGATGTTATTTTTACTTGCCGATGAGATGAGGTAAGCTACTTTATGATGATTTTACGATGTTGATATGTATTATGATGGCTTTTACTTGTCGATGAGATGAAACAAGTCAGATGCCACTAGTATTCGTCAATAAGATGAGACGAGTAGGGTATTGTATTTACTCGCCGATGAGATAAGGCAGAGTACATATTTTTATGATGTTTTATTAGTGTGGCACCAACTAGCGGCTAGTAAACCGTTAGATGCGAACGTATGGTATGAGACGTACGTTAATACCTATTGGGTTCCTATCGGGGAATTTGATACACATTCACGATGTTTACTAGTACTATAGACCACGAGTACTCAGTTGGAGTCATCACGATGTAGTTGCGACTTCGATCATCACGATGTTATTAACTCTGGTCTTTGTGACCGGAAGTCATTATGATATTATAGACTATAGCCATCACGATGTTCACGATGTTACGATGTTAATTGACCCCGGTCATCATGATGTTTATGGTACCAAATATTAGTACTAGCCACGATGTAAGCACGTGCAGTTTTCCATGAAGTTTTAGATGTTTTGATTTGACCTCTTTGTGAGGATGTTACTGTAGCCTTGAGTAAGATGAAGGCTTACATGTATTGATGGTTTTATGGTGATTTCTAATATGATGTTTTGAACCCTCATTGAGTTCTACTATGATGGATTTATGAGGTTTTAGATTGTTTTATGATGATTATTTATATGATTCAAATCCTTGCCTATTTCACTTATATAACTATAGAAGAAGAACCACATTTAGATAACCAATTGAATTCCCTTATGAAATCACGATGAACCCATAGATATCTCACCTTAGATACGATTTTATGATACTTATATCAGTCCGTTGTCAACAACGGAATGGTTCTTTCTTTCCTCCTATTACTGTTATCTGTACTAATGATAAGTTCTAGCCTACCTAACCTGTGTATTTATTACTCGGGTCAGACCGATTGTAGGTTAGGTACGGATTTAGCTCAATCCTTGGATCGGTTAGCTTGCTTTTGTTTGGACCGCTTTGTTCGGACTTGGACATTGTACCTATTATTTTGTGGGACGGTTGTGTATGTATACTTTGTAGTTCATGCTACTTATGTATGTTGTATTATGTATGATGTATGGAGATGTATGTATACTCTGATCTAGGTTTGATGTTCTGTGACTGTTTATATTTTTTTTTGAATATTGCATTTATTCTGAAACGGTCCTGAACCACCATGGTATCATATTAGTTAAGGACTTGGTGTGTCGATCGTATATGAGGTAATGGCAAAAAAATCGAGATACTTAGCTCTTAGTTAATGCATTATCATGAGGGTCGCCCTTAACCAGCCCTATTCTCTGCATTAGTAGACAAGATTACTTAGTAATTCTCTTTACTTATGTGGTTCTCGGGGTGGGGTGTCACACTATTGTTACCATATATACTCACATATTTACATAGTCCTATTTAATATAACATATACCAGCCAAAATTTTGAAAATTTTCCATTATGAAGTTTATACATTCAACTATATATATTTATTTACATATACAATATTTTTATAAACATTTATACACATGTATAAACTTATATGTATTTTAAACATCATAAAGCTTGTATATATTTATATATATACATATATGGATATTCTATCTGTAATTTTAATGGTGGTGTTTATATACGTATATTTATAGAATTTCTCATATCCATAAATTTATATTTTAAAATTAAATGTAGTTTAATCAACTTATAGGTTCAGATATTTTAAATATTAGAAAATTTAACTATTCGACTTATAAAAATTAATATTAAAATAATTGAAATTAGTTAATTATCCCAATATCACATTGCTAAAAATCTGGGACGTTACACCTATTACTTATTTTATAATAGATTAATCTTAGCACCTTATGAAATCATCCTTAGTACTGTATACAAAATCTTGTGTATAACACCTTATAAAGAATGTGTTCTCATCTTAGTTAAATTAAAACAAATCATGAGAAGTTATAACTTAGTAGTATTAGTACTATATATAAAATATGTATAACCTGGTTATATTTATATAACTTATAGAAGAATACTGGACAAGAATGCGTACAAGCTGGATTAGTCGTTGATTGCTAGTAGAGGTAGCGCTCATATCCCCAATGCTTGCATGATCAATGGCCACCCCGAACCTTGCCATAACTACACTAATAAAGAGAGTAAGATGTTAACATAAAAAAAAATACTTTAAGAGAGAAAGTAATAGATGTTATAAACATACACCTTAATTAAAAGTACTGTGAGAAGATGTTATTTTTTCCTTTATCTCGAGAAATAAAACAAAAGTAAATATAGTAGGTTATTTTACCAAATATTCTCTTTAGTTATGATGGACCTATAAAGTTAGTTAATTTTTATAAAAGTTAGTTTTTGTAAATGTATTTAGTTATTATAAAGTTTTATTAATATTTAGAAATTCATTAATTTTTATAAAACACAGTTACCTTGGTTAAATTTTCATATGACTTAGTTAATTTTTATAAATTTAGTTAAGTTCTATAAAACTCGGTTAACTTAATTAATTTTTATAAACTTAGTTAAATTTTATAAGAGTTAGTTAATTTTATAAACTTTTAGTCAACTTAGTTAAATTTGTATAAAACTTAATTATTTTTTATAAAGTTGATTATTTTTTTATAAAACTTAGTTAGTCTAGTTAAAAATTTGTAAAACTTGTTTTTATAACTGTGTTTATTTTTATAACTGTGTTTAATTTTTGGATATGTGTTTGATTTTAGTAATACTTGCTTAACATATTAATTTTTAAAAAATTTAATTAATTTTATAAACTTGATTGTTTTTATAAACTTGCTTACTTTTTTTAAAACTTAATAAATTTTTATAAACTTAGTTATTTTTAAAAACTTGTTTAATTTTTATAAACTTAGTTAACTTAGTTAAATTTATAAATTTAGTTAAGTTTAATACAACTTAGTCAACTTATTTTTTTTTAGACATAGTTAATTGGTATAATTTTTATAAAGCTAGTGAAATTAGTTGATTTTATAAATTTATTTAGTTTTTATAAACTTATTTACTTTGTTATATATAAATCTTTACAGTAATTTTAGTATTGCTGGATTTTGAGAAATCGAACAACACCTCCTTTGCACGGTTTGAAAATTCTAACTACTTAAGTCGTGTTTTAGGATGTTGTAGTTGCTTATGAGATTATGAGCTGCAATGGTGTGGAAGTGCAAGAAGATGGACTAATGGTAAATATTTAATGGTGCTAAGATACATACAACAACAAAATATAAATAATAAGTGCATGGTCTGATGTGTTTTGTGTCTAATTATGAAAGAAAATCAATGCACATTAATTTCTTCATTGCCTTGCAAATTTATAAAAAAAATCAACTATGATTTTATGATGTAGTCCTTGGTTTTGCATAAGTTTGAAATACTATCATTAGTTTAAAATTAGATTAAAAAACAGGAAATTATTGTCAAGGACAAAATTTCACAGCTTTTTAGCCTCAAGGACAGACCTTCAATATTTTATCTCGAAGGACAACTTTCTGTAGGTATCAGTTTTTAGTTATTGATAGCAGTTTTTAGGTATCAGTTTGTAGTTATCAATAGCAGTTTTTAGGTATCAGTTTTTAGCTCGGTAGCAGTTTTGTTGTCCTTATGAATAATTTTGGAAAATGTTTGTCCTTGTGAATAATTTTTAGAAGAATGTTTGTCCTTGCGGTAAAAATATTGAGGTCATGTTCTTGAGGTAAAAAATATACAAACCTTTGTCCTTTAGATTAATTTCCCCATTAAAAAAATACTACAAAAAAATAAGTTAGAAAATTAGCATGATCTAAGAAGTAAGAAATTGGCTCATCCATTATTATGAACATTATAATAAGTTTGTTGGCAGTTGTTGAAGAAAAATCTAGTCCTAGAAATTGCCGGTAACTCAAAAGCTGCCGATAAAAGAATATAGAAACGTAAATTAATTGACAGTTGACAGTCGTAGAAATCTCACAATAAGTGCAATTCACTTGGGAATGAGAACATCTTCTTTCTTAGTTGAATTTGTCACATCATATGGATTGCTGGTAGATTAATTCTTGTTTCTCCTTGCTGGTTCTATCGATATTTACTTTTATCCAAGATATTTTAAGTTTTTCTTATTTTCCTACAAACATAACCACGAACAATGCAATAAGATAAGATTGAAAATCAAATATAAAATTACATATATGCCACTCACATCATCTTCGAGGTCTTAGATCGAGCTCAAAAGGATGCTCCATGGTAGTATAAATCATTTGCACATTGTTATCATATTTATTGGAATGAAGGAAGATGACTTCCAGAGCTTATCCAATCTTTGATTGAGTTATCCATCCAAATTCATTGCATTGCTTGCACTTTACCCTATTACGCTCCTCAGTATCATATTGTGCACTAGTTTCTTAGTTTGAATTTTAAATCGACAGTTTTTAACTCATACAAAGTAAGGGAAATGCAAGAAGATGTGTCTTGCGCCTAACCAACTTACATGGCTCACCTGCAAACATTTTCTAGTTCCTCACCTGCAAATTAATGACCAATTGAACATTTTATTAGTTTTCAAAATGAGTTATGCTTAACAGTAACTTCCTATAAACTAAGATAATACTTACGTACTCAGCAGAATGTTCCAATAATATAGAATAATATCACTGATATCTAGCGATCAAGCCAACGTTTTATCAATAAGAAGATTGAATACTCGATTTCTATAAGGATCACACCTTCCATGAGATGAGAGAGATATCAAACATCCCCTTCGACCACAGAATAGGTCATTATAACTAATTTGAAGTGCTAAAAAAAGCAATGCAACCTAAAATGACGTGACTAAAGTAATTAATGGAACTACCATTACAATAAATAATAAAATACAAGTACCATTCACTAGTTAAGTTACTAAACACTTCAGAAAATCAAAAGAATATACAATGAAATAAAGAAACCCAGCCTTAGCATTTGATGAAACCCAAACTCTTTAACCATTGGAGCATCTCTGTTAATCCTTCATTCAAGCTTCTAGGGCTGTAACCTAGTTCTTTCCTAGCTTTCTCATAAGAATATGCCCATTGATGCCTTAAAACCTTAACAGTCTGCAAGCCAAATAAACAGCTCCAATTTGTCACATAATTCAACGGACAAAGGAAGAACTACTATAAATGGTATGAAGCATCTGAAGTGGATAAAATCCTAGAGATCCTACCTCATGTTTGACCTTTAAGCATGAAACAACAGTGCATTTTTATCAATATCCTAAGTATATGCCCTTGTCATCAACATTAGTGCATGTGCAAAATTGTAAGTGCACAACTAAAAGTGCGTCATGCTTTCTAGCTATGACATCTGACAAACTACGGGGTTTTCATCATTATACCGTGTTACTCAAATTTCTTAGATCAAAGTTTCTCAAATTTTACAATGAAACCGCATGTGGTTCCTTACCGGAAAACTAATTAGAGGAAGCTTCCCTATAATGTGAGCAATGCAAACCAATATCTAGCCATATATCTCAACAGACCATATGTGCTATATGAACCCAAGGTCTCTTTGAATTTGTTATGATAGCAGCAATATCAAAAACATGCTTAAATGATGCATTCTCCCTAGTAAGAAGATATCTTTCACCCAGTTTTCCATTGTGCATGGCTAAGATATGACTATTTACAACATCATCGACAAGACAAAATGAGTTCTTGTCGTTTTCGTTACCAATATAACCTGGGAGTCGTCCATTGAATCTTTCAATCAGTTATAATGGTTGCACCATGAAATATTGTAAATTTTTGTTTTACCAAATTACTTGGGTTATTGTTAGGTCATCTCCAACAAACGCACATTACAGCCTGAATAAGGCTAACACAAATTGTCTGTCCACCAGAGCAATTAAGGCACGTAAGTGGTTTAGAGTTATGTTTATAATTCAGGAAACGTAATCGGATCTAGATGTAACATTTAATACACACCTGGATCCAAGCGTGTATTAAATACACACTTAGCTTTCAGCGCTTTGGCCCAATCAGACTCTTAAATTTACGTCCTTTAAAGGGGTACACCGTTGGAGATGTCCTTAGTACCTACTACTGATAAATATTTTCATGTATCATATAAAACTACGACTATAGATTGATAAAATCGCATAGACGGTAATTATAGTACTTTTGGCATAGCATATGTTTTTGAAATACGTTTGGCATAAAAATATTTTTGAAATCCATCTTATTTTAAAATAATCTAATTTTGACAAATAAAACCTAATCGTTTTAACTATAATTAACAAGTAAAACACTACTGGTTTAGCAGAGTAAATGAATTTAAATCATAAGCACAAGTTTCAACTTATAAAGTCATGGAAGTGAACCAATTTATTAAAATATGAAGCTATTTCTGTTTTTCATTGTATATGTGATTTTAGTGGATACAAATAAAACTATAACTTTAGGGATGGATTCTAAACTTTATATATGTATCTAATTGCCCTCCTCAATTGCTACACGAAAAATAACAATCTCAGAAACATAAATGGAAAACAATACCTCATACTGCTGTTGTTCTACTTCAGGCATCGATCTCCACTATTTCTCAGTTAGAAAACATCACCAAGCTGCAAAAGAATTCGAATAAGTGGTAAAGAAGTCTCCTTTCAGTTGGCAACACAATAATTCATATTACTCATAATAACCATATATCAATCAAGTTATTCAATACAAATCATTAAAATAATATATCAATTTACCTTATTATTCTAGTAACATAATGCCTTAACAAACGTCAAAAAAAAAAAACAAAAAAAACAAAAAAACAAAAAAAAAAATCGGCTTCCATATCAGCTTTTACCTTGAAAATTCACAACCTGATGTGGTACTGGGTTATCGTTGGAGTTTGGGCAACAAATAGTAGATAGGGGTACTGGTTAGCCTATTGATGCAAGGTTTCAATTTTATTGGATGTAAGAGCAGGTAGATGAAGCTTTCAAAAATACTGAAGTTTGGATTAAGAAGTCATGACGGTGTGGCAGTGGAATGAGGGTGCGAGATTGATTCCTAAAACTACGTGAAATTGGTTAGAATAAGTTAATGAAATCATGGTATTAGGATGTGGTAATGGGCCTCGATGAAGTTGCAACTCCAGATGTTTGGAAAAAATTCCAATGAAGAATTTAGGTTTAGAGACGTAGTTTGAGATTTAGAGTATGTCATTTTGGGGTAGAAGATGAAATGTTTTAAGCGGTGAATGAAAACAAAGGAGGGAACTCAGGCGGGTTTGGAAATATGGTACAGTATCTAATATAGTGTTGCGTTAGGTTTTATTTGGTTTTTCAGGCCGACAACTGCAGTTAGCATCTGAACGCCGTGCCTCTTTGCTGTTATAAACGATTTTTCTTGTAAAGTTTCTTTGTTAATGGCAGATTTTTTTTATGAGCAAACATATGTATATACAAGGAACTGTGAAGTATAGGGTGGCAGAAAAGTACACAATAGGTTGGCTGAGATATTTTTTTCAAAGCTTCAACACTTTTTTCTTTTTATTTTGTTATGTTCAACATTTGTGGCTTGACTACTTTTCCTTTATTAGTAAAGCTTGATTGAGTTTCAACTTTTGTAGGCTTGATTTTTTCTTAGTTATGGGATGATTTGATTTTGCAATCATGAAGCTTTGTTTGTATATCTATATAATAAAATCTCTTGGTGGGACAAACAAGAGACAGAGTGGTTGAGATTTTTTAAAGTAAGACATCTAATGGCTGCAAAGAATTAACACTCGGATGACAACATGTTAGCCCACCCCACGTTTACTCGCACCCGCTGAGATGCAAAACACGTTGTTTCTAAACCGCTTCTTTTACGATCCATTCTCCTCCCTGTTTTATTTGACAATTTGACTATCTTTATTCCCCAACGTTTTTCTTCTCACCTGTCTTCCTTGAAGACTTTCTTTCTCTCTTTAATGCCATAGCAAAACCTATCTCCTCATCCCATCAACATAAATTTTAACTTTAGAATTGGTATTCATCTTGATTAATATCAGGTCTGGACTACCAAAGATAAGTAATTGCTTATTTTCATTTGATTTGGTGCATTTTTTTTGTCTTCAATATCTCCATGACATGCATCTAATACGTTTCTCAATTGTCGTGCTCATCTATTGGTATTCTTCATCAGTTTGCCAAATTGAGATTTTAAAAGGGATAATTTTCTCTTTACTTCCTATAATTTATATCTTACACTTTTGTAGTGGTAATGGTAATTAATTTTTTTTCCAGTGAAATGTTCTTGATTGTTATCATGGACAGAGAGTAATGTCACGTCTTCTTGCTCTGTTAATCTCCGTTAATAAGTAACTTCATTTTCTTCCACTTCCTCCATGATGCTCACCTCGTGCATTTCTTCCCCCTTTCATATATCATTTCAAATCCCACCAGGCCGATCGAACTAAAATTTAAAAAAAGGCGACGAAGTTGCGATTCTCTCTGGTCGACATGCGTGCGTGGATGTGGCGTTGGAGGAAGGTGGAAGCGGGGCGAGGTGGAGGCTTGTAGTTCGTTAGATTAAGGGTTCGAGGGGTGTCGCGATTTTCTCATCGAGATGCGCACACGAGAGGCTATGGCGACTGGGTTGGCGGCGGCATTCTGGCTAGAGGCGAGAGGGGTTTGTGATGACCCGCAAATCCGTACACTTTGAATCGACAATATCCCACACATGTGCGACCCAAAAGGCATGGACTGACGGAAAGTCATGAGAAAGAAAAGAAGAGAGAAGAAGAGAAGAGAAGAAAGAGAAAAGAGAGAACCAAACTGAACAATACAAAATCTCACATCGCGGTTGAAAATATATAATATCATATCAATAATCTTTACAAAACAGAAACTGTAATATCATATACATACATCCATCGGAGTTCAAGAATCAATCGCTAATCATCAGCCTGGACAGTTATAATAACATATCCTTACAACTGCTGATAATATAAACAACAAAGCAGCGGAAAATAAACAGATACATGTATATGAAAATGAAGATCTCCAACTCTCCTGTTGAAGCTCCAAAAGCACCAAATCAAAACCTGAAAATATACTCGGTCTGACCCAAGCATTGAAAGGGAACAACTCCCCGATCAGTCTGTAAACCAGCGTGAGAAAACACACTCAATTGAATTTATTAAATTATCAAAACTTTCCTTTTCAAAACAAAAATATCTCGTAAGACACGCCCACATATAAACATGGACATGTTTTGACCTTACGATAACCAAAACCTTTCGTATCAAATCATGTTATATTATACTAGTGTCTAGTATACAAATAATATTATTCATAGATGAAATGATTACCTATATAGCATTTTCGAGCTATTCATTACACTAATACAAATAAAACCGCAAGCTCATAGTGAAGAATGGATTTCCATACAAATGACCAAGCGAAGGGACTACCTTCCGGTGGATACACCTCTAGATGGATGTCTCGAGGCACGGAACATTAGCCCTCTACCAACACAAGACTGGCCTACCTCTATAACTAGGTATTACCGAATATGTCATCCCCTGGTCGTTATCGACCTTTATGAGGGCCCTCTAGCATACAAACCACATTAATTTACATCCCAAACATCATAGCGGGAAGAAATATATCTAGAAAGGGATGATCATGTCCTAATTGGAAATGACCCACTTAGCCATACCGCATCTAACCCTGTTTCGTTCATTTTCGGTTGATGAGGCCTGAGGTAACGATTACCTTTCACATATCACATATCACATCACTTTGAATGCCACATTTCCGTTTACTACAAATGGCCTTCAACAAAAATACAACCCATGAGCTGGTACATCTCGAGGAGAGTGTTAAGCTAAGAAAAGTTGCATTCTCCGCCACCACTTGATGTACGTTTGTAAAAACCAATGTATGTAATTTTAGAAATGTAATGTCAGACACTCGTCCATACAAATTGTCCAGGAACAAGACAAACCGAAGGTATTTTCCTACCACATCTTGTTGGGAAATCCTTAGGATTAGTAGCAACAGCCCTTGCAATGGATATTTCATAACAAAGATACCACTGCTACTATATGCATATTGGGATTTTAACCCCAAACGATCAACAAGAAGTCATTCACAATGAAAATCCTAAATACCAATATCATCAACAACCTACACAATCGAACGCATATATGTTGGTCCGAGGTGGTTTTAAGATAAATCCGATCCCGATCTCTTCGCGCCAACAATGCAAAAGCATTTCTTAACCTCACACAGAAACTAAGTCTTATAGACTTATCACGTCTCCAACTTTCAACTTTCTATCATTTGCCAAGAAGGAAGCTCGATGGATTGGAGCAGTCACTCCGCACTACATGAATCAACATTCTCAACACAAACGATAATCAAGCCTACACAGTCAGTCACGTATTAAATGTACGACTAATTAGTTCCCACATCAAGTCGAGAAAGTAAAATGACCAAATTTGATAGTCGATTATTTAACTATCAAAGCAACAAACAAAATCTAACACCATAAGCAATCACTGGGCCCTTTTAATTAATCTTTCATTAATTAAATCCCTTTCCAATTATTCACTTCAAAATATCTTTTAAAAGATATTTTCACAAAACCCTTTCGATATTTCAATATTTGGAAAACATTTCCATATATTAATTTTCATAATAAGTGAATTCACATTTTACCTTATTTTCAAACCATTCAAACTCCATTTTATGATATCACTTTCCAAAACATTTATCCAATTTAAAGGATTATTCACTGTCCAAAATCGTGAATATAATTCTCTTACCAAATTCATTACTTCTACACATTTAATTAAAAGGGGTGTCCACTGTTCAAAATCGTGAATATAATTCCTTTATAAATTTCCATATTTAACTTATCAAAATAAGTTGATTTCACATTTATAAAACAATCTTTATAATTCACATTTCTATTTTATAAAAACTTCCATGTATAAAATTCCTTTATCAATCAATCTCATTTATATCTCATTTAAATGCCAAAATCCAATTATAAGTTAATTTACTTATAAATCTCTTATTTACTAGTTCATTCTTTTCAAATCTTATTATTTATAAAATCCGTTATAAATTTTAATTCCAGATCCCTATACAAATCTGATTACAATTCCATTTCTAATATTTACAAGACACTATTTATAACTCCATTACTTTTATTTATAAAATATCAATTTTATAAATCTTATATATAAACCGTTTTTAATAAGTTCAAAATCTCAATTTAACTTATTTTACAAAATAGTTAACTCCATATTTCAAAAATCATATTTTGATTCCATTCTAAAAAACTTCTTCCTTTAATAATTTACAACTTATTATTAAAACTTATATAACTTCAAAAATTCTATTTAAGTATATTTCACAAAGCCATAATTTTTATAACATAAAAATTATAACTTCTTATTTATTTAAAATAAATTTATCCCTTAACAATTCAAAATTTAATAAAACATACATATTTTCAAAATCACTTTGAAATCCTTATAATGAAATCATCATTTTAATATTTTAAATTTCCAAAAACATGGCCCAATGTTGCAACAGCACTAAATAAGGCGATTCACATCAATCACGACATCTAAACACAATTATCACATAATAATAGCATATGTCACAATATCTGTAAATAAAAATCAACACTGGTGAGGAATCCTATTGGATCCGTCCAACCTGTTAACTGCAACAAATATACATATGAGAAAATATATACAATGTCCGCTTCGAGAAAGATGCGCGTACAAAGGGTCATCCGCTCATACACGGGAACGTATAGGGTCTCATTCGCTAAAATATGCGAGAATATATCCAAATCAATCAATATATATATATATATATATATATATAATATATATATCATATATCATCCAATAATCATCAGTCAGCATAAATAAATTTTATTCCTACTTATATAAAAATATAAATGGGTCAGAAAGAGTTGGTTGCACTCACTTTAGTTCCAATAGTCGTTGCAGCGTTTTACTTCGAATAAAATCAAACGGACATTTAATTTTACCCAAAATTCCTAACAGCGTCAAATCAATCCAATCCAGCTCAATCGTGTAGTGTTCGCGAATACGAACCCAACGCAACTTATTTCGTGCAAAACAGACCTCGTATGACAAAGTTATAGCATTTATAAGATTACACGATTTTAAATAATATAAATCTATTTACAATTTCATTTTTTTTCTTTTTTTAAACCTTCTTTTTACAATGGGCCATTCGATTTCGTCAACTCCAAATATGGCCGCATGTTCTTTCTTCTCCATTGCGTTCAAACCCCAAGCTTCTTCACGCGTCTAAACCCATAGCTGTCGCTCTTTTGATCGACTTCGCTCCTCCATCACTTGCCTACTCGCCGATCAGGGACCACCGCTACCTCCACATACACGTGCGCCACCCACGGCCTAAACCTGGTCGAGCTCGGCCACCTATTTGCCTTGATAAGTGTGTACGAACATGGCGCCTTCAAACACAAATTGCTGCCAATCCCAGACTACTCTAAAAACAATCGCAGCCGTTCCATTGAAAATCTGGTGGCGGCTAGGGTTTAATGGCTTTAGGGTTTGCAGGTCTTTTTATAGAAAAATATTCAAACACTATTCACATGAAATATTTTCGAACTCCAAATGAAGCGTGCCACCTAGGGTTTATAATGTTTTTCCCCTATTCCGAACACAATGGAATATATATCGGGAGCCAATTCCATCGTATTTGGAAGATAGGTTTTCGAATCGAATTATTTTAATTAAAATTTACTTAAATAAATTTCTATGCATTTTAGTTTCGTATGACCAAACCGTAAGTCAGATTGACACGAAATTTGAAATCCTATAATAATATAACATTACAGATCCAATGAAACTTGTTTCGTTAAAATCTGAGACAGTGTCAAAAATGACTAATTTTACACGTTAATTAAATATTTAAATTTCCAATTTCTATAAATTTACTTTTAATTCAATTTCAAAGTTTACCAACATCATTCTAATTCAAATAGAATTTAATTCAACTTTATAAATCATTTTAATTCACATTAAATTCCAATTATTTCTGCAATTTCAAATATTAAATTAACAATTTAATTATCCAATTAAATCCTTATATTCGAAATATAAGTTATTCAACTTATAAAATTAACTTGTGAATATTTAAAATCAATTAAATATCCGAGTTTCGAATGACTGAACTTCTGGGTCGTTACAGGGTTCATCGACCATGAAAAAAGAAATGTATCGCGAGCAGGAAGTTATGCATGAGCGGTAGGGAGGAGAAAGGGGAGTGTTAAGAAGGCTTTGTTTTATTTTGTTAATTACTTTAATTTTGTTGATTAAGTTTTAAATTATGTTGTATATTAATTATCATAAAATATTTGCATATGAAGTCCGTTTCGAGTGAAACGAGTCGTAGTGGAATCGTATCGACGTCCTCTACTTCATGGAGTGGCTATGAAATTTATTTGAAGTAGAAATATTTTCATTTTCAAATAAAAGGTGAGTGTTTTAATGCTTATGACGTACTATAATACTTTTATGTTCGTTAAATGAAGATTGTGAAGTTATCTAGTATTATCGACTGTTGTTTAAAAATGAAATTAACATACGAATTGACTGTAAAAATTAAGATTGACAGTTAAATTTGAAAAAATTGGAATTCAATTGCCAGTAAAATACCCGACATTGATAATTATGTAATTGTTGTGAATTATTGGATGATTCGGATATTGATTGAAATTCAATGCTATTGGTTGATATATTGGATGGTTAGATGTTATTTAATATATATATATATATATATATATATATATATATATATATATATATATATATTGTTTTCACCATGTATATCATTTGGCGGTATATAGTTGTCACTTGAATTATTACGAATAAATGAAGAAATAGATTGAATTGATATATACCTATGACACTTAGATTTGGATTGAAATGATATATATCCATCTCGAAATTAAATTGAAATAATTGGTTCACTTGGCCATAGGATACAAAATTATATAAGGACACTGAATCGGTTAAATGAAATAATTTTAGAAGTCTTAGTTTTGAAATTATTTAAATGATTTTGATTCGAAGAAATAAAAATCGAATTTATGAAGATTGAAGTAATTAAGAATTCGAGTTGAAATATTGAAATTAAATTTGGCTAAAAGAAATTGTTTTAAATAATTTAATTGGATTTTGAAGTCATGATTGAAATATGACTTAAATTATTGAAATTGAATTGTTTAAAAAGATTTGAACTTCTACTTTAATTTCAAAGTTATTTAAGTAAAGGTGATATAAATTGATATTTCAAATTTTAGGCTCGGGAATTGAATTACATTTAAGATTTGAATCAAAATTCAAAAACTGAAGTTTAATTAAGTGATCTAAATCGATATTTTAAAATTGAACTCGAATTTATATAATTTGAAACGGTTTAAAATTGAGAATTGAATTGAATTGATTCAAATATGAATTGAAATTGAAATTAATTGAAATTGAAATTAACTGAAATTGAAATCAAAATTGAATTAATCTGAAACCGAAATAGAAATTGATTAGAATTGCAAGTGAAATTGAAATTGTTTGGAGTTGAATCGAAGTTTAATCGAGTTGAATCCAAATGAGATTGAAAATGGTTTGAGACGGAATGATTGAAATTGAATCGGTTGATTGGAATTTGGACCTAGGTCAAGATTGGTTAAAATGAAAAGTGACAGTTTGATTTGGAAATAAATTAAAAAAACACGACGAAGTCGCGATTCATTCTGGTCAATACGTGCGCATGGATGCGGCGTCGGAGAGAGGCGGAAGTGGCACGAGGTGGAGGTTTGTAGTTCGTTCGATTTAGGGTTCGAGGGGGTCACGATTTTCTCCTCGAGATGCGCGTGTGAGAGCCTGCGACGACTAGGTTGGCGGCGTTCTGGTTGGAGGCGAGAGGAGTTCGTCGACCGTAAAAAAAAGAATGTATCGTGAGCAGGAAGTTATCGCGTGAGCAGTAGGGAAGAGAAGGGCGAGCGTTGAGAAGGTTATGTTTTATTTTATTAATCATTTTATTTTTGTTGATTAAGTTTTGAATTATATCATATATTAATTATCGTATAATTTTTGCGTACGTGGTCCGTTTCGAGTGAAACGGGTCGCAGTGTGATCGTATTGACATGATCTATTGTATGGAGTGGATGTGAAATTTATTTAAAGCTGAAATATTTTCAGTTTCAAATAAAAGGTGAGCGTTTTAAAGCTCGTGACATACTATAATGCTTTTATGTTCATTAAATTAAGATTGTGAAGTTATCTAATTTTATTGACTGTTGTTTGAAAATGAAATTGGCATATGAATTGATTGTAGAAATTAGAATTGATAGTTAAATTTGAAATTATAATTTAATTGCTAGTAAAATACCCGATATTGATAACTATATAATTGTTGTGAATTATTGGCTGATTCGGATGTTGATTGAAATTGAATGCTATGGTTGATATATTGAATGGTTGGATGTTATTTATTTCACACACACACACACACACATATATATATATATATATCAGGTTATTACCCTATATATCATTTGGCGGTATATAGTTGACACTTGAATTATTTCGAATAAACTAAGAAATAGGTTGAAATGATATATACCTACGACACTTTGATTTGGATTGAAATGATTTATATCCATCCCTGAATTAAATTATAATAATTGATTCACTTAGCCATAGGATAGAAAATTATATACGGACACCGGATTGGTAAATGAAATAATTTTAAATGTCTTAGTTTTGAAATTGTTTAAATAATTTTGATTCGAAGAAATAAAAATCAAATTTATGAAGATTGAATTAATTAAGAATTCGAGTTGAAATGTTGAAATTAAATTGGCTAAAAGAAATTGTTTTAAAGAATTTAATTGGATTTTGAAGTCGTGATTGAAATATGACTTGAATTATTGAAGTTGAATTGTTTAAAAAGATTTGAACTTTTACTTTAATTTCGAAGTTATTTATGTAAAGGTGATATAAATTGATATTTCAAATTTTGCGCTTGGGGGTGGAATTAAATTTAAGACTTGACTCAAAATTCGAAAATTGAAGTTTATTTTGAATTAAGTGATCTAAATTGATATTTTGAAATTAAACTCGAAATTATGTAATTTTGAAATGGTTTGAAATTGAGAATTGAATTGAAATTATTTAAATTGGAATTGAAATTGAAATTTAGTTGGAATTGAAATCGAAACTGAATTCATTTGAAATTGAAATCAAAATTGATTTGAATTGCAATTGAAATTGAAATTGTTTGGAATTGAATCGAAGTATAATAAATTTGAATTGAAATGAGATTGAAAGTGATTTGAAGCAGAATAATTGAAACTGAATTAGTTGATTGTAATTTTGGCTTAGGTCCAGATTGGTTAAAATGAAAAGCTGCAGTTTGATTTAGAAATAAATTATTTTGATATAAACCGTTTAAAATCTATCTTCATAAATATTCAAAAAAAAATTGATTTTCCAAGCTATTTTATTATATAAACCATTTTCAATTATTCAACTATTCTATATCAAACTATTTAAACTTTTTATCCATTTAAAATTATCCAAACTGTTTTCTAAAAATTCAAATTGGTCAAGACTGAAATGTTTATATTTAAATCGTTGATTTAAATACGAATTGGGTTAAAAGAAGTTATAACCTAAATTGACATTCGAAACAATTTTGGAAGTGAAATCGGGACATTGAGGCAAAATTGATTTGAAGTGATATAGTATATTTTGAAGTAAATATGATGATTGTGAAATAAAATTGATTTTGAAGCGAATATGATATTTTGATACCAAGTATGAATCGTTTTCAAAACGTAAAAGTACCAACCGATGTGTAAAACGATGTTTGGTTGTTAAAAAGACCGGGGCCTCTTATTCACATATTCTTTGTCAATTTTGGAACCACTTTAACAATTGTGTATGCGGAGGAGACTCCAAAAGGAAGTGGTTGGGTTTAAAGTCGTTTGCTGGATTTGAAGAAAGAGAATGATGATGGGTAGACCTCAACACTTGTGCTAATTTGAAATGACTAAAACAGGACGGCTTGACAGGGTCAAGCGGGCTAATTACTCGTAGCGAACATCCATTCTTCAATTTTCTCAGACTTGGTTCATATTATTAATCTGGTTTTTAGTTTCGACTAGTGCACCTTGATTATGGGATAGCTTCCCTTGACTGGATATGGGATGGATAGAAGCGATGGGCTGTCATGGCTACGATGCATTACCACTAGCCCTGTGACCCGAATTGGTAGTATCCTACCTTAGGCATTGCCTCACGTGCCTTGTCATACTTTTATTCCTATACGAGACCCCTATGATTTTGGTTTAGTGTTGTCATATCACGGCGCATGTAACATCCCGCCTTTTGTACGTTTTAAATCGACGATAAACCACACATGTCGGATTCAAACCATACAAAATGGCGGATTGTTATTGGGGTGAATAAGAAAAAGAAAGAAAGAAATAATAAAAAGAATCTTGCAGCGGAACTATAAAATAAAATAATCAAATAAACGGTTCATGAAGCTGTTTTACAAAATATTTGATTATACTTATACAATACATATCAGAGTTACACATACTAGAGAATAATAAATAATGCAGCGGAATATATGATGCAATGAATTATAATAATCAATAGTAGTAATAAAATCTTCGTCTTCATCCTCCAGAAATAAGGCCTTCAAATCTTGAAATGCTCAGGCTGACCCGAGCGAATTGAAAAGACAAAACACTCGAGTCAGAACTAAAAGATCTTATGTAAGTTAAATCAACGATAAATAAATATGAGTGTAAATGGCGTCGTAGATGTTTATGGGATTTGACATCTCTTATCCAGTGTCTAATGTGAGTGTAGTAACTTAAGAGATGCTCGGGATTCACATCTCCTAAGGATCCATTAAACTATTTACCATGTAGTAATATATGTTGTCTATAGTAAAATAAACTTACTTTTAAATAGCGTTAAGGCTTTACATTTTCCACCTTAACACGTAATAGTCCATGTAGTCCATCTAGTATCATTGTCCCTCCTGATCGGGAAGCCACCAGAGGATACCACACGGGCTACGGGAGAAAACCAAACTCGTACAAGGCTCGCTAGGGTAGGTGACACGGAACACAAGGAAATGCCAGGGTAGATATACCAATTACTATCCGGACTGGTGGTGACGCATAGCGCGCAGCTACCGCCCACCTCGAGCCACACCCCCAAAATCAATAAAATCAAAAGTGGCCATCGAATCAATCACAAAGTCGGTATATAATGGAATGGTATCGAAGGAGTGTTCCAATAAGGGGGGCTACCTCACTGGCCCGGAATCACTCCTGTTTTAGCCACCTTATGCCAACTCACAGGAGTCGGGTCTACGTATTTACCTCAAAGGAAACGCCGCCGCCATCCTACTTCATTTTGGAATCTCCACCGCGTACATGGTTGTTAAAGTGGTTTTCGAAGTTGGCAGAGAGTATGACAACTTTCGATCCCGCTCTCTTTAACAACCAAACATTATTATAACACCGCGGTCATTTCAAAATAACTATACTTCAAAACCAGAATATAATATCCATTTCAAAATCATATAAATACGATATCATTTCTATTTTTTTAAAACCAAATCAATATGATATCATTTTTATAAAAAACCTAAACCAACATAATATCATTTTTATTTCAAATATATCCTTTTTCCAAAACCATAGTACTTTCAAAGTTATAACACTTCAAAATCATAACACTTGAAATATAACACTTTCAAATCATAATACTTTGAAATATAGCTTCCACCACTTAATGGTTTAAATATTAAAAATACTTTATATAATAAATAGCTTCTTCAATTTCATAAATCAATTCCAAATACAGATTTGAACCCCTAAATAAACCATTTTAGTTTCCATATATTTCAAAGCCTTAAATATTCCACCATTTCAAAACTAATTCTTTGATAATTCTATATATTTCAAATTCAATTGCTATTATTTAGATTTGAAATGTTTACATAATAAATCCAATATCATTTAAGTAAAACTTTTAAACTTCAAAGAACTGGATATTCTTTCAATTTATTTAACTTGATATATTCATTTAAATCAACTTGATATTCATTTAAATCACCCTAAAACAAAATCAAGTTATAAAAATCATACCCTTTAAAATCTTAATTTTATTTAAATTTCAAATAAATTTATTCGAGTATAATTCTTAAATAATTTAATTCAATCAATTTCATATTTATCTTCCAACCTTAATTTTATTTAAGTCATTATACTCTATATACAATATAATTTAAACAGATACTTAACCATATTATATAAAAACAATCAAACTTTATTATTTAACTTATTTATATTTCAAACAAATTTATACATAGCCAAAAATCAATAATAAAATAACATTTATATAACGTCTAAAACCAATATTTATATAACCCATATATTTCTTTACAAAACCATAGAAATCATTTCAAAATATTTTTATATATAGACCGCGGTGTCTGTATATAATTTTCTATCCTTTGGTCAAGTGATACGGATATCTATCATTTCAATCCGTAATCTAAAATATAAATACGGTTATATATCATTTCAAACCGCAATCCTGACTGAAATAAAAATCCACAACAACTTGTAGTTTATAACAATATAAAGTACAACATCCATTCATCCAATATCATTCACCAACCATTTATCACAATCATCATCCAATTTAATCAATAACATCAACATAGAACAGATAATGAATATCTGGTATTTACTGGCTGTTTTTATTCAAAAATAAATTAAATAACTATTTAACTGGATGTATATATGCAATAATAAATTAAATAACAATTTAATTCAAATAAATTCGATTTAATTAAGATGGTGATCAAAAATATGTCAAATAGTCATAAATAAATTTCTAATCACAACATAAATCAATTTAACAAATATAAGAAATTTTAGAAGTTGTGAGCGGGTTAAAACACTCACCTTTTGAATTTAAATTGAATTTAAATCCAATTTAAACTCAATACTTGAATAGTCTCAGAATTCGTCCAAACAAGTGTCAAAATGTCCGGAATTCCAATACGAACCTAGCGAAGAAACCGTGCATAAATTGGACCTCGTATGCAAAATTTATTTGAGCTAGAACACTTGAAATCAAAATTAAATAAATAAATAAAAATAAAAGAAAGAGACCAGAGCACGCACACGTCATCACCTTCAAGTCGCGTCTCCAGGTTACACACTGAAACCCTAACCCATCACGCACGAGACCGGCTACCACCTTCAATCGAAAATTCGCCGACCAACCACTCCACCGCACCAAGATCCAGCCACACCACGAACTACCCTATCACCGGCCGACCCAACACCTGGCCACGCGGTGCCTTCGGCCTCCACAAACCTCCTCCACCGCCGTGAGTTTCAAGGCCAAAAACTGGCAAACTCCGACCACCGCAGCACGAACGAATACCTCCTCTCAGACCTGCTCGACTCCCTCTTCGCAGTGGCGCTGCCCGATTGTTCTATAGTCGCAGATCCGCCGTTGGATCAATCAATTTCCAATACGAACGGCCAGAAATGATTTGCGATTTCAGGACAAAGGAGGATTCGAAACCAAAAACGAATTGCAGATCTGGGATGCGCTCGTCGAAAGCTTCGAATCCATATAAAATTTGATATAGTTTATGGAGTTTGAAATTTTGATTTGAATTTGATATTGAAATTGGACGATGAAATGTAGGGTTTGTCTGCCATTGAGAAAGAGGAGCAATAGAAGTTTTGTACGTACGGAAATGAAAAATAGAAAGGCTGCTAGGGTTTATAACAAGATATATATATATATATATATATATATATATATATATAGGTACAGCTGAGAAATAGAGGAACGCATACTATTGGTTTGGACCGCTGAACGATAAATGGATCGAAATGCCCGTTCTGACTCCGGAACGAAATTGGGTCAACCCATATATCAAAATAAATGTTTTTAAATATTTTAAATGCAATGGAACAGGTTTCAAGTCCAAATTCCATCGTATGAAGAAGTTATGCTAAAATCAAGTTATTCCTAATTGATTTCTAGGCGTTTCGAGTCCGTACAATCAAACGACAAGTCCGATTGCTATGAAACTTGAAATCCTACAATAATTCACCATTACGAATCTGATCAAACTGGTTTCGTCGAAATCTGAGTCAGTGGATAAAATGGTTATTTTCCAGTTATTAAACTAAATTAATAATTAATTAATTAAATCACTTTTCCGGTTTAAATTTAATTATTTACCCTTTCTATCATTTTTGATTTCTTAATCATTTATAATAACTTAAACAATTTTAGATGTCAATTTAATGTGGATGAATCCATCAATTTCAGCTTTAATTTCAATTTCGTTAAATTCGAAAATTATAAATTAAAATTCCTAAAAATCCGTTTATTAAATTTTTAAACCTTGTTATTCAAGTCTTTATTACAATAAGAATATAATTAACATTGGTTTATAACTTAGTACCTTAATATTACCCAATTTCTTCTTAATTCCTATTTGCGTAATATTTAAACATTAAACTTCATTTAATTTCAATTAATCCAATTGATTAAATTTAAATTAATAAATCTTAATTCCCATTCTTTTTATTCAATCAATCATTATCCTATTAATACTTCATTATCAACCACCAATTATTACAATTAATTATCTAATATTGATTTTCTCTCTCCAAATTATAGCTTTTTACGTATTATTTCGTCAATTAATATAACTTTGAATTATTTCCCAATTTATGAATTACAATCAGTTATAACCTTACATTTGGTTTCAATTAATTGGATTGCACTAAATTAGTTATTTATTAACTTGCATTAACATTCTTACATTTCATTCCTGTTATTAATTCATTAACGAATTACAATTTTTTTATTTATTCTAGATTTAATTACCAAAATCTTATTAAGTTAACAAATTTTAAACATCGAAAATTACGGGTCGTTACACTCTCCCCCACTCAAAACTTTTCATCCCCGAAAAGGAAAAAGAAGGGAAAAGAAAGAATTGATTAAACAATACATCTTATTCAAAGATATTAACTTTATAAACAAATAAATTTACAAAATTTAATAATTCAAATAAAATATATCAATTTATAGCCATTAATTCTTTTTATACTTCAAATTAATAAAGTTTGAAAACACTTTTCAAAATATTTTTTAAGCCCAAAATTTATGAAAATTTCGGCAAAGTCTCCTTTGTACGGGGAGGCTCGGGAGAAAATATAATATCAAATATAACAATATATAACACAATATCTCAAAATAATATATCCCAACAACGGGAAAAACAATATAATAACACTATAAAAACCGTAATCCGAGAACGTACCTATTTGTCGGGCAATTAACGCTTAATTATGAAACCAAAAGCAGTAGCAATTGCTTCCATAACCTGTATTTCACTTATATAATCTAGAACGAGTTAATAATTATATAAAATGAAATATTTAAGGTTGTTTCAACTTCTAACGGACAAGTTAATATAAAACAACGACAATCAATTGCAATCAACATACAATCATCATATACAATTAACACAAACCAATTTGTTCATCCACATCAACCAAAACAAGTAGTTAGTTCAGGCGTAGACAGCTTTTGAATTATATAGAATGACAAGTAACTATTAAGTATACCATTTACTCAACAGTCTTAGATAAAACTAAATAGATTATTTATATATCTAAACAAATTTAAAGTATCCTTGCCCAAACAACCATAAACCAAACAAACAACAATTCCAAACAATAGATCAAGTTCATTTTTATCAATTTCATTTCATAACATTTGTTGTTTGATTTCCCTTTTATTCATATAATGATTCATCTTTTTAATTTACCTTTTTTCTTACAAATTTCATTTCCATTCACCCATTCAGTATTTATTTCATTTATTACTTACAATTATTCATTTTCATTTATTCAGGTCATGTCAGTTTCTTTTTATTGCATTACATTTATTCATTTCTCAATTTCATTTATTTTCATTTATTTATTTGTAGTGCTTACCTTTCTATTATATTTAATTAGTAGCATTTCATCTACACATCAAATTCTAATTTATTACTTTAAGTTTTACTTGTATAATATTCATTACAATTTCTTATTAACATTTCAACTTTTAATATTTGGTAAGTTATATATATGTTTTTAAGGATGTAATTGGAAGTTATACAAGTTTGTCTTATTTCTTTTAACTTAATTAAATGTTCAATAATCCTGTCTTTTGTCTTATAGGTTACACGTTTCAAATTTTCTAGTAATTTCATTCATAGCCTAGCATTTTGTCTCTTATTTTAATTAGAGGTTCCAATTATTAATCAGTTACATTCCATTTCACTACAATAATTGAAACTATTAATTTACGGAAACTTAAGAACTAAATACCGGGTTAAATTTCAAATCATTTTAAAAAATATAGATAGATGTATACACTTACAATTTATATATCTAATTATATTTAAAACAATTTGAAATTTATATTTGTATATCAAAATAAATCTGTAGTAAAACTACTATAGTGGCCTTCCCACTTCAAACTTGAAAATGAATGTCGATGATGTGTGCACTCATCACCGAACTTATTTTCTAGCGACAGAGAGGGGAGTACAAAACTTATTTCTTTCCAAAATTTTCTTTAAATTAATTCTTTCAAACCTTATTGGAATATTTATATCAGAAAATACTACTAAATAATATTATTATATTCCAAATCATTTGAAAGAAATTTTCAAAACCCCGGAACTTAAGTTATAAAATTTCCAATTTTCATTTATTTTATTTTGTTTCCAATCAATATTTATAAATTTCACTACCTAACAACCAATATATTACAACCAAATATAGCTTTTACAAAAATTTATTTTATATACGGAAAATATAATAGGCAAAATTATTTCATTCATCTTTATTCAAAACAATATTGTGTCGGTCTGTCCTATTAAGTGTTTAGAAATCCCTATTGATGTCATAGCGTCCTATACACTCAACGACTCATCAGAGGGTATTACTACCCTATTAGTAAAGAGTCAGACCCCACAAAGCAAAGGTTTATCGCTAAACCAAAGCTCTGATACCATATGTAACATCCCCTTTTTTGTACGTTTTGAATCAACGATAAACCACACACGTCACATTCAAACCATACAGAAGGGCGGATTGTTATTGGGGTGAATAAGAAAAAGGAAGAAAGGAATAAAACAAAACAGAATCTTGCAGCCGAACGATAAAATATAATAATCAAATAAACAGTTCACGAAGCTGTTTTACAAAATATTCGATTATACTTATACAATACATATCAGAGTTAGACATACCAGAGAATAATAAATAATACAACGAAATACATGATGCAATGAATTATAATAATCAATAGTAGTAATAAAATCTTCGTCTTCATTCTCTAGAAATAAGGCTTTCAAATCCTGAAATGCTCAGGCTGACCTGAGCGAATTGAAAAGACAAAACACTCGAGTCGGAACTAAAAGATCTTATGTAAGTTAAATCAACGGTAAATAAATACGAGTGTGCGTATGAGATATTTACGGGATTTGACATCTTCTATCTAGTGTCTAACGTGAGTGTAGTACCTTAAGAGATGCTCGGGATTCACATCTCCTAAGGATCCGTTAAACTATTTACTATGTAGTAATATACGCTATTATAATAGTGTCTATAGGAAAATAAACTTACTTTTAAATAGCATTAAGGCTTTACATTTTCCACCTTAACACGTAATAGTCCTAGTAGTCCATCCAGTATCATGGTCCCTCCTGATCAGGAATCCACCAGAAGATACCACACGGGCTACGGAAGAAAACCAAACTCGTACAAGGCTCGCTAGGGTAGGTGACATGGCACACAAGGCAATGCCAGGGTAGATATACCAATTACTATCCGGACTGGTGGTGATGCATAGCGTGCAGTACCGCCCACCTCGAGCCACACCCCCAAAGTGAAAAAATCAAAAGTGGCCACCGAATCAATCTCAAAGTCAGTATATAATGGAATGGTATCGAAGGAGTGTGTCCGATAAGAGGGGCTACCTCACTGGCCATGAATCGCTCTTGTTTTAGCCACCTTATGCCAACTTACGGGAGTCGGGTCCACGCATTTACCTCAAAGGAAATGCCGCCACCATCCTACTTCATTTCGGAATCTCCACCGCATACACGGGTGTTAAAGTGGTTTTCGAAGTTGGCTGAGAGTATGACAACTTCCGACCCCGGTCTCTTTAACAACTAAACGTTATTATAACACCTCGGTCATTTCAAAATAATTATACTTCAAAACCAGAATGTAATATCCATTTCAAAAACATATAAATATGATATCATTTCCGTTTTTTAAAAACCAAATCAACATGATACCATTTTTATAAAAAACCCAAATCAATATAATATCATTTTTATTTCAAATATATCCTTTTTCCAAAACCATAGTACTTTCAAAGTTATAACACTTCGATATCATAACGGTTGAAATATAACACTTTCAAATCATAATACTTTGAAATATAGCTTCCACCACTTAATGGTTTAAATATTAAAAATACCTTATATAATAAGTAGCTTCTTCAATTTCACAAATCAATTCCAAATACAGATTTGAACCCCCAAATAAACCATTTAACTTTCCATATATTTCAAAGCTTTAAATATTCCACCATTTCAAAACTAATTCTTTGACAATTCTATATATATCAAATTCAATTACTATTATTTAGATTTGAAATGTTTACTTAATAAATCCAATACCTTTTAAGTAAAACTTTTAAACTTCAAATAACTGGATATTCTTTCAATTTATTTAACTTGATATATTCAATTAAATCAACTTGATATTCATTTAAATCACTCTAAACCAAAATCAAGTTATAAAAATCATACCCTTTAAAATCTCAATTTTATTTAAATTTCAAATCAATTTATTCAAGTATAATTCTTAAATAATTTAATTCAAATCAATTTCATATTTATCTTCCAACCTTAATTTTATTTAAGTCATTATACTCTATATACAATATAATTTAAACAGATACTTAACCATATTATATAAAAACAATTAAACTTTATTATTTAACTTATCTATATTTCAAACAAATTTATACATAGCCAAAAATCATTAATAAAATAACATTTATATAACGTCTAAAATCAATATTTATATAACCCATATATTTCTTTACAAAACCATAGAAATCATTTCAAAATATTTTTATATATAGACCACGGTGTCTGTATATAATTTTCTATCCTATGGTCAAGTGATATGGATATCTATCATTTCAATCCATAATTTAAAATATAAATACGGTTATATATCATTTCAAACCGCAATCCCGAATGAAATAAAAATCCATAACAACTTGTAGTTTATAACAATATATAATACAGCATCCATTCATCCAATATCAATCACCAACCATTTATCACAATCATCATCCAATTTAATCAGTAACATCAACATAGAATAGATAATAAATAATAGGTATTTACTGGTAGTTTATATTCAACAATAATTTAAATAACAATTTAACTGGCAGTTTATATGCAATAATAAATTAAATAACAATTTAACTCAAATAAATTTGATTTAACTGAGATGATGATTAAAAATATGCCAAACAGTCATAAATAAATTTCTAATCACAACATAAATCAATTTAACAAACATAAAAAAATTTAGAAGTTGTGAGTGGGTTATAACACTCACCTTTTGAATTTAAATTGAATTTAAATCCAATTTAAACCCAAAATTTTAACAGTCTCATAATTCGTCCAAACTAAGGTCAAAATGTCTGGAATTCTACTACGAACCTAGCAAAGAAAACCGCGCGTAAATTGGACCTCGTATGTAAAAGTTATTCGAGTTAGAACGCTTGAAATCAAAATTAAATAAATAGATAAAAATAAAAGAAAGAGACCAGAGCACGCACACGTCATTACCTTCAAGTCGCGTCCCCAGGTTGCAAATTGAAACCCTAACCCATCACACATGAGACCGGCCGCCACCTTCAACCGAAAATTCGCCGATCAACCACTCCGTCGCACCAAGATTCAGCCACACCGCGAACTACCCCATCACCGGCCGACCCCACACCTGGCCACGCGGTGCCCCCGGCCTCCACAAACCCCCTCCACCGCTGTTAGTTTCAAGGCCAAAAACTGGCAAACTCTGACCACCGCAGCACTGGGGAACGCCTCCCCTCAGACTTGCTCGACTCCCTCTTCGTAGTGGCGCTGCCCGATCGTTCTATAGTTGCAGATCCGCCGTTGGATCAATCAATTTCCAATACGAACGGCCAGAAATGATTTGCGATTTCAGGAAAAACGAGGATTCGAAACCAAAAATGAATTGCAGATCTAAGATGCGCTCGTCGAGAGTTTCGAATCCATATAAAATTTGATATAGTTTGTGGAGTTTGAAATTTTGATTTGAATTTGATATTGAAATTGGACTGTGAAATGTAGGGTTTGTCTGCCATTGAGAAAGAGAAGCAACAGAAGTTTTGTACGTACGGAAATGAGAAATAGAAAGGCTGCTTGGGTTTATAACAGGATATATATAGGTAGAGCCGAGAAATAGAGGAACAGATACGATTGGTTTGGAACGTTGAACGATAAATGGACCGAAAAGCCCGTTCTGACTTCAGAACGAAATTGGGTCAACCCAAATATCAAAATAGATGATTTTAAATATTTCAAATGTAATGGAACAGGTTTCAAGTCCATATTCCATCATATGAAGAAGTTATGCTAAAATCAAGTTATTCCAAATTGATTTCTAAACGTTTCGAGTCCGCACAATCAAACGACAAGTCTGATTGCCACGAAACTTGAAATCCTACAATAATTCACCATTACGGATCAGATGAAACTGGTTTCGTCGAAATCCGAGTCACTGGCCAAAATGGCAATTTTCCAGTTATTAAATTAAATTATTAATTAATTAATTAAATCACTTTTTCAGTTTAAATTTAATTATTTACCCTTTCTATCTTTTTTGATTTCTTAATCATTTATAATAACTTAAACAATTTTAGATGTCAATTTAAAGTTGATTAATCCATCAATTTCAACGTTTAATTTCAATTTCGTTAAATTCAGAAATTATAAATTAAAATTCCTAAAAATCCGTTTATTAATTTTTTAAACCTTGTTATTCAAGTCTTTATTACAATAAGAATATAATTAACATTGGTTTATAACTTAGTACCTTAATATTTTCCACTTTCATCTTAATTCCTATTTACGTAATATTTAAATATTAAACTTCATTTGATTTCAATTAATCAAATTGATTAGATTTAAATTAATAAATCTTAGTTCCCATTCTTTTTATTCAATCAATCATTATCCTATTCATACTTCATTATCAACCACCAATTATTGCAATTAATTATCCAATATTGATTTTTTTCCCTTCCAAATTACAGCGTTTTACGTATTATTTCGTCAATTAATATAACTTTGAATTATTTTCCAATTTATTAATTACAATCAGTTATAACCTTACAATTGGTTCCAATTAATTGGGATTGCACTAAATTAGTTATTTATTAACTTGCATTAAAATTCTTACATTTCATTTCCGTTATTAATTCATTAACGAGTTACATTTTATTTATTTAGTCTTGATCTAATTACCAAAATCTTATTAAGTTAACAAATTTTAAACATAAAAAATTACGGGTCGTTACAGCGCTCACTGGCTACCAACGTGCTACTGGTTGTGCTAAATGCAAACTGTACAAAAATGCTTAAAAACACGTTAAGGGGGATTAATGTAAAGCCTTAACGCTAAGAAAAATATTTATTTTACCGATTAGACATTATATATATAGTGTATTCTACTACATATAAATATTTTGACGGATCCCTAAGAAATGGAATAACCCGAGATATCTGTTGAGTTATTGCACGCATGTTATACATTGGATAGGAGATATGAAACCTTATAAACATCTCTGACGCCATAACACTCATGTTATATGCGATATCGATTTTGACTCACATAAGAATATTTTAGTCCTGACTTGAGTTGTTTGTTTTTTCATTACGCTCGGGTCAGCCCTGAGTATTTCAGCACATCGAAGATCATTTTCTAGAGGACGAAGATGAAGATTTGGTATATTATTACTACTACTATTCCTGCATCATGTTGTCTACTGCATTATTTTATTTATCCATGTTTTATATATAACTGTGATAGATGTTGTATAAATTATAATCAAATGTATAATATAAAGAGCTTCATGAACTGTTTATTTGATTATTATATTTTGTGATCTCGCTGCAAGATTCTATGTTTGTTTACTTCTTCTTTTCTTATTTTTCTTGTAACCCCATTGATTATCTACGTTCCAAATTGTTTAAGTTGGACAGGTATGGATTATTGTCGATTTAAACCTTTCGAAATGTGGATCGTCACATGTGCATACTCAGGTATGTGGTGGATTGGATGTTAATTTACTGCAATTATATTTTCCTTTATCACTGAACACTATTGTCTCATGCCATGTCATTATTGCTATAGTTCAATTCCTTTATTATCTGTATTCATTTCGGTACTTTATATTTGTATTCCTTTAATATTTGCATTCTGATGACAGTCACATCCATAATCATACTCTTCTTTAGAGAGTACGTGTGTAACATTCTATTTAATTATGTGGCTCTAATTGGTTGCATATTTTTGTCTCATTTGTTGTAAGTCTGAAAGAAGAAGGATCTGAAATTGACTACCTTTTGGGGTATAGATGGATTACATTTTGTCGTGTGATATGTACTTTTTCTCCACTAACGTATACAACTTTTTGGGATGTACTTAAAACATTTGTTACTACTTTTGCTGAAATGAATGTAATGGATATTATATGGTATGTTTGATCATGCTTAATGCGGTGTTTTTGGATATTTAGTATGTTTGATATAATGCGTTACATTTTCTGACTCTTACATTATTCATATTGTTTTGTATTTCAGAAAGATTTGTTTTTGATATGTTATTAATATAATGTAATATATAGCAAGATGCAAAACCACGGCGCTTATAACCTTTATAGTTACTATCAAAGGATAGCAACAAAAGACCGTTGTTGTATCAATACATTTTTTAGCAGCATATTGGCGTTGTAAACCGCTTTAGAATTATCCAGTGGTATACTATAACATGTCGATATATGGAGTTTACAAAACCGCTATGAATTTTATTTATACGGAACTATCAGTGCTATGTTCAGTTAAAAAGAAATATATTCAACTGCTATAGTAATATGTAAATAGCTAAACAAAGCATTACAGAAATCTAATATTGTAGCGGTAATATATTGCTATAAAGAGCCTATTATTTTTTATAACAGGTTGATACAGAGAAGTTTTATAGCATCCGTCGTGTGCTATGATGGATAAAAATAGCAAACATCTGCTGCTATAAAGAAAATAATATAGCAGAAAATATGCGCCATTAAATATGAAGATTTTAAAGCGGTAATTTTCATGCTATAAATATGCCATTTTTTATAACATGTCGATATATAGCATTTATCAAACCGCTATGGTTTTCTTTTATAGTGCTTATATGCCACTATGGATGACTCTTTTTCTTATAGTGATAAATCCATTAGACTAAAGTACATAACGCTCTCCAAATGTTTGGCAGTGTATTACTTATGACTGCTAGAGGTACCAAGGAATTACGTACCGAAAGTTATTGGGTAGCTATGGAATGACTCATTCGATGGTTTTCTGTTGGTAAATATAACTAATGCCAAAACAAAAAATATCGATGTGAAAAAATTACGTAGTTCTCGTGACTTAAGAATACCTTTGATCTGCAATGTGGAAGCTCCACTTTTATTGTAATTAAAACATGGCATAACATCCATCGAATGACTATACTTGGGTCGAGTCAAAGCATTGGAAGTGAAACAATATTCAAGAGAGGATTCATCTCCTCGATTATATGAGGTTAGTATCATGATCAATTAAATCAACTTAGAGTCAAAGGCTTTGGCCATTTTAGTATGGTTAACAATAATTGTTATTATTGAACTAATGGCTTTGTGTTTAGATGATAAAGTTGAATGTCATTGACATTAGAATTTTGACCATTGCCAAATTCCATAAGTCCTAATGTGATATTGTTTCGATGAAGAGAATTGATGTATATAATCGTTACTACCAGATACTACTTATAATAAGTAAAACTAAATTTTCTTAAAAGATGTGTAAGTGATAATTCAGCAAAAATGTCATACCATTAGCTAAGTTGATGTGTGGACATTAATATTCAAATTGTTGAAATTAATCGCTTGCTGAATTTATAACTTTGAGTCACACAATCATGATGATAAGTTCTTCGAAAAAACATTATCTAATTAATTTATAAAATGTTGTGAATTAATATATATTTAAGAAATATTAATTACCGTTTAATTTCGTTAATGTTTAAGGTTTTTTTGTAATTATTTGAATGTATTTATAAAAGTAATATTTATGCACACTGATGTACGATTTCGATGTAATTTTAAATGGGCTTAAATAAAAGATAATTGCATGAGGGGATATAAATGAAGTTTTACATCATTTGATGGCATGTAATTTCAACCATACCATGTGCAGAGAGAGGAACAGAGAAGGGAATTGATCAGGGAGCTTTTATTAGAGAATTAAAAGATTTCATTCTTTCAATTAAAACAAGTCCACAAATTCATTTCCTACGAATATTTTCATTCTTTCTTTCATTCACCTTTTCTCCTCCTTTCCAAGTCATGGCTGAAATGATCATCTTCCCTTCCAAACCAAAATAAACTCCTAATAAAAAACATAAAAATAATAAAATACAACTGGTTCATCAATCTTTTGCAAGAATTGGTGCAGATCTTAAAGATCTGAGTAGGTATCACCGTTCAAGATGTGTTCCTTTGGCTACATCCAAAGATAAAACTCTAGTTTTATTTATTCTTATATTTATCTTATTAATATGATTTTGATCTTTTGTATATCACATCTGTATGTAAGTTTAGCTATTTAACCTAAACTAAATCCGCTTTTATCACATCTTCTTTAATATTGTATATTCATAATATTAATTTGATTTAGATCTATTTTGTGCTATCCTCTTTTGATTTTATGTTCACCTTCTTAACATTAGAGCTATGAAATATTACATTTTATTTAATTAGTCATTCATGATGTTCATATAGTTTAGATCCAGAATTTTACCGTGAATTTATGCTACTAAGTTGTCCCTCTTATTATTTTATTAAAAACTACTTATTTAACAGAAAAACAACTATTTTGATTGAAAACTAATTTTAAATTTATCAATATGATTTTACATTGTTTCAACTCAAATAAGTTACATATGCTGTCTATTCGAAATCATTTGGAAATTGAATATAAGTTTATATGATTTTTGTTTGAATATAAATTTATTATTATTATTACATACTTTTGTTTGAAAGTTGTTTTAAGAAAAACATAAGTGGACTTTTGTATAAAATATCATAACCTTATAAATTCTCCCTAATTTAATGTTGCCTTTTAATTTGTTGTCTTAAAATCCTAACAAATATGCTAAATCACAAACTTTACATGTAAATTTGTTATTTTAATTTTAAAACATAGTTTACAATTAATTATATAAGTGTCCGTGTGAGTGCGTGTGTGTGTGCATGTGCCATTTTAATTCAAAGTTTAGAAAATATACTTTTTTGTAAAATCACAAAGTTAACTTTAAAATCCTTCCTAAGTTGTGACGTGATTCATATTTGTTAACTACACATTTCAAAATATGAGAATGGTAAAAATTAATTCGACATGCATATATATTTAAGCGCTTAATTGCTATTATTAATTGGCACTATATGAACGAGTAAAGGAATGAGAAAAGTCCTCCACCTTTTCTTACTCATAAATTCCTACTTTAATTTATTGATTATGTATATCTGTGTGTGTGTGTAAGTTAACTTTTATCTATTAGTAAAATACATTGTTAACATATTATGTATAAGTGTATGTAGTTTTGCATATACATGTATATTTTATTAGTCAAAAACTTAGACAAAAAAAGCATATGTGAATTTAATAGTAAATGTCATTTAATTTGTCGATTTTTTTATGAAAAAGGTAATTTATTAAATAAAACAAATACAATTCATGTACTTGTATAATTTGCCTCATCAAAACTTTGCAACCTCCTAACATAAATGTGCACCTTGCAAGGAAAAAATACATATTATTTTCATACTATGACTTACGAGTATATATGCACGTCCAGGTGGGATTGGATTTAATCACAATGTCATGCATTTATAGTTGTACCTATGAAAGTAGATTTGACAGTACCATCGTAAGCATAAACAAAACTTGAAGCAACGTCCGAGAAGACCGAGATATTTGAAGAATATTCATGGAACCGGTAACTAGAAAACATTCATAGTTTTATCATTTGTTTCTTTTGTTTTAGTTTATTTTATACTATTAGAAATGGAAATAATTCTTGTACTTTTACATGCATATGCTTTTTTAGTTAATGTGGGTTGTGAGCAAAAATATATTTAAATACATCAGTGATTAATTGTTTCTTTACCACTCTTTTGTTATGCTTTCAAGTATTTAATTATAAGAAATATTTAGTATAAACTGTACGTACGTGCATCTAATAGTTAGAAATATTTACATTTATTTAATTTTTTTTGAAATGGTGCTTTATATACAACAAATCATTGTGACAACATATCACATGTCAATAAACGTTCGAATCGTGCTAGGCAAGTTTCGAACTTGTGACTTCTCGCACCAAAGCCAAATAACTTAACCACTGGGACAATGGTGCTTGTCTTTACATTTATTTAATAAAAAACAAGTGAACGGATGTGTGTTGTAAATGTAAATGTTTTAGTAGTTACAAAACATTTATTTCATGTTGTTTTGTTAGCAGTGCAGTGACAAATTGGTAGTAAAATTCTACTAATAGACAGTTGGAGATAATTGATTCACGTCTTAAGGGTTATACAGTGCAGTGGAAGCCCGTGCACTGCACGGACGCATATGTTATTGAATGCTACAGTTTGTTAGTATTGAATGCTCGAAATGTATAAGTTTAGAAGTACATTCACAGAATTAAAACTATCCATTACCAAAGCGAGTGTGTGTTACATGAAGATAAATCGTCAAGCTAAAAATAGATAGTGAGCCTGATATACAAATGAGTATAGAAAAATTATCCATACCACCTCTCCTTGGTACAAAATAAACAAATTCACAACAACAGATCAAGGCCCTTAAGTATCAGTTAAGTTTAAACGTAGGAGAAATGCATACGGTAAGTTAAAAGTATCCACTATATGTAAATGAGCCAGCGAAAGTACTATAAAACCATGAGCTGGTAAAAGTAATGTTAGAATTTAAGAAATGAATTATATGAATGTTAAAACTTAAAATCACATCAGTGAGAGTAACAAATGAATATAGTTGCACACATAAAGAGTAACTATCTATCTAAATACAAAACTTCTTGTACAATATGTTACCAACAAACTAAGAACAATAGTTAGGAATAATACTACGCTAATACAATTTTACCACACAGGGAGTTCATGGAGTCTAATAAATACGTTATGGTTGAGTAAATTATTTATTAATATCCTATGTTAGATAATGAGACATATAATAGCTTGTTTTCTATTTACTTATGAGTCACCAATGATAGAGAATGATCAGATTATTGATAATCTAGAATCCCAATGATACATGTTATCAATGCATACTAAAATTATTTGATTGTAAGAACTTATATATTTTTATCGCATATAAAATTAAAAAATGAAAAGCATTTGGCAGTAATTAATAATACTACTACATGGGAGTAAAGACTAGAAGTAGTTGGATTCATCTTCTAATTAACATAATACAATCAAAAATTATATAAAAATGAGGAAAAATTAACAAAAAATGTGATCATAATAGTTACCCAACTATCTATAAATCATAATACAATCCATAATGAAACTGTGTAAAGATAATATAATTGGAACTCAAGAATATTTCGTTGCATATTAGATCAAACAGCAAGGGCTTGGCTGCCGGCAACACCACCTCTTATGTATCAATTGACATTGGGGATTTTGTGACGTAAAGTCAATGGTCAGAATCTATGGCAGCAGCCTTTCCGGACCACCTTATTTTAGCCAGTAGACGTTGGCGGCAAAATCAACCAAAAAAGCCTCAACATCATTACTGCAGCTCCTGTCGAATCATCGCCATTTGTGGATATTTTTATTGCCATGACTGTGCACTGTGTTCGACGTTTGCAAGAACTGAACCTAAACAAAATATGAGTGAACTATTGTATTTATCTTGATTTCTTTGCATGATATGAATGCTAAAATAAATCAAATTATTAACATTGGCTAGGAGTTGCAGGTCTCAAATCATTTAGTTTCTGCCTAACAATTAAAATCTTATTAGTTTCATTATTCGGCAGTCAAGTTGTATTCTCATAATAATTTTTATAGAATGCATTATAAAACAGATTCATTTCAACGAATGTTCTATGATATATGTTGGACATTTATTTTAAATACTATTATAGAGTGCTGTAGAGTGAATGTGTGTGTATGGTCTTATATTTTACCACGAATTGACACATTTAATTCAACACGTTCATGAAATAACATGGATATTCATGTTGTACAAAATTCAATAAGTTTTTTGTTAGTGGTCCAGACGAAATGCATAAATATTTGACGGATAGTCAACAACAGTTTCATCCTTATTAACTTCATACTAAATAAAATTAGCACAAAGAAAAAATGCACTTCTTATGTTTGTACAATATGAAGCAATCGATTATATACTTTGTACTATATATTCATATCCGAGAAGCAAAAGGTCGATGAAATTTTTTAAGTTTTACTTCAAAATTTATCGAAGGTGTGTGTTTTTTATACAAAATTTCAATAGTCATTGGCTGTAATTTATTCCGAGGAACAACGACCATTAAACCATGTTATATTTAGAAGATGTATACAACATTTAGAATAAGATGTTTTAGGTTATTCCAAATGTTTGATGCTTATAACACCACATATCTAAATGACAAAGTAAATATAATGGACACCGACTTCCAGGTTTAAGCAATTAGTCCATTTCCAACTCAGAGCTGAAAACAAAACCACAAAGTAAACTTAATGGACAACATCATATAAATTCCTCAAATAGGATGTAACCTAATTGCATGTTAGCAGAGCTATAGTAAACAGAAATCTGTTAAAAGACCATACAAACCCAAACTAAAAACAATTATTTGGATTATGCTTTTAGGATTTTTATTTTATTTTCAAAGCGTATGCATTTGGGTATAGAGTGATGTAGAGTGAATGTGTGTGTTTACATGAGTGTTGGTTGTGAGTGTGTATTAGAGGGTGCATTCGTCTATAATTCCATATGTCACATATTTATATATCTTGCCGCAGAAAATGTTTTTGATGTTGTCGTTGCAAAGTGTGAATTCTCCATGTTCGATTTTATTGGCCTGATCAATGTGTAGTACGAATTTTTTTTTGCTGCAATAGTTTATTTGTATTGCTTTTGCACGTTGATAGAGATAATCAATTATTTTCTGTACTTCTTGCATGTATGAGCTACAATCTATGTATGTTAGTTTCGATGTTTTATAATTGAAATTATATTTATATTCATTTATTATAAAAAATTAAATATACTCAAAATTCTAATACATACATATACGTTAATTCTATATATTAAGGCAGTTTTAGTTTAGAGTTTATTAAATTAAGAAAGTAAATTTAAAGGTATTATTAAATTATGAATTTATGTGACGTTAGTTATCTGATAATTTATGGTTATCAAATTGTGTTTTATAATGTTGGAAAATCATAGTAGTCGGATTTCAGTAATCAACTACAAATTCAGAGCAGAAAGTACATATGACTTTATAGCAAGGAGATGGACTTTTCATTAAAAGTAGACCGTGGAGGCATAAGATATAATTGGATCAAAGATTAAAAATAAATAAAATTTCCAAATAATTTTTTAAGATTAAAAGAAAATGTGCAGAAAGTTTCTTAACTTGTAGTTATTTAAACGGTCAAAAAAAACAGTTGCATTTTTTTGAAGGGGATGTAGAAGAAATTATCCAGGAAAGATTTAGTAGATGGGTAAGTGAAAGAGTTCAGCCATTCACCATATTTCAGAGGTCACAGTTCAGCCTTTTTATGTTAAATACTATTGCTACAAATATCCTCTAGATGGGAGCATAAGAAGTAAACACAACACTGCAAAATTATTGATAAATAAATGATGAAGAAATTATTTTTATGAAGAAAATGAAATCAGACATACCATCTTTTCTTCCAAACACATATTTAAATGGCTCGCATCTGCAGCTTAGTGAGCTCCCCACACCACCCTTCAATTAATGGTTCAAACAATTCAGTTACAAATAACAAAATAAATCAACTTATGCGAATGAAGTCTAACCTGATAACATTCACAATATCTCTAACAACCCTGTATTTTGTGATCATTTTATTGTATATTTTATTTCTTTTAATTTGAATTTCCTGATTTAAAACTTTATTTTATTTATTAAAAAGAATAAACTTTGTTATTTAAATATAAATTTTGATCCTTATGTAAATTAGAATTTCAAACATGAATAAATTGAATATTTGCCAAAAATGTTGATTTTTGGTCAATCTGGTCAAACTTTTACTTTTAAATTTAAAATTTAAATATTTCAAAATTTTAATTTCATCTTTTATTATAAAAATAAATAAAATTTCAAGAACACTGCTTTTCGTTTTGTGGAAATCCGATTTATATTGTGAAAGTTATGCTTTTTACAATATTGTGTGTAAATTGATTTATTTATCAATATTGTTTATTTTAAATTATACAAATAATATTTTTGGTTATTATATCTTGTGTATATATGTGTTATGTGATATGATATGTATTTTTTTATTTTTTAAAAACATTTTATAAGTGTAGTTATAATATTCCAATGTTAAGTGTACATTGTTTATATTTTAAATGCTAGTTTCAATATATTAGCTATTTTCTTAATTCTATTTTATTTTTACTTAATTTTTTATTTATTTATTTTTTCTTTTCATTTTATTATGTTCATTTTTGTTTTATTTTTCTTAAATTTATATGGTTTTATTTGAATAAAGAAAAAGGAAATTTAAAAAGACTTTGACCTTTAACTTTTGACCTTCCATCTTCACACCCCTTCATTTTCTTTGGCCGTTCCTTTCTTTATTGTAGCCGTGCATTCCTTACTTCATTTTCACGTGAAAAACTCCTCATGCCCATCATAATTCACGACCAAAACATTTCTGAAAGAAAAGGTAATGGTGTCTTTAAAACTTTCTACTCTTTCCTCTTATTTTTATTGATTTTCTATTGATATTTGCCTTGCTACTTCATGTAGTTTGCTCGGCTAGCCTCTTCCTCCATCAGCTCCACCATCACCACCATCATCTACAATAGCTCCTGACCTCTTCCTCCTCTGAACGGCATGTGCTGTGACCTTTGGATGAAGCCATCTCCTCAACTTTGCACAAAAACCCTTCCAAACAATGCCTAGACCACATATGCTTCACCTACCCTTCATCTATCACCTTAGCCACCCCCTTAGCCACCACCACCTGCCACTCCACCACCTCTAGCCGCATCTCCAGCCACCACCTGATCATGTCCAGACCTATACTAGCCTAGGGCCGAGCCAATTGACCCATAGGTCGAGCCTAGATGCAACCCAAACTCCACTTATACCTTGTCTCTTTGTATACCCTATGTTGTAACTCTCCTATCCCTTCATCCACTTGTTGCCTTGCCTATATGATGTTTGACCTGACCTACATGATGCCATAACTGAGATAAAGCACCATCATGGCCGAGCATTTGATCTCCTATGGTCGAGCATTGGAGTGATTAAAGCAAGGTCCAATCTATCTTGTTCATTTTTGCTTTGTATTTCAAAATTATTTCAATGTTATTTTGTGTTGAATATTTATATATTGTCTTGTTTGTTTGTTGATACAAAATCATATCTTGGGTCTCTCCACTCATTCAAATCAAGTCGTGCTTGTCATGCCTTTGGAATCACTCTTGGGTGTGTTGTTTGTCTCTAGCTTTGATAAAGGTGAGTCCTTCTCACTCTTACATATTTACATATGAATTAGTGAATTGATGACAAGTGTTTAGTAAATTAAAAATGCTTATGCAAGTAGATGATGACCATATGATATATTATTCCATGTTATTACTATATTAAATTTGTTAATTATAAACTGACACCTGATATATGACATTATATTGTGACATTGACAGGTTAGTGTATTGTTTACATTGTTTTTGCATATGATCACACTTCTTGTTAGAATAGAATCACTATGGGTTGAAATGATGCATACCCGAACGGACTTTAGAATAGGAAAAATCGTTATGGGCTGAAATGATAGGCCTGAGCAATTTTTATTGTATTTTATTTGACTTGGGATTGCGGGTTTGAAATGATAGAACCTGGGTTTTCTTTGTAAACTGCGGATTGAAATGATATATATATATCCGTATCACTTGACCTAGGTTAGAAAATTATATACAGGCCCCGTGGTATATTTTTAAATGATTTTTTATAAAAATATTTATTTTTAAAATTATGAAATTTTGATTTAAAAAAATATATTTTATGGTTTTAAGAAATTAAATATTAAGTCTTGAAATTGTGAATTTAAGTACGTAAATTTGAAGTAATTGTGATTTTTGACTTTAGATTTTATTTAAATAAATAAATAATGGAAATTAAATTTAAAGTTTTGAAATGATATTTGAACTAAAATGTTAAGTTTTATTAAATTTATAAGTTAATAAACAGTGAATTTTGACTTAATAAATGAATGGAGTTTTTAAATTGAATATTCGATCTTAAAATTTTATTGTGTTAAATCATATGTTAAAAGGATTTTAAATGTGCAATTTTGAAGTCTATAAATATGATTTTTAAGTTACAATAATAAAAATTTGGAGTTTTATTATTATTTTTGAAAAGTTAAAATAAAATCTGGAATTTTATAGCATTTCCAAAACGCTGTAGTCTTTTGACAGCATTTTTAAATGCTGTTGTTTTTGAATTTAACTATAATTGAAATAAATAAATATCTATTACGGCATTTTATAAATGCCGTTATTCTTGAACTAAACTATTTAGGAAGTTATAAGCTACGATAACACCTTATAAATGCTGTCGCTGCTATAAATTTGATAATGTTTGAATGTTATAGATTTTAACACTGTTTGTGTTATATTTTAAAGTGTTAAATGATTTAACTTTTGGAAATTGATTATTTGTGAATATAAGGAGTTTTGAATATATTTTTAATATTTAAATTTGAATTTTAAGGAATTTAAATTGATTTGAATTTAAATAAGGTATGCTTGGTTATGTGTTTAATGGAATGAAATGTAATATAATAAATGAATTTTTGAATGGAATTTTGAAATGTATTTTTGTAATGATGTTTGAAATAATAAATGAATGACATAATTGATTTTTTAAATGATATTTAAATTTGAATATTTGAATTTGAATTCAAATAATGATTTGATTATGAAGTTTTGAAAGGATGTAATATTTTAATGATTTTGAAATGGTTTGGAAAAGATTTGATCTTTATTTTAATAAAGAATGTGAATGTGGAATGATATTTGATTTTGATTTATTTGATAAAGGAATATTGAAGTTTATACTTATATGAAAATATACTTGGTTTAATTGTTATTTAAGTTTATTTAAATAAAATTGGATTTATGAAATGAATATTTCAAAACTACATAATAATGAAATTAGATTTGAGATATGAATATATGGAATTATAAAGTTTAGTTTTGAAATGTGGGATATTAAAGTTTGGAAATATATTAAAATTGGATGGTTATTTTGTAAATCAAATCTATATTTGAAATTTATAAGATTTGAAATGTTTTGTTAGAAAACTAAATTGAATTGAAACTGATGGTTTGATTTGAATTAAATTGGAAATTGGAAATTTCGTTTTAATTGAATAAATTTGTAAAATGCAAAGAATTAAAGGAATGTTCCATTATTTCAAATGCAAGATTTCAAAATGTTATGATTTTCAAAGTGTAACGATTTCAAGTATTTTGGTTTCGGAAAAGTTATAACTTTGAAAGTATTATAATTTTAAAAAGGTGAATATGTGTTTGAAATGGAAATGATAAACTATTTTGATTTGAATATAGTTTTGAAATAAAAATAATTTTGGTTTCGAAGTATAAACTATTTTGATTGAATAAATAGTTTTGAAATAAAATGGTTTTGGTTTCGAAGTATAAACTATTTTGAAAGGAATATATTTTTGAAATGAAATGATTTGATTTTTTTTGAAGTATAAACTATTTTGAAATGACCACGGCGTTATAATAACTTTCGGTTGTTAAAGATTCCGGCACCGAAAGTTGTCATACTCTCTGCCAATTTCGAAAACCACTTTAAAAACCGTGTACGCGGTGGAGATTCCAGAATGAAGTAGGATGGTGGCGACGTTCTTGAGGTATATTACGTTGACCCAACTCCCGTGAGTTGGCATAAGGTGGCTAAAACAGGAGCGATCTCGGGCCAAGTGAGGTCATTCCTCCGATCGGACACATTCCTTCGATACTATACTCTTACTTGTGATTGATTAGATGGCCATCCTTCGATTTTGATATGGGAGTGTGTTCCGAGGTGGGCATATGTGGCTGCTGCGTTATCACCAGCCCGTGTGCGTAATTGGTATATCTACCCTGGCATTGCCTTGTGTGCCGTGTCACCTACCATACCGAGCCTTTACTACGAGTTTGTTTTTCTCCCGTAGCCCGTGTGGTATCCTCTGACAGTCACCCAGTGTGGAGATGTCATGATATTGGATGGACTACTGGGACTATTGTGTGTGAAGGGTGATATGGGTAGCCCGGAATGCTATTTAAAAGTAAGTTTATTTTACTGTAGACATTATTATAATAGCGCAATATTACTTCATAGTAAATAGTTTAACGGATCCTTAAAGGATGGGCGATCCCAAGCATCCTTTAAGTTACTGTTCACTTGAGTTGATTTACAGTTCATAAGTATTTATGTCCTGACTCGAGTGTTTTGTGTTTTGCTTTACGCTCGAGTCAGATTAAGTGAGTTAGCATTCAAGATTCACCTTTGGAGTTGGAGCTTTCCTTGAAGATCCAGCCATCTATTTTGCTTTCTGTATCCAGTGATTTCAGTGATGTATTCTGATTTTTACCTGATGTATCTTGTTACTCTTCTGTTGTATCTTGTTTAACTCTGATGTATCTTATTTTTATATAGTAGCTTCATGAACTACTACCTCTTTTAATTCCGCTACATTATTATTTACTCTGTGTCTGTGATTTGTGATTATGTATTTACTATATATTCTGAGATTTTGCCAAATTTTATTTACAACGTGGTATTTTGAGCAATTCAAGTCCGACATGTGCGGATGCGAATGGTTGAAAATATCGGGTCGTTACAGTTGGTATCAAAGCTTTGGCTTTGAGGCAAAACTTAGAATATATGGTAAATTTAATTTCAGAATCACTTTCATTCGTGCTTGAATCTCTTCATTTTCATTCGATTTATTTTGAATTTTGGAACGTTCCCTGCGGTTCCAAAATCCATTCATGTCCCTCACTATTCATCTTCTTTTGATTTTGGAGTATCCCATAACTCCACTTCGAATGAGCTTTATAGTGAATTGGCAGTCCCGCCAATCTCAAAAATTCTTTTGTAAAGGGAGAAACTCCTTTACAATTAGCATCGATTCACCAGAGATTTATATCTATCCTTGGTTTAGATGCTAATATCTTTTGTTATTCCAAACTCTATCTCCTGAGGTCGAATGTAGATTTACCCCAGAAAATCCACATCGATCTTATTATTTAAGTCACGGTTGACCTGCTAAGGTTGCCCGCGATTTATATAAGCTTATCCATCTTCTTATTCTGTTATTTAAGCATCTCATCCTTGTTTCCAACTTATTTTCAAATCAGAATTTCCCTTGATTTGAGTTAATCATATTTGAATCTCTATCCTTCTTTGAAAATCTATTCATGTATAGTGTATTAGTATACTAATATTTAAAATTTAAATGTTTTATATATTGTGTTGTTTGAGTTGTTGATATTGAATTGGTTTTCTAATCGATTCGTTTGATCAACTCTATCGATAGGATTTCTAAAACACTTTGACAGAAAAAACTGACACAATATTATTTTGAAAATTTGGTTAATGAAATAATTTTTGATATAAGTAAATTTATGGAACTTAATAAATTGATTTAAACTAATCATTTGAAATGATAATGCTTGATTTATCATTTATAGTTCTATAAATGAATTTATAAATAGTTGTTTATAAATTGATTTTGGAACTGAAATGAATTTAAATCAAGAATGTGAGAATTTGATTTCCCATGGTTTCAAACCTTGTGTTTTCAAGTTTTAAAAGGATATATCATTTAAATTATTTTTGAATAGAAATCTGTTTCCAAAGAATTTTTAAATTAGTGCTGTTCTCTTTGTCGCTGGAAAATAATTTCGGTGATGACTACTGCATCATCAATATTCATTTTCGAGTTTCGAAGTGAAGAGACCGTTCTGTAATCTTGCTACAGTTTTGTTTTGGGAAATTTAATTGATTTGAATTTCTAAAATAGACTGGATTTATAACATATGCTGACATATGATTTAAATTTGAATATATATATATATATATATAGTATATGTACATTTATTTATCTCTAAATAGTTTGGAATTTATCGGAAATTTAATCCCTAAATTGTATCTTGAAAGATAATTTTAAGTGTAATTTCAAGATTCGGATAAATATTCAAGTTGAAATGATTGAATTGGAAAGTTTTATTTGTATAATATATAATTTCATTCCAATATAACTTACCTTAATTTTCAGAAGTTGAATATGTAATTGGATAATATACAACATAAAAAAAAAGAGATTTTATAAATTAAATTTGAGTGGTTATAATAAATGTTATACACTTGAATTTTAGTTATAAAATGATTAACAGTGGTAAATAAAGAAAAGGTAATGGAAAAATTTACAATATAAAATGATGATAAAGGAACTAAGAATAAATTTAAGTAGTTATAATAAGTATAAATATATTTAACATGGGAGATAAGATATATTGAGAGAAATAAACTTAATTTTAATTAGAAATAAAGAAGAATTAAATTTTATTTGGTACATTTTGAGTATAATAAAATATTTTTTCAAATACATAATTTTAAGGATTTGTTAATTTAAGATAATTGGATAATAAGATAATGAAATTGGAGATGATTAAGATTTATTTAACCCATGTAAAATTAATTTCCAACTTAAGTTGAAATTTTCATGGTTTCAAATTTATTATCTTATTTTGTTTACAAACTATCTTTTGGTTGTCCTAATTTTCCTTATCTTTCTACAGAATTGGAAGGCTATTACTTACACCAGTCTGTTTGGAAACTTTTCCATAGTCTTTGGTACTCATTTTTGAATCTGAGCATTGTTTTCCATCCACAGACCGTCGGTCAAACGGAAAGAGTGAATCAGATTCTTGAAGATCTTTTTCGTGCTTGTGTTCTTGAATCTGGAGGATCTTAAGAAGATCATCTCCACCTTGTTATACTTACCTATGACAATGGTTATCAGGTATAATTTCAGTCCTCTTGTCATCCTGTCCTAATCCCATTTCATTCTATCTTTTTCTGTGCTTTCCCGTACCTCTTTCCTTTTCGGGGACGAAAAGTTTTGAGTGGGGGAGAGCGTAACAACCCTGTATTTTGTGATCATTTTATTGTATATTTTATTTCTTTTAATTTGAATTTCCTGATTTAAAACATTATTTTATTTATTAAAAATAATAAACTTTGTTATTTAAATATAAATTTTGATCTTTATGTAAATTAGAATTTCAAACACGAATAAATTGAATATTTTCCAAAAATGTGGATTTTTGGTCAATCTGGTCAAACTTTGACTTTTAAAATTTAAATATTTGAAAATTTGAATTTCATCTTTTATTATGAAAATAAATAAAATTCCAAGAACATCGCTTTTCGTTTCGTGGAAATCCGATTTATATTGTGAAAGTTATGCTTTTTACAATATTGTGTGTAAATTGATTTATTTATCAATATTGTTTATTTTAAATTATATAAATAATATTTTTGGTTATTTTATCTTGTGTATATATGTGTTATGTGATATGATATGTATTTATTTATTTATTATTTATTTTTTAAAAACATTTTATAAGTGTAGTTACAATTTTCCAATGTTAAGTGTACATTGTTTATATTTTAAATGCTAGTTTCAATATATTAGCTATTTTCTTAATTCTATTTTATTTTTACTTTATTTTTTTTCTTTTCATTTTATTATGTTCATTTTTTTTATTTTTTTGAAATTTATTTGGTTTTATTTGAATAAAGAAAAAAGAAATTTCAAAAGACTTTGACCTTTTACTTTTGACCTTCCATCTTCACACCCCTTCATTTTCTTTGGCCGTTCCTTTCTTTATGGTAGCCGTGCATTCCTTACTTCATTTTCACATGAAAAACTCCTCATCCCCATCACAATTCACGGCCAAAACATTTCTTAAAGAAAAGGTAATGGTGTCTTTAAAATTTTCTACTCTTTCCTCTTCTTTTTATTGATTTTCTATTGATATTTGCCTTACTACTTCATGTAGTTTGCTCGGCTAGTCTCTTCCTCCATCAGCTCCACCATCACCACCATCATCTACAGCAGCTCTTGACCTCTTCCTCCTCTAAACAGCATGTGCTATGACCTTTGGATGAAGCCATCTCCTCAACTTTGCACAAAAACCCTTCCAAACAATGCCTAAGCCACATATGCTTCACCTACCCTTCATCTATCACCTTAGCCACCCCCTTAGCCACCACCACCTGCCACTCCACCACCTCTAGCCGCATCTCCAGCCCCACCTGATCATGTCCAGACCTGTACTAGCCTAGGGCCGAGCTAATTGACCCATAGGCCGAGCCTAGATGCAACCCAAACTCCACTTTATACCTTGTCTCTTTGTATACCCTATGTTGTAACTCTCCTATCCCTTCATCCACTTGTTGCCTTGCCTATATGATGTTTGACCTGACCTACATGATGCCATAACTGAGCTAAAGCACCATCATGGCCGAGCATTTGATCTTCTATGGTCGAGCATTGGAGTGATTAAAGCAAGGTCCAATCTATCTTGTTCATTTTGCTTTGTATTTCAAAATTGTTTCAATGTTATTTTGTGTTGAATATTTATATATTGTCTTGTTTGTTTTGTTTTGGGTTGTTGATACAAAATCATATCTTGGGTCTCTCCACTCATTCAAATCAAGTCGTTCTTGTCGTGCCTTTGGAATCACTCTTGGGTGTGTTGTTTGTCTCTAGCTTTGATAAAGGTGAGTCCTTCTCACTCTTACATATTTACTTATGAATTAGTGAATTGATGACAAGTGTTTAGTAAATTAAAAATGCTTATGCAAGTAGATGATGACCATATGATACGTTATTCCATGTTATTACTATATTAAATTTGTTAATTATAAACTGACACTTGATATATGACATTATATTGTGACATTGACAGGTTAGTGTATTGTTTACATTGTTTTTGCATATGATCACACTTCTTGTTAGAATAGAATCACTATGGGTTGAAATGATGTATACCCGAACGGACTTTAGAATAGAAAAAATCATTATGGGCTAAAATGATAGGCCTGAGCGATTTTTATTGTATTTTATTTGACTTGGGATTGCGGGTTTGAAATGATAGAACCCGGGTTTTCTTTGTAAACTGCGGATTGAAATGATATATATCCGTATCACTTGACCTAGGTTAGAAAATTATATACAGACCCCATGGTATATTTTTAAATGATTTTCTATAAAAATATTTATTTTTAAAATTATGAAATTTTGATTTAAAAAAAATATTTTATGGTTTTAAGAAAATTAAATATTAAGTCTTGAAATTGTGAATTTAAGTACGTAAATTTGAAGTAATTGTGATTTTTGACTTTAAATTTTATTTAAATAAATAAATAATGGAAATTAAATTTAAAGTTTTGAAATGATATTTGAAGTAAAATGTTAAGTTTTATTAAATTTATAAGTTAATAAACAGTGAATTTTGACTTAATAAATGAATGGAGTTTTTAAATTGAATATTTGATCTTAAAATTTTATTGTGTTAAATCATATGTTAAAAGGATTTTAAATGTGAAATTTTGAAGTCTAGAAATATGATTTTTAAGATACAATAATAAAAATTTGGAGTTTTATTATTATTTTTGAAAAGTTAAAATAAAATCTGGAATTTTATAGCATTTCCAAAATGTTGTAGTCTTTTGACAGCATTTTTAAATGCTGTTGTTTTTGAATTTAACTATGATTGAAATAACTAAATATCTATTACGGCATTTTATAAATGCTGTTATTCTTGAACTAAACTATTTTGGAAGTTATAAGCTACGATAACACCTTATAAATGCTGTCGCTGCTACAAATTTGATAATGTTTGAATGTTATAGATTTTAACATTGTCTGTGTTATATTTTAAAGTGTTAAATGATTTAACTTTTGGAAATTGATTATTTGTGAATATAAGGAGTTTTGAATATATTTTTAATATTTAAATTTTAATTTTAAGGAATTTAAATTGATTTGAATTTAAATAAGGTATGCTTGGTTATGTGTTTAATGGAATGAAATGTAATATAATAAATGAATTTTTGAATGGAATTTTGAAATGTATTTTTGTAATGATGTTTGAAATAATAAATGAATGACATAATTGATTTTTTAAATGATATTTAAATTTGAATATTTGGATTTGAATTCAAATAATGATTTGATTATGAAGTTTTGAAAGGATGTAATATTTTAATGATTTTGAAATGGTTTGGAAATGATTTGATCTTTATTTTAATAAAGAATGTGAATGTGGAATGATATTTGATTTTGATTTATTTGATGAAGGAATATTGAAGTTTATACTTATATGAAAAGATATTTGGCTTAATTGTTATTTAAGTTTATTTAAATAATATTGGATTTATGAAATGAATATTTCAAAACTACATAATAATGAAATTAGATTTGAGATATGAATATATGGAATTATAAAGTTTAGTTTTGAAATGTGGGATATTAAAGTTTGGAAATATATTAAAATTGGATGGTTATTTTGTAGATCAAATCTATATTTGAAATTTATAAGATTTGAAATGTTTTGTTAGAAAACTAAATTGAATTGAAACTGATGGTTTGATTTGAATTAAATTGGAAATTGGAAATTTCGTTTTAATTGAATAAATTTGTAAAATGCAAAGAATTAAAGGAATGTTCCATTATTTCAAATGCATGATTTCAAAATGTTATGATTTTCAAAGTGTAACAATTTCAAGTATTTTGGTTTCGGAAAAGTTGTAACTTTGAAAGTATTATAATTTTAAAAAGGTGAATATGTGTTTGAAATGGAAATGATAAACTATTTTGATTTGAATATAGTTTTGAAATAAAAATGATTTTGGTTTCGAAGTATAAACTATTTTGATTGAATAAATAGTTTTGAAATAAAATGGTTTTGGTTTCGAAGTATAAACTATTTTGAAAGGAATATATTTTTGAAATGAAATGATTTGATTTTTTTGAAGTATAAACTATTTTGAAATGACCACGACGTTATAATAACTTTTGGTTGTTAAAGAGACCGGGACCGAAAGTTGTCATACTCTCTGCCAACTTCGAAAACCACTTTAACAACCGTGTACGCAGTGGAGATTCCAGAATGAAGTAGGATGGTGGCGACGTTCTTGAGGTATATTACGTGGACCCAACTCCCGTGAGTTGGCATAAGGTGGCTAAAACAGGAGCGATCTCGGGCCAAGTGAGGTCATTCCTCCGATCAGACACATTCCTTCGATACTATACTCTTACTTGTGATTGATTAGATGGCCATCCTCCGATTTTGATATGGGAGTGTGTTTCGAGGTGGGCGTATGTGGCTGCTGCGTTACCACCAGCCCGTGTGCGTAATTGGTATATCTACCCTGACATTGCCTTGTGTGCCGTGTCACCTACCATACCGAGCCTTTACTACGAGTTTGTTTTTCTCCCGTAGCCCGTGTGGTACCCTCTGATAGTCACCCGGTGTGGAGATGTCATGATATTGGATGGACTACTGAGACTATTATGTGTGAAGGGTGATATGGGTAGCCCGTAACGCTATTTAAAAGTAAGTTTATTTTACTATAGACATTATTATAATAGCGCAATATTACTACATAGTAAATAGTTTAACGGATCCTTAAAGGATGGGCGATCCCAAGCATCCTTTAAGTTACTGTTCACTTGAGTTGATTTACAGTTCATAAGTATTTATGTCCTGACTCGAGTGTTTTGTGTTTTGCTTTACGCTCGAGTCAGATTAAGCGAGTTAGCATTCAAGATTCACCTTTGGAGTTGGAGCTTTCCTTAAAGATCCAGCCATCTATTTTGCTTTCTGTATCCAGTGATTTCAGTGATGTATTCTGATTTTTACCTGATGTATCTTGTTACTCTTCTGTTGTATCTTGTTTAACTCTGATGTATCTTATTTTTATATAGTAGCTTCATGAACTACTACCTCTTTTAATTCCGCTACATTATTATTTACTCTGTGTCTGTGATCTGTGATTATGTATTTACTATATATTCTGAGATTTTGCCAAATTTTATTTACAACGCGGCATTTTGAGCAATTCAAGTCCGACATGTGCGAATGCGGATGGTTGAAAATATCGGGTCGTTACAATATCTATTCAAGCAGCTTGACTTCTTACGGTTGCATCCTATTTTATGTCTGGCTGAAGTAGGAGTTTTATTGGTCTCTACCTAAAAGTATAAACACATTCTCATAACTCATAAGCAACCAACAGCTCAATGCTAGTAGGATAACTAACTTTTGCAGCTGCAATTCACTTGTATTTTAAAGATGTGTTGCAAAAGCGGCAAATATAATGAGGGTTTAATCGATGGTTTAAACAGTAATCAAATCAAAATGGTCACAAAATCAACCAAATATCATCGAGATATCAAAAACATAAGCAAATTTTTGAAAGAAGTGGTACTAAGAGGCGTTTATAGTGTTACCCATAATTGAATCAAACTATTCGGTGGTGTTTGAAGGAATTTAAGTGCAGATTAACTTTAACAGTTATAGGTACACTCATTTCTTTAGGATTAATAATTAAGAAGATCAGTAGATTGTCAACCAAGTTTTTTTTGTCAAACTGGGCAAGCTGTTTGTGTTATTAATGATGGTAACTCAAAATAAAATGAAAAACTACGTCTCAGCTATACAAATAAAATGAATTCGTTTAAACCTCGGGCGAATAGCTCTTAAGAAGAACTGTAAAGGCCCTTCCAAGCCCTAGATCAGCATTCTTCAAGATTCCTTTATCCTTATCAACTTAAAGATTTTATGGATTTAAATCCCTGTTATGCTTACATATTTCAAAATTCATAATAAATGAGACGCTAAGGCTAAAAATAGTAAAATGTAAGGAAGAAAGAAGGCCTGTGTAGCACTCCATGATTGAGGCAGTGGGCTTCTCCTTTACTAAGCTGATGCAAAAAGTTTTGCCTATTAACAGATGTATGGGAATTAGAAATTTTGTGCATAATGGTTCACCTGGTAGCCACGAACAACTTCTACAAACAGAATGCTGAATAATAATTGGTTTTGTTTGTGCATGTACCTGTACAGCAGTGAATTAGTCAAAATATTATTCTGGCAAATAGTTTTTTATCTGTTAGTATCAATACTATTAAGCAATCTATAGAAACAAAACGAAACAAAAAGCCAACCAATCAAAAATATTATCAGCAATACTAAACATTCTTGCTAAGATTTGTGTTTAGAAAAAATAAATGAGAACAACAGACAGCTATCTTGACAAAAGTGAACCTGAATAATAATTGATGACTGAAATTAATCTATGGAAGCTTAAAATAAACAAATATAATAAACTTACCAAAATATATTATAAAGCATTAAAGTTTTTACTTTTCAAATGGCATTCTAGTTAATAAGAAAGATGACAACCTTACCATGAATCATGATGTAACTTCTTCAAGGGAATAACACACCTCCAACTGAAGATCTAACTGCGGCAACAAGACCACCTGCACATGGGCATGTTACCTCAGAAGAAACATCAATCAAATCAACAGCCAAGTCTAATACTTGCATAAAAGACTTCTGTTCCATATGATGAGGAAGAAAAAAAGAAGTGATGCACAAAATACGGATTTGAAAGGAGATGTAGATAGAACATCCAAACTGATGAGTATTCCACAAAAGTAAAAGAACTTGAATCTAAATAAATGATAACTATTTCATATTTATTAGCATCTGGTTGTATTCAAGAATACGCTACGCACGTATCAACAGAAATTAAATTGAGTATTGCATATTGCTTATGTATCAAACATAGTAGAGGGAAATACTATGGTGAACAGGAAATATAACGAAAAATAAAATTTCTAATTGGAGTTCGTTAGTTACGTTGTGGATATAACCATAAAATCATAACCATTTTTTATGAATTATCTATTGATACCACAAACATATAATTTTCAATTTTCAGTCAAAAGCTCCATCTTAAACTAAACTTCTACAATAAATAGGGTCGGATATTGCTAGAGAGACTGCAGCAGCTTCAGGCCAATACGATGTATCCATCCCTTCAGTTAAAGATTTCTATCCATCTTACATTGGATACTATGTATGCCCAACTTGTCATTTACTTATTATTTATATACATAATCTTTTATCTTTAAATAACATGGGATATACGTTATTTGTTTTTATTGCAAAGGATGAACTTCTTTGGGCCTCTACATGGCTTTTTGAGGCAACAGATGATAAAAGCTACTTAAACTATGTCATTGACAACTCTGCTTCTTTCGGTAGTACTGGTTGGGCTGTAAAAGAGTTCTCTTGGGACAACAAATATGCTGGACTATAAGTGCTCCTAACCAAGGTTCTAATACAGGAAGAAAGCAGTGCAAACAATGCAACGTTAAGGCAATACAAAGCTAAAGCGGACTTTTTCTATAGATCTTGCATATATAAATTATATGTATTCTGTTAAAAAACTTTAAAAATATATTCAGATAGCCAGGCACTATAGAGCTAAGCTATAGTTCAAAAGCATTGCATTTTGCATTCTTAAGCCAAGTTTCAATGCTTCTAAATAATTTGTTTGTGCTGTTTTTTTGGTTTTGGATGATAAAAAGAGTATATTTATGTATTTACAAAAACAACTTGTCTGTTTTACATCTCCACTCAAACTCACAAATATATAGAACTCAAACTTTTTTTAGTGCAATAGATAGGAGAAATGGTTCATATGATGACATACCTTACAGTAGTTCAAATGAAGAAGAAAACTTTTATATCCTTGAGCTGCAGTAGAAGCTTTAGCAATCTCGTCTAATTTAACCAAACCTACAACTTTGCATCTCACAACATCCTAGTCTCACGAAGCAATTGCCAAAACTTAAAGACAACAAAATATATAACAAAAGATCGAAGAAAAATTGCAAGTTTTCAATCGTCAATCTTACCATGTGTATTCTAACATAGCACGGGTGAAATATCAACACTAACATTGAAATTAAACCAATATCTTATTCACTCGATTCTTAGATCTTATATCTCATATTTTAATAAAATAATACTCATGCTTCTCAAAATATATACATAGATATATAGTTGGTTTATTTTCTTTTCAAAATCATGCTATATCCTTATTAAAATTCAACCAAGTTTTATTTAATATTGTTCGTCAATGGAAATTTTATCGGTTTAGAAAACCGTCGAACAAATTTAAATTAAAAATAACCGCAAGCGCACGGTGTATGAATGTAGCACGTGGCGAATACGGGTCGATCCGTAGGGAATTGATGATTTTAAAATTCTACTCAATCAAATTAACCAAAGTTGGAAGAGTGATTATCTAAAAAAAAATGACAAAAGAAAATAGATAAAAATATGAGAGTGTTAAGACAATTTAGAGGCAATTTCCACTCTCTAGATCACATAAATCAACAAAATGAAATTATGATCTCTCTTTTCTTGTCATTAGTGAATTAGTTGATGTGCTTATCATAAGTATGGTATATTTGTGCTATTAATTAGCTCAATATAAACCATCAAACTATAACACAACCACTAATACACTTTTAAATCTCATAAAATATGATAACAAAGTTGAAAGAAAAATTTATTTTAAGCATGGCCTATTAACTATTAATTAGAAATATAAGCCATCAAATTTTAATTTCAACAATCACTTCTTTGCCATAATCATATGTAGATGAAGAGGCAATTTGTGTTTTGTTTGTTTAAGCATAACCTATTTGTTATAAACAACATAGACTATCAAATTCAAAGCTAAACAACATCATTAAACCACTTCAATCATTCTCATTAAGCATAAAAAGAGAGCATAAACATCAAATTAAGTTGAAGCTACATGATTAGAGAGCGTCATTACCCCTAAATTGAAGGGGTTTAGCCTCTCATATTTGTTATCATATGAACAAATGTAGCTTGCAACATGAGAGAAAAAGAAAAGGAAAAGAGAGCAAAGTGAAATGGAAAACTATTCTAATTGCATAAAGGAAAATCTACACTACTTGCATAAAAGGAAATGAACATGTAATTAAAAAGAAACAATAATTAACATTGCATAAAAGAAAAGAATTACATAAGAGAAGAAATGACTAAGTAGCCATGGAAAGAAATAGAGATTTGATTTATTTTCTAAACTAAAACTAACTAACTAAGAGGAAGATGACTACATGAAACATAAGGGGTATATATACAAGTTTTAAAACCCTAATTCACTTTTTGGGGAATGCCCAAAATGCCCCTTAGGAAGTGTGGAGGCCAAGTAATCATTAACATGTCTTAATCCCCCATTAAATGTACATGAAACCATTAAGTCCAAAAGCATGTGCATTGGCCTTTAATTTGTACATTAAGGTAGGTGGGTAGGTGGGGTCATCCATGATCTTCACTTTGAATTATTTCCATCTTCATTCCTTTATATCCATTTTGTGCATGCATGTTTCTTCATGAACCCACTAATATGAGAAGCTAAATTCCTACAAAATATTATAGAAATTTCCAATTAAATTCTTTCAAATTAAAATACGCGCACAAATGGCCATTTTGCCCTTATATGAAGATGAATATGTGAAAATTTGGAACTAATATGAATTTTTGTTAAAACAAGTTAAAATACCCAATATGATCATTTATTTAATTTAAATAGAATAAATATGGTGGTTTAAAATATGCACATTTACGTGCACATCAAATACCCCCACACTTATCTTTTTATTCGTCCTCGAATAAACTAAAACTAAGATAAATCCGTTTTCGTAGGAAGCACGATCGCATTGAGCGTATGCAACAAGCCGTTAAACCTCTGGGTGTCCCCAGTAGGACGAGTGTTGTCTCGTGAGGGTTTTCAGCGGATACTACCCACAAAATCCAAATGCAGGATGAAAATATTTACAAAATGCAAGATATATTTACAAAGAGATGAATGCAAATTTTTGAAAATATTTACAAATGAAGGATTTATTTTTAAATTGACACGAATAAGTTAAATATAGGTTTTGGTTATTATCTTGAAAATTTATGTCATTTACTCGTCAAAATTTCCAACAAAAATCAAGTTATCATATCAAATAGACTATAATTTAACTCGTTGTTTTGGTTAATAACAAAGTGTAACTATGAAATGGATTCTTAGTTGATTATCAAAGTTTATCAAAGTGGTATTTTCATTTCTTTTCAATAACAAATCAAATCAACTAAGTAAAAATAGTGCTAGGATTTCAATTGCTTGCTCTCTCATTATTTGCAAGAAAAATTACTCACCTAGCTCAGATAAACTGAGGCCAGATATACCACCCATGCACTGCCTTTCGGGCTTATGTGAGGGGAGTACAGAGCATGGCGAGTGAACACACTTTCATGCATACACTATCGACCGTAGGTGGTTTTTATTAAGTCTTTTTTTTACATGTGTTCCATACATCATAACCGTGAGGACTTTTAAATGAGTATGAAATCACATAATCAAAAATTCCAAGTAATCACCCATGCATAACCGTGAGGACTTTTAAATAAGAGTGAATACTTGGATGTTATTATTTTTTATTTTTATATTTTTTTGAGAGGGAGTTTTGCAAAATCATCTTAGCACCATTTAACTTAGAAGACAAAAAAAATGTTATATCCTTTACTTTAAATCAACCACTTTTTAAAACAAAGATTTTCGATTAGGATGTACTTCATAATTAACACATATGAATCTTCCTAGATACTAGTTAAACCATTATTATTTGTAATCAAACTTCATTTTTATTTTTGTTAAGACCAATAAATTTTCAAAAAATTCAATTTAATAAACCAAATCCATATATTTATCTTATAGTGTTCCTTTTAAAAACAAATCAAAAGAAAATTTGTTTTTGGGATTTTTTTTTTAATTTTTTTTTGATTTTAAAACAAAAATAAACCATGAAAAAAAAAATGAAGATGAGTCCCCCCACACTTGATTTTGACTGTGTCCCCACAGTCAACCCAAATGGAAGGAGAAAAATAAAATAAAAATTCTATATTTACATGAAAGATTACTATTTACAAGAGATGAGAAAGTATATAGTCAAAAAGTAAATGAAACGGTCTTCCAAAGACCAATTCATTTGTCTCGTCAAATGTGTGAGACACGGCTTAAGCACGAAAAACCAAATCGTAAAAGAATTTGAAGTTGATTGTCGATTTGGAAAAACGAATGTCGTTTTATTAAAAATCGTACGAGTTGTTTTATTTTCGATGATTTTCAGGGTCGACAAAACAATTGATTGAAGTTTTAAGTTTATTTTTACCAATTTGAAATTCAAGCTTATCATTGAAAACATTTTCACAATTATTGATTTCAAAATCAAAATGGTGATTTTCATCTTCCCCTTCGGAATTAACAACTCGTCATCCAAAAGTCCAAAAAATTCATGTTCATTAAACTCGTCTTCCTTTGTTGGATTATCAACAACTTCATCATGTAAATCGAGTTTCAAAGTTGTATTCAAATTTTCAGAAAAAGGAAGATCGAAGTTTAAATCGAGTTTCGCACCCTCAAAAGAATTGAAATTCAACTCAATTACCGCATTTTCAACAACTTGATTAAGATCGTCATCATCAAATTCAAAAGTTGTTATTTGAAAATCGTCGATTTGGGTAAAAGGTGGATTATCACTTGACTCATCACACGTTGAGATTTGATTTTGTTGTTCACGTTGTTTCATATAAGTTTCCAACAACAAATTCGTGTGATCATCGTAAATTTCATTCATTTATTCAACAAAATCCAATTTATAGTTATTAAATTGAGAATTTTCGATTTGGATTTGTTGAGAACAAAAATTTTCACTCGTAACATGGTTAAGATTATTTCCATTGCCAAATTCGTTTGAAAAGTTTTTCCCATTTTCATGTTGATTTTGGAATTCATTTTGGAGTTCGAAATTAAATTGGCATGGGTTATAATCGTAATCGTTTGAATTTTGAATTGAATTCAAATTTTGAAATCCTTGACTCGAGTTATTACACAAATCAGAATTGCATAAATCATTTATCTCTTGATTTTGTCGTGCAGAAAGTTCGAGTAAAGATGAAATCATTTCAATGCTATTTTCAAGAGTCGAACGTTGGTCATCGTTTTGAAAATTTTGTTGTTCGAAATTTGAATTATTTACAAAATAGTTGTTGTTAAAATTTCCATACGAATTTGGACTGAAATCATATGGATTATATTGATTTTCACAACTATTGTAAAGTTCAAGTGGATATGGATATTCAGACATTTTCAAGAATGTTTTTTTTTGGTTTTTTTTATAAACGAAAAATATTTACAAAGAAAATTGATTTTTGAAAAGGGAAATTGATTTTTGTTTTGTTTTTATTTTTCAATTTTTTTTAAATTTGGTTTTTCTAATTTTTTTTTGGATTTTTTTGAAATTTCAAAGAAAAGGATTTAAAAATTTCAAAGAAAAGGAATATTTAAAAAAAAATTAGTTTTGGATTTTGAAATTTTTTGTTTTTTTTAAATATGCATGAACAAATGCAACTAAATGAATGCAAGGGTTAATTACAAATGATTTATCCTAAGTTAACCCAAATTTGTATATTCACAAATTGTCTTAGATAAACAAGATAGTTCTCGGCCAGGTAAAGGGCAGGAGTTATCGGTGCACCACGAATCACCGTAGCAATGCAGCCGAAGGTTTAAGTACCTTCAGAGGCACAACCACTATAATATTTACGAATCACCGTAATATTTATAAATGGTTATTATTCTGCCGTAGCCTAGACACCAAGAAATTAAATTGTTCAAAGAAGACAAATTGTTAATACACAATTAAGTGTTATCGATGTCTAACCGTTATTATTAACAAAATTTTAGAATGAAATGCAAAGCTGAAATTAAACGTGTATTAAAAATGCAACTATGATGTTTTTTTTAAATGCAAATGCAAGCAACCAACAATGCAATTCAAATAAAACTAGAAATGAAAGCAGAATTTTTTTAGCAAGCAGAGCAATTTATTTTGGCTAGCGAAGGAAGCAATTTTCAGCAAGCTATTCTTCCTTTATTTCCTGCTTTGGCAACCTGAAAATTTAAAACTAAGATATATACAATAAATCTTTTTTTTTTGAAAGGAAATTTAAAAGTAGGGTTTTACTTAAAAAAAAAAATTGTTTGTAAGGAAACAAAATTTAAAAGTGAAGTTAAAAAATTTGAAACCAAAAGACAATTTAAAAGCAATTCAACTCAACTCAACCTACATTTTTTTTAAAGGAAGAATGAACAAAAGAAAGATGGTAAAAAAAAGAAAAAAGAAAACAAAACGTAAAATAAAAAATGAAAACAAGTCGGCCCCCTTACAAGTTCCTTATCCTCACGCAAACAACATTACCCAGCTGACTCAAAGTGTTTGCCTGATACAAATTCAAACCGAAATTTTCAACGAAATGTCCAAACACAAGTTCAAATCGACGTTCCCTCGAATTCAAAATAAATTTGTTCACTTGGGTGCGGGTTGAGGCGATGTCGCTGCTCGCGATTGATTCTGAAGGCGGTGGATTAGTGGTCGATTGATGTTCAGGTGATGGTGACTGTAATTGAGGAAGGGGGGTTTTGGTTTGTGACCGGGTTAGTGATTTTGATTGTCAGAGGGATGCAGTGGTTACTGGGTTCGATTATTGTTGACAGAAGTGAGGAGGCAGTCGATTATTGGCTGATTGTAGTGGAGTGGAGTATGCGGAAGTAGGAGGCGGTTCTTGGGGAAGGCGATGGACTATTGGGTGGTTTCCTGTGTTGTAATTTGGTCAGAGGTGGTTAGGAATGTAGGGAAGTGCTAGTGAAGAAGTGGGTTTCTGGTGGTTATAGGTGTTTGAGGAGGAGCAGAGGCAGATGTCGGCAGAGGCAGGTCTATGTTGTATTGGTTGTGAATGTCGAGGAAGGTGAAGATGGTGTGTACTTGAATGTTGAAGTATGTTAGTGGAATAGGATGGAGTTTGAAGCAATGAAGTGGGGATGCAGTGTTAATGGCTGGAATGGCAGTCAGTATTAATGGTGGTTTGTGATGATGGAATCGAAATGGCGATTGAGTAATCGGTGACAGTGACGGTTTCTGGCAATTGCAGTGGGTAGGAATAAGTGATGTTGCTCACGGTTGTGGTGTATGGTCAGGGAGGTTGTGGTGGTTTGTATGTCAGTTGTGGTGATTGTGGTCTGAAAGAAGTAGGAAAGAGGACTGTAGTGATGGACGGAGGAGGGGGTGACTGGCCAGAGGGGTTTGATAGCAGAGGCAGCGATGGTGGTTGTGTGGATGTTTGGGACTGAAGTGATATTTTTGCAGTGAAGAGGAGGCTTACTGTCAGTGCTGTTTGGTGGAGATGTATATGGATTCGATGAAGCTTTTGATGCTGCTGGGGTTATGTGGGAGTCAGTTATGTAGGGGAGGAAAATGTATGAAGTGGCTGTGAGGAGATGTTTGGATTGGAGTGATGAAATTGAAGTGGCAGAGGTGGATGTTGATGTTTTAATGGATATGAAGTGGTCAGTGGCAACAGTTTAGACAAATGGTGGTTTGTAGAATTGATGGTTGTGGAATGAGAGCAGAATTGATGGTTATTTGGTCAGGTGAATAGGTGGTTGGTCTGTGCGGTGGTCAGTAGAAGTATTGATGATGGTTGACAACAGTGAGATAGTGAAGAGAGAAGAATGCTTTATGGAGCAGTGGGAATGGCAAGTGTATGTAAATGAGGGTGGTATGAATGAACTGCAGTAAATGTTGCAGTGTTATGTTATGGAATGGAGTTTGAAGTTGTGATGGAGAAGTTTTGGTGATGGTTCAGGCAGAAATGAATGTGGTTGTGATCAATGCAAGGATGTGAAGACAGAGCACTGTGCAAGGGGAAGTCAAAGGAGAGTTTCCACTGTATATTCACAGTGAACAGTGCACAGAAATGTGCAATGTAAAGTTTTTTTTTAAAAATAAAAATGTAAAATGTAAATGAAAAATGCAAATGAAATAGAATTTTTTCTTTTTCTTTTTTGAATTTTTGTGTGCTTTTTTTTCTTTTTGTAGAAATGCAAATGCAAAGGGCAAACTAGTTCAATATGCACAAAACAAATTGAAAACAACAAAAACACACACACACACAACTTTTTTTTTAATTGCAAACACACACAAAATAAAATCACACAAAAATCAAACAAAAAAAACACAATATAATCAAAAGAAAATAATTCGAAGAATAGAAAGTAAAATCAAACAAATCCCCGGCAACGGCACCAAAAACTTGTTTGTCAATGGAAATTCTATCGGTTTAGAAAACCGTCGAACGAATTTAAATTAAAAATAACCGCAAGCGCACGGAGTACGAATGTAGCACGTGGCGAGTACGGGTCGATCCGCAGGGAATTGATGATTTTAAAATTCTACTCAATCAAATTAACCAATGTTGGAAGAGTGATTATCTAAAAAAAAAATGACAAAAGAAAATAGATAAAAATATGAGAGTGTTAAGACAATTTAGAGGCAATTTCCACTCTCTAGATAACATAAATCAACAAAATGAAGTTATGATCTCTCTTTTATTGTCATTAGTGAATTAGTTGATGTGCTTATCATAAGTATGGTATATTTGTGCTATTAATTAGCTCAATATAAACCATCAAACTATAACACAACCACTAATACACTTTTAAATCTCATAAAATATGACAACAAAGTTGAAAGCAAAATTTATTTTAAGCATGGCCTATTAACTATTAATTAGAAATATAAGCCATCAAATTTTAATTTCAACAATCACTTCTTTGCCATAATCATATGTAGATGAAGAGGCAATTTGTGTTTTGTTTGTTTAAACATAGCCTATTTGTTATAAACAACATAGACTATCAAATTCAAAGCTAAACAACATCATTAAACCACTTCAATCATTCTCATTAAGCATAAACATCAAATTAAATTGAAGCTACATGATTAGAGAGAGTCATTACCCCTAAATTGAAGGGGTTTAGCCTCTCATATTTGTTATCATATGAACAAATGAAGCTTGCAACATGAGAGAAAAAGAAAAGGAAAAGAGAGCAAAGTGAAATGGAAAACTATTCTAATTGCATAAAAGAAAATCTACACTACTTGCATAAAAGGAAATGAACATGTAATTAAAAAGAAACAATAATTAACATTGCATAAAAGAAAAGAATTAAATAAGAGAAGAAATGACTAAGTAGCCATGGAAAGAAAGAGAGATTTGATTTATTTTCTAAACTAAAACTAACTAACTAAGAGGAAGATGACTACATGAAACATAAGGGGTAAATATACAAGTTTTAAAACCCTAATTCACTTTTTGGGGAATGCCCAAAATGCCCCTTAGGAAGTGTGGAGGCCAAGTAATCATTAACATGTCTTAATCCCCCATTAAATGTACATGAAGCCATTAAGTCCAAAAGCATGTGCATTAGCCTTTAATTTGTACATTAAGGTAGGTGGGTAAGTGGGGTCCTCCATGATCTTCACTTTGAATTATTTCCATCTTCATTCCTTTATATCCATTTTGTGCGTGCATGTTTCTTCATGAACCCACTAATATGAGAAGCTAAATTCCTATAAAATATTATAGAAATTTCCAATTAAATTCTTTCAAATTAAAATACGCGCACAAATGGCCATTTTGCCCTTATATGAAGATGAATATGTGAAAATTTGGAATTAATATGAATTTTGGTTAAAACAAGTTAAAATACCCAATATGATCATTTAAAATATGCACATTTACGTGCACATCAAATACCATATGGTACCCGAATCAAAAGAAAACACCTTTATTAGTATGCAAAAATAATTTTAAATTCATTTATAAAATATCTCAAATATTTCTCAAACTTCTCTTATAGAAAAAACTTATATATTTAAATCACTCATCATTAATAATTTAAATTTAATTTCAAATTATTTTAAAAACAAATTAACTTCATTTCATCCAAGCTTTTTTAGCTTCAAATCTTAGGTAAAAAGAATCGTATTATATAGATGGGATTTTAAATTCAAACTTAATTTAAATCATATTATTTTGAATGTGAAAATAATTCAAATTCCACTATGTCCAAAATAGTTCAAAATCATTTTACAAAATCTTTGAGTTATAGTATTTATCGAAATTATTTTTCGAGGAATTATATATAAAAATCCTCATTTTAAATTCAAAATAATCAACCTTTAGTTAATAAACATTATTCCAAAACAATACTTTTCAAAGAATTTAAATCCCCAAATAACTTGATTTTAATTCAAGTATGTTTCAAAATCAAATTCTTTTAAAATACCATGATAGCTTTAAATACTCATATCCTATTTTTCGTATAAATAATTCAACCTACCATTTTAATTTAACTTTTCTATCTTCCAAAACAACAAATATCAACATGTATAGCATACTATTCAATCAACGTTCATCTATTTCAAACAATCGTTGATAAATAATCAATTATCCTAAACAATTCAATCATTGATCATCTACAAACAGCAATCAAGGCTACCAAGCCATCTTCATTCATTTGATCAAAATAGAAATCAATTTCATCAGTTTGCAATTATATAAAGCCATGGATAGATTAATAGAATCCCTAGAAGTAATTTGCTTTAATGTAAATAAATTAAAGCAAAAAGGATATGAATTGCTCTATCTGAAAATTTGAATTAGGATCATACTCGTTAATGTATATAAATTAAAACCGTTTAAGTTACTACACTAAACTTATGTAGAAGTAGAGATTGAAGTCACCGTAAATTTTCAACCACTTAATAGAAAATTAATATGAGGTTATACTCACTGAAACAATGTATTACCCTTACCAACATTCACTAAACATCAATTCGCAGTCAAAACATTTCAGGTCTTCTTCACTGTGAGCACCAAACTACCCTAACGTTAATTATCTGATCGACTTCATTCCATGTACATCCACACCACCAACAACACGTCATCAACATCTTCATGGGCACATTCACATCGAAGTCCCCAACTATCTGCCTATGGCCATGCCCAACCTTTACTATTCATACACCACCGTCGGTCTCGAACTGCACGTGTAAAGCCCCATCGACAACTTTGGCCATGAGCCTTGTCGCCATCAACAGTAATCGCGTTGTGTCAGTTCTAGAACCCATCACATGACGTTGTCGATCCCCTCCTTCCTTGCCTTGTTGCTCCTAAAATCGATGTCTTATAAGCAATGTCACACGATTAAATTCTTTTCTTCTTCTAATGAAATGATTTTGGAACAAAAGGCTAAAGAAGGATTTGGGCAAATAAATCTTCTTTTATCTGCAGTTTCCTTAGGAGATATGTAATTGGTTAGGGAAGTTGCCGTGGAAATTACGTGATAGGCGAAATTGAATTTGAGGATGGATGGGAGCGGGGACTACGCGGAGGAAATCTGGGAGGAAGAGAATTAAGTTTTAGGAGGGTGAAGGGAAGGAGAGTAAGGGATGCGGTGAGAAATAAGAGCAGGAGTGTGAACCGGTAATCAGTTGGAAGAAAGGGTAATTCTGGAATTTCAAAACGACACCAATAAAGTTAATTCAATGAATTTTCCATATTAGTAGTAGAGATAATGTTATATATTGACTTATAATGTTATAAAATTTAGCGTTCTAAATACTTATGAGTCCATAGTTTCAAACATAAGAGAGTGAAAATATAGGGAAACTCAAAACCATCTGTGCGAATATTACTGGACCTACAAATAAATATACTACTTGCATAGAATTAAAAAAGTAGCTTAAAAGAAGAATTAAACAGTTCAACTCAAGAAAAAGCTATAAGTACGCTCATATCCAACTCCTACATTCATTTTCTACATGCAATCTTCCATGCATAGTAATGTCTTCTGGTCAAAAAGGAACTTCAAGAGAAACAAATCAAAAGGCATCCAAATTGAGAAAATTTTCATCTCTAATTTAATCGGAGCTGCTGTAGTGACTGTAACAGAACAACAGACGTAATCTGCACGAGATTGTAATGAGTATGTCAACTCTGTGATACATTGTATATAACAGTAGAGTAGAAGAAACAAAAGAAATTAGAACTGGAAAGGAATGAGAATGTGATCAGTATTCTCTTCTATTTATAATTTCGTCCGCACCCCTTCGAACAGTCGCGTTCGCCTGACGGGTTGCACCCGTTGCCTTTCATTGCTGCTATTCGTTAACGGGCCGCACTCGTTCGCTACTGGTTCTGCGTTTGCACCAGCTGCTGCCATAAGTCGCACCCGCTCGCTCTAGCGGCTCGCACCCGCTTCCGTCTGCTAATGGATGCGTCTGTTCGCCAAAAAACCTGCGCTCGCTTTAGAAGTCGCACCTCCTCAGTCAATCCGCGTCCACTTCTAAACAGATTCACACCTATTCGTATAGCCTGCAACTGTAAGAAAACCAGGCCCAATTTTGCAGTAAAAATAGGATCACTTAGACCCAAACCCAAACCCCGGCCCGATTCGATAGGACGGACGGCGGCGGCACGCGCACATGTGGCGGTGATGCATGATGTCCCTTCTCACAACGAAGCAAACATTTGGTACCCCAAGGCCCTAACCCCTTCATTGCAAAGCTATTAATATACTAGAATAGCTTTGCAATTGTAGCGATGTGGGACTATGTTGTTTTCATTCATTTTACTATTAGGAATTCCAACATTCCCCCACATAAATGATAATATACATATCCCCCACACAAAGAGAAATATCACAGAGTATATATCGAATAATGCTTTATCGTGGATAAGTAGATATTTCACTTTGAACTTTCCCTAGTTAAAACTTATCGGATCTACTTGGCTAATCAGTGAATTATTTCATCTTGAGCCATCGGTCTTTATTGTATATCCAGACAATAAGCTTTACGAAGCATCGATTCCCTTCTCATCCAATCTCTTGGTTGTGTTCACTTTGGTCCTGAACAATTTTGGTTCTACGAGTGTTTATAGAATATATAAGCCTTTAATATTCTCATAGAGCCGACCCAGCTCACACTAACAAAGGTGATCGCAACCATTAATAGTATCCAACATATACCCCACTTGTTATTTCCAAGATATGATCATCATTAAAAAACATAGTTTTAACCTTTAAATACTTCTGTAGGCATGCATTTATACCGTGCAACATAGGAATGGAGTTGGACTATGTCCAAGCAAATGCATTACGTCTTGAGTTACTCAGAACTGGTTTGCCTATTGATCCTAGTCCATGGGATCTCCAATCGCTAGGATAGGTTTCCGTATAAGATAATTCTTGGTCGTTTAGGCTTTTAAACCCATTCCGCTCGATGCGCAGTCAATTTTCTCTCTTGATAAACCTTTAGCAAATGGATCTGCTAGGTTATCATTTGTTCTCACATAATCTATGGAAATAGTTCCATTTGAAAGTAACTGCCTAACTGAGTTATGGTGTCGACGATATGTCGTGACTTTTCATTATACACAAAGTTGTGTGCTCTTCTTAGCGCAGCTTGGTTATCACAGTGTATGCATATGGCCGGTATAGGTTTAGGCCAAAATGGAATATCTTCTAAAAAGTGGCGAAGCCATTCTGCTTCTTCGCTTGCTTTATCTAAAGCGATGAACTTTGATTCCATAGTGGACCGAGCTATGCATGTTTGTTTAGTTGATTTTCATGATACTACTGCCCCTGCTATGGTAAAGACATAACCACTCGTTGGTTTTGATTTCTCTGAATCAGCAATCCAATTTGCATCACTATATACATCTAAGACGGCAGGATATTTTCCATAATGTAAGGAATAATTTGTGGTATTTTTTAAATATCCAAGCACTCTCATTAGTGATCTAGTGTTCTTTTCCTGAATTGCTTGTATACCTGCTCAGTCGACTTACTGTATAAGCTATGTCTGGTCTTGTGCAACTCATGAGATACATGAGACATCCTATTACACGAGAGTATTGCATTTGCATTACACTCTCATTAATGTTTTTATGCAGTACTTCTGATGGATTAAAAGGTGTTCTTACTCCTTTAATTCCAAAATTTTGAAAATTTTCAATCACTTTGCCTACATAGTGTGACTGAGATAATTCAATTCCATTAGGTTTTTTTATTATTTTGATTCCCAAAATAACATCTGCAACTCCTAAGTCTTTCATATCGAAATTGCTAATTAACATCTTCTTTATGGTCATTATTACCTGAGTATTTGGACCAAATATTAACATATCGTCTACATATAAACAAATCATCACATATGATTGTCCAATTTGTTTATAATAAACACATGGCATTCATTTATACGAAAACCATTTCTCATCATGATGCTATCAAATTTTGCGTGCCATTGTTTTGGAGCTTGTTTTAGTCCGTATAATGATTTTACTAATCTACAGACTTTGTTTTCATTTCCTTTGGAAACAAAACCTTCAGGTTGCTCCATGTAGATCTCCTCATCGAGATCTCCATTTAAGAATGTTGTCTTTACATCCATTTGATGAATTTCTAGATCATAGATCGATGCAATTGCTATTAGCATTCTTACAGAGGTTATTCGTGTTACCGACGAATATGTATCAAAGAAGTCTACTCCTTCTTTTTGACGATATCCTTTGGCTACTAATTTGGCTTTATACTTATCGATAGAGCCATCAGCTTTCATTTTCTTCTTGAAAATCCATTTACAGCCAATAGGTTTTATTCCAGGTGGAATATCAACAATTTTCCAAGTTTTATTACTTAGAATTGAATCAATTTCACTTTGGATTGCTTCTTTCCAACATGACGATTCAGAAGATGACATTGCTTCCTTGTACGTTCGAGGTTTGTGTTCTAACACATATGTGAAAAAATCCGAACCAAATATCTTGGAAGTCCTATCCCTTACGCTTCTTCTTGGTTCAACTTCCTCAATCTCATGATGAGTTTCATCTTCATGTGAATTGCTTGATTCTTCTCTTGTCCTTTTAGGGACACTATTTCCTTCATTCCTTTTGTGTGGAAACACGTCTTCAAAGAATGAGGCATCTCTAGATTCATTGATTGTATTTACATGAATATTAGCTATATCAGACTTGAATACCAAAAATTTGTAGGCACTACTATTTTGGGCTGGCCCTAAATAGTAACAATCTACTATTTTTGGTCCAAGTATGACTTTCTTGGAGGCGGAACTGGAACTTTTGCCAAGCACCCCCACACTTTGAGGTATTTAAAACTTTATTTGTGTCCTTTCCATAACTCATATGGAATTGTTCTTGTTTTATTGTGAAGGACTTTGTTTAATATGTGATTAAACATATTTAAGGCTTTCCCCCACAAGTTCATTGGTAGACCAGAGGTTAAAAGCGTGGCATTAATCATGTCTTTTAACGTTTTGTTCTTCCTCTCGGCTACACCATTTTGTTGTGTTGAATATGGAGCTGTTGTTTGATGAATTATACCATTTTTGGCACAGAACTATTCAAATGGTGATTCATATTCCCCACCTCGATCAGATCTCAATATCTTGATCTTTTTATTTAACTAATTTTCTACCTCAGTCTTATACTTTATAAATGATGTAATTGCTTCATCTTTACTATTCAAAAGATATACATATACTTTACAAATGATGTAATTGCTTCATCTTTACTATTCAAAAGATATACATAGCAATATCGCGTATAATCATCGATAAAAGTGATAAAGTATCTTTTTCCACCTCTTGTAGGTAATGATTTAAAATCACATAAATCTGTATGAACCAAACCTAGTGTTTCGGTGCTTCTTTCAACAGATTGAAATGGCTTTTGAACCATTTTTGCTTCTACACATGTCTCACATTTGTAGTTCTTATCTTCTTGGAATTTAGGAATTAATCCCAAGTTTAATAATATTTTCATTTTTCGGAAATTTATGTGTCCCAATCTATCATGCCATAGTAAAATTTCATGCTAAAGCAAGTAAGAAACTTCAATTTTATTAATAGCACAATCAGAATACATAGTTTTATTGCCGATAACGGCTACATTTGCTTTAAATAGGCCATCACATAAATATCCCCTTCCGATATACATTCCATCTTTGGACTGAACCATCTTGTCTGACTTGAACACTATTTTGAATCCTTTCTTCGATAGTACTACACCGGAGATGAGATTCTTACGTATGTCTGGAATGTGGAGCACGTCATTCAACTTGACAGTTTTTCCAGAAGTAAACTTGAGGATTACTGTGCCACTGCCTTCGATCATGGATACTATATAATTTCCCATATAGAGTTTTTCTTTGTGATCGAATTTCTAGTATGTAGAAAACATGGATTTGTCAGAGCAGACAGGACGAGTAGCGCCTGTGTGAACCCACCATTAGTTAGGATTCTGAACCATATTGCATTCAGATACATCTGATTCTGCCATGTGAGAAAGTCGTCACCATCTCCTTTAAAAGGATCATGCCTATTGTGTGTAGTAGCCTTTGTTGATAGTTCAACTGTTGTCATCTCTGTTTTAGCGCAAATAGGAAAGTCTTAAGATGTAATAGAACAACAGAGGTAATCTGCACGAGATTGTAATGAGTATGTCAACTCTATGATATATTGTATAGAGAAGTAGAGAAGAAGAAGCAGAAGAAATTAGAACTGGAATGGAATGAGAATGTGATCAATATTCTCTTTTGTTTATAATTTCATCCGCACCCCCTTCGAACAATCGCGTCTGCCTGACGGGTTGCACCCGTTGCCTTTCATTGCTGCGGTTCGTTAATGGGCCGCACCCGTTCGCTACTGGTTCTGCGTTCGCACCCACTGCTGCCATAAGTCGCACCCGCTCGTGTATAACGGGTCGCATCCGCTTCCGTCTGCTAATGGATGCGTCTATTCGCCAAAAAACCTACGCCCGCTTCAGAAGTCCCACCTCCCCATTCAGTCCGCATCCGCTTTTGAATAGATTCGCACCTGTTCGTATAGCCTGCAACTGTCCGAAAACCCGACCTAGTTTTGCAGTAAAAATAGGTTCATTTAGACCCAAACCCAAACCCAAACCCGAACCCGAGCCCGACCCGGTTCGGTCGGACGGACGGCGGCGACGCGCCCATGTGTGGTGGTGATGCATGATCTCCCTCCTCACAACGAAGCAAACATTTAGGTGCCCCAAGACCCCAACTCCTTCATTGCAAAGCTATTAATATACTAGAATAGCTTTGCAATTTTGGCGATGTGGGACTATGTTGTTTTCATTCATTTTACTATTAGGAATTCCAAAAATCCCCCACATGAATGATAATATACATATCCCCCACACAAAGTGAAATATCACATAGTACATATGGAATAATGCTTTATCGTGGATAAGTAGATATTTCACTTTGAACTTTCCCTAGTTAAAACTTATCGGATCTACTTGGCTAATCGGTGAATTATTTTCATCTTGAACCGTCGGCCTTTATTGTATATCCAGACAATAAGGTTTATGAAGCATTGATTCCCTTTTCATCCAATCTCTTGGTTGTGTTCATTTTGGTCCCGAACAATTTTTGGTTCTGCGGGTGTTTATAGAAAATATAAGCCTTTAATATTCTCATAGAGCCGACCCAGCTCACACTAACATAGGTGATCGCAACTATTAAGAGTATCCTATATATACCCCACTTATTATTTCCAAGATATGGTCATCATTAAAAAACATAGTTTAAAATTTAAAATACTTCTGTAGGCATGCATTTATATTATGCACCATAGGAATGAAGTTGGACTATGTCCAAGCAATTGCATTACGTCTTGAGTTACTCAGAACTGGTTTGCCTATTGATCCTAGTCCGTGGGATCTTCAGTCGCTGGGATAGGTTTCCGTATAAGATAACTCATGGTGGTTTAGGCTTTTAGACCCATTCCCCTCGATGCGTAGTCAATTTTCTCTCTTGATAAACCTTTAGTAAATGGATCCGCTAGGTTACCATTTGTTCTCACTTAATCTATGGAAATATTTCCATTTGAGAGTAACTGTCTAACTGTGTTATGGCATCGACGAATATGTTGTGACTTTCCATTATACACAAAGTTGTGTGCTCTAATAAGCGCGGCTTGGTTATCACAGTGTATGCATATGGCCGGTACAGGATTAGGCCAAAACGGAATATCTTCTAAAAAGTGACAAAGCTATTCTGCTTCTTCGGCTGCTTTATCTAAAGCAATGAACTTTGATTCCATAGTGGACCGAGCTATGCATGTTTGTTTAGTTGATTTCCATGACACTGCTGACCCTGCTAAGGTAAAGACATAACCACTCGTTGATTTTGATTCCTATGAATCAGCAATCCAATTTGCATCACTATATCCTTCTAAGACGGTAGGATATTTTTCATAATGTAAGGAATAATTTATGGTTTTTTTAAAATTTCCAAGCACTCTCATTAGTGCTTTCCAGTGTTCTTTTCCAAGATTTCTTGTATACCTGCTCAGTCGACTTACTATAAGCTATGTCTGGTCTTGTGCAATTCATGAGGTACATGAGACATCCTATTACACGAGAGTATTGTAGCTGCATTACACTCTCATTAGTGTTTTTATGCCGTACTTCTGATGGATTAAAAGGTGATCTTTCTACTTTAATTCCAAAATTTTGAAAATTTTCATTCACTTTGTCTACATAGTGTGACCGAGATAATTTAATTTCATTAGGTGTTCTTATTATTTTGATTCCCAAAATAACGTCTGCAATACCTAAGTCTTTCATATCGTAATTTCTAATTAACATCTTCTTTACGGTCTCTATTACCTGATTATTTGGACCAAATATTAACATATCATCTATATATAAACAAATCATCACATATGATTGTCCAATTTGTTTATAATAAACACACTTATCGCATTCATTTATACGAAAACCATTTCTCACCATGACACTATCAAATTTTGCTTGCCATTGTTTTGGAGCTTGTTTTAGCCTGTATAATGATTTTACTAATCTACAGACTTTGTTTTCATTTCCTTTGGTAACAAAACCTTCAGGTTGCTCCATGTAGATCTCCTCATCGAGATCTCCATTTAAGAATGCTGTCTTTGCATCAATTTGATGAATTTCTAGATCATAGATCGATGCAATTGCAATTAGCATTCTTATATAGGTTATTCGTGTTACCGGCGAATATGTATCAAAGAAGTCTACTCCTTTTTGACGATATCCTTTGGCAACTAATCTGGCTTTATACTTGTCGATAGATTCATCTGCTTTCATTTTCTTCTTGAAAATCCATTTAAAGCCAATAGGTTTTATTCCAGGTGGAATATCAAAAATTTCCAAAGTTTTATTACTTAGAATTGAATCAATTTCACTTTGGACTGCTTCTTTCCAACATGAAGATTCAGAAGATGAGATTGCTTCCTTGTACGTATGAGGTTCGTGTTCTAACACATATGTGAAAAAATCCGAACCAAATGTCTTGGAAGTCCTAGCCCTTACGCTTCTTCTTGGTTCAACTTCCTCAATCTCATGATGAGTTTCATCTTCATGTTAATTGCTTGATTCTTCTCTTGTCCTTTTAGGGACACTATTCCCTTCATTCCTTTTGTAAGGAAACGCGTCTTCAAAGAATGAGGCATCTCTAGATTCATTGATTGTATTTACATGAATATCAGCTATATCAGACTTGAATACCAAAAATCTGTAGGCACTACTATTTTGAGTTGGCCCTAAATAGTAACTATCTACTGTTTTTGGTCCAAGTTTGACTTTCTTGGGAGGCGGAACTTGAACTTTTGCCAAGCACCCCCACACTTTGAGGTATTTAAAACTTGGTTTGTGTCCTTTCCATAACTCATATGGAATTGTTCCTTTTTTATTATGAGGGGCTTTGTTTACTATGTGACTAGACATGTTTAAGGCTTCCCCCCACAAGTTCGTTGGTAGACCAAAGGTTAAAAGCATGACATTAATCATGTATTTTAACGTGTTGTTCTTCCTCTCGGCTACACCATTTTGTTATGGTGAATATGGAGCTGTTGTTTGATTAATTGTACCATTTTCGGCACAGAACTGTTCAAGTGGTGATTCATATTCTCCACTTCGATCAGATCTCAATATCTTGATCTTTTTATTTAACTGATTTTCTACCTCAGCCTTGTACTTTATAAATGATGTAATTGCTTCAGCTTTACTATTCAAAAGATATACATAGCAATATCGCGTATAATCATCAATAAAAGTGATAAAGTACTTTTTCTCGCCTCATGTAGGTAATGATTTAAAATCACATAAATCTGTATGAACCAAACCTAGTGGTTCGGTGCTTCTTTCAACAGATTAAAATGGTTTTTTGAACCATTTTTGCTTCTACACACGTCTCGCATTTGTAGTTCTTATCTACTTGGAATTTAGGAATTAATCCCAAGTTTGATAATATTTTCATTTTTTGGAAATTTATGTGTCCCAATCTATCATGCCATAGTAAAATTTCTTGCTCAAGCAAGTAAGAAACTTCAATTTTATTAATAGCACAATCAGAATACATAGTTTTATTGCCGATAACGGCTACATTTGCCTTAAATAGGCCATCACATAAATGTCCCCTTCCGACATACATTCCAGCTTTGGACAGAACCATCTTGTCTGACTCGAAGACTATTTTGAATCCTTTCTTCGATAGTACTGCACCAGAGATGAGATTCTTACGTATGTCTGGAACATGGAGCACGTCATTCAACTTGACAGTTTTTCCAGAAGTAAACTTGAGGAGAATTTCCCATATAGAGTTTTTCTTCATGATCGAATTTCTTGTATGTAGGAAACATGGATTTGTCAAAGCAGACATGATGAATAACACCTGTGTCTACCCACCATTGGTTAGGATTCTAGACCATAATGCATTCAGATACATCTGATTCTGCCATGTTAGAAAGTCGTCAAGATCTCCATTAAAAGGATCAAGCCTGTTGTGTGTAGTAGCCTTTGTTGATAGTTCAACTGTTGTCATCTCTGTTTTAGCGAAAACAGGAAAGTCTTAAGATGTAACAGAACAATTGACGTAATCTGCACGAGATTGTAATGAGTATGTCAACTCTATGATATATAGTATAGAGCAGTAGAGAAGAAGAAGCAGAAGAAATTAGAACTGGAATGGAATGAAAAGTGAACAGTATTCTCTTCTATTTATAATTTCGTCTGCACCCCTTCGAACAGTCGCGTCCGCCTGACGGGTTGCACCCGTTGCCTTTCATGCTGCTGTTCGTTAGCGGGCCGCACCCGTTGGCTACTGATTTTGCGTTCGCACCCGCTGTTGCCATAAGTTGCACTCGCTCGCGTCTAACGGGTCGCACCCGCTTCCATCTGCTAATGGATGCGTTTGTTCGCCAAAAAACCCGTACCTGCTTCAGAAGTCGCACCTCCTCAGTCAATCCGCGTCCGTTACTGAATAGATTCACACGTGTTCGTATAGCCTGCAACTGTCAGAAAACCCGGCCCAGTTTTGCGGTAAAAATAGGATCATCTTGACCCAAACCTGAACCCAAGCCCAGCCCGATTCGGTCGGATGGACAACGGCGGGGCACGTGCGTGTTTGGTGGTGATGCATGATCTCCCTCCTCACAACAAAGCAAACATTTAGTTGCCCCAAGGCCCTAACCCCTTCATTGCAAAGCTATTAATATACTAGAATAGCTTCGCAATTTTGATGATGTGGGACTATGTTGTTTTCATTCATTTTATTATTAGGAATTCCAACAATCCCCTACATGAATGATAATATACATATCCCCCACACAAAGAGAAATATCACAGAGTACATATGGAATAATGCTTTATCGTGGATAAATAGATATTTCACTTTGAACTTTCCCTAGTTAAAACTTATCGGATCTACTTGGCTAATCGGTGAATTATTTCATCTTGAACCGTCGTCCTTTATTGTATATCCAGATAATAAGCTTTACGAAGCATTGATTCCCTTCTCATCCAATCTCTTGGTCGTGTTCATTTTGATCCTGAACAATTTTTGGTTCTACGAGTGTTTATAGAAAATATAAGCCTTTAATATTATCATAGAGCCGACCCAGCTCACACTAACATAGGTGATCGCAACCATTAAGAGTATCCTACATATACCCCACTTGTTATTTCCATGACATCGTCATCATTAAAAAACATAGTTTTAACCTTTAAATACTTCTGTAGGCATGCATTTATATTTTGCACCATAGGAATGGAGTTGGACTATGTCCAAGAAAATGTATTACGTCTTGAGTTACTCAGAACTGGTTTGCCTATTGATCCTAGTCCATGGGATCTCCAGTCGCTAGGATAGGTTTCTGTATAAGATAACTCTTGGTGGTTTAGGCTTTTACACCCATTCCTCTTGGTGCGCAGTCAATTTTCTCTCTTCATAAACCTTTAGTAAATGGATCCGCTAGGTTATCATTTGTTCTCACATAATCTATTTAAATAATTCCATTTGAGAGTAACTGCCTAACTGTGTTATGGCGTCGACGAATATGTCGTGACTTTCCATTATATACAAAGTTGTGCGCTCTACTTAGCGCAGCTTGTTTATCACAGTGTATGCATATGACCGGTACAGGTTTAGTCAAAAATGGAATATCTTCTAAAAAGTGACGAAGCCATTCTGCTTCTTCGCCTGCTTTATCTAAAGCGATGAACTTTGATTCCATAGTGGACCGAGCTATTCATGTTTGTTTAGTTGATTTCCATAACATTGCTGCCCCTACTAAGGTAAAGACATAACCACTCGTTGATTTGGATTCCTCTGAATCAGCAATCCAATTTGCATCACTATAACCTTCTAAGATGGCAGGATATTTTCCATAATGTAAGGAATAATTTGTGGTATTTTTTAAATATCCAAGCACTCTCATTAGTGCTTTCCAGTGTTCTTTTCCTAGATTGCTTGTATACCTGCTCAGTCGACTTTCTACATAAGCTATGTCTGGTCTTGTGCAATTCATGAGATACATGAGACATCCTATTACACGAGAGTATTGTAGCTGCATTACACTCTCATTAGTGTTTTTATGCAGTACTTCTGATGGATTAAAAGGTGTTCTTACTCCTTTAATTCCAAAATTTTGAAATTTTTCAATCACTTTGTCCACATAGTGTGACAGAGATAATTCAATTTCATTAGGTGTTCTCATTATTTTGATTCCCAAAATAATGTTTGAAACTCCTAAGTCTTTTAAATCGAAATTGCAAATTAACATCTTCTTTATGGTCTCTATTACCTGAGTATTAGGACCAAATATTAACATATCGTCTGCATATAAACAAATCATCACATATGATTGTCCAATTTGTTTATAATAAACACACTTATCGCATTCATTTATACGAAAACCATTTCTCATCATAACACTATCAAATTTTGTGTGCCATTGTTTTGGAGCTTGTTTTAGTCTATATAATGACTTTACTAATCTACAGACTTTTTTTTTTCATTTCCTTTAGAAACAAAACCTTCAGGTTGCTCCATGTAGATTTCCTCATCGAGATCTCTATTTAAGAATGCTTTCTTTACATCCATTTGATGAATTTCTAGATCATAGGTCGATGCAATTGCTATTAGCATTCTTATAGAGGTTATTCGTGTTACCGGCGAATGTGTGTCAAAGAAGTCTACTCCTTCTTTTTGACGATATCCTTTGGCTACGAACCTGGCTTTATACTTGTCGATAGAGCCAACTGCTTTCATTTTCTTCTCGAAAATCCATTTATAGCCAATAGGTTTTTTTCCAGGTGGAATATCAACAATTTCTTAAGTTTTATTACTTAGAATTGAATCAATTTCACTTTAGATTGCTTCTTTCCAACATGACGATTCAGAAGATGACATTGCTTCCTTGTTCATTTGAGGTTCGTGTTCTAACACGTATGTGAAAAAATCCGAACCAAATGTCTTGGAAGTCCTTGCCCTTACGCTTCTTCTTGGTTCAACTTCCTCAATCTGATGACGAGTTTCATCTTCATGTGAATTGCTTGATTCTTCTCTTGTCCTTTTAGGGACACTATTCCCTTCATTCCTTTTGTGCGGAAACATGCCTCCAAAGAATGAGGCTCTCTAGATTCCTTGATTGTATTTACGTGAATATCAGCTATATCGGACTTGTATACCAAAAATCTATAGGCACTACTATTTTGGGCTGGCCCTATATAGTAACAATCTACTGTTTTTGGTCCAAGTTTGACTTTCTTTGGAGGCGGAAAAGGAACCTTTGCCAAGCACCCTCACACTTTGAGGTATTTAAAACTTGGTTTGTGTCCTTTCCATAACTCATATGGAATTGTTTCAGTTTTATTGTGAGGGACTTTGTTTAATATATGATTTGACATATTTAAGGCTTCCCTCCACAAGTTCGTTGGTAGACCAGAGGTTAAAAGAATGGCATTAATCATGTCTTTTAACATTCTGTTCTTCCTCTCGGCTACACCATTTTGTTGTGGTGAATATGGAGCTGTTGTTTGATGAATTTTACCATTTTCGACATAGAACTATTCAAATGGTGATTCATATTCTCCACCTCGATCAGATCTCAATATCTTGATCTTTTTATTTAACTGATTTTCTACCTCAACCTTGTACTTTATAAATGATGTAATTGCTTCATCTTTACTACTCAAAAAATGTACATAGTAATATCGCATATAATCATCAATAAAAGTGATAAAGTACTTTTTCCCACCTCTTGTAGGTAATGATTTAAAATCACATAAATCTGTATGAACCAAACCTAGTGGTTCGGTGCTTCTTTCAACATATTGAAATGGTTTTTTAACCATTTTTGTTTCTACACATCTCTCACATTTGTAGTTCTTATAGTTCTTATCTACTTGGAATTTAGGAATTAATCCCAAGTTTGATAATATTTTCATTTTTTGGAAATTTATATGTCCTTCATGCCATAGTAAAATTTCGTGCTCAAGAAAGTAAGAAACTTCAATTTTATTAATAGTACAATCAGAATACATAGTTTTATTGCCGATAACGGCTACATTTGCTTTAAATAAACCATCACATAAATATCCCCTTCCGATATACATTATAGCTTTGGATAGAACCATCTTGTCTGACTTGAACACTATTTTGAATCCTTTCTTCGATAGTACTATACCAGAGATGAGATTCTTACGTATGTCTGGAATGTGGAGCACGTCATTCAACTTGACAGTTTTTCCAGAAGTAAACTTGAGGATTACTGTGCCACTGCCTTCGATCATGAATACTGCAGAATTTCCCATATAGAGTTTTTCTTCGTGATCGAATTTCTGGTATATAGAAAACATGGATTTGTCAGAGCCGACATGACGAGTAGCACCTGTGTCTATCCACCATTGGCTAGGATTCTGAACCATATTGCATTCAGATACATCTGATTCTGCCATGTTAGAAAGTCGTCACCATCTCCTTTAAAAGGATCAGGCCTGTTGTGTATAGTAGCCTTTGTTGATAGTTCAACTGTTACCATCTCTATTTTAGCGAAAACAGAAAAGTCTTAAGATGTCACAGAACAACAGAGGTAATCTGCATGAGATTGTAATGAGTATGTCAACTCTGTGATATATTGTATAGAGCAGTAGAGAAAAAGAAGCAGAAGAACTTAGAACCGGAATGTAACAAGAATGTGATCAGTATTCGCTTCTATTTATAATTTCGTCCGCACCCCTTCGAACAGTCGCGTCCGCCTAACGGGTTGCACTCGTTCATTGCTGTTGTTCGTTAACGGGTCGCACCCGTTCGCTACTAGTTCTATGTTCGCACCCGCTGATGCCATAAGTTGCACCCGCTCCCATCTAACGGGTCACACCCGCTTCCATCTGCTAATGGATGCGTCTGTTCGTCAAAAAACCCACGCCCGCTTCAGAAGTCGCACCTCCTCAGTCAATCCGCATCCGCTTCTGAACAGATTCGCACCTGTTCGTATAGCCTACAACTGTCAGAAAACCCAGCCCAGTTTTGCAGTAAAAATAGGATCATTTAGACCCAAACCCGAACCCGGGCCCGACCCGGTTCGGTACGGTCGGACGGACGGCGGCGGTGCGTGGGCGTGTGTGGTGGTGATGCATGTCTCCCTCCTCACAATGAAGCAAATATTTGGGTGCCCCAAGGCCCCAACCCCTTCATTACAAAACTATCAATTTACTAGAATAGCTTTGCAATTTTGGAAATGTAGGACTATGTTGTTTTCATTCATTCTACTATTAGGAATTCCAACAATCCCCCACATGAATGATAATATACATATCCCCCACACAAAGCGAAATATTACAGAGTACATATGGGATAGTGCTTTATCGTGGATAAGTAGATATTTCACTTTGAACTTTCCCTAGTTAAAACTTGTCAGATCTACTTGGATAATCGGTGAATTATTTCATCTTGAACAGTCCGCCTTTATTGTATATCCAGACAATAAGCTTTACGTAGCATTGATTCCCTTCTCATCCAATCTCTTGGTTGTGTTCATTTTGGTCCTGAACAATTTTTGGTTCTGCGAGTGTAGAAAATATAAGCCTTTAATATTCTCATAGAGCCGACCCAGCTCACACTAACATAGGTGATCGCAACCATTAAGAGTATCTTACATATACCCCACTTGTTATTTCTAAGATATGGTCATCATTAGAAAACATAGTTTTAACCTTTAAAAACTTCTGTAGTCATGCATTTATATTATGCACCATAGGAATGGAGTTGGACTATGTCCAAGCAAATGCATTACGTCTTGAGTTACTTAGAACTGGTTTGCCTATTGATCCTAGTCCGTGGGATCTCCAGTCGCTAGGATAGGTTTCCATAAGATAACTCTTTGTGGTTTAGGCTTTTAAACCCATTCCCCTCGATGTACAGTCAATTTTCTCTCTTGATAAACCTTTAGTAAATGGATCCGCTAGGTTATCATTTGTTCTCACATAATCTATGGAAATAGTTCCATTTGAGAGTAACTGCGTAACTGTGTTATGGCGTCGACGAATATGTCGTGACTTTCCATTATACACAAAGTTGTGTGCTCTACTTAGCGCAGCTTGGTTATCACAGTGTGTGCATATGGCCGGTACAGGTTTAGGCCAAAACGGAATATCTTCTAAAAAGTGACGAAGCCATTCTGCTTCTTTGCCTGCTTTATCTAAAGCGATGAACTTTGATTCCATAGTGGACCAAGCTATGCATGTTTGTTTAGTTGATTTCCATGACACTACTGCCCCTGCCATGGTAAATACATAACCACTCGTGGATTTTGATTCCTCTGAATCAGCAGTCAAATTTGCATCACTATATCCTTCTAAGATGGCAGGATATTTTCCATAATGTAAGGAATAATTTGTGGTATTTTTAAATATCCAAGCACTCACATTAGTGCTTTCCCGTATTCTTTTCTTGGATTGCTTGTATACCTGCTCGGTCGACTTACTGCATAAGCTATGTCTGGTCTTGTGCAATTCATGGGATACATGAGACATCCTATTACACGAGAGTATTGCCGTTGCATTACACTCTCATTAGTGTTTTTATGCAGTACTTCTGATGGATTACAAGGTGTTCTTACTCCTTTAATTCTAAAATTTTTACAATTTCCAGTCACTTTGTCTACATAGTGTGACTGAGATAATTCAATTCCATTAGGCGTTCTTATTATTTTGATTCCCAAAATAACGCCTGTAACTCCTAAGTCTTTCATATCGAAATTGCTAATTAACATCTTCTTTATTGTAAAGACCCGAAATTTTCGATCCCGAAGATTCCAGATAGTTAGAAAAAGAAGAAAAGAGAAAGAAGAAGAAACAGAAAACAAGTCACATAAACCTCACATTCGCAGCGGATCAAAATATATTATCACATAAATAATAGTTTACAAAAGAAGAACCGTATCAGTACACTTACATTTTTATATATCAGAGTTACAATCAATACACAACACTAGACAGTTTAAACAAACAGGTCCTAGATAAACTATAACATATACAGCAGAATATGCTCCATACGTTCGTACCATCCAGCTTACCTCCTGGCTCCAAAACGTCCTTATCTGAAAATCTGTAATACTCGGTCTGACCCGAGCATTACATCAAAGTAACACCCGGGTCAGGCTGGAAACCAGCGTGAGTAAACCCATCTAACATGAAATACAAAAAAAAACACAACTTATATAACCCGAGGTAACTTGTTTAAATTTACAATTTCACAAGTTATTATAGATATCACTTATTTCACACATTAATTTCAAAGTGCCAAACTTAAATAAAAAGTGTCCATTTCGCCTAATTCATTCCCTTCCAGTCTATTGATTTCACATATCAATTTATAAAGAATCGAGTTGGTTTTCGGGTATTCACTAATACCCGACTCCGGTCTCTTCGAATCCAATGTCATCTAACCCAAATTATCCAATTAAATACAACTCAACTTTAATTATCAGATAACATATTTATACAGAAATTCATAATTTATGGATAATCACACTATCACCGTCCATCCAACATATCATATCACAAAGCAATTCATATCAGAGATATCAACCAATTCAAAGCACTCATCATCATTCAATCATTAATAAGCAAGATTGATCACTTCCATTATTTATATTAATTAACGATCCTCTATATACTTTCATTAGTTAATTATTCTTAAATTTCATCTAATAATCAACTTTTAATTACCTCTTTTAATCAACCTTGAATGAATCACAATCAGAAATTAACTTTCCTTAATTACTCTATCAATTAAACCAACTCCTTGATTAATTTTATTAATTAATCCTTTAATTACACCGAGTAAATTATCATTTAATTTCTTCCACCGAGTAATTTATCCATTAATTACTCCACATCAATAATTTCCTTTTAATACCCAAATTAATTTAACTTCCACCCATTCACATTAATTACATTGTCCCTAATTAATTTCTCAAATTAATTACTCGAGAATCACTTACATTGATTAATTATCCTTTAATTAATCACACTCATTAATTAACAAAATCTTGATTCATTTCCCAAATAAATCAATCCTTAAATTAATCAATACTACTTGATTAATTAATTACTAATCATTAATTAAATCTAATCTTATTTAATTAATGATTCTTAAATTACAAGTTAATTATTTTAAGAATAATTAATCTTAAACTTTTAAGTTTAAAACCCTTAATTACTTTAAGTAATTATCCATTTTATTAATTTATTAAATAAATTAATTATCCATTTAATTACCCTAATAATTAAATGAATTACAAATCATTAAATTCTAATTTAACTTTAAGATAAAACCTTTTTCTTATCTATGGTTAAATCATCATTCACAAATATATTTGAAAACATTCATTTCCAAATTTAATTTCAAATTTCGTTTTAAATTCAAGTTTTAAAATGAAATCCAATTTATCTTTAACAAAATTTAAATCAATTAAAAACCTTTAAATTTACATGATAAAGAATATTTTCTCTTATAAAAGGAATTTTACAAGAGTTTAAACCAAATTCCTTTTTAAATTTAAAACATTTAAATTTTACTTTATCATTCAAAATTGTTAAAACACTTAAATTTATAAAACTTAAATTTATTTGAAAACAAAGATTCAAATTAAACTTGGATCCATAATTGAAATTAGATTTAAAACTCATTTTAAATCGTTGCTTAATATTCTAAATTTCAGTTTAAAATTTGGAAACAAAAAAGGATTTCTAACCTGAACAAAACTAACCTAAGCAACACATAATTCACTCGAGCCTAATCCTAACCTAGCTCGAGAAATACACTAAACAACTCGAGTAACTCGAGTAACCTTTCCATTTGAATACATTAAAAACTTTAAGGTACTGTGAGGTTCACACAAACCTGAAAAAACAAAATACCCGAGCCCCCACACCAACTCCTTCGAGATCAACACCCCCATGCTTTGAGAAAAAACATGAATTTACTCGTAAAACACTCAAGCACCCTTCTTCCCCAAAATCAACAGCTGACACACCATGATCTCCGTGCACCTGCACCAACGCTGTAACCAACTCCGACCACTCGCGACGACACGCGCAAGTCGGCGATCACCTTCCAACACAATTCCGGCCATCAAACAATTTGCAGAACCCCAAAATCAAAAACGAGCTTATAAGCTCAAAAACTAGAACAATGTCGAAACTGTAAATCGTCTCAACAACCAGACTCCGACCACCAGAGTGGCTTCGCCTCCGGTCACGACCTCTTCCACATACCATCAATCACCTACTCGAATCTGGGAAAGCTCGATCGTCTATAGGGGTCGCGACGATCAATTTTCTGATCAAAACCATCATCTCCTCAATACATAGATCCACATCCTACCATTTTTTCCCGATTCTCCTATCGCCACTCCATCACCAAAGAATATGCTGGCCACCTCGACCATCTAGATCAACAGTTACACACCAAAACCTCATTTCTAGACAAACCAGAAATGCTCAATCATTTTCAAACTAAAATTTTTGATTTTAATTTTAAAATTCAAGTTTTAGATCATGTATGTTAGTCCGTGAGATGATGGTTTTGATGACAACAACTTTAGAATAGATTATAAAATATAAATACTAACATTATAAGTTTAGATATATATGTATATGCAGGATTTAACCATGCAGGTACTGTGAATGAAGACTGTACAGTATAGGAATTCAAGATATCAAGATAGAAGACTTTGAAATCGAGGGTGTAATTGTACGATTTCTGTTGAAAGGAAATCCGTACTTGTGTTGCGGGACTGGATGTAGGGTAACTTTGAACCAGTATAAAATCCGGTGTGTTCTTTCCTTTACTGCTTTTATTTTATTTCTGCATCTGTGTTTGTTTCTATGATCATTCCTGTTTCTGTATATTGCATACATTTGTGTCTAAATTAACATAAACTCAAAAAGATTTAGTAATTCTTTATTAACACTATTCACCCCCTCTAGTGTTAATCTTAGCCTAAGATCCATAATCCGCATTTCTAACAATTGGTATCAGAGCAAGGTTTTCAAAGTTTCATAATCTGATTTTTGAAAAGTTTTCAAAATGGCTGTATTTGTTAACACTAGTTTAGAAGTAGTCAAATCATCATTGTCTCTTGAGTCTGCATATAATCAATATTCAAATACAAGTTGTCTACCAAGATTATTTGATTTGCAGGAATCATGCTTTATGGGAGTTGAGGAATCAATCCACAATGGACAAATTGTGCAGATCAGAAAGAACAAATGGATACTTGATAGTGGATGTTCTAGACATATGACTGGCAATTCAGATATACTCAGTGATATAGTATACAAAGACGGAGGACTGGTTAACTTTGAAGACAATTCAAAGGGATATGTGATTGGCATCGGCAAAGTCGGTAATTCTGAAACTCCTACTATTTCTAATGTTTTGCTAGTTAAGAATCTGAAACATAATCTGCTAAGTATAAGTCAACTATGTGATAAAGGATATAAGATTAAGTTTGAAAAAGATAAGTGTCATATTGAAGATAATAATTCAACCATAATATTTGAGGGGGTTAGGAAAAAGAATATTTATATTCTTAGTATGAAAGTTTCAAATGATAACATGTGTCTGTTGGCAAATACAAGTGACCCTTGGATTTGGCATAAGAGATTTGGACATTTGAATTTCAAACTCTTATCTACACTGTCAAAACATGATCTAGTAAGAGGTCTCCCCAAAATGAATTTTAAAGTAGATAGCTTATGTGATGCTTGTCAATTAGGAAAACTTAGAAAAAGTTCTTTTAAATTAAAAGATATGATTTCAACTTCTAAACCTCTTAAATTACTTCATCTTGATTTATTTGGTCCATCTCAAATTCTGTCAATAAATCATAGTAAATATGTTTTTGTAATTGTAGATGATTATTCTTGATTTACATGGATAATATTTTTGAAACATAAAAGTGGTACTTTTGATTGTTTTAAGACTTTTTCAAAAAGAATTCAAAATCAATTTTCCCTAAAAATTATAACTATTCAAAGTGAGCACGGTGGTGAATTTGAAAATGAAAAGTTTGAGGAATTCTGCAATAAAAATGGAATAACTCATAATTTTTCATTCCCGAGAACTCCACAACAAAACAGAGTAGTAGAATGTAAAAATAGGACGATTCACGAGTGTGCGAGAACTATGCTTACAGATAGTAATTTACCAAAGAATTTTTGGGCAGAAGCAGTTGCTACCGCCTATTATATTTTAAATAGAATTTTAATTAGACCTTTAACTGATAAGACATCTTATGAACTTCTTTATTCAAAGAAACCTAAGGTATCTTATTTTAGAATTTTTGGAAGTAAATGTTTTATTTTAAACACAAAAGATAATTTAGATAAATTTGATCCTAAATCCAACAAAGGAATCTTTATCGGATATTCTAACAGAAGTAAAGCGTACAGAGTGTTTAATTTAAAAACTAATACCATTGAAGAAACAATGCATGTTTCATTTGATGAAAATTTCAATTTTTTTGAAGATACAAATGATGAAGAAGATTTAATCAATCAGAATCAAGAGTCAATTGAAACTAATAATGAGATTTATTATCCTAATAAAAGAACTAAGCTTTTAAAAGATCATCCTATAGAAAATATTTTAGGTGATATGTAATCTGTTGTTAAAACTAGAAATCAACTAAGTCAAATGAGTAATGTAGCTTTTATATCAACTATTGAACCCAACAATCCAAAAGAAGCATCAACTGATGATTCATGGATTTTGGCTATGCAAGAAGAATTAAATCAATTTACTAGAAATGATGTTTGGGAACTTATTCCTAGACCAGAAAATAAAACTATAATTGAAACTAAATGGGTTTATAAAAATAAAATGAATGAACAAGGAGAGGTAGTTAGAAATAAAGCCCGATTAGTCGCTCAAGGTTATTGTCAAGAAGAAGGAATAGATTTTGATGAAACCTTTGCTCCCGTAGCAAGATTAGAAGCCATTAGGATTCCACTTGCCTTCGCAAATCATAATAATTTCAAATTATTTCAAATGGATGTTAAAAGTGCATTTTTAAATGGATTTGTAAAAGAAGAAGTATATGAAGAACAACCACCTCTTTTTGAAAATGATAAATTACCTAATCATGTTTACAAACTTAAGAAAGCATTATATGGTCTAAAACAAGCTCCCAGAGCCTGGTATGATAGACTAAGATCTTATTTATTGCAATCTAATTTTGAAATTGGTAAAGTAGATAATACTCTTTTTATTAATAAAAATAAAAATGATATTCAACTAGTACAAGTTTACGTAGATGATATCATTTTTGGTTCAACTAATTTTGAAATGAATAAAGAATTTTCTGACATAATGACAAAAGAGTTTGAGATGAGTCATATGGGTGAATTAAATTTCTTTTTAGGATTACAAATAAAACAATTAGATAATGGTATTTTTATTAGTCAAGAAAAATATGTTAAAGATCTAATTAGTAAATTTGGTTTGACTACTGCGAGTGGAAAACCCACCCCCATGGCAACCAATGAGTACCTTAGTAAAGAAGATCTCTCGAAAGATGTAGATCAAAAATTATATAGAGGAATGATTGACTCATTACTCTATATTACGACCTGATATCATGCATAGTGTCTGTCTCTGTGCCAGACATCATTGCCAACCTAAAGAGACCCATTTAAAAGCTGTAAAACGTATCATAAGATATGTTAAACATACATCTGATTATGGCTTATATTACCCTAAAAATGATTCTTTTGATTTAATATCTTACTATGATGCTGATTATGCTGGTTGTAAATCAGACCGAAAAAGTACAAGTGGAACCTGTCACTTTTTAGGACATTCTTTGGTTTCCTGGTTTAGTAAAAAGAAAAACACAGTTTCTTTATCAACAACTGAAGCAGAGTATATTTCTGTTGCTTTGGCTTGTTCTCCAGTAATATATATGCAACAAACTTTAAAAGATTATGGTTTAAATATCTCGAAATCGCCAATTTATTGTGATAATACTAGCGCAATAATTTATCCAAAAATTCTACTCAACATGCTCGAACTAAACATATTGATATCAGACACCATTTTCTCAGAGATAATATAAATAAGGAAGTATTTACTCTCGATTATATCAATTCTGAGAATCAAATTGCTGATATCTTAACAAAACCTTTAAATGAATCAATATTTACTAAGTTAAGAAGAGAATTAGGTATTTGTTCTATAACTGAAATATAAAATATAAATAAATAAGTATAATTACTAATTAATTTTAAAATAAATCAAAGAGTTAAAAATTTAAAAGCCCATGTCGACATCCCCTAGGTATACATGTCGACATGCAACGTTTTTATTTTTTAAAAAATTTCCCACCAAAATTCAAAAATTTAGTTATATATTCTTCTCTAATTCGAATTTTTATTCATTCTCTATTTTCTCTTCATTCTCTTTTCTGAAATATACAAAATCATGGCTTCATCTTCAAAATCTAACATAAAATCAACTTTCTCATTCCCCTCTTCTACTTCTAGTCCACTCCAATGCACTACTCTCGCACGTGTAACGAAATTGGAGGAGTCTATGAAGGATACTCTTCAGATGTTAACTGAAGTTCAAGTAACTCAACTTCGCATGGCAAAAGAACAGGAAAGGCAGGGCAAAATTCTTAGGAATTTGCAAAAATTCCTAATGGACAACCAGGCCAATCCTAACTTGATGGATGAAGACTCTTCTCTCAATCAAGAACATGAGGCCAGCGATGAAGAAGAAGAATAACCTATGGAAGAAGCACACGAGGAGGATGATGACCAAGTAGTGTGTGTTGGAGAAGTGTGTTTCGACAAAAATGGGAATCTTGTCGAACAACGTGGAAATTTCTGTTTCCACTATCCAAACCGTTCGATTCATAGATCTCCTATGTTTAAAAACACACATTAGTTTCTTTTCTTTCTTTCTGTTGTTGTTTGTGTTTTTATGTTTTCCAAATGCAAATGTATATACAACCATATTCGTAAATAAATAAACTCGTGTTCGTATATATGTTCTAATTATTAGTATTTTTGTGAATTCTTACTTAGGATAGATAATAGTTTAAGACTATGATTTAGTATTAGATTTAAGTGTTGATTATTTATGATAACGCTATCATTATAATTACATAGAGTGATAAGTTTTAGAGGGAGTTATATAGTTTGGAGTTGTCTAGTTTAGAGTAAGTTTTTGTTGATAACAAAGGAGGAGAAATATAAAATAGGGTAGTTAGGCATAAATTAAGGGGGAGTTGTTAGTTTTAGGGGGAGTTATTAGAATAGAAGTAATATTTTATAAACAAAGGTTGTCATCATAAAAAATGGAGAGATTGTTTGTCCGTGAGATGATGGTTTTGATGACAACAACCTTAGAATAGATTATAAAATATAAATACTAACATTATAAGTTTAGATATATATGTATATGCATGATTTAACCATGCAGGTACTATGAATGAAAACTGTACAGTATAGAGATTTAAGATATCAAGATATAAGACTCATGAGAATCAAGAATTATCGAGAGTTCAAGATTTCAATCATAAGTATTTTTTAGTAGGAATATTTGTTAAAACTCGTAGAAAAGCACTGGCATTTTAATATCCAATTTGTTCGTGGAATGGAATCATCTTCGAGCCTGTTAAAGTGATGGAACCCTAAGTAGGATGGAACCTACGAAAATCTAGTGGGGCATTGTTTTGTATCCACTAATCTTAATTCAAATGATTTTTCAAAATTATCTTGTTTTCAAAATGATTTCAAAATTTTCCTTTTAAAAAGATTCAAAACCCTCGATTCCGATTTTAAATAATTTTAGCCTCAAAACATCTTTATTTTCAGAGTCAAAAATTACTCTTGATTTTAAACTGTCTTTTCAAATAATATATTTAACTTTTAAATAGTTTATACTTTGATTTAAATTATAGTTAAAATAATATATATATATATATATTGTTCTTTATATTTACTTATGCATTTTAACTATATTCAAGTATATTTATAAAGTTTTAAATAGTTTTTATATAAGAGAAATGTTATGTTTATAAAAATTCAAAACATCAAAATTGGCTGAGGGATGTCGACATGCCCATAGGCACCATGTCGACATGGTGATAGTTTAATTCAAAATTCAAATTTCAAAAGAAGTGTCTATTCGCCATAACTCTTCATGAATGGTCATGGCTGTTGTTATTCTATAAATAGGGGTCAGTTTCAACGAATTTTAATTCATATTTTCTGGTTTTTCACTTATCTTCTTCTTCCACATTTCTTAATACAAAATCATACCATTACTCTGCCAAAATCAACATCGAATCATACTCGATTACTTCTAGTTTGATTCTCCATCACTATCTCTATAAGGTTCTCAGTGCTATTCAGAGTTATAGACTTCTTTGTAATATATTAGCGAGAAAAGGTGTGATTGTAGCCTTGGAAATCAATCAAAAGGGAAACGGTGTGATTGTAGCCCGGTTAAATCAATTGGGTAAACTTGTGGCTCGGAAATCAAGTATCCCTACCCAGAGGATCAAAATTCTGGAGGGTGTACCTCGTAGCCTTTGAAACCGAGGGTGTAATTGTACGATTGCTGTTGAAAGGAAATCTGTACTTGTGTTGCGGGACTGGATGTAGGGTAACTCCGAACCAGTATAAAATTCGATGGGTTCTTTCCTTTACTGCTTTTATTTTATTTATGCATCTTTGTTTGTTTCTGTGATCATTCCTGTTTATGTATATTGCATACATTTGTGTCTAAATTAACATAAACTCAAAAAGATTTAGTAATTCTTTATTAACATTATTCACCCCCCTCTATTGTTAATCTTAGCCTTAAGATCCATAATCTGCATTTCTAACAATGTAATCGGTTTATACTCTTGAATCAGTGAATCTGGAAAATTTAAATTTTACTTACATAAGTTGTTCTGTTATATTTTAATTTCAAGAGTCCATACAGATTTTTATTCTCCTTTTTTTTAAATAAAGTTTAAACTCAACTTATGTTCACAGCCATACTTTGTTTAAATCTAAATCCTTAACATAGATTAGTTCAAATGAAATGAATGAACCTGGAAACTTAAGAACAGAAAAATAAGTTACAGCAGCATGCACAACTTCATACAATCATATATATACCAGTGATAAACTTGTAAATAGCATGCTAACATAATTATTTTCAGAGTAAAATAAGCAACTAGTTTCATACATAATTTAAAAAAAAGTGATGTTACTCACCAGTAATTTTTTTATGAGCAGAGCACTTTTGAAAACTTGAACTGGAATGTGCTTGATTTGAAAACTTCAAGTTGTTGTAGTTCTTATGGTCTTAAAAAAAAATTCAGTTGCAAGTTTGCTTTTAAAAACTTTAGATCTTGTTTTTGCTGTAATGCCTTAGCTTCCTGATTACAATTGCATGCATGCTTCCAGAGAAAGAAAAATGCAGACTTGGATGATGTTTCAAAATAGAAATGGAGATATCTGCAGTTGCATGCAGGCCTTTGAATTGCAAATTTATTTTCAGGTTAATACTTTGATTTGCACTTCAGGTTTGAGGATGATTCCAGATAGTTTTGGGTTAGAGGAAATATTAGTTTTTAGATTGGTTTTTTTTGAGGGAATTTACAGATTTTGTTTTGAACAGAATTTTCTGTTTTGAATGAAGATGATTTCAGCTGAAGTTCTTCTCGGGTTCTCTTTCCATATTTGAGTTTGAAGACGAGTAAAAGTTTTAAACTTTGAACTGAAAAAAATAACCAGTTTTCTCTTTCTTTTATTTATAATTAAATTGTAAAAGAAATTTTAAGTTGTGCCACTTGTCTATATTATTAACACTTGTTTCAATTCTTAAGTTAAATGATTTACATTTGTTTCTTTGTGTGTTAAAGTCTTAACACTTGTCTTTAGCATGAGAATTTTTATTATTTAATGTATATATTCTTTCTGTTACTTATATTATATTTATTTATTTATATTTTATTACATATATATATGTAATAAATTTATATTTATACTTCTCTTTTATTTGTATTTATACAACCTTTAAGAAAATAAATTTGAAACTAATTTATGCATAAATAAATAATCACATCCTCATATATGTATTCAAATCCAATTTCATTTCAAAATATTTATCTTTCGAATTTTCAATCTCAAATTCAAATTAAATTTAAATTCACTGATACATATATTTAAACAAAAACACATTACATTTGTTTGAAAATAATGATTTTGCAAATTTTAAATAATTATACTAGAAGAATATCAAATAAATATTTATCCAAGTATAAATATTTATCATCATATTTATTTGTTAAATCAATATCCTATTAACTAGCCCAATTATTTATCAATTACAAATGTCTAGAATTTCGTGATATCACATTCCTTCCCCCTTTGAATCTTTTCGTCCTCGAAAAGGAACGAAGCCAGAATTTATTAAATATTTTAAAACCCGTTAAAATAGTCTTTGATCATTTAAAACACTTTTAAAATCTATATAATATTACAAATCAGTTTTATAAAAATACTTTTTATAACTCGATGTCTCAACCAGTCCATTCTTGTTCTCACAAAAATTCGATCATACGTTGATCAGGCGTAGGACTGAAAATCTATAAGTACTTAGCAGACCTGTTTTCACCATCCAGTGCAAATACTTGGAAAATAATTTTTATTGAAAATATCGAAAACATTTTTGAAAATAGAGGAAATATCTTTGGTGAGAATGCTCTGGAAATCATCACCCCCATCTATGGTCGCAGTTACATCCTCGGTTACGTTGCCATCGCAGCAAAAGTCCATGTAACTGTAGGCTCTCCGCGGCCTCTCGATTACGCCATGGAACCCACGACAGATCGTAGTCTACCGATATAAAATCAAACGCAGACTGTTGGCTCTCGGCGGCACACTTGACTTTCGCTATCAAAATGAAACTTCTCCACTCCTACATAGGTCGCAGTCCACCGATGTAAAATCAAACGCAGACTGTTGTCTCTCAGCGGCTCACACGACTTTCGCTATGTTACCAAAGGTCGCAGTCTACCGATATAAAATCAAACGCAGACTGTTGGCTCTCAGCGGCACATGCGACTTTCGCTATGGTACACACTACTCATAATCCTCGGGAACTAGTTTTGTCTGGACTCCTCACAGGATCAACTTTAGAACCCCCCCAGGGCTCAAGGCAGCACCACCCGGTGGTACTCCTGAGAAGTTCATTTTAAGGGAGCGCCTTTTTCCCCAGATCCATCATCAAAACACTTTATACTATACACATATAGTATCTTTCAAATCATACACCTAGTATGATCTCTTACAAAGCTCCTTTACACCAAAATCGATTATCCCAAAATCGATTATTCTCAAACTAGGCTTTCCAAATTTCAATATTAATTTTACCCAAAAATCAAAAGCCTTTCCAAATCCAAAGGTTCCCAAAACCTTTTTCCAAAATCCCCATATTATCCTTTATATATATATATTCAGATATATATAATCTTTAAAACTTTAGATCATTTCAAACTTGTATAAAAGTCCTTTTATACTTCAAAACACCTTCAAAATCCTTTTCTCCTGGCAATAGATTCTACCAGGGGAGATTTATCTTATATAACAAAGATATATAACTTTATTTATTCCAAATCAAATATTTAAATTTGATTACTCTATAAAGTCATTAAACTGGTATCATCCACCCGACTTCCTAGTACGGACTCAGATCTGGTTTCTTGATCAGAAACCGTCATTCTCCTTGCATAGCCATAACTAGGATAGAGAACATCCAGAACCAATCAACAATCCATATCCAGGTTCTCCATCGAAAATCGAATGAAAAATCCTAACTCGGATCGATATTTTATCTCGAAATTCTGTGCTCGAATCTGGATCAAATCACTATGCGAATAGAATAACATACGTACACCCTACGTATTTATCTTTATTTATTATTAGCCAAATAAATTATCTTTTCTATTCACATTCACTTAAATTTCTATCCACTTACTCACATTTGTTTCAATCCCATTTGGATTATCACCTCTATTCTTATCTCAATTGGGTATTTAATCATAAATAGTTTAAACTCTAGCCAATTTAAATTTAGAAAATAGCTTGAAAAGTTAAAAATAGATAAGTAATTCAAAAATAATTATTAGTTTGTAAAATAGCCGCAAAATAGTTAAGTAATTGTAAAATAGTTGGAAAATAGTCAAATAGTTATAGAAATTTTAAATAATTACAAAATAGCTATAAAATAGTAATTAGTTACAAAGTAGTTGAAAAACAGTAATTAGTTTATAAAACAGTTGAAAAATTATTTAATAGTTCCAAAAATAATTGTAAAACAAGTATAAGATAGTTTTAGGTTTAAAAAGAAAAGTTGTATAGAAAATAGTTTGGAAAAATAGTTTTGTACTAAAACAATTTATTTTGAAAATAGTCCAGAGTCAAAACTGTTCACTTCTCAACAATTTAAATTGACCCAATTCCAATTTAAATAACTTCAATTTCCATTGAAATTGATTTAACCCCAATTCAAGTTGAATTAACCTCAATTTCTTTCCAAATTCAATTCAAATTCCATTTGAATTAAAAACTATTCAACTTTTAATCACAATTTCTAAATATTCAAATCAAATTTCAATTCGAACCAACTTCAAATTCCAGTTCACTATGAACCATCTTGAATTACATAAATTCGAGTTAATACTTCAAATGTTGATTTAATTCCTTTAAATTAGTTTACCTTTAAAGTTTTTAAACAATTCAATTCATAGTTGAGACCTAACATATTATACCACAAATCAAATTAACCTTTATTTTTACATCAATAACCCAAACCTTTAGACAATTTAATTTTGAGTCAAATTCTCAAAATTCCATTTTAAATTATCTTTACTTAACTTTTTCCAAAGTTCAAATAAGAGTTCAAAACAATTTTATCTTAAAAATTTAATTTATTACTCAATTTTATCTTCCAGTTTAAAACTAATTCCTTAAACAATTTTAATTTACAAGTGTAATTATTCAAATTTTCAGTTCAAAGTAATTCATTATCCTTAATTTCAAATTAAAGTGTGATTTTCCTTTTATCCCAATAATGGATATATTACCACACTTCATTTCTCATTTATTTAAACAAATCCAATTTATAGTTTAAAGATTATTAATAACAACAGGATGGTATCAAAATATCCATCCATTTTCAATTTCCAGATCTTAAACCCATTTTGAGATCACTCAAACTTCCTAATTCAAATCAACCATTTAACTTCCCAAGTTAAATCTTAATTTCATCTTGAAATTTTCAAATCAGGTTGATCATTCAAACTTATTTAACTTTCCAAAGTTAAATTCAATTTACTTTAATTCAGTCAACTTTACCCAATTTGAATTTCCATTTCAAATTTTAAATAATCTTCCCAATTATTAAGTTCAAAAACTTATCACTTTGGTTATCACATCTCATTCCAAATTTAAAACTCAACCTTAGAGTTTATTTCCTTTACACACTTGGTTACTTTTAAATTTTAAACCACCTTTGGTTTTAAATTCAAACAAATTCCTATAAAATTTAAAACAACCCTTGTTTGAAATAGGACCCTTTCATTCGAATATATTAAATAACATCTCTTATTTTAAAATAAGATCATATTCAAAATAGTTTGAATAATATTATTTCCTTTAACATTTGAAACCAATTCAAATGTTTAAATTTAGAATTCAAAACTTCACAATTTGAAACCCACTTTGATTTACATTCTTTCAAGTTTACAAGTTACTCTTTTTAAATGGTTACTTCCTTAAAACATTTTATTTTTTTATTGGAAAACGATCATCCGTTATTAAACACAATAACCATTCTATTTTTCTGGTTTGAAACTAATTCTAATTCATCTTATTTTGAAATTCTTCCCCAATTTCAAGGTTTAATTTCAGTTTGGTTGGTTTTCTATTACCACTTAATAATTTAACAACAAATTGCCTTAATATTTATTATAAGAAATATTGCTTTATATATCAAAATATAATCTTATATAAAATCATTTAAAATCTTTATATAAGAAAATAAAAAGTACGCTCTCATATATATATATACACACACACACACACACACACATATATATATATACACACACTCAACTCATCCTTGGGTACCACTTACCCTATCCTTAATGAGTAATCCCACCAGAGCCAAGGTTCTCGCTTAACCTTCTGCTCTGATACCAAATGTAACGACCCGGAATTTTCGATCCCGAAGATTCCAGATAGTTAGGAAAAGAAGAGGAAACAGAAAACAAGTCACAGAAACCTCACATTCGCAGCGGATCAAAATATATTATCACATAAATAATAGTTTACAAAAGAAGAACCGTATCAGTACACTTACATTTTTATATATCAGAGTTACAATCAATACACAACACTGGAGAGTTTAAACAAACATATCCTAGATAAACTATAATATATACAGCGGAATACGCTCCATACGTTTGTACCACCCAGCGCACCTCCTGGCTCCAGAACGTCCTTACCTGAAAATCTATAATACTCAGTCTGACCCGAGCATTACATCAAAGTAACACCCGAGTCAGGCTAGAAACCAGCGTGAGTAAACCCATCTAACATGAAATACAAAAAAAAACATATGACTTATATAACCCGGGGTAACTTGTTTAAATTTACAATTTCACAAGTTATTATAGATATCACTTATTTCACACATTAATTTCTAAGTGCCAAACGTAGGTAAAAAAGGTCCAGTTCATTCCATTCCAGTCTATTGATTTCACATATCAATTTATAAAGAATCGAGTTGGTTTTCGGGTATTCACTAATACCCGACTCCGGTCTCTTCGAATCCAATGTCATCTAACCCAAATTATCCAATTAAATACAACTCAATTTTAATTATCGGATAGCATATTTATACAGCAATTCATAATTGATAGATAATCACACTATCACCGTCCATCCAACATATCATATCACAAAGCAATTCATATCGGAGATATCAACCAATTCAAAGCACTCATCATCATTCAATCATTAATAAGCAAGATTGATCACCTCCATTATTTATATTAATTAATGATCCTCTAGACACTTTCATTAGTTAATTATTCTTAAATTTCATCTAATAATCAACTTTTAATTACCTCTGTTAATCAACCTTGAATGAATCACCATCAGAAATTAACTTCCCTTAATTACTCTATCAATTAAACCAACTCCTTGATTAATTATATTAATTAATCCTTTAATTACACCGAGTAAATTGTCATTTAATTTCTTCCACCAAGTAATTTACAAGAGTTTAAACCAATTTCCTTTTTTAAAACATTTAAATTTTACTTTATGATTCAAAATTGTTAAAAAAAATTAAATTTATAAAACTTAAATTTATTTTAAAATAAAGATACAAATTAAACTTGAATCCATAATTAAAATTAGATTTAAAACTCATTTTAAATCTTTTCTTAATATTCTAAATTTCATTTTAAAATTTGGAAACAAAACAGGATTTCTAACCTGAACAAAACTAACCCGAGCAATACATAATTCACTCGAGCCTAATCCTAACCTAGCCCGAGAAATACACTAAAAAACTCGAGCAACTCGAGCAACCTTTCCATTTGAATACATTAAAAACTTTAAGGTACTGTCAGGTTTACACAAACCTGAAACAACAAAATACCCGAGCCCCCACACCAACTCCTTCGAGATCAACACCCCCATGCTTCGAGCAAAAACATGAATTTACTCGTATAACACTCAAGCACCCTTCTTCCCCAAAATCAACAGCTGACACACCATAATCTCCGTGCACCTGCACCAACGCTGCAACCAACTCCGACCACTCGCAACGACACGCGCAAGACGACGATCACCTTCCAACACAATTCCGACCATCAAATAATTTGCAGAACCCCAAAATCAAAAACGAGCTTATGATCTAAAAAACTGGAACAATGTCAAAACTGTGAATCGCCTCAATCACCAGACTTCGGCCACCAGAGTGGCTTCGCCTCTGGCCACGACCTCTTCCACACCCCATCAATCACCTATTCGAATCTGGGAAAGCTCGATCGTCTATAGGGGTCGCGACGATCAATTTTCTGATCAACAGAAAAACTAGGGTTTAAAACTTCAATTCAAAACCACCATCTCCTCAATGCATAGATCCACTTCCTACCATTTTTTCCTGATTCTCCTATCACCACTCCATCGCCAGAGAAGATGCTGGCCACCCCGACCATCTAGATCAACAGTTACACACCAAAACCTCATTTCTAGACAAGCCAAAAATGCTCAATCATTTTCAAACTAAAATTTCTGATTTTAATTTTAAAATTCAAGTTTTAGATCATGTAATCAGTTTATACTCTTGAATCAATGAATCTGGAAAATTAAAATTTTACTTACATAAGGTTGTTCTGTTATATTTTAATTTCCAGAGTCAATACAAATTTTTATTCTCTTTTTTTTAAATAAAGTTTAAACTCAACTTATGTTCACAGCCATACTTTGTTTAAATCTAAATCCTTAACATAGATTAGTTCAAATGAAATGAATGAACCTGGAAACTTAAGAGCAGAAAAATAAGTTACAGCAGCATGCACAACTTTATACAATCATATATATATATACCAGTGATAACTTGTAAATAGCATGCAAACACAATTATTTTCAGAGTAAAATAAGCAACTAGTTTCATACTTAATTTAAAAAAAGTGATGTTGCTCACCAGTAATTTTTTTATGAGCAGAGCACTTTTGAAAACTTGAACTGGAATGTGCTTGATTTGAAAACTTCAAGTTGTTGTAGTTCTTAAAATCTTAAAAAAAAAATCCGTTGCAAGTTTGCTTTTAAAAACTTTAAATCTTGTTTTTGCTGTAATGCCTTAGCTCCATGATTACAATTGCATGCATGCTTCCAGAGAAAGAAAAATGCAGACTTGGATGATGTTTCAAAACAGAAATGGAGACATCTGCAGTTGCATGCAGGCCTTTGAATTGCAAATTGATTTTCAGGTTAATACTTTGTTTTGCACTTCAGGTTTGAGGATGCTTCCAGATAGTTTTTGGTTAGAGGAAATATTAGTTTTTAGATTGGTTTTTTTATAGGGAATTTACAGATTTTGTTTTGAACAGAATTTTCTGTTTTGGATGAAGATGATTTCAGCTAAAGTTCTTCTCGGGTTCTCTTTCCAGATTTGAGTTTGAAGATGAGTAAAAGTTTTAAACTTTGAACTGAAAAAAATAACCAGTTTTCTCTTTCTTTTATTTATAATTAAATTGTAAAAGAAATTTTAAGTTGTTCCACTTGTCTATATTATTAACACTTGTTTCAACTCTTAAGTTAAATGATTTACATTTGTTTCTTTATGTGTTAAAGTCTTAACACTTGTCTTTAGCATGAGAATTTTTATTATATAATGTATATATTCTTTATGTTACTTATATTATATTTATTTAATTATATTTTATTACATATATATATATATATATATGTAAGAAGTTTATATTTATACTTCTCTTTTATTTGTATTTATACAACCTTTAAGAAAATAAATTTGAAACTAATTTATGCATAAATAAATAATCACATCCTCATATATGTATTCAAATCCAATTTCATTTCAAAATATTTATCTTTTGAATTTTCAATCTCAAATTCAAATTTAATTTATATTCACTCATACATATATTTAAACAAACACATATTACATTTGTTTGAAAATAATGATTTTGCAAATTTTAAATAATCATACTAGAAGAATATCAAATAAATATTTATCCAAGTATAAATATTTATCATCATATTTATTTGTTAAATCAATATCCTATTAATTAACCCAATTATTTATCAATTACAGATGTCTAGAATTCCGTGATATCACATTTATGGTCTCTATTACCTGAGTATTTGGACCAAATATTAACATATCGTCTACATATAAACAAATCATCACATATGATTGTCCAATTTATTTATAATAAACACACTTATCGCATTCATTTATACGAAAACCATTTCTCACCATGACACTATCAAATTTTGCTTGCCATTGTTTTGGAGCTTGTTTTAGTCTGTATAATGATTTTACTAATCTACGGACTTTGTTTTCATTTCCTTTGGAAACAAAACCTTCAGGTTGCTCCATGTAGATCTCCTCATCGAGATCTCCATTTAATAATGATGTCTTTGCATCAATTTGATGAATTTCTAGATCATAGATCGATGTAATTGTAATTAGCATTCTTATATAGGTTATTCGTGTTACCGGCAAATATGTATCAAAGAAGTCTACTCCTTCTTTTTGACGATATCCTTTGGCTACTAATCTGGCTTTATACTTGTCGATAGAGCCATCTGCTTTCATTTTCTTCTTGAAAATCCATTTACAACCAATAGGTTTTATTCCAGGTGGAATATCAATAATTTCCCAAGTTTTATTATTAGAATTGAATCAATTTCACTTTGGATTGCTTCTTTCCAACATGAAGATTCAGAAGATGACATTGCTTCCTTGTACGTTTGAGGTTCGTGTTCTAACACATATGTGAAAAAATCCGAACCAAATGTCTTGGAAGTCCTAGCCCTTACGCTTCTTCTTAGTTCAACTTCCTCAATCTCATGATGAGTTTCATCTTCATGTGAATTGCTTGATTCTTCTCTTGTCTTTTTACGGACATTATTCCCTTCATTCCTTTTGTGCGGAAACACGTCTTCAAAGAATGAGGCATCTCTAGACTATGGAATGACTCATTCGACGGTTTTCTATTGGTAAATATAACTAGGGTTAAAACATAAAATATCGATGTAAAAGTTTACGTAGTTCTCTTGACTTAAGAATACCGTTGATCTGCAATGTGGAGGCTCCACTTTCATTGTAGTTAAAACATGGCATAACATCCGTCGAATGACTATAGTTGGGTCGAGTCAAATTATTAGATGTGAAATGATATTTAAAAGAGGATTCATCTCCTCGATTATATGAGGTTAGTATCATGATCAATTAAAGTCAACTTAGAGTCAAAGGCTTTGGCCATTTTAGTGTGGTTAACAATAATTGTTATTATTGAACTAATGGCTCTTTGTTTAGATGATAAAGTTGAATGTCATTGACATTAGAATTTTGACCATTACCAAATTTCATAAGTCCTAATGTGATATTGTTTTGATGAAGAGAATTGATGTATATAATCGTTACTACCAGATACTACTTATAATAAGTAAAACTAAATTTTCTTAAAAGATGTGTAAGTGATAATTCAACAAAAATGTCACACCATTAGCTAAGTTGATGTGCGGACATTAATATTCAAATTGTTGAAATTAATCGCTGACTGAATTTATAACTTTGAGTCACACAATCATAATGATAAGTTCTTCGAAAAAACATTATTTAATTAATTTATAAAATGTTGTGAATTAATAAATATTTAAGAAATATTAATTACCGTTTAATTTCGTTAATGTTTGAGGGTTTTTTGTAATTATTTGAATGTATTTATAAAAGTTTGAATGTATTTATAAAAGTTTGAATGTATTTATAAAAGTTATATTTATGCACATTGATATACGATTTCGGTGTAATTTTAAATGGGCTTAAATAAAAGATAATTGCATGAGGGGATATAAATGAAGTTTTGCATCATTTGATGGCATGTAATTTCAACCATACCATGTGCAGAGAAAGGAACAGAGAAGGGAATTGATCAGGGAGCTTTTATTAGAGAATTGAAAGATTTCATTCTTTCAATTAAAACAAGTCCACTAATTCATTTCCAACGAATATTTTCATTCTTTCTTTCATTCACCTTTTCTCCTCCTTTCCAAGTCATGGCTGAAATGATCATCTTCCCTTTCAAGCCAAAAAAAAATTCTAATAAAATACAACTGGTTCATCAATCTTTTGCAAGAATTGGTGCGGATCTTGAAGATCTGAGTAGGTATCACCGTCCAAGATTTGTTCCTTTGGCTACATCCAAAGATAAAATTCTAGTTTTATTTATTCTTATATTTATCTTATTAATATGATTTCGATCTTTTGCATATCACATCTGTATGTAAGTTTATCTATTTAACCTGAACTAAATCACTTTTATCACATCTTCTTTAATATTGTATATTCATAATATTAATTTGATTTAGATCTTGTGCTATCCTCTTTTGATTTTATGTTCACCTTCTTAATATTAGAGCAATGATATATTACATTTTATTTAATTAGTCATTCATGATGTTGATGTAGTTTAGATCCAGAATTTTACCGTGAATTTATGTATGTGTACTAAGTTGTCCCTCTTATTATTTTATTAAAAACTATTTATTTAACAGAAAAACAACTATTTTGATTGAAAATTAATTTTAAATTTATCTATACGATTTTACATTGTTTCAACTCAAATAAGTTACATATGCTGTCTATTCGAAATCATTTGGAAATTGAATATAAGTTTATATGATTTTTGTTTGAATATAAATTTATTATTATTATTATATACTTTTTTTTGAAAGTTGTTTTAAGAAAAACATAAGTGGACTTTTGTATAAAATATCATAACCTTTTAAATTCTCCCTAATTTAATGTTGCCTTTTAATTCGTTGTCTTAAAATCCCAACAAATATGCTAAATCACAAACTTTACATATAAATTTGTTATTTTAAAACATAGTTTACAATTAATTATATAAGTGTCCGTGTGCGTGCGTGTGTGTGTGTGCATGTGCCATTTTAATTCAAAGTTTAGAAAATATACTTTTGTGTAAAATCACAAGGTTAACTTTAAAATCCTTCCTAAGTTGTGACGTGATTCATTTTTGTTAACTACACATTTCAAAATATGAGAATGGTAAAAATTAATTCGACATGCATATATATATTTAAGAGCTTAATTGCTATTATTAATCGACATTATATGAACGAGTAAAGGAATGAGAAAAGTCCTCCACCTTTTCTTACTCATAAATGCCTACTTTAATTTATTGATTATATATATATATATATATATATATATATATATCTTTGTGTGTGTGTATAAATTAACTTTTATCTATTAGTCAAATACTTTGTTAACATATTATGTATAAGTGTATGTAGTTTTGCATATACGTGTATATTTTATTAGTCAAAAACTTAGACAAAAAAAGCATATGTGAATTTTATAGTAAATATCATTTAATTTGTCGATTTTAAAAAAAAAGGTAATTTATTAAATAAAACAAATACAATTCATGTACTTGTATAATTTGCCTCATCAAAGCTTTACAACCTCCTAACATAAATGTGTACATTGCAAGGAAAAAAATACATATTATTTTCATATTATGACTTATAATGTTATATATTGACTTATAATGTTATAAAATTTAGCGTTCTAAATACTTATGAGTCCATAGTTTCAAACATAAGAGAGCGAAAATATAGGGAAACTCAAAACCATCTGTGCGAATATTACTGGACCTACAAATAAATATACTACTTGCATAGAATTAAAAAAGTAGCTTAAAAGAAGAATTAAACAGTTCAACTCAAGAAAAAGCCATAAGTACGCTCATATCCAACTCCTACATTCATTTTCTACATTTGCAATCTTCCATGCATAGTAATGTTTTATGGTCAAAAAGTAACTTCAAGAGAAAGAAATCAAAAGGCATCCAAATTGAGAAAATTTTCATCTCCTATTTAATCGGAGCTGCTGTAGTGACTGTAAAAGAACAACAGACGTAATCTGCACGAGATTGTAATGAGTATGTCAACTCTGTGATATATTATATAGAGCAGTAGAGTAGAAGAAACAGAAGAAATTAGAATTGGAAAGGAATGAGAATGTGATCAGTATTCTCTTCTATTTATAATTTCGTCCGCACCCCTTCGAAAAGTCGCGTTCGCCTGACGGGTTGCACCCGTTGCCTTTCATTGCTGTTGTTCGTTAACGGGCTGCACCCGTTCGCTACTGGTTCTACGTTCGCACCCGCTGCTGCCATAAGTCGCACCCGCTCGCGTCAAACGGGCCGCACCCGCTTCCGTCTGCTAGTGGATGCGTCTGTTCGCCAAAAAACCTACGCTCGCTTCAGAAGTCTCACATCCTCAGTCAATCCGCGTCCGCTTCTGAACAGATTCACACCTGTTCGTATAGCCTGGAACTGTCAGAAAACCCGGCCAAATTTTGTAGTAAAAATAGGATCATTTAGACCCAAACCCGGCCCAGTTCGATCGGACGGACGGTGGCGGCGTGAGCGCACGTGGTGGTGATGCATGATGTCCCTCCTCACAATGAAGCAAACATTTGGGTGCCCCAAGGCCCCAACCGCTTCATTGCAAAGCAATTAATATACTAGAATAGCTTTGAAATTTTAGCGATGTGGGACTATGTTGTTTTCATTCATTTTACTATTAGGAATTCCAACATTCCCCCACATGAATGATAACATACATATCCCCCACACAAAGCAAAATATCACAGAGTACATATGGAATAATGCTTTATCGTGGATAAGTAGATATTTCACTTTGAACTTTTCCTAGTTAAAACTTATCGGATCTACTTGGCTAATCGGTGAATTATTTCATCTTGAGCCGTCAGTCTTTATTATATATCCAGACAATAAGCTTTACGAAGCATTAATTCCCTTCTCATCCAATCTCTTTGTTGTGTTTATTTTGGTCCTGAATAATTTTTGGTTTTGCGAGTGTTTATAGAAAATATAAGCCTTTAATATTCTCATAGAGCCGACCTAGCTCACACTAACATAGGTGATTGCAACCATTAAGAGTATCCAACATATACCCCACTTGTTATTTCCAAGATATGGTCATCATTAAAAAACATTAACCTTTAAATACTTCTGTAGGCATGCATTTATATTATGCAACATAGGAATGGAGCTGGACTATGTCCAAGCAAATGCATTACGTCTAGAGTTACTCAGAACTGGTTTGTCTATTGATCCTAGTCCATGGGATCTCCAGTTCCTAGGATAGGTTTCCGTATAAGATAACTCTTGGTGGTTTAGGCTTTTAAACCCATTCCCCTCGATGCGCAGTAAATTTTCCCTCTTGATAAACATTTAGTAAATGGATCTGCTAGGTTATCATTTGTTCTCACATAATCTATGGAAATAGTTCCATTTGAGAGTAACTGCCTAACTGTGTTATGGCGTCGACAAATTTGTCGTGACTTTTCATTATACACAAAGTTATGCGCTCTACTTAGCGCAGCTTGGTTATCACAGTGTATGCATATGGCTGGTAAAGGTTTAGGCCAAAAGTAATATCTTCTAAAAAGTGACGAAGCCATTCTGCTTCTTCGCCTGCTTTATTTAAAGCGATGAACTTTGATTCCTCAGTGGACCGAGCTATGCATGTTTGTTTAGTTGATTTCCATGATACTACTGCCCCTGCTAAGGTAAAGACATAACCACTCGTTGATTTTGATTCCTCTGAATCAGCAATCCAATTTGCATCGCTATATCCATCTAAGACGGCAGGATATTTTCCATATTGTAAGGAATAATTTGTGGTATTTTTTAAATATCCAAGCACTCTCATTAGTGCTTTCCAGTGTTCTTTTCCTGAATTTCTTGTATACCTGCTCAGTCGACTTACTGTATAAGCTATGTCTGGTGTTGTGCAATTCATGAGATACATGAGACATCCTATTACACGAGAGTATTGCAGTTGCATTACACTCTCATTAGTGTTTTTATGCAGTACTTCTGATAGATTAAAAGGTGTTCTTACTCCTTTAATTCCAAAATTTTGAAATTTTTCAATCACTTTGTCTGCATAGTGTGACTGAGATAATTCAATTCCATTCGGTGTTCTTATTATTTTCATTCCCAAAATAACGTCTGAAACTCCTAAGTCTTTCATATCGAAATTGCTAATTAACTCTTCTTTATGGTCTTTATTACCTTAGTATTTGGTCCAAATATTAACATATCGTCTACATATAAACAAATCATCACATATGATTGTCCAATTTGTTTATAATAAACTCATTTATCGCATTCATTTATACGAAAGCCATTTCTCATCATGATACTATCGAATTTTGTGTGCCATTGTTTTGGAGCTTGTTTTAGTCTGTACAATGATTTTACTAATCTACTGACTATGTTTTCATTTCCTTTGGAAACAAAACCTTCAGGTTGCTTCATCGAGATCTCCATTTAAGAATGCTGTCTTTACATCTATTTGATGACTTTCTAGATCGTAGATCGATGCAATTTCTATTAGCATTCTTATAGAGGTTATTCATGTTACCGACGAATATGTATCAAAGAAGTCTACTCCTTCTTTTGACGATTAATCTGGCTTTATACTTGTCGATAGAGCCATTTGCTTTCTTTTTTTTTTCTTGAAAATCCATTTACAGCCAATAGATTTCATTCCAGGTGGAATATCAACAATTTCTCAAGTTTTATTACTTATAATTGAATCAATTTCACTTTGGATTGCTTCTTTCCAACATGAAGATTCAGAAGATGATATTGCTTCCTTGTACGTTTGAGGTTCGTGTTCTAACACATATATGAAAAAATCCAAACCAAATGTCTTGGAAGTCCTAGCCCTTACGCTTCTTCTTGGTTCAACTTCCTCAATCTCATGATGAGTTTCATCTTCATGTGAATTGCTTGATTCTTCTCTTGTCCTTTTAGGGACACTATTCCCTTCATTCCTTTTGTGCGGAAACACGTCTTCAAAGAATGAGGCATCTCTAGATTCATTGATTGTATTTACATGAATATCAACTATATCAGACTTGAATATTGAAAATCTGTAGGCACTTCTATTTTGGGCTGGCTCTAAATAGCAACAATCTACTGTTTTTGGTCCAAGTTTGACTTTCTTGGGAGGCGAAACTGGAACTTTTGCCAAGCACCCCCACACTTTGAGATATTTAAAACTTGGTTTGTGTCCTTTCCATAACTCATATGGAATTGTTCTTGTTTTATTGTGAGGGACTTTGTTTAATATGTGATTGAACATATTTAAGGCTTTCCCCTACAAGTTCGTTGGTAGACTAGGGGTTAAAAGCATGGCATTAATCATGTCTTTTAACGTTTTGTTCTTCCTCTCAGCTGCACCATTTTGTTGTGATGAATATGGAGCTGTTGTTTGATGAATTATACCATTTTTGGCACAAAACTATTCAAATGGTGATTCATATTCCCCATCTCGATCATATCTCAATACCTTGATCTTTTTATTTAACTGATTTTCTACCTCATCCTTGTACTTTATAAATGATGTAATTGCTTCATCTTTACTATTCAAAAGATATACATATTCTTTATAAATGATTTAATTGCTTCATCTTTACTATTCAAAAGATATACATAGCAATATCGCGTATAATCATCAATAAAAGTGATAAAGTACTTTTTTCCACCTCTTGTAGGTAATGATTTAAAATCACATAAATCTGTATGAATCAAACCTAGTAGTTCGGTGCTTCTTTCAACAGATTGAAATGGTTTTTAACCATTTTTGCTTCTACACATGTCTCACATTTGTAGTTCTTATCTACTTGGAATTTAGGAATTAATCCCAAGTCTAATAATATTTTCATTTTTTGGAAATATGTGTCCCAATCTATCATGCCATAGAAAAATTTCATGCTCAAGCAAGTAAGAAACTTCAATTTATTAATAGCACAATCAAAATACATAGTTTTACTGTCGATAACGGCTACATTAGCTTCAAATAGGCCATCACATAAATATCCCCTTCTGATATACATTCCAGCTTTGGACAGAACCATCTTGTCTGACTCGAACACTATTTTGAATCCTTTCTTCGATAGTACTGCACCAGAGATGAGATTCTTATGTATGTCTGGAACGTGGAGCACGTCATTCAACTTGACAGTTTTCCAGAAGTAAACTTGAGGATTACTTTGCGACTGCCTTCAATCATGGATACTGCAGAATTTCCCATATAGAATTTTTCTTTGTTATCGAATTTCTGGTATGTAGAAAACATGGATTTGTCAGAGCAGACATGACGAGTAGCGCCTGTTTCTACCCACCATTGGTTAGGATTCTGAACCATATTGTATTCAGATACATCTGATTCTGCCATGTCAGAAAGTCGTCACCATCTCCTTTAAAAGGACCAGTCATGTTGTGTGTAGTAGCCTTTGTTGATAGTTCAACTAATTCCATCTCTGTTTTAGCGAAAACAGGAAAGTCTTAAGATGTAACAGAACAACAGACGTAAACTGCACGAGATTGTAATGACTATGTCAATTCTGTGATATATTGTATAGAGAAGTAGAGAAGAAGAAGCAGAAGAAATTAGAACCGGAATTGAATGAGAATGTGATCAGTATTCTCTTCTATTTATAATTTCGTCTGCACCCCTTCGAACAGTCGCGTCTGCCTGACGGGTTGCACCCGTTTCCTTTCATTGCTGCTGTTTGTTAACGGGCCGCACCCGTTCGCTACTGGTTCTACGTTCGCACCGTCTATTCGCCGAAAAACCCTCGCCCACTTTAGAAGTCGCACCTCCTCAGTCGATCCGCATCTGCTTCTGAATAGATTCACACCTGTTCGTATAGCCTGCAACTGTCAGAAAACCCGGTCTAGTTTTGCAGTAAAAATAGAATCATCCAAATCCAAACTCGAGCCCAGCCCGGTTCGGTCGGACGGACGGCAGCGGCGCACGTGTGTGGTGGTGACGCTTGTTCTCCCTCCTCACAATGAAGCAAACATTTGGGTGCCTCAAAGCTCCAACCCCTTCATTGCAAAGCTATTAATATACTAGAATAGCTTTGCAATTTTGGCGATGTGGGACTATGTTGTTTTCATTCATTTTACTATTTGGAATTCCAACAGTGACTGGATCTATGCAAAGCTGAAAGCAAACTCTCCACTCTAGGATTGGGGTCAAAATTGTTTGCGCAAAAAATGGGCAAACACCTCAAAGTCGTACGATTTAGTTGATTTTATGTTGTTTTCAATGATTTGGGTGATTTATGCAAATATGTAAAAAGCAGGGACTAAACTGTAAAAGACACACAGATTTATAGTGGTTCGGCCAGAACGTGCCTACGTCCACTTTATATGTTATTCTCCTTTTTCTCTTCAGATTACAAGTACAAAGCTTTGTATACAAGTATATGAATGTTGTTTGAAAGTCCTATCCGTGCTTGAACTCTCAAACTTGTCTGCCATTGTTGTACCCCTGCCCCTCTATTTATAGAGTGAGGTTGAGGGCAGGGGTCTTGGATGTTTATAGCTGCTGGTGGGCCTGGGCTGATGCAATCTGGACCGGCAACTTTGGTTCGGTAACTCCTTGGTTCGGCGGCGAGTGAAGTGTTGATTGGACCGGTAGTGTGTGGAGCGTGGGTTGGTTCGGTAGCTCCGTCCGGTAGTGGTTGGTTTGACTCGGTGGTGAGTTGGTTCGGCGAGGCCTTGGACCGGTGGAGCTTGGTTCGGTGGAGGTGATTCGGTGGGACACGTTCGGTAGCTCATGGAGGTGCAGTTGGTTCGGTGGGAAGGGAAGTGGAGTTGGTTCGGTCTCGGTACTACCGAATGGATCCTATACTGAGAATGCCGAATGATCCCTTGTGTTGGGAATGCCGAATGAGCCTTCATATTTGAGAATGCCGAATGAGCCATGGGGAGTTCGAATACCGAACAAACTCAAACACTTGAACCACCGGACGAAAGCGAAGGGTTTTAAGTACCAGATGACGCTTATTACCGGATGAACTCGGGGAGTGTAGTGTCGAACGAACTCTTGCCTTACTTTACCGAATGAACCTTTGTATTTGAATCATGAGTGAAATTCCAGACTTATATACGCTTGCTTGCTTCTTCTTGTTCTGGTCGTGGTGGAAACGCACACAACATTGATATTCCAGTTTTGACCAAAAATGGGATAACACTTTGCCCCCCAAAACATGCCTTGTGATAATAAGGCGTGTTTTGAATGGTTCTGAATCCATTATCCAAAGTCCATAGCCATATTGCCAGAGTATATCATCCTTGACTGCTCCGAGTCGATATCCAATTCCAAATCCAATAACCAAAGCCTGAGCCAATTCCGTATCCATCCGAACTCGACAACCGAGTCCCAATCCATCCTTATCCAATAGCCAATAACCGAATCCAGGACCTGTTTGGGTCGATATCCAAATGCATAATCTCTCCGGGTTCTTGCCAAGCGTGATCCACATCTGCATGGTCCAGTGTCCTTGGACGTTGAGCTAACCTCTTCGGGTTCTTGCCAAGCGTAATCCACACTTGACGACCATGGTCCAGTGTCCCTGGACGTTGAGCTAACCTCTCCGGGTTCTTGCCAAGCGTAATCCACACTTGACGACCTTAGTCCAGTGTCCCTGGACGGTGAGCTAACCTCTCCGGGTTCTTGCCAAGCGTAATCCACACTTGACGATCTTGGTCCAGTGTCCCTGGACGCTGTGTTAACCTCTCCGGGTTCTTGCCAAGCGTAATCCACACTTGACGACCTTGGTCCAGTGTCCCTGGACGCTGTGTAATGCCATGGCTTATGTCCTAAGCCGAATCCTGGTCTCTCCGGACCCTTGTAGAGCATAGTCCATACTCAACGACCTGAAAATAACAATTGATAATACAGGGCTTAAGTCCTAGGCCGAATCCTGGTCACTCCGGACCCTTGCCGAGCATAGTACATACTCGACGACCTGAATGAGTCAATTTACCATGTTCGGGCGAAGCGACTGACCCCTTGCCAGGCATAATCCATACCTGACGACCGTTTATCAAAAATCAAATAAAAATCTAATCGAAATCCAATCCAAAATCCACATCCAAAATCCAAATCAAAGCCAGAAAACCAGAATAAAAATCCAATCAAAATCCAATCCAAAATCCACATCCAAAATCCAAATCAAAGCCAGAAAACCAGAATAAAAATCCAATCAAAATCCAATCCAAAATCCACATCCAAAATCCAAATCAAAACCAAAAAACCAGAAATCCAAACCAGCATCCAAAACCGAAAACAATCATTCAAAGGAAAATCCAAATCAAAAAGCAAGAAAAACCAGGAGCTCAATCCAAGCTCCAAAACCGAAAACCAAAAACAAAAGCAGTGTCCAATCCAAAAGCAAAAGATAAATTTCACAAACCATAGCATTGCAGTTTATCATCATTCAGAGCATGCCTAGGGGCTATCTTCGTCCCCGTACATGTGTAAATGACTTGGTTGCTTGCCAATAGTTCGTTACTTATTTCATAATAACCTGGTCAATGGATGATCAACCGACCATCATTCCTGGGCCTCCCGCCATCATAGCTTGAGGTAGGCGGCGGTTGCTCCTGCCCCGCCGTTGCATTCCGAGGTCCAACATATTGTGGCAGTTGTCCATTCCTTACATGCTCCTCAATTATGTCCATTAGGTGCCTGCAGCAGTTGGTGTCGTGTCCATCCAAATCATGGAAGAGACAGTGCCTTCCTGATGTTCTTTCCCGTTATGTTGGTTCTCTCCTAGCCGGCCTCCGGTAGGGAAGGCGATTCCGAGTATTCAGGTATATCCGCTCCAGCGTCTCGTTCAATCCTGTGTATGTGGAAAACTTTGGATCCTTCCATTGCTTCCTAGCATTTCTAGAATCATCGTCCAACTTCCTTTTTCCTTTGTCTTTATCCAAACCATTGCTGGATGGTCCTCCAATCTCAATTGCATTAACCTTTTTTAACTTTAAATCCGTACTCGCATCTTCTTGCTGAAGGAACCATTCTACCTCGTGAAAGAATTCGTCGAGATCCCGTGGGGGATCTCGTATCAGAGATACCTTGAAATCCGAGTTCTCCCTGACTCCTGATACTGCTACCATTAAAACCATCGATGGATCGGGCCAATCCACCGAAGCAACTGCGGCACTGAATCGAGTTAGAAAGGCTCTAAACGATTCATCGATCCTTTGCTTTACCAATGTTAATGTCATCACGTTCTTCGGTCTCTTGACATGAACTCGAAACTGTCCCAAAAAACTTTCCACCAATTCCCTCCAAGTCCTGATAGATCCTTCTCCCAGCTGCCTAAACCACATCGCAGCTAAGTCCGTTAAGTACAAAGGGAAGCATCGAGCCATCACTTCCTACGATGCCCCCAGCACCTCCATGTGTCTGGTGTACCTCATCAAGTGATCCGTAGGGTCTGTCTTGCCATCGTATACCTCCACGCTAGGTAGCTTGAACTTAGGTGGATTCTGAGCCATCCTTATTTCCCGAGCGAACGGACTCCTGTTTACCCCTTCCAAGTCTCCGCTATTCAAACCACCTCGCACAGTCTTCCTGATTATATCTACCAATCCAGCGTTGTCTGTCGGGGGTTGCCCCCGAGGGAATTCCGGTACATACTCTTCATGTGGCTCTCTAGCAGCAACGTCGGTTCTAGCCTGTTGAACTCCTTCCAAAGGTCCTCCTGTGTTGGATCCTGCGAGCCTGCCCCCAAGCCCTTGTCGATTGCCCTCTGGCTCTGCATCCTGTCCTCCATTGGGTTCCATACCTTAGCTCCTTGTCCTGCATCCACGGCTGCTGTAGCTGTTCTTAAGTTCTAGGCCCCTACAGCTCACATTTGCTCCAAGAAGGTCTGCATCATCTCCTGTTGACTCTTCAACAACCTCTCTTGCAGTGAATTTGTTATGGCTTCCATTTCATCCCGGGTTATGTAGATCGAAGCTGGTACTTCCTCACCTCCGGAGGATGCTTGTTGACTTCCTTCCTGTTGGCTTCTCTCAGCCCTTAGCCTTCTACTGTTTTGCCTAGCCATTGTCTTCCAAATCCAAACTTCTATCCGATGCAGCGGGTACTAGTCCCTCTCAGTGAAAGCATCAAAATGTTTGCGCAAAAAATGTGCAAACACCTCAAAGTCGTACGATTTAGTTGATTTTTTGTTGTTTTCAATGATTTGGGTGATTTATGCAAATATGTAAAAAGCAGGGACGAAACTGTAAAAGACACACAAATTTATAGTGGTTCGGCCAGAACGTGCCTATGTCCACTTTATATGTTATTCTCCTTTTTCTCTTCAGATTACAAGTACAAAGCTTTGTATACAAGTATATGAATGTTGTTTGAAAGTCCTATCCGTGCTTGAGCTCTCAAACTTGTCTGCCATTGTTGTACCCCTGCCCCTCTATTTATAGAGTGAGGTTGAGGGCAAGGGTCTTGGATGTTTATAGCTGCTGGTGGGCCTGGGCTGATGCAATCTGGACCGGGAACTTTGGTTCGGTAACTCCTTGGTTCGGCGGCGAGTGAAGTGTTGATTGGACCGGTAGTGTGTGGAGCGTGGGTTGGTTCGGTAGCTTCGGTCCGGTAGTGGTTGGTTTGACTCGGTGGTGAGTTGGTTCGGCGAGGCCTTGGACCGGTGGAGCTTGGTCCGGTGGAGGTGATTCGGTGGGACACGTTCGGTAGCTCATGGAGGTGCAGTTGGTTCGGTGGGAAGGGAAGTGGAGTTGGTTCGGTCTCGGTACTACCGAATGGATCCTATACTAAGAATGCCGAATGATCCCTTGTGTTGGGAATGCCGAATGAGCCTTCATATTTGAGAATGCCGAATGAGCCATGGGGAGTTCGAATACCGAACGAACTCAAACACTTGAACTACCGGACGAAAGCGAGGGGTTTTAAGTACCAGATGACGCTTATTACCGGATGAACTCGGGGAGTGTAGTGTCGAACGAACTCTTTCCTTGCTTTACCGAATGAACCTTTGTACTTGAATCATGAGTGAATCCCAGACTTATATACGCTTGCTTGCTTCTTCTTGTTCCGGTCGTGGTGGAAACGCACACAACATTGATATTCCAGTTTTGACCAAAAATGGGATAACAAAGATTGATACTGAATTCTAGGAAAATAAACTCTTTCGCCTTAATTTCTTCTTTAGAACATTTTGTTTGTGCTACAAGATTCTTGCAGTCTTGAATTATTAGATCAGATCTGATTTCAGTTGGAGTTTGAATATTACTGAATACTCTGGAATTTCTTTCACACTAGATGTACCAAATTAAAGTAGTGATTGAAAAATTGATTAGATAACTGTAAATTGCTATAGCTTGATTGAGATTAGCTATGTGATCAAAGATATAATTGATATCATAATCATTGATGCCTTTGAGGTTGAGTTTTCTTTTGATGATGTCCTATAGTGATTTAGAATATTGGCAGCTGAAGAACAGATGATCCTTGTCTTCATAATGTTAATTACAAAGGATACATGATTGATCTATAATTTATTCCTTATTCAGATTTTATCTTTAGTGTTTAGCTTATTCAATTTAACTAATAAAGCACATAAAGACATTTTATGTCACGATCTGATTTTTAGACGCCCGAAAAACCAAACCATGATGGTTAAAGAAGAAAGAGGTAGAAGAAGAAAATAGAAAAAACATCAAAATCTCACCAACGCAACAGAATAAAATATAATAGATAATAACTGATCTTTACACAAAAGCAAATCTGTTTATATATTACATCATCAGAGTACACATAAGACTCAACTAGACAGTAATCATAACATGTCCTCACCAAATCTAAATACACAGCCAATCAACACAGCGGAATATCTAAAACAAGTACGGGAGTACGTATCGCCATCCAGCCCATCTCTTGAGCTCCACAGCATTCTTTCCTGTATTCTATAATACTCGGTCTGACCCGAGCATTATAGTGAAATAACACCCGAGTCAATCTGAAATACCAGCGTGAGAAGACCACACTCAAATTGATTATTAAAGTTTCAAAATTCTTTTGAAAACAAAAGCATCTCGTAAGACCACGCTACATATAAACATGTCGGGTTTTTACCTTAAGATAGCCAAATATTTTTATCAAATCCATCTGAAATTATAATAGTGTCTATAGAAAGTAAAATAGAATCTAGCTGAAATGCTTACATCTCACGTTTCAGCAATAGTTGGGCACAATCAAAACCGTGCAGGCGCGTAGGGAGAATGGATTTCCAACTAATGACTAGGCACTGGGGCACCACCTGTCACAGTACGTGGCCTAGATCACCGTACCGAGGATTACTCCTAATCCCCTGCAACACAAGACCGGGACTACCCCTTACTGGATAATCCCGAGTAAGATCACCCCACGGTTGGGATCAGCAACCGCACCACTAAGCCGAATAAAAAGGGACATCTAGACAGGGATGACCTCACCCTAATGGGTGATACCCACTTAGCCTTGCTGCATAACCCCTGATTTTCAGTCATTCCCAGTTGATGAGGCTCGAGGCTAAGCGTTACCTTTTTAGAATATATCACTTAGAATGCTCACCGTCCGGCTGACGATGTTCTGAAAGCATTCATCCATACAAGTCCATCCCGGGTTCTAACGGAACCGAAGGCACTACTCCTACTACATCCATTTTGGAATCACCTCACGATTAGTAGCGACTAGCCCTTGCACTTCACTGCTCCATCTTCGAATCTAAACTCGTCTTCCTCACGAAAATGTACAAACCGGATCGAAGTGGTTTTCAGAAAATAAATCCCGATCCCGGTCTCTTCGAAACGATCAGCGCATTGGCCAAATATTGATAGTCGGTTATTAAACTATCAATTAACATTCACAAACCATCATAAAAAATAAATAATTTCACCAAATTATTTATTAATCTCAAAATATCTTCACAAGATATATTTCCATTTTCAACCCTTCGAAAACAGTTTTTAAACCACACTCTTCTCATGAAATGAGTTTCCAAATATTTATTCCACTGAAAACACCAAGTACAAAAACTTTAGATTTTAAAATAATTTAAAAATCTTTATTATAAAATATCCATTAAGTCATTTAAGTTAAAATTATTTTAATACTTATCCAAAAATATATATTTTAAGAATATTTAAAATAAAGCCGCTTTATAAAATATAAAACTAACTTTTCTCATTCCTTAAAACAAATACCATGTCACCTCTAAATAATTACTACTATAATACTTTGAAAAATACTTACTTCAAAATTTTGAACATTTAAAACTAATAAATTTTCTAAAACATACCTTTAAATCAACTTTAAAACTTTTACTTATACTAAAAATTTGCTTCGAAAACGTACTTGCCTATCCAGGGAAATACACTTCTCTTTCACAAATTTTTAAAAAATAAATCACTATTTATTTTTAAACAAATTTACCCATTTATTTAATAAATTTCCACCATGAAATTTATACTTTCAAATATCCACTGATATATTGCTTTACTTTTATAAACCCAGTTTATAAATTCCTTAGTCCCATCCTCCTTTATAATTCCAATTCCAAACACTTAAATCAATTTCCAAATTGATTTCCAAATTAACCTATTTTGAAATAATTTCTTTTACTTACTCATTTATTTCAAAACCCATTAACTTCAGATTTTTAATTCTTACTTATGATTTAAAATCTTTTAACTGAAAAATACCAATTTCACATTTCCCAAATTCCTTCTTTATCCTTTTAAATAAATTTAAACCTTGAATTTTAAAATAAATTCTTTATTTCTTGATATAACATCACTTAAGTTTAAAATTCATTATCTCTCTGTTTATTCAAAATCCCTTTTCCATACCCGAAATTTATTAGGATTTAAAAATCATTTTTATTCCTTTCCAATTCATTCTTATTTTTATCAAATTCTTTATAATTATTTCACTCAAAAATTTGCTCTTATATTTCTTTCAAAAATAAAGTTCTAAATATTTTGATGACTCAGTGTACCGAAATATATTAAATCAAACCATTGTATCCAATATTCCAATTATCAATATAATTCATCACAGCATATTAAATAATCATAACACGGAATTATTAGAACAATCCAAATAATTTTGAGGAATCCAGTTGGATCCCTCCAACCTGTTTCCCTGCATCCACAAATGTTAGCACGATATAAAATACCAATTCCACTTCGAGGTGGAATATCGTAGTATATGGGATTTATATAATATCATCCGCTATTATGCGGTGCATAGGGTCGCATCCGCTATATAATGCGGGAAATCAATCACTCCACTATATACTATATATAATACTATATATAATATAGCACATCAAATCAATTCAATCATTCAACCAAGTATTTAAATTTATCCACTTAAATTTAAATAGCAATCTAGAAGAGTGAGATTTACTCACCTTTGCTTTTATTTGCAATCCATTCCAATATTGCCTTGGTTTCTCGATTTTTGACCTTGAATAAACATATTAAGGTTTTATTAATATTTGATTAATTGCACAATTTATTATCCATTTTATAATTTTAATTAACCAGTAAATTATTTTAAACTAATGAGTTGGGTTTAAACCAATAATTCATTTTTAAACTAATTTCCTTTTAATAAATATTTTTAGTAACTAAGATAAATCACATAACTTCAATAAATACATAAATTTGTACTCAACACCTATCCTTTTAATCTTATCTATAAATTATTTTCTGTTTTTTTCTTTCCATATATATATATATATATACACACGTGTGCTTACATATATCTCTTATAAAAATTTGTTTTCCTTTCGGATTCCTATATCCATATATACATATCTTTACAGAACTATTTTTTTCTGTAAATCAAAAATCCTACTTATAATAATTCCCTAAAATTTCTATGTAGGTTATAAATAATTTAAACCTGAATATAAAGATACCAGCAAGTAAAAAAAATGCGGAAGACGACAATTCCTAAATACCTGCTTCGCTCCCTCCCCTCGGCGATTCGAGCTTCCAAAACATCCCACCGCCACCGCAGCTAGATTCCCACTCGAGAGTAGCAAATCGTGACACCCCATATGAACGCCGAAGCCCTAGCTACCACGAACCTATCCACGAATCGCCGTCGCACTATCAACCATTGCGGCATGGCAACCACCTCGAACGCCGGCGATTACGAATCGCGAACCTAGCCTCGTCGAAAACCCTTTTGATGCTGCAACGTAACCACGCTCTTCCCAACCTACACGTGTCCTCGCGATTTGATTTCGTTCGGCATACCCCTCTTTTTTTTCTTTTGGAATTCGATTCGTATTTTAACTGGAAGGAGGAGGGATTAGTTTCGCAGGAGAAGATAAGACATTGAAGCCCTTTTTTTGTGAAATGTTCGGCTGTTTGAAATGAAATGAACGTGATGTTTTGAAAAGAGAGAAGCGTGTTTGAATGAGAAATGAATAGTGATATGAATTGAGGGCAGAACGGCTGATGTGACTTTGTTTTTGACTGGGGAAAAATATAATTATACTATTTAAATTTCAAATTATTTCGATATCGCAACTTGAAATCTTGACCTCCTATCGAGGCATGCCACTAGGTATTCGTAATATTATACCCTTATTCCGAACGCAATGGAAAAGGTTTCGAGCTCTAATTCGATCGTATGGAGAAGATAGCTTTTGGACTCGGTTATTATATTAGATTTCCGATACGAACCTTAGCGCGTTTATATATCGTATGCTCACACAACAACTCCAATCACTACGAAAATTGAAATCTGATAATAATACAATATTATGGATCCAATGGCGTAGGTTTCGTCGAATTCCGAGACTGTGCCTCGGAAGACTATTTTTTAAATATCGATTTAAACGATAAAATTTCAAAATCAAACAAACCAATTTTAAATTAACTTTTAAAGGTTCTATCACCTTCAGTATTATCAATATGAATTTTACAAGCCTTTAAATATCTTTAACAAGCTCGAAACTCAAGATTTAATATTTTAATCAATCCTCAATTATTGAATTGAATAATTATATTATCCAACAAATTGTTGTATCTACATTCTGAATCGATAAATCCAAGTTTTTCATATTCAAAACCAATTTATAATTCAATTTCTATATTTAAAACCACTTAAATATTCCAAATTCGACGCTGAAAAACCCGCGTCGTCACATTCCTCCACCCTTAAAAGAATATCGTCCCCGAAATTACTAAGGCAGAAGAATGTCCCAACCCCACTACTTGCTAAAACCCACTTAGTGAAAATCCCATATTCACTTTCTAATCCTTTAGTTTCAACTAAACAATTAGTTTCAATTTCCATTTTCAAAATCCCCTATTTCAATTCCAATTAGAAATCGTTTTGTCGCTAAAAAAAAAATTCAAAAATTTTCTAACTCCCAAAATTTTCTAATTTTTTTGGCAGTCTCCTTTGAACAGATGAGCTTTTGCAATTTGACAAGAGATATAAATATATATACATCGATCCACATGGTCGGAAAAACAAAAACAGTTCATATTTCTTATTTTTATTGCGTAGGCGTACCTTTATTTAGCATTTTTAAGCAAGCGGCTTATTATTTTAGCAATTAGCGTGTCCAAATCCAGGCAAACGGCTTCCCGGTACCTCTACTTACTCAATTCAAACATGTAAGTACTAAATATATGAAATTTATTAACATTTCACTTACTTTCAATAGCTAAACACATGCATTTCACAAGCAACATGCACCAAAAACTTTCCATGAGCAATTTATGATTTCAAAACTAATTCAATTGCTTTCAACCAATTCATATGCCATTTCATTCAATTTTAATGGTTTACAACTCAATTTCTTACATTCGATTCATTTTTAACCCATCAACTCACATTTATTTCAATTGATTCCAAAAATCAATTTTATTTACTTCTACCAATCCATAGAATTTTTTATTCACTTTCGTTTGAGTCGAACGACTAATTTATTCTATGCAATTCTACGATATTCACTTAATAGAATATCCATTTTAGTTTTTATCCACATCCAATTGATTCCAACTCATTTGATTTTAAATTCCATCCCATTTCTAGTTTATTCAGCAACCATACATTTGCATTTCATCTCATCTCCGCATTGGTTTCATTTTAAAACCATT